>CM046955.1:14814289-15439289 GCA_025698515.1 Gossypium sturtianum | reverse complement strand
GGCTTTTATAGCCTTCAAAATAAAAAATAAAAAGGAAATAAAACTTGTTGCCATTTTTGCTGTGATTTGTTTCCTTTCCTTTTGCAGGTGGAAAATGAAGATCTTGCGACGATGGCTAAGCGCGGCTGACCAGGTGAGGTTCGTGCGCGTTTATGGTGGCGTGATCGAGGGCTGAGTGGCTGCGATGATTGCGCCTGGGTGCTATTGCGGCGCAAGGAAACCTAGGGTTTCAGAAACCCTTGGTTTCTGATTTAGAGTTGGGCCCTTTTTGGGCCGTGTAGGTTGGGTTAATGTTTGGGTCAAGGGGTGTAATTGGTAGTTTGGGTTTTTGTAAAAGGGTTGTATAAATGGACTGTTTAAAGACATTATTTTTATTTTTTATTTTCTTGTTTATTCAGATGGGCCCGGGCAAAATTGGGTACTTACACCTGCCCCTCTTTGCTCATTGTCGTGTAACGAGAATAGATCAAAGACTATAAAAGGACCAATTTTGCCTGATCTTGGCCGAGTCTCGACTTCTTGATCCTCGTCTTCTTCAAATGGCTCTAACTTCACTGCAACCTGAACAGTATTGGAACTTCAATAAGTCTGATAGCTTCAATCTGTTTCACTGCAACTTCATGAAGGTAGTATCCGCTATCTTTTGATCTGCTCCACTGCAATCTCAGGGAGACAAGATCTGATGTTTTCGATCTACTTCTTGCAACTTCAAGAATGCCAGATCTGCTATTTTAATCTGCTCTCTTCAATTTCAGGGATTGCCAGACTAATGTCCTTGATCTGCTTCCTGTAACCTCAGGAATTGTCGAATCTGCTATCTTTAATCTGCTCCCTGCAAACTCAGGGATTGCCACACTAATGTCCTTGATCTGCTTCCTGCAACCTCAGGAATTGCCAAATCTGTTATCTTTAATCTGCTCCCTGCAAACTCAGGGATTGCCAGACTAATGTCCTTGATCTGCTTCCTACAACCTCAGGAATTGCCAAATCTGCTATCTTCAATCTGCTCCTTGCAAACTCAGGGATTGCCAGACTGGTGTCTTCGAACTGCTTCCTGCAAACTCAGGAATTGCCAGACCTGCTATCTTCAATCTGCTCCCTGGAAACTCAGGGATCGCCAGACTGATGTCTTCGATCTGATTCCTACAAACTCAGGAATTGCTAGACCTGCTATCTTCAATCTACTCCCTGTAAACTCAGGGATCGCCAGACTGATGTCTTCGATCTGCTTCCTGCAAACTCAGGAATTGCCAGACCTACTATCTTCAATCTGCTCCCTACAAACTCATGGATCGCCAGACTGATGTCTTCGATCTGCTTCCTGCAAACTCAGGAATTGCCAGACCTGCTATCTTCAATCTGCTCCCTGCAAACTCAGGGATCGCCAGACTGATGTCTTCGATCTTCTTCCTGCAAACTCAGGAATTGCCAGACCTGCTATCTTCAATCTGCTCCCTGCAAACTCAGGGATCGCCAGACTGATGTCTTCGATCTGCTTCTTGCAAACTCAGGAATTGCCAGACCTGCTATCTTCAATCTGCTCCCTGCAAACTCAGGGATTGCCAGACTGATGTCTTCTACCTTGCTACATAACCTGTAGAATGGGTATATGCTTATGTCTAATAATTAGGATGCCTTGATCGAAATGTATCAAATGCTCCTAATTAGATATGTAATGCAAAATGTTATGAGAATGCTTCCTATTTAAAGTGTCATCACTCATTTATCTGCTAAAGTTTTTTTCTTCGTTCCTTACGAAGTATCAATCATATTCTGCTCAAATAATTTGCCCCATGGTAATTCCGAGTCCTCTCCACTTGAACCTTGGGACATTAGGTTGGTACTTCCCACTGCAACTTCAGGGGAATAACATTTGGTTTCTTCATCCTTCTGTTACCACTCAGAGGTACAGAACTTGTATCACTTTCAATCAATTTGATTTGTTACACCATTCTCTGGGTGTAATGACCAAATGTATGTGTTTGAATGAATGCAGGGTATCCTGACAATGATCCCCTTTTATACTTGGATTGACCTTGTTCGTCATTTATCGATATGGTGTTACCAACAAAATTGTCTTATAAGAATTTGAATAGATAATCATTTTTCAATGTTTCGAACCCTTAGGCTTGGTGAGTTCTGAACAATGGTCATGTTTCAAATTCCTCATATTATTTAGAAGCTTCTAGAGTAATATGCGAAACTCCTTTTATGAAAGTATTATTAATCCATTAATTTTTATTTCAATATAAAATGCTTGAAAAAGATTAATAATGGACAAGAAATTAATCAAGAGCATAGCTCGAAACAAATAAGTTAATCAAAGATAACGAAGGCCATAAAAGAAAATTTGATCAAGGTGTATCTTGAAAAGGAAAAAATAATCAAAGATAACCAAGGCCATAAAAGAAAATTTGATCAAGGTGTATCTTGAAAAGAATAAAGTAATCAAAGTTAACAAATTCAATAAATGAGTAATGTAACACCCTAAATTAAGGGTTGTTTGTAATTTAGTTAATTTTCCATGTGTGTGCTTGAAGAATTAAATACCATGATTTATTTGGCATGTTCTAAGGTCTACAATTAAACCTGAGCTAAGCCTGACTTGGTATTAAATTTTTTTTTTTAGTACCTAAAAGGAGGGAGCTAGGTGAGATAGGGCTTAAATAAAATTTTGGGCGAAATATGACAAACAATGGGCTTGGTACCATTGGCTTGGCGCGCCTAAGGGTGATGCAAGGGACGTCTTGGGTTCGAGCTGCTGGAATAGCGCTTGGGAATTAATTTTTTTTTCATTATGTAGGGAGTTGGCTTAGGAAGGCCTTAAAATTTATTGGTGAGGATTTCGGACAAGGAAAGCGGCACGGCAAAGTGGCTTGGGAGCGCCACTTAAGGGCCTCGGTTTAAGGTCTCGGGTTCGAGACATAAAGGACGCAAGGGGAGTTTTATTTTTAGGCTTTGGCGTTAAAAGGAGAAGGGCCGAGGTATGAAGGCTTTATAATTAAAAGATGAGGGCTCATGACATGAAAGTCCAATGGGGAGAAATGGCACAGGGCGTTAGAAGAGAGGGCTGCGAGTGGGGTCACGGGTTCGATCCAAAGAAACCGCAATTTGGTTTTATTTTTTCAAGGTGGCATGAAAAGGGGAATTGGCTCGCACGTGGTTTCCTTGTTCTTTTAACATTCGATGGGAAGGAAATTGATAAGCATTAGTTTATTTTATTTTTTATTTTGAAGAGGTGATAAGGGATAAGGATTTGTTTATTTTTAAAGGGATAAAAGATAAAGCTTTGTTTATTTCTCTTATAATCTAATTTGGAAAGTGGGATAATGCTTGGTTTTATTTTTTATTATTATTGGGTAAGAATAGAAGATAAGGGTGTTTTTTAACTTAACTCGAATGAACCTGTATAATGGAAGATAATTGTTTATTTGAATAGGACTTTTATTTGGGAGTGATTAAAAGATAAGGTTTGCCGAATGGGGACTCTCCAGCTTGGGGAAATTTTCGGCTTTGGAGTTATAAGGGTGGGTGTGCCGAATTGGATAGTTTAAATAGGGGTGATCAGCCTTGGCAATTCCTTTTCTTCAATTTATTTCCACTTGTGCCGAATTCTTCCCAACCACAATTGCTAAAGTTCTTCAAAAAAAAAAAAAACTCCCTTCTTCTTTTCCTTTACTTAGCCGAACCTACCCCCTCTCTTTTGCAAAAATTGCACCTTCCATTTGTGTTACTAGCCGAACATCTCTTCCATAAAGGGCTTTAGCCGAATCTTCTTAGTAAAGTGCTGTTCTTTTCTCTTCATTGAAGGTAGCCGAACCCCTCACAACACTAAGAGGTACCGACTTGTGGTATTAAGGGCGATATAATTATCAAGGAAGCCATAGTCGATTGAAGGAAGCTTTCGGGATTCGTTTTCCTAAGAAAGGGTGGTAAGTAATATTCGGCCATAGGCCTTGATTATGTGGGATTGTGCAAACCGATTTTAACATGTGTTTTGGTAGGGATCTCGAAGACTCAAGTGATAAATTTGAGATTTCGGTAGGTGGGGGACTATTCGGCCAAGGTTAATAAAGGCTTCGGGATCTAGGAATTTCGGTAGAAACAGGTGTGTACATACACACCTTATAATTGATTAACGTGCTATATCTTGTGCATGCTAAATCTGGTTTATGTAGCTTTGGACTTAATACCGTAACCGGTATAAGCGAAGATTCAGGTAAGTCTCGGTCAATATGAGTTACTATTTGATGCTTTTGGGAAGCATGATATATTTGATATATGTGACTTATGATATGTGCCCGATAAGCATGATTTCTATATATGTGTTAATTGATGTGGGATATATGAGTGGAGGGGGAAGTGATCATTGTGTCGACGGACACCAGTGGTTTGGTACCACATTGTGACTACGGTCACCAGAGGTTTGGCACCTCATAGCGTCTCGTCCCAGTGGCTTAGCACCACAGTGGGTTGGCCCCACAGTTTACATCATGGGATTGTCGCCAGTGATTTGGTATCACACGATGGGTTGGCCCCATCATTTGATTTGTGACTACGGTCACCAGTGGTTTGGCACCACCAGTGGTTTGGCACCACAATATGATGGATTTCGTGACTATAAGTCACCAGTGGTTTGGCACCACCAGTGGTTTGGTACCACACGGGGTAGAGAAAGGTGTTTGGATGGCTAGGTTGGGTGCATGATTTAGTGCATGTTAATTTGTTATAAATTGTGTATGTTGTTGCACTAAATTGGGGAAGGGTTACACATTGAGTCTTGGTGACTCACCTTCTCCTTTAACATTTTTCAGGTGACTCGTAGATGGCGGTTGAGGAGCCGGATGGACTCGAGGTGGCCATGCAGTGAATCTGAATTTAATGGACTTTGAATTCTTGTTTATTTTATTCGATTGTTGGTTTTATTTTAATCAAGTTGTAATAAGGCCTCCTAGAATTATTTTACTATGTTACATGTTTGAATGATTTGTTTAAATTATTTAATGAAATTAAAATAAGTACACATGTTTTCTCAAGTTGTACGCAAAATGTTTTATCGTGCCATCGGGTACATTTAAAATATATAATAACTTGACTTAATAAATATTTTTAAATAAACCTAAGTATGGCTTTTATACACCTCAACTGTTTTAAACAAGACACTATCTTTTATCAAAAAGTTAAACCGGTTTAAAGGAGTTTTTAAAGAAATGTTTTCTCTGTAGCACACCAAATTCGGTCGTAACGTTTGGGCCGGGTTTGGGGTGTTACAAGTAAGATAGAAGCTAGGTGTCCCAGATATCGCAGCTTGAGCTTCTCTGTTCAAATTTCTTGAGGACCATTTTAAGTTTGATATGTGTTTAGGGGATCCAAAGTACTTTGTCAATGCCCCAAGACGTAACATACTTCCTCATTGTTAATTCAGACGTAGTAAGACTCTCCGCTTTGTATGCTCTTTCGATTTTGGTCAAAATTTGAGCCACCCTTTTTTTTTTAGTTTTCAACTCAAATCCCTTTGGTCTCAAAGCGCCCTTTTGATATATGTCGCTCGATCTTGGACAAATCAGACTTTGACTTTGTATAGCTATGCGTGATCCTTTATGGCATTCTTTATCGCATCTAACTCTTTCCTCTTTTTTGGAATTTGATGACTATCGACTTTGTAACATTGACATAAGCAGATACTTCCACCCTCTTAGTGAAGTAAATGACGCACTCATGACGATGAATCAATATTGGCTAAAAATGACTGGACGAGATTGGCCCCATCACATCCATGCCCCACATATGGAAAATTTGTGAAGAATTGAGAAGGCACATGAATCGCTCCTCTTAAATACTACATAGCCGATACCATCCCTTTCTATGTAAATCAGCCAGACTCGATCCTTATGTTAAGCTCGCCTTAGTAGCTCTGCATGTCTTGATATAATCGTGCAAAAAAACATCTTTGAATTCCTAAAAAATAACTCAATGATGTCTCGTGATTATATCTATGGTGAGCTGGGCTTCAATCTTCACCCTTTTCTAGCTGATTCAACTTCATTTTAGAAAACTTTATTAGAAAACAAAATCCTTTACATAAAACGGACTACAAATATGCTTTCGCCCTAAGTCCTAAAGTTTTGATTTTCCCAAGCAATGAAGTTAGCTCTTGATTACGGTCAGACTGTAGCTCATACTTTATGCTCAACATATCAGCCTGTGATGCCAAAGTCTGTAGATGATCAGCTACCTCTCGAATCTAAACTATTGCTTCACCCATAAGGTAATCTCGACTCCTAACTTGATTATGAGAATGGCGAAGCTCTTCTTTCCAATGCTCCTCTCTTGTTTCAAGAAGCTCGATCTGAAGTTCACAATTGTGCAATGCTGATTCTAACTCTTCAATTCTACCCTTCATTTCCTCAATCTTGTTCAGACTTGATTTCAACTTGATTGCAGAATTACGGCTTCGATGGTGGTGTAGACACCGTCCCAGTTCAGCGACTCTAGCCTTTAGTCCACATTTCTCTTCTTGGCTTTCTGCCAAACTCTCTTCTAGGGCCTTATTTCGCATTTGCATCTCTAGGAACTTTCTCTCCCAATGGTCAGCTTTGACTTTTTCTCGTTTGTATCTCTTGTTGCCACTGTTGCATAAGTCTTCCTAATCCGGCATTTTCATTGATAAACGCAGCTTTTTATATTCCGTCTTTAAGTCATTCAAATCTTCTTCGACTCTTCTCTTCCCTTTTCTTACTTCTTCGGCCTCTGATTTCTGCACGTCCACATCTAGCCTCAAGTACATCTTTTCTTTTTCCAGCTTCTCTATCCTCTTTCCAAGCTCTGAACTCTTCTTTTCAAAATCTTACTTCACAATTTCTAACTCTGAAGGGACCACTTGTAAGCATTCATTTCTCGATCGGGCGTCTTCTGGATTCAGTTCAGGAATGTTAACATTAACCCTTCTAATCCTCCATCCAATGTATTCTGGGGTCATCATTGGACCTGCGGATAACCTCTTCATCCTACGAGTCTAATTCCAAGCACCAGATGTAACACCCCAAACCCGGCCCAAACACTACAACCAGATTTGGTATGTCACTCAGGAGATTTTTGTAAAAGATGTCGAAATTTGGGCAAAAATTAATAACTTGATAAGTTTAAGTAAGATTTAAAGTTCATTTGTTGTTTTCGTGAATTAAAAAACAAAACCTTCATACATGCCTTAGTTTAATTAAAATTTAAATGTCTATCAGTAATAAAAGCCTAAACTAAAACCCAAAATGGAGTATAATCGTCTAGTGGCCCGTGGCCTTATTACAGCGAGATTTAAAACCCATTAAATGAAAATATAAAATAATAAATTAAAGCCTTTTTGCCGAATCCAAATGTTCTTTTGCATGGCCACCTTGCTCTCCTCTCCAGCCCGGTCCGATGCACTAAGTGCTACCTGAAATTTGTTAAAATTAATAGGGTGAGTCACGAGACTCAGTGTGCAACCCTCGTGCACCATCAGACTGGGCCTTAGCCAACAATTCAGAATATAGAACATAATATAAGAGATAACATACATAAATCCCAACCCAATCCTAGGTTTCCATCCGCTACACACCACCCTTACCTCCCAATCACACCATTGGGGATTTCTACAATCAACCCACACCGCTACACACCATCGATGGCAGTCATGCTGCAGTTAGCTGCTCATCGTCAGAGTTGTGACAGAGTCACCAGTCGAAATGGCGAAGCCACGAAATGCGAGATTGTGACAGAGTCACCAGTCGAAATGGCATAAGCCACCGTAAGATCACTTCCCTTTTATCAATCACCCAACCCCGAGCATACATAGAAATCGACATGCAAAACATATCTTTTAACGAAACATTCATCAAGAATGGCGAAAAACACTAACCTGATATTTATCCTTTACCCTTCTCGGGTTTCAAACGTTATGCCGGGATTTCGATATTTAACAGTATAGCGATTTATACTTATATATATATATATATACATAATAGCATTCAATCTAATGGTGTGAGAAGTTACACACCTGATTAATGTCGATACCCTTGCTAAACCGATCTACGACTTTGCTCGAAAAGCCGAAAAGATGTGACAATAGGGCCTCTCCTATAATCGGCCATGGTTAGTGTTTTACCCGATCTTACACACTAAAATAAATAGATTCCCTTACCTTGAAATCCCGAAAGTACCACGATTCAAGTATTACCGTACTTATGACTTAGAGATCTACGCGATTGACTCCTCTTCAGATCCCAGAATGCCGAAAATAAGAGAGAAATAAGAGATTAGTTTCTAAATAGCCATTCGGCTAGGGACTTTGAAAAGCTGAAAAAAACATTGAAATCCCGAAATCAACACTTACCTATTGCTTCCTTCAAAATTCGGGACAAACAAGCTCCACTAAAGAAGATTCGGCAACTTTAGGAGGTGAGATCTTAGTGATTTCGGCTTTTAGAAGAACAAAGAATTGGAAAAATAAAAGCAAGGAATGGGTAGAGAGATTCGGCTAAAAGAAAAGAATAGCAGGGTTTCGGCAATTGAGACTTCAAGAGCTTTGATTTTGGTCCGAAAAAGAAAAGAGAGAAGAGCAAGAATGGAGTAGGAATTTCGGCAGAGAAAAGAGAAGAATAATGAGAACTTGCTAGCAATTTAGGCACATACACCTTAAGCCAAAACCGAATGCCCCTTTCTTTTCAAATTCTTCAAAGTTTCGGCTAGCATTAAACACTTAAAGATGGCTCCTATCTTTGATCTATTATCTCCTCAAAAATAGCCTTTATCTGCTTATTATCCACACAATAAAATCCTAAAATTTAGCCTTGTGCCGTCCCCCTTGCTCATTTAAATGTCGAATTTTAGCCCTAAAACTTGGGCTTCCAGCAACCATAATTTGGGCCTTCCTCATGCACAAGTGACGCCAACTCCTCTTCCTCCTAGTAGCACCATTTCCTCTGGGCCAGAAGCCCAAAATTCTTATTAAACTACTAAAACTTCAATTTAAACCCCTAGAGTGTCTGGACAAAATATTTAAAACAAGGCCTCAAATTTCAATTTGAGCCCCATTTGTACCTCAAACTCTCAAATTAATATTTTAAGCACACAAGATGTACAAGCCCATAAATTCGAGGATGTTACGCTTCTACCTCTTAAAATAAATTTCGGCCTCGAAATTTACTCCGATCAAAAGAGATGGGGATCTTTGTTGTTGCATAACATCCTCTGGCTCCCACGTTGCCTCTTCTGCGCCGTGATTTCGCCACAAAACCTTGACCAAAGGGACAGACTTCCTTTTCAACACTTTTACATATCGATCCAAGATTTGCACTGGTTTCTCCTCAAAGGATAAATCTGGCCTTACTTCAATCTCCTCCACCGGCACTACATGCGATGGATCAGAACGATAATGTCTCAACATCGAGACATGAAACATGTCATGTATCTGCTCAAACTCCGAAGGTAACTCCAAACGATAAGCTACTGGGCCCACGCGTTCTAGTACCTGATAAGGCCCAATAAACTGAGGACTTAACTTACCCTTTCGTCCAAACCGCATTACCTTCTTCCACGGAGATACCTTCAAGAAGACTTGGTCTCCTACTGCAAATTCCACCTCCTTCCGCTTTAGATCCGCATAAGACTTCTGCCGATCAGACGCTTCCTTCAACCGAGCCCGTATTAACTTAACCTTCTCCTTCGTTTCTGAAACTAACTCTGGACCCAGCACCTTACGTTCACCCAACTCCGTCCAACAAGTAGGGGTACGACATCTCCTTCCATATAACGCTCAGACGGCGGCGCCATCCGAATACTAGCTTGATAACTATTATTGTATACGAATTCAGCCAAGGGTAAATACTCCTCCCAACTACCCCTAAAATCGATGATGCAACCCCTTAGCATATCCTCCAAGATCTGAATTACCCTCTCAGACTGACCATCAGTCTGTGGGTGAAAAGCGGTACTAAAGTCTAACCTTGTTCCTATTGCCTGATGAAGAGCCTTCCAGAATCGTGACGTGAACCTAGGGTCCCTATCTTATATGATCGATACCGGTACACCATGTAGTCTCACAACCTCGGCCACATACAACTTAGCCAACCTCTGTAGAGGATAGTCGACCCGAACCGGTATAAAGTGAGCGAACTTCGTCAGCCGATCCACAACTACCCAAATTGAATCCTTCTTAGTGGGCGTAAGGGGTAGCCCACTAACAAAATCCATCGTGATTCTCTCCCATTTCCACTGCGGAATCTTCACCGGTTACAACAACCCCGAAGGCAACTGGTGTTCCGCCTTCACTTGCTGACACTTCAAACACTTCCCTACAAATTCCGTTACCTCTCGCTTCAGACCTGGACACCAAAATTGTTCCCGCAAATCACGGTACATCTTAACCCCTCTAGGATGCATAGCGTAAGGGCTACTATGCACCTCCTGAAGAATCATCTGCCTTAACTCCACCTCCTTTTGCATACAAACTCTATTCTGAAAACACAGGACTCCATCACCATTTACACTATAGTCCTTCACCTCACCATTCTGCACTTGACGGAGTCGAGCACTCAAAACATCATCCAACAGCTGCTTTTCCTTAATCTGATTTGTCCACGTTGGTTTCACTTGGAGTTTAGCTACCAAACTTCCATCCTCATACAGACTAAGATGAGTGAACATCGCCCTCAAATCTGCTATCACCTTCCTACTCAGCGCATCCGCCACCACGTTAGCCTTACCCGGATGGTACTCAATCGAGCAGTCATAGTCCTTTAACAGCTCGATCCACCTTCTCTGTCTTAGGTTCAACTCCTTCTGGGTAAGGATATACTTCAGGCTCTTATGATCGGTGTAAATTACTGACTTCTCCCCGTACAGGTAGTGCCTCCAAATCTTCAGAGCAAACACTACCGCCGCCAATTCCAAATCATGCGTAGGGTAGTTCAACTCATGTGGTCTCAACTGTCGAGACACATATGCAAAAACTTTTCCATCTTGCATCAACACACACCCTAACCACCAGTGTGACGCATCACAATAAACGGTAAATTCCTTTCCCGCCTCGGTGAATTAACACCGCTGCTGGTGCTTAGTAAACTTCTTCAGCTTCTCAAAGCTCTCCTGTTGTTTGTCAGTCCATACAAACAATACTCCCTTCCTTAACAACTTAGTTAAAGGTGCCGCTATTACAGAGAACCCCTCAACAAACCTCCTGTAATACCCTGCCAATCCCAAGAAACTTGATTTACGCCACGCACTTTCAACGGCTTCCAATCTAATACAGCCTTCTATCTTCCGAGGGTCTACCCTAATCCCCTCCGCGGAAACTACATGCCCTAAGAAAGTCACTTCCTTCAGCCAGAACTCACACTTACTGAACTTTGCGTACAGCTGCTTCTCCCTCAAAATTTGCAACACCACACGAAGGTGTGCATCATGCTCCTCCTCGAACTTGGAGTAAACAAAAATATCATCGATGAACACTACCACGAATCGATCAAGGGATTGCTGAAACACCCGGTTCATCATATCCATAAATGCTGCTGGCGCGTTCGTCAAACCGAACGGCATTACCAAGAATTCATAATGACCGTAACGTGTTCAAAACGTCGTCTTATGAATATCCCCTTCCTTCACCTTCAACTGATGATAACTCGACCTTAGATCAATCTTCGAAAAGACCGAAGCTCCTTTAAGCTAATCGAACAGGTCGTTGATTCTTGGTAATGGGTACTTGTTCTTAATCGTCAACTTATTCAGTTGACGATAGTCCATGCACATATGCATGGATCCATCCTTCTTTTTCACAAATAGGACCGGCGCTCCCCATGGAGACACACTCGGTCGAATAAATCCTCGATCCAAAAGCTCCTGGATCTCGAGCTTTGAGTTCCACCAACTCCTTCAAAGCCATTCGATAAGGAGCAATGGATACCGAGCCGCACGTGCCGAAGCGGCTCTATTCCAAACTCCACCTCGCGATCCGGGGGTAATCCTGGTAACTCCTCCGGAAAGACATCCGCGAAATCCTTAACTGTTTGAACCTCATCGACAGTCACCTCCTTAGCATCCAACGCACTAATAAAAGCTAAGAATGCGCTGCATCCTTTCCGAATCATCTTAACAGCCTTCAGTGCCGATACTACGTTGGACAAATAGTTCCTTCTTTCTCCTAACACAACCACCTCCCCACCTTTCGGGGTATTCAACACCACACGCTTGGTCTCACAATCTAACTTGGTACGATGCTTAATCAACCAATCCATTCTTAAAATAAGATCAAACTCTCCAAATGGCAATTCCATTAAATCTGCCGAAAACACTACCCCTTGAGTTTCTAACGGTACATCCTTAAATAGCTTGTCCACTACCCTAGACTATCCTAAGGGACTAACCACAGTCATCTTCCTAGTGGTTGTTTCAGAGTCTATACTTAGGGTTTCAGATACTGAACATGCAACATAGGAGTGGGTTGACCCAATATCAATTAAGGCAAGAAATGGTTTATCAAAAATCAGAAACATACCGGTTATAACATCCGGTACGTCACCATCCTCCCGTCAGCGAGCTGCATAAACTAGACCCGTCTACCTCGCATCTACATTACCTGCACCTCTACCAGGTGCTCCACGACCCCGATCGAATCCATTTCCACCTCTGGCTATGCCACGACCCCTCGGTCCCTGCTGATCACCTCTCCTAGCTTGATCAGAACCTCGTTCGGTTGGCTGCACCTGATCCTTCTGTAGACAGCCCTTAATCATATGCTCCGTGGATCCACACCTAAAGCACCCACCGGTTCTTCTTCTACACTCCCCGGAATATGCTTTCCCGCACCAATTACATGATCGATTCTGACCCATCGGAGCACGAGCTGGCCCATCAGTCCTAGGCCTTTTCTAAAAATTCCTAGATGCTCCTGACTGCCCAGGACTTCTCTTATTCCTTCCCCGCTCCTTATCTCTTTCCTGTCTTTCAGTCCGTTTTACCTCCTCAGCTATCTTAACTTTTTCAACCAGGTCAGCAAAGTCCCTCTCTCACTGCGGAGCTATCAATACCCTTAACTCATTTCGCAGCCCATCCTCGAACCGTACACAACATTCATATTCATTGCTATCATTCCTCGAGCGTAGCAGCTCAAGCGCAGGAACTCCGCCCCATATTCAGCTACAAATTTACTTCCCTGTACCAAATTCAGAAATGCCTTCCTTTGTGCATCCACATAGCTGGCCCCAACATACTTTCCTTGGAATGACTCCTTAAAGAAATCCCAATCAATCCGGTGCTGCAATGATGCCTTCCTTTACCGTGAGCCACCACTGTAAGCCTCGTCTCAAGAAGAGACACGACCCCCTTCAACTTCTCCTCCCCATGAAATCTAAATCGTCCATTATGCGCTCGATTGCTTCCATCCAATACTCAATCAGGTTAGGGGCTACGCCGAAACTCCCTAAACACTACGCCCCATTGGCCCTAAGCCACTCCAAGCATAGATTTTCGGCCTCTGTGCCCATGCCTACTCCAAAGACCCTCTCTAAAACCCTCAACATCGCCTGAGATACAGCATCATCTCCGGGTGCCTCATCCCAAAATTCTCCTTCTACAGTCGGCAGATCCGGCATCTCATTTCCTGACCCGTGGCCAGACCCTACCGGCTCTGACACGGTCCTCCTACCCCTACCGCGTCCACGCGGCGAACGTCCTCTACCCCTTGTACTCATTCTTTCGATTGACATTTATCTGATTAAGAATTTTATGAATCATTAATTCTTTCCACTGATTAACCATGAACAATCTTATGAATAGTAGTTTTAAGGGTAGTTCTTTCGAATTCGCATTCATAATTTAGTCTCATGTTTGTACCCTCTAGTTCTAGGAAACACATACACTCAATTAACATACAAAGAATCATCCATGAACTTACATTCATCAAATAAAGGTGTTTTCATTGTTTCACTACCTAGGGGTTTTCGTCATTTTATCCTCTGAGGGTATTTTCTCGTAATTTTCCAAAATAGGGTTCCTTGGTGATTTTGTGAAATAAGGGTATTTTGGTAATTTTGTAACCTGTGGGTATTTTGGTAATTTTGACATACTGGGGGTATTTGCAATTCGACATCCAGGGTTTTTTTTTTTAAAACAGGGGTGTCTTGAAGAATTTGATTTGAGGAATAATAATAGTGTTCAGTGTTTGTGGGTTTGTTGTCGTGTGTTGTGTGAGTTTTTTTTCTTTGCTAAGGAAAATTTCGTTGACTTTGTAAATCGGGGTGTATTTGCAAATCATGAGTATCTTGGTATTTGTTTTCGAAGTAAGGGTGTTTTAGCAATTTGTAAAAATAGGGTGGCTGGTCCCTTTCGGGTTTTAGTTATGGATTTTGGCCCGTCAACAAATCTTCGCGGCTAGGGTGAGCAGTCCTCCTACGCACTGTAGGATTCCAAACAAGAGGAGGTGAGTCACTAGGATCGGTTAAGTACTGTGCTCTTCCGGATCCAATCTAGACATGCGCATACTGTTGCCACACCTAGACTTACGACTGCTCACGGGTTTGTTTAGTGAAATTAAGTCTTATGAGATTGAAGGAGTTGTTTTAGCTAAGCCTAGAGTCCATCAAGTTCTAAACTAAATAGTCTACGTCCCATACAGCCCATCAAGCCCACATATATATATATATATATATCACACAATGGTTCAGAATACTTACCTGGCGGACTTGGGCCGGAGACGCAGGTGCCATGCCGAGCTAACAAACCTGTTATCATTTAAAAACATTCATGTTTGAAAAGCCCATCTTTAGAAAATGTTTTGAGCCCATAAACCCCCAAAGTCGAGTTTTGAACCGGGCTTTGATACCAACTTGTAACACCCCAAACCCGGCCCAAACACTAAAATCGGTTTGGTATGTCACTCAGGAGATTTTTGTAAAAGATGTCAAAATTTGGGCAAAACTTAATATGTAACATCCCAAAATTGGGCCTAGTAGGATTGGGCCGATTGGGTTTTGGGCTTTAGGGAAATTAGAATATTATTTTATTATTGTGTTGGCTTGGGTATGAATTTGGTGTGTTAGTATAGTCTTGTGAAGGTTTGATTTTAATTAGGAAGTTAGAATAATTTTTAGTATGGTTTATTTAATGAAGTAGGATTAAGTGAGCTTGACACTTAAGTTAATTAAGTGTTCATTTAAAGCATAAGAGGAGTAAGTGGCAAGTTGGTTAAGGAGCTTGAAAGGTAGCTTGAGGTTAGAGGTTCGAGTGGTATGTTTAGCATTTTGAAGGTTTATTTTTGTGTATTAGCATTGATGGCCGGTCAAACTTATTTATGATAGGTGGACTAATAACTTTTGGTAAGTTGAATTTTTGTTTTAAGGAAAGCTTAATTTTGGGGATAAGAATCTTGAACTTATGGCATGATGAGGGGACAAAGGCATGGAATAGGGAGGATGTTTTGGAAAGTAATCCTAGGCTTTAGTGCATGTATGTGGACGGCATGGGTGTCTAGGTGGGTGGCCGAATTTTGTTAGGTGGTTTAGGGGGGAATATTTGGCCAATTCTCCTTTTGAACATCTTTTTGCATTTTTGTTTTCCTCTCCAAAAATCCTTTGTTTGGCCAATGTGTATTGTACATTTTGTGCAAGTTTTGCTTTTGGTTAGCCTTCTTTTTGTTTGAACCAAAATTTATATTTTCTTTCTCTCATCTTTTCCTTTGAAACCGAAAACATCTTTTGCACTTTTGTGCACTCTTTCTCCCATCTCTCTTCCTCTTTTCTTACTTTTGGTATTTGCTCAACATCACTTTTTCCTTTTTATTTTCTTCTTGACCGAACCTCTTTCTTCCCCAAATCCTCTTTTCTTTTCTTTTCTTCCATTATTTCTAAAATCGAATCCTCTCCCTCTCATTCTCATTTTCTTTGCTACTTACATACTCTATCTCTTTTTCTCCATAATATCTTTTGTTATCTTCATTCAAAACCATAGCTGAATCTTCTACTTCCTTGTTAGTATTATTTTTGTTGGCCGAATATTCAAAGGGTAGGCATTCATTTTTGGGTTTTCTTCACTCGGTTTTGGAAGATAGGTAAGTGTTTATGGTCGTTTTTCCTTTCTTTTTCTATGTCGTTTTCTTGAGGGCATAGGTCACTTTCTAATGTTTTTGGTATAGAGGCCGAAACTAATATGGTTCCATTTAGGGATTTCTGAGTTCTTAATCAAGTGACGTTTTCGAGGATTTGATCGTTTGTGCCTTAGCAGTGCGTAGTTATCACACTATTTCTCCTGTTTTGTGTATTGGTATATATATATATATTTTGTGTATGATGTGTGATAGCCGACAACAAAGGCTAAAGTGGTGAAAACCCATGATTGGGGTAATCGGTTAACAGGTCAGTAATATGTGATATTAAATTATTTATGGTGACTGTGTAATATGATAATGAGCATGTGATGTATGTTCATTCTATATGTTGATTTGGCATGATACATTAACATTTATGCATGGGGATTGGATTTGATCAAGGAAGGACGGGTGTACATATTTATGTACGTGGTCTAATGTTAGCCTCGTGCTACATTAGCGCTTGATGATCACCGTGTGCTACATCAAGGAGAGTGTTGGCTAGGTGCCCATCTCGGCGGATGATAGCCGTGTGTGCATCACCGTAGATTGAGGATGACCTCGAGTCACCTCGTGGATACAGATATGTGGATCATGATGTGATCGGTGGCTTAGCCACGGCCTTGTGCAGTAAGTCTGCCAAGGTAAGATATGAGGATCATTATTTGATCGGTGGATTAGCCACGGCCTTGGGCGGCAGGTGTGCCGGGGTTGGTGTAATGGATGGAATTAGGTTGGGTTGAGCTTCATTTTGCATATTTATGTATGTGAACTGTGTGGATTTGGGCCAAGCCCATATGTGGAGGCATGTGTGATGATTATGCACTGAGTGTGTGGACTCACCCAATTTTTCTCAACCATTTCAGGTGATGCGTAAGCGTTGGACCGGGTTTGGAGTGGATACGAGGTGGCCCATGTAGAAGAAGATATTTTAATTATTTTAAGCATTTTAATATTGAGTATTTTGTTTTAAGTATTGGTTGTAATAAGGGCCATTTAACCAATTTTTGATTATTATTATGTTTTAAGTTGGTTTGTTGAATATATTGTTATTTGAAAATGTTTTAATTTGTAACAACTTAATTTTATTTGGGACTTTAATTATACAATGTTTTATTAAAGACAATAAATTTTTTTATGTTTTCACTCTAAGTCAAAAAGATTGTCAACCGTCTTTCCGCAGTGACATAACCAGATCCGGTCAAGGCTCGTGGGCCGGGTTTGGGGGTGTTACAGTTTGGTATCAGAGCCTGGTTCAAAACTCGGCTTTGTGGATTTTGGGTCCAAAAATAGTTTTCAAAATGGGCTTTTCAAAATATGGACTTTTATTTCAGGTATTCTGGCATGGCACCTGTATCTCCAACCCGAAGTCCACCAGGTAAGTACCTCTGACTATTGAAGTGATTTATATATGTGAATGTTATGGGCTTATTTGGGCTCGTAGATTAGAATATTAGGACTATTGGACCGTAGGGCTAGTGCACTCAAACACATGCATAAGACTTAAAGAACAATTGAACAAACCTGTGACTAATTCGCCGAGCTAGGGTGTGGCAACCATTGTGCGCATGTCTAGGAGTGGATTTAGTAAGAGCTTGGTATTTAAGCAGTCCGAGTGACTCACCTCCTCTTTACTCGAATCCTACCTGGTGCGTAGCTTCAGTTCACCTTAACCAAGAGGATTTGTTCATAGGCTAAACCGATTACTAAAACCCGAACGGGATTAGCCTTATTGTTTTAAAACCCTTAGTTTTAAAATTTTCAAATTTACCCCTTTGATTTGTGAAACCTTAAATCTGATTTTTGAAAGACGTTTTCTCGATTTACGAAATTACCCAAAATGCCCCTAGTGGCAAATTTACAAAATGCCCCGGTATTGTAAAATTACCGTATTACTCTCAACTATTGTTAAAATGATTTTACTTTGCAAAATACCAAAATCTCGAGTTTTCAAAATGGCAAGATACTCCGGTTTGGGAAAACTTACGAAAATACCTGGTTGACAAAATTACCAAAAGCCCCGAGTTTCTAAATTTTCATGTTGCTTCCGACTTTTACTAAAATGTTTCTACTTTACAAAATATCAAAAACTTCTATTTTACAAGTATCAAGCTATCCTGAGTTGGAGAATTTACAAAACGCCCATGACTTACAAAATTACCAAATAACCCTCAATTTCAAAAATTTTACAACACCTCTGATTTTAAAAAATATATATATTTTCAAAGTTGACCCTAATTCATTCCCGAAATACCCCTAATAGGAAAATGACGGAAATACCCCTGGGTTGGGGGTAGAGAGGAATGTTTTAATGGTGTGCTGAATGTGTAATTCTCTGAACTAGGGTAGTGAACTTTAGATGAAACTTTGGTTGATCGAAAGAACCGCTTTTGAAACTTCTTCTCATAAAATTTGCTCGTGGATAAACAGTGAAACAAAATTGCTAATTCATAAAACTTTTAAACAGATTAAATCGTGACGCTAGATATGAGTTCTAGGGCGCGTGGTCGCAATACTCGTAGACGTGGTAGAGGCAGGATGGCAGTATCGGAACCGGTTAGGTCTGGCCATGGGTCAGAAAACGATGTGCCGCCACCACCAGCTGTTGAGGTTGAACATCAGGATCAGACCGGAGGAGATGACGCTCTATCGCAGCTATCTTTGCGGTGCTTGAGCGAGTGGCGAGGAGCCAATGTGGGCAATGGGACTCGGGTCAAGTCGCGTCAAAGACTTAGGTCGAACGGAGCCGAGGTTTTCGAGAGGAGTGTCCGGGTAGCTCGAACGTGGCGATCATGCGCTAGAGGCGGTTGAAAGGATTATGGATGACTTGGATTTAACTACACGAGGATAAGCTTAAAGGAGCGCCGTTGCTACGGATGAGGCCTACCGGTGGTGGCTCACTCATTAAGGAAGGTATCCTGCGGATCGAGTAGACTCAGGGTTACTTTAAGATCAAGTTTGAGGAAGTATGTTGGAGCGAGCTATGTGGGCGCTTTCGGAGGAAGGCGTTCTCAACTTGGTGCAAGGTGACAAGTCAATAGCGGAGTACGAGGTGAGTTTCTGCGTTTGAGCCGGTATGCTCGGGGCATCGTGGCTACCGATTATGAGAGATGCGCGATTGAAGATGGGGCTGCGAGATGAATTGCGGGTTTTGATTGCTCAAGAACGAGCGAGACTTCGCCATTTTGGTGGAGAAAGCTCGAATAGTCAAGAGGTCAAGAGGACTAAGAGGCGAATAGAGAAAGAAACCGGATAAGAGGAGTTTTGGATCGCGAGAATCGTCCAAAAATTTCGAAAAAATCGAGGGTCGAGAATTCATTCGTATTTCTAAGCCAACCATCTTGGGAATTCGCACTCGTCCGTGTGCTCGGTGTGGAAGGTATCATGTCGGCGAGTCTTTGGAATCGGACCCAGAATGTTTTAGGTGTAAGTCCAAGACTCATTTGATTAAGGATTGTCCTCGTGATCCGAATTGGGCTCGGATAGAAGGCCAAGGTTATGTGCAACCGGGCGTAGGTGGTCACCGGCGACAAGGGGTCGTGGTTCGAACTATGGAGGAAATGGTTCAGTCGAGGTCGTGGAGCACCGTAGGAGGTAATGGTAACACCGAGGCAAGACAACCAGTGTCAGTGTATGCATGCGATTCGTCGAGGGAGGATAGTGATGTGCCGGATGTGACAACGGGTAAGTTCCTTATGTTTGGAATACCCTTTATTGTCTTGTTTGTTATAGAGCTAGTTCGTATTTGTGTCGCTAGTGAAGTATCTAGAACCTTGACTGTGAACTTTGGGACTGTTCTTAGAAAGTACATTGTGGTTTTATTAAGATCGAGTCTTGTGACAAGAGCTTAGTGTGGCGAGATAGGATGTCTGACGGTTAGTTAGTTGGAAATTTCGAGGACGAAATTTCTTTAAGGAGGGTAGAATTGTAACATCCCAAAATTGGGCCTAGTAGGATTGGGCCGATTGGGTTTTGGGCTTTAGGGAAATTAGAATATTATTTTATTATTGTGTTGGCTTGGGTATGAATTTGGTGTGTTAGTATAGTCTTGTGAAGGTTTGATTTTAATTAGGAAGTTAGAATAATTTTTAGTATGGTTTATTTAATGAAGTAGGATTAAGTGAGCTTGACACTTAAGTTAATTAAGTGTTCATTTAAAGCATAAGAGGAGTAAGTGGCAAGTTGGTTAAGGAGCTTGAAAGGTAGCTTGAGGTTAGAGGTTCGAGTGGTATGTTTAGCATTTTGAAGGTTTATTTTTGTGTATTAGCATTGATGGCCGGTCAAACTTATTTATGATAGGTGGACTAATAACTTTTGGTAAGTTGAATTTTTGTTTTAAGGAAAGCTTAATTTTGGGGATAAGAATCTTGAACTTATGGCATGATGAGGGGACAAAGGCATGGAATAGGGAGGATGTTTTGGAAAGTAATCCTAGGCTTTAGTGCATGTATGTGGACGGCATGGGTGTCTAGGTGGGTGGCGAATTTTGTTAGGTGGTTTAGGGGAATATTTGGCCAATTCTCCTTTTGAACATCTTTTTGCATTTTTGTTTTCCCTCTCCAAAAATCCTTTGTTTGGCCGAATGTGTATTGTACATTTTGTGCAAGTTTTGCTTTTGGTTAGCCTTCTTTTTGTTTGAACCAAAATTTATATTTTCTTTCTCTCATCTTTTCCTTTGAAACCGAAAACATCTTTTGCACTTTTGTGCACTCTTTCTCCCATCTCTCTTCCTCTTTTCTTACTTTTGGTATTTGCTCAACATCACTTTTTCCTTTTTATTTTCTTCTTAATGACCGAACCTCTTTCTTCCCCAAATCCTCTTTTCTTTTCTTTTCTTCCATTATTTCTAAAATCGAATCCTCTCCTCTCATTCTCATTTTCTTTGCTACTTACATACTCTATCTCTTTTTCTCCATAATATCTTTTGTTATCTTCATTCAAAACCATAGCCAGAATCTTCTACTTCCTTGTTAGTATTATTTTTGTTGGCCGAATATTCAAAGGGTAGGCATTCATTTTTGGGTTTTCTTCACTCGGTTTTGGAAGATAGGTAAGTGTTTATGGCCGTTTTTCCTTTCTTTTTCTATGTCGCTTTTCTTGAGGGCATAGGTCACTTTCTAATGTTTTTGGTATAGAGGCCGAAACTAATATGGTTCCATTTAGGGATTTCTGCAGAGTTCTTAATCAAGTGACGTTTTGAGATTTGATCGTTTGTGCCTTAGCAAGTGCGTAGTTATCACACTATTTCTCCTGTTTTGTGTATTGGTATATATATATATATTTGTGTATGATGTGTGATAGCCGACAACAAAGGCTAAAGTGGTGAAAACCCATGATTGGGGTAATCGGTTAATGTGTCGAGTATATGTGATATTAAATTATTTATGGTGATCGTGTAATATGATAATGAGCATGTGATGTATGTTCATTCTATATGTTGATTTGGCATGATACATTAACATTTATGCATGGGGATTGGATTTGATCAAGGAAGGACGGGTGTACATATTTATGTACGTGGTCTAATGTTAGCCTCGTGCTACATTAGCGCTTGATGATCAGGTGTGTGCTACATCAAGGAGGTGTTGGCTAGGTGCCCATCTCGGCGGATGATAGCCGTGCATCACCGTAGATTGAGGATGACCTCGAGTCACCTCGTGGATACTGATATGTGGATCATGATGTGATCGGTGGCTTAGCCACGGCCTTGTGCGATAAGTCCGCCAAGGTAAGATATGAGGATCATTATTTGATCGGTGGATTAGCCACGGCCTTGGGCGGCGGTGTGTGCGGGGTTGGTGTAATGGATGGAATTAGGTTGGGTTGAGCTTCATTTTGCATATTTATGTATGTGAATCTGTGTGATTTGGGCCAAGCCCATATGTGGAGGCATGTGTGATGATTATGCACTTTGTGTGTGGACTCACCCAATTTTTCTCAACCATTTCGGGTGATGCGTAAGCGTTGGACCGGGTTTGGAGTGGATACGAGGTGACCCATGTAGAAGAAGATATTTTAATTATTTTAAGCATTTTAATATTGAGTATTTTGTTTTAAGTATTGGTTGTAATAAGGGCCATTTAACCAATTTTTGATTATTATTATGTTTTAAGTTGGTTTGTTGAATATATTGTTATTTGAAAATGTTTTAATTTGTAACAACTTAATTTTATTTGGGACTTTAATTATACAATGTTTTATTAAAGACAATAAATTTTTTATGTTTTCACTCTAAGTCAAAAAGATTGTCAACCGTCTTTCCGCAGTGACATAACCAGATCCGGTCAAGGCTCGTGGGCCGGGTTTGGGGGTGTTACATAATAACTTGATAAGTTTAAGTAAGATTTAAAGTTCATTTTTTGTTTTCGTGAATTAAAAACCAAAACCTTAATACATGCCTTAGTTTAATTAAAATTTAAATGTCTATCAGTAATAAAAGCCCAAACTAAAACCCAAAACAGAGTATAATCGTCTAGTGGCCCGTGGCCTTATTACAACAAGATTTAAAACCCATTAAATGAAAATATAAATTAATAAATTAAATCTTTTTTGCCGAATCCAAATGTTCTTTTGCATGGCCACCTTGCTCTCCTCTCCAGCCCGGTTCGATGCACTAAGTGCTACCTGAAATTTGTTAAAAATAATAGGGTGAGTCGCGAGACTCGGCAGCAACCCTCGTGCACATCGATGGGCCTTAGCCCACGCCTGAATATAGAACATAATATAAGAGATAACATACATAAAATCCCAACCCAATCCTAGGTTTCCATTCGCTACACACCACCCTTACCTGCCAATCACACCATTGGGGATTTCTATAATCAACCCACACTGCTACACACCATCGATGGCGGTCATCATGCGATTAGCTTAGTCGCTCATCGTCGAGTTATGGCGAGTCACCAGTGAAATGGCATAAGCCACCGAATGCATCACTTCCCTTTTTATCAATCACCCAACCCCGAGCATACATAGAAATCGACATGCAAAACATATCTTTTTAACAGAAACATTCACTGAAGAATGGCAGAAAACACTAACCTGATATTTATCCTTTACCCTTCTCGGGTTTTCAAACGTTATGCCGGGATTTCGGCATTTAACAGAGTATAGCAGATTTATACTTATATATATACATAATAGCATTCAATCTAATGGTGTGAGAAGTTACACACCTGATTAATGTCGATACCCTTGCTAAACCGATCAACAACTTTGCTCGAAAAGCTGAAAAGATGTGACAATAGGGCCTCTCCTATAATCGGCCATGGTTAGTGTTTTACCCGATCTTACACACTAAAATCAATAGATTCCCTTACCTTGAAATCCTGAAAGTACCACGATTCAAGTATTATCGTACTTATGACTTAGAGATCTACGCGATTGACTCCTCTTCAGATCCCAGAATGCCGAAAATAAGAGAGAAATAAGAGATTAGTTTATAAATAACCATTCGGCTAGGGACTTTGAAAAGCCGAAAAAAATATTGAAATCCCGAAATCAACACTTACCTATTGCTTCCTTCAAAATTCGGCACAAACAAGCTCCACTAAAGAAGATTCGGCAACTTTAGGAGGTGAGATCTTAGTGATTTCGGCTTTTAGAAGAACAAAGAATTGGAAAAATAAAAGTAAGGAATGGGTAGAGAGATTCGGCCAAAAGAAAAGAATAGCAGGGTTTCGACAATTGAGACTTCAAGAGCTTTGATTTCGGTCAGAAAAAGAAAAGAGAGAAGAGCAAGAATGGAGTAGGAATTTCGGCAGAGAAAAGAGAAGAATAATGAAAACTTGCTAGCAATTTCGGCACATGGTGTTAAGCCAAAACTGAATGCCCCTTTCTTTTCAAATTCTTCAAAGTTTCGGCTAGCATTAAACACTTAAAGATGGCTCCTATCTTTGATCTATTATCTCCTCAAAAATAGCCCTTATCTGCTTATTATCCACACAATAAAATCCCTAAAATTTAGCCTTGTGCCGTCCCCCCTTGATCATTTAAATGCCGAATTTTAGCCCTAAAACTTGGGCTTCAAGCAACCATAATTTGGGCCTTCCTCATGCACAAGTGACGCCAACTCCTCTTCCTCCTAGTAGCACCATTTCCTCTGGGCCAGAAGCCCAAAATTCTTATTAAACTACTAAAACTTCAATTTAAACCCCTAGAGTGTCTGGACAAAATATTTAAAATAAGGCCTCAGCCCAATTTGAGCCCCATTTGTACCTCAAACTCTCAAATTAATATTTTAAGCACACAAGATGTACAAGCCCATAAATTCAAGATGTTACAGCAGAAATCTCCTTAACTCTCTTTTTATAATTGTCCCCTCTATAAGAGAACTCACACTGAGCTAGCCCATATGTTGCAGGTACGAACTGTCTCGATCCATACTGTCTTAGTACAAGTAGAGGAGCGTACCCAACAGCTCTCCAAATTCCAAGTAAAGGAACCCAGTCAAAACTCCCACATCGATAAAGAATTTCATCTGGAATCATCCAAGGGGCTCTCCACTCGACGTCTTCCTCTCGGAGATTTTGAAGGACCGCCATCCAGTTCTCCTCAGACACGTCATCTCTCCTCGGTGTAGCTACTATCTCTTTCAACGGAGAGTAACTCTCAAAAAAAATCTGATAAGACACTTTCTCCACCTTCCGAAATGATCGTGGAACCAAGCCAACAACAATCATGCGCGCACAATGAACTCCGCCTTCACCTTTTCTCCGACATGCATTCAAAGATCTAAACGTCTCGGCTAAGATCGCAGTACAGCGTGACTCCTTTGCCTAGTCGATCGAATAAATCGGTAACTGCTTCATCTACATGTCCTAGAGCTTTAGGGAAGATTATCAAACCCTAAATACACAAGGCGAAGACGTCAATCTTCTTCTTTACATCTGGATGTGTTAGGACCAGATCCCTCAAACTCCCCCAAGGAATGCATTTACCTTCACCTTTCTCTTGAATTCTGGCTGTAACCCACTGTTCACTCATCCCCGTGATAGTCATTAACTTCTTCACAAAGGTTGGGACATTAGCAGCCCTAGAATAAATTCTGTCGACTTGGATTCTTGAACAATGAAGCAAGGTCGTATATTCCTCTACCGTAGGTACTAAGTCTACTTTCCCGAAAGTGAAACAACTATAAGCAGAATTCCAAAACTGAAACACCCCACACCCGGCCCACAAGCCTGAACCGGATCTGGTATGTTCTTTAAGTAAACCGGTTTCAAAATTCTTTGTTTCTTAGAGAAAATTTGTGTATTTTTAGAAAAATTTCGTTTTGGGTTGGGCTTAGATTAAAAACCCATTTATTTAATTTTATAAATCCAATTTAATTAAGGTGACAAAAGAATTTTTGAGTTCATTTTTAAGAAAAATAATTTTGTACTTACTTACATCCAAATTAGTTCGTGACCTAATATCTAATAGTAAAGCAAAAAAAAATAAAGAAATTCACTTGGGCCTTATGGCCTTATTACATCAATCAAAACCCAAAAATAATAAAATTTAAGTACTTAATATAAATAACAATCCCAATTAGTAAAAGTCTTTCCTTGCTATGCATGGCCACCTTTAGCTCCTGCCGACCGGTCCATTATCGATCATCTCTGAAAAATATTCCCAACAGGTGAGTCAACAGACTCAATGTGTACACAAACTAACATTCAACAATTCAGGCATACATGTTCATATCAAAGACATATTCATAAAAAAATGATGCAACCCAAACCCAAGCCTATTTGTCCATCCGCTACACACCACCCGCACACCAATCACACAGTGGGGACTACTAAGTCAACCCTCCATCCGCTACACACCATCGAAGCGATCATTTGCGATCGACGTGCTCATCACCCATATAATTTGTGTCATTAGACACCATATTCAAATAATGTAACCGGTTACCAAATTCGAGATAATGTAACCGGTTACCATATTCAAATTTTGTGACCGTAGTCACCATATTCCGTTGGTGAGACCAAGTCAACACCTTCTTCCCCTTTTCGCATATAGCCCAAATGCCCCACATATTTTATCATGCACAACATACTTATTTTCTCATTCATGTTACTATTCACATGTTCAAAATATATCACATTCGTAATCCTATCAAAAATAGGAAACGTGCACAGGTATTCTTTACCACATTTGTGGTACTTAGCCACATTCTCATTCTTATGCATATTCATATATTAAAATAATTATTGCCATAATATATTGAAAATTAGTGTGAGTACACACCTGATTCGCTTAATAGATTCCTTGAAATCCCGAAGAACGATCTACCGATCTAGATCTTTAACTCCTATATACGGCCAATTATTAAAACATATTAACAAACCTATTTGGCTTAAAAACCAAATCCTAGTAGGATTTGTATTACTTTCCTTGTTGCCGAATTGATTAAATCCCGAAATTGGTATTCCTCCCTTAAATTCGGCTAGCCACCAAAAACATGTATTTTCATCAGTTTCTGACTTTTGGAAAGAAAAGGAAATACCTTTAGATACCAAAGTAACCCTTGGCCGATTAGATCTATACACTTACCTGGCAATTCCCAATTCCTGAAAACAATCCTTGCCTTGTATGTCTGTCGAAATCCCTATAATTATATGTTAATTTTAATCTCACATATAATCCATAACTTTTGACCAAATATGTGTATATCTTACCTTAGATCCTTGAATCCCGGAAGATTCCTCCTTGTATTCGAAGTTGTAGAAACTTGATAAACCCCTTGTAGATTCGGCCATAAAATAGGAATAGGGATTAGACCCTTCTCTTTCGGCAAATAGAAAAGAAAAAGAACTTGAATGATGCTTAACCTTACCTTTAATGCTTTGACCGATTGCTTCCTTGCCTAGAGCCACAGAGATTCGGCTATGAGGTTTTAGTCAGGGATCAAAAGAAAAGGGCTTTGGCTTGACAGATGAAGAAAAGAGAAGAGTAAAAGATGAATAGAAAATTCGGCAGAGGGGGTTTTGCTATGGAATTTTCGGCAAAGCTTAGAAAAGATGAGAGAATAGCCTTTAACTCTCCTTCTTTAGCCGAAATTATCAATAGGAGAGTCCCTTGCTTGGCCACTACTCCTCTTATGATAATATTATCTCCTTTATTTAAAAATAAAAGTGTTAAATCCATTATTATCTCTTCTAAATAATCTAAATTAAAAAGCTTTTATTTATCACCTTATTAAGCAATATTAATGGAAATAAAACACCTCCCTTTTCTAGAAACAATTGCCGTCCACCCCTTAGCCTGGGAAGCAAAAATAAAACTTTATTTATTTACTTCCCTTGTGACTCGAACCCAGGCTCATGCCTCTTGCACATGGCGCCATTTCCATAAGCCATAAGTGCCATCTTCAGGCCACTTTTCCTAGCCCGTTTGTGTGTCAAATTTTACCAACTTTTTCTTTTAAGGCCCCTTGCCTTAATTTCCTATTTTAAACTTTAAAACTTGCCATTTTTTGTAACATCCTGAAAAGGGCCTATGCATTTTTGGTTTAATTGTACGAAATGACATATCTTATGTGTTATGAATATATTTTGAACACTTTTGGAAACCTGGAAATGTATGGAAATGTTAAGTTTAAAAGAGGAAAGTGAACATTTTTAGAACCTTGGAAATGTAAGGAAATGTCTTGTAAGGAAATGTCATGGAAATGTAAGGAACTGTCTTGGAAATGTAAGGAAATGTCTTGTAAGGAAATGTCATGGAAATGTAAGGAAATGTCAAGTTTACAGAGCCGATCGAAATTTTTTGGAAACTTAGAAATGACCTAGAAATGATGAGTTTTAAGGTTTAAAAGGGGAAATTAAGGCAAGGTGGCTTTAAAAGAAAAAAAATTGTGAAAATTGGCACACAAACAGGCTTGGAAAAGTGGCCTGAAGATGCCACTTAGGGCCTCTGGAAATGGCGCCACATGCAAGGTATTGGGCCTAAGTTCGAGTCACTTGGGAAGCAAATAAAGGAGGTTTTATTTTTGCTTCCAGAAGACTGAGGTGGACGGCACATGGCTATAAATTAGGAGCTTTTATTATTTTATAAATAGTGGATAAATAAGGGATTTATTTATCATTATTTTCAAGAGATAATTGTTGGATTAAATTCTTTTAATTTGAATAAAGAGATAAAGAGGAAAATAAGGGAGAAGTGATGGCCAAGTAAGGGACTTTGAGTTTAATAATTTCGGCTAAGTAAGGATAATTGCTTTGAATTATCTTTTATTTTAAGTGATAATTAAAGAGATAAAGCTATTAAAATAGATGAGTGGTGGCCAAGTAAGGACTCCTTAGATGATAATTTCGGCTATAAAAGGAAGGAAGGAGGGCTACTCATCAATTTGTGCTTCCTCTTTTCTCTGCCGAATTCATAGTGCTCTCTTCTCTTCTTTTCTTTCTTTTCTTTTGTCAAGCCGAAATTAAGTAATTGTTGGAACCTAGCCGAATATTTTCCTCTCCATTAGAAGCCATAGCCGAATCCTCCATCTTTATTCTTCCTTTTCTTTTCTTTCTAATCCTCTCAAAAGCCGAAAGTTGTGAGATCATCATCTAGCCATAGCCGAATCTCTGAAGGTTGAAGTGAAGGTGCAATCGATTTCTTCAAGTAAGGGTAAGATCTCATTCGGTTTCATCCTTTTTCTTAAGATTTGCCAAAATCTAGGACTAACCCCATTAATATCTTATTGCCAAACTTTGAAGAGATCTTTCAGGGATTTACTAAGTGTCGACTACAAGGAAGGAGAAGTTCTTTTCCCGAAGGTACACCATAGGCCACGTGTTCCCTAGTTATTCGGTGAGTTTGAGGATTTAAAATCCATAAGGTAAGTTTAAGTATACTAATCCTACTAGGATTTGGATTTATGGCGAATGGATTTTTATTAAAGTAGTAGGTGATTAATCAAATGTAGGGATTAAGGATCCAAGCATTAGATCAAGCTTTTCGGGATCTCAAGGAAATTTTAAGCGAATCAGTGTGTACCCCACACTAACTTTTAATAAGATTGATGGTAATATGTAAAATATGCATGTTTATAAGAATGTGGCTAAGGTACCATAATATGGTACAAAGTACTCAGTGCGTTTCCTACTCCTATTAGGATTACGAAATATGTTATATTTAACATGTGAAATATGATAAGAATGTGAATTTAAGTATGATATGCATGATATGAATAATATGGGTCATTCGGGATATATGAAAAGGGGAAGTGAAGGTGATGACTACGGTCTCACTATCCGAATGTGGTGACTTGGTCACATTATCTCGAATGTGGTAACTTTGGTTACATTATCTCGAATGTGGTGTCTCATGACACAATTATCTGAGTGGCTATGCCACAAATTTTATATGGGCGATGAGCACGTCGATTATGCGACGCCTTCGATGGTGTGTAGCGGATGGAGGGTTGACTTAGTAGTCCCCACGGTGTGGTACCTGCAAGTGCGGGGGTGTGTAGCGGATGGACAACTAGGTTTGGGTTTGGGAATGCATCATAACCTGTATTCTATGTTTTGAATGTGTAATATGTGATATGCCTGATTCTATTATGATTTAGTGTCGTGTACATATTGAGTCTGTTTGACTCACCCCATTGGGGAACATTTTTCGGTGATGAACAAAGTGATGGACCAGGGATGGCGTAACTTGTGGTGGCCATGCTCCACTTGAAGTTTATATTTTGAGGACTCTTGAATTTATTTTAGTATTTTGAATTATTTTGGGAATTATTTGATGTAATAAGGCCATAAGGCCATAGTTGAATTACTTTACACTTATTTTTATTTATTATGATTATGAATTTTATCTATTAGAATTTAATTAAAATTTCTTTTAAACTAAACCCTAAATGTTTTGCTACACAAAAATAAATGGGTTTTCAATATAAAACCAACTTGTTTTCAACTCAAGCCCAACCCAAAACAATATTTTTCTTAAAATCACACAAGTTTTCCTAAGAACAAAAGAATTTTGAACCGGTTTACTTGAGGAACATACCAAATCTGGTCAAAGCTCGTGGGCCGAGTTTGGGGTGTTTCATTTGGAATCGAGCCAGCTTTAAACTCTCGGCTGTGTGGGCTAAGGCCCAAAACGTTTTCAAATCGAACCCAAATGAGTTTTATGAAAGTATTTTTGAAAATGAGCGGGTTTTCTAGCATGGCACCTAAGTCTCCACCATGATCCACTGTAAGTACCCCTAACCATTTGTGTGATTATGTGGTTTATGTTATGAATTATGGAAGGGTAGAAGAGGAATGGAACGTAGAATAGCATGATAGGAACTTGAACCCTAGGACTAGTTTACTCAAACACAAACACATAAGACTTAATTCCATTAAACAAACCTATGACTAAGACGCAGAGTTAGGGTGTGGTAACCATTGTGCGCATGTCTAGGATTGGATCCTAAGAGCACAGTACTTAAGCAGTCCTAGTGACTCACCTCCTCTTCACTTTGGAATCTGCACAGTGTAGTAACCGGTTCACCCTAGCCGAGAGGACTCGGTCATAGGCTAAACACAATGACTAAAACCCGAAAGGGAACTAGCCGTGTTTTTATAAACCCTAGTTTTAAAACTCTTAAAATTACCTTTTTAATTTGTGAGAACTATTTTTACAAAATTCTTTCGAAAAATTTTTGATTTATAAAATTACAAAAATACCCCTAGTGGTAAATTATAAAAATACCTTTGGTTTATGAAATTCCCAAAATACCCATAGTTTTTATCAAAATTTTCATTACTTTATAAAATGTTCAAAAACCCTAATTTGCAAATTATCAAAAATACCTTGATTTGGAGAAAAATTACGAAATTACCCTTAACTCACAAAATTACCAAAATGACCCTAATTTTCAAAATTTTTGCAACATCACCGTTTTGGAAAGTAAAATTCTCAAAAAGAACCCTCAAAGTTTTGCAAATTTTGAAATATCCCTGATTTATTAAACTTTACAAATTTACCCTAGTTAATTACCAAAATACCCCCGAGTTCCAAAATTACCGAAATACCCCCGAATTTTAAAATTTTTCAAAATACCCCCGTGATTTCAAAATTACCAAAATACCCTTATTGACAAAATCACCAAGGAACCTTATTTTGACAAATTACGAAAATACCCCTATAGGACAAAATTACGAAAATACCCCTGGGTAGGGAAATGGATGGAATGGCCATAAAAGTGTAGTGAATGATGTTGTGAATGAATGTGACTTCGTGGAAAAATGAATGTGTCTCTGCTTATGAATGTGAATGTGACTCCCTGAGTTAGAGTAGTGAACTTGAACTAGAAACTTTGGTTGATCGAAAGAACTACTTCAAACATCTCTTTTCATAAAAAGCGTTCGCGAATAATCGGTGGAACAAAATTTACGATGCATAAAACTTTTAATCAGATTAAATCGCGACGTTAGAAGCGAGTTCTAGGTGACGTGAACTTAGATCATCGTGCCTAGAAAGTATGATGGTTCTATTAAGATCGAGTCAGTGCGACATAAGCGTAGTGCGGTGAGTTAAGATGTACGATTATTCGTTAATAAGTAATTTCGAGGACGAAATTATTTTTAAGGAGGGTAGAAGCGTAACATCCTGAAAAGGGCCTATGCATTTTTGGTTTAATTATGCGAAATGACATATCTTATGTGTTATGAATATATTTTGAACACTTTTGGAAACACGAAATGTATGGAAATGTTAAGTTTAAAAGAGGAAAGTGAACATTTTTAGAACCTTGGAAATGTAAGGAAATGTCTTGTAAGGAAATGTAACACCCCAAACCCGGTCCAAACATTACGACCGAATTTGGTATGCCACGGAGAAAAGTTTTTGAAAATCCCTTTAAGTCGATTAAAATTTTTTGATAAAAGATATTGCCTTGTTTTTAAAACGGTTGAGGTGTATAAAGAAAACATCACTTAGTGTTGTTTAGAAATATATTAAATCAGGTTGTTACAGATTCAAGTGTACCCGATGGCACAATAAAACATTTTACGTATTAATTTTTATAAAACATGTGTACCCATTTTAATATCATGAAGTAGTTTAAGCAAATTATCAAAACATGTAAAATATTCCAAGTGCAATATTAGGAGGCCTTATTACAACTTAAATAAAATAAACCCATAATAAAATAAAATAGTTCAAAATCCACCTAGTCCATATTTTCATTTCATGGCCACATTGAGTCCATCCGGCTCCTTATCATGACTACGAATCACCTGAAAAATGTTAAAGGAAAAAGGTGAGTCATCAAGACCCAATGTGTAACCCTTTGTCCCGGTTTAATGCAACGTCATACACAAATCATAATTAATTTAATATGCACAAGTTTAATATGCACCCAACCTAACCATCCAAACACCTTTCTCTACCCGTGTGGTACCAAACCACTGGTGGTGGTGCCAAACCACTGGTGACATATAGTCACAAAATCCGTCATATTGTGGTGCCAAACCACTGGTGACATATAGTCACAAAATCCGTCATATTGTGGTGCCAAACCACTGGTGACCCGAAGTCACAAATCAAATGATGGGGCCAACCCATCGTGTGATACCAAATCACCGGCGTCAATCCCAGTATCTCAAAGTGGGGCCAACCCACGGTGGTGCTAAGCCACGGGACGAGGCGCTATGAGGTGCCAAACCTCTGGAGGTACCAAACCTCTCGTGACCGTAGTCACAATGTGTTACCAAAACACCGGTGTCCGTCGACACGAATATCACTGCCCCTCCACTCATAAAACCCACATTCAATCAATGATATTTAACAACAATCATGCCAACATGCTCATTTATAAACATACATAGGATGTATCAATAATCATTTATAAGCCACATATATCAAATGTGTCATGCTTCCCAAAAGCATCAAATAACAAATCATATTGTCAAGAACTTACCCAAGCCTTGCTAAACCTTTATGGTATTAAACTCAAATCTACACAAATCCGATTAGCATACACATAATACTTTGCACGTTAATTAATTATAAGTGTGTATGTACACACCAAAATTAATGAAAGCCTTAAATCCCGAAGAACCAAATCGGCTACCCACAAAGTCCTTGCCCCAAATGCCTTTGAATACTAGCCACCACACTCCAAGCGTTTTTGCTTCCCTAAATCGGCAATCACATGTTAATAGCCTTCGTCTTTTGAATACTTAAAAGAGTGATCTATTAAAAATAGATTCTTACCACCTTACCTATAACCGATCGACAGAGAATGGAGAGTCAAATCTTTTGCTTGAAAATCCCGTAGTTCCTAGATGATATCGATTCAAAGAGGGGTTAGCCTTCTTGTTTGTAAATACCGAAATTTGACTTTCTCCAACCTATAAATCGACAGAGAGAAAGGGTAGGGAAAAGAAAGATTCGGCTATCACTTACCTTCACCAACGATTGCCACAAGAAATCTCGAAGAGATCTTTTCCCTTCCTAATATTCGCCAAAGTGAAATAGAATAGGAGAGGAAATTTTCGGCACACCAAGGGAGTGGATTCGGCTAAAGGAAAGGAAATAATGATGAGAAAAGAAGATGGGGTTTCGGCAAGGAGTAGAGAGAGTTTTGGTTTTGAGAGAATGAGAAAGGAGAGAAAAAAATAATTGGAGAGGAGGGAATAGAGAAGAAATTCGGCTACTTGCAAAAATGGGGAAAAAGAAAAACAAGATGCTAGGTAGGTGCTTTTAAAGGGATTCGGCAAAACCCCCCCTTCTTAAGCTTGCCGTCCACTCTTCCCATGAAGAGTTCCAAATTCGGCAACTTCCTTGAATTGCTCTTGACCAACCCTTGATTTAATTCAAAATTATTTGAATTAATCACATGCCTAATTTTCCTCTAACAATTATTATAAATCAATCCTAATAATAATCCAATTAAAATCCTTGATAAAATCCTTGATTATAACCTTATTATCCTTACATTAAAAATTGGTCATCTCTTTCTCTTTCTAGCCAACTTTTCAAGATTAATCAAATAAAATCCATTTAAAGCTAAATAATATTCTCATACTTTCCTTATTATCCCAAAGTTTAAAATTGAGAATTTCCCTCCCTTAATGCCGTCAAAAATAAAGATCAAAAAGGGAAAATTCGTGACTCGAACATAGGTTCTCCTTGCTCCTTGTGGCGTCAACTCTAGCACCTAAGTGGCCTCCCTTTTGCCACTTTTCCAAGTCATTTTTAATGATAATAATTCCCTCATTTAACCTTGTAACTCCTACTTACTAAGGCTTCCTTCCTTTAAAGCTTCACAAATAAATTTTCTCCTAATCCGAGCCTACCCAAGACCCCTAATTAAGTCTTTATTCCACCATGAATAATGTCACCGCAATTCAAATACAAGCAAAATAATTCAATCACAAATGACCCCTATTTTAGGATGTTACGCTTCTACTTCTTAAAAATAATTTCACCTCGAAATTACCCGATCGAGAGAGGTGGGGGTATTCTTGCCGCATCACATCCTCGGGTTCCCACGCCGCTTCCTCCGTACCATGGTTTCGCCATAGCACTTTCACCAAAGGTACCGACTTCCTCGCAAAACCTTGACATCAAGATCTAAGATCCGAATCGGCTCCTCCTCGAAAGATAAGTCTGAATTAACCTCAATCTCTGCCACAGGCACAACGTGCGATGGATCGGACCGATACCATCTAAGCATCGACACATGGAAGACATCATGAATTTGTCTTAACTCTGCCGGCAACTCGAGCTGATAAGCTACCGGCCCCACTCGCTTCAACACTGAATATGGCCCAATAAACCTAGGGCTTAGCTTTCCTTTTCTTCCAAATCGCAACACCTTCTTCCAAGGCGACACCTTCAGAAAGACTTTATCTCCTACCTCGAATTCCATTTCCTTGCGCTTGAGATCGGCATAAGACTTTTGCCTATCTGATGCCTCCTTGAGATGAGTCCGGATTAACTTAACTTTATCTTCAGTTTCCGCTACCAAATCTGGACCCAAGACATGTCGCTCCTTTAATTCCGAGTCAACACGTAGGAGTACGGCACTTCCGGCCATCAGATTGCCTCGAATGGTGCCATCTGAATGCTCGCTTGATAACTATTGTTATAAGCGAACTCGCCAATCGTAGATACTCTTCCCAACTACCACTTTGAAATCCGAACGCAACCTCTCAACATATCTTCTAAGATCTGAATCACTCTCTCCGATTGTCCGTCGGTTTATGGGTGAAAAGTCATCTTTGAAGTCCAATCTTGTCCCCAAAGCTTGACGCAAGGCTCTCCAAAACCTTGACGTAAACCTCGGATCCCTATCCGAGATAATCGATACTTGGCACACCATGCAATCTTACTATCTCATACATACAACTTTGCTAGCCTCAGGCGAATAATCTACCCTTACTAGTATGAAATGAGTGACTTAGTTAGTCGATCCACAATTACCCAAACCGAGTTCTTCTTACTAGGCGTGAGGGTAATCCACGACAAAATCCATAGTGATCCTCTCCCATTTCCACCGAGGAATCTTCACCGGTTGGAGTAACCACGATGGCGATCGATGTTCGGCTTTAACTTGGCGACACGTCGGACACTTACCCACGAATTCGATTACCTCACGCTTCAACCTGAGCCACCAAAAGCTGTTCCCGCAAATCTCCATACATCTTGCTACCTCCCTGATGCATAGCGTATGGGTCTGCTATGTGCATCTTGGAGAATTCTTTGCCTCAACTCCATATCTTTCGGCATAGAAGCTCGCCCTTGAAAACATAACACTCCCTCGCCAGACAAACTGTACCCTTCCAAACCACCGTCTTGAACTTGCAACCTCCTCGCATTCAAACTGTCATCCTCCAACTGCTTTTCCTTAATCTCCTCGATCCAAGTCGGCTTAACTTGTAGTTCTGCCAAAAGACTTCCATCGTCGTATAGACTGAGGTGAGCAAACACCGCTCTTAAGTCTGTCACGACTTTTCGGCTCAAGGCGTCAGCCACTACGTTAGCCTTACCCGGATGGTATTCAATTGAATAGTCGTAGTCCTTTAACAGTTCAATCCAACGACGCTGCCTCAAATTCAAATCCTTTTGAGTCAAAAGATACCTCAAACTTTTATGATCCGTGTAGACTATCGACTTCTCCCCATACAAGTAATGTCGCCATATTTTCAAAGCGAAGACTACTCCCGCTAACTCTAAGTCGTGCGTTGGATAGTTAACCTCATGCGGTCTTAGCTGACGGGACGCATAGGCCACTACCTTCCCTTCTTGCATCAATACGCATCCCAAACCAGTATGGGACGTGACACAGTAAACCGCAAACAACTTTCCTGCCTCAGGCTGTACCAAAACCGGAGCTTCCGTCAAAATTTTCCTTAGCTTGTCTAAACTTTCTTGTTGCTTCTCCGACCATACAAATGGAACTCCCTTTCTTAACAACTTAGTCAACGGTGCTGCGATTAAAGAGAATCCTTCCACAAACCTCCGATAATATCTGCTGCACCCAAGAAGCTTCGAATTTCTCGCCACTAACCTAGGGGTTTCCAATTCAACACCGCTTCCACCTTGCGAGGATCTACTCTAATCCCTTCCGCGACACCACATGACCTAAGAAAGCCACCTCTCTAAGCCAAAATTCACACTTACTTGATTTTGGCATATAAGCTACTTCTCTCTCGATTACTTGTAGAACTATACGCAAATGCATGTCATGCTCCTTCTCCGTCTTTGAGTAAACCAATATGTCGTCTATAAACACCACGACAAATTAATCCAAATCTTCTTTGAAACACTCTATTCATTAAGTCCATGAATCTTTCTTTGGTGCATTAGTCAACCCAAAAGGCATCACCAAAAACTCGTAATGCCCATACCTTGTTCTAATGCCGTCTTGTGCACATCAACCTCTTTCACCTTGAGTTGATGATATCCCGCCTAAGATCTATCTTTGAAAATACCGATGCACCCTTGGTTGGTCAAACAAGTCATCAATCTGAGGCAACGGATCTCTGTTCTTGATCGTTAACTTGTTCAATTGGCGGTAGTCGATACACATCCGCATTGAACCATCCTTCTTCCTAACAAACAACACAGTGTGCTCCCCACGGAGATATACTTGGTCGAGATAAATCCTTGGTCCAAAAGCTCCACGAATTTGAGCCTTCACTCCACCAATTCCTTTGGTGCCATTCGATGGAGTGCTATTGACACAGTGCCGTTCGGTAGCAAGTCTATACCAAATTCAACTTCCCAATCTGGAGGCGGACCGGGAAGTTCTTTTGGGAACACATCGGTAATTCCCTTCTTGTTCGGACCTTCTCAACCGCGACTCCTTAGCTTCCAAAGCACAAATTCGAACCAAAAACGCCTCGCAACCTTTCCGACCATCTTTTCACCTTCAACGCAGACACTACATTAGATAGGTAATCTCTTCTATTACCTATCATGACCACTTCATCACCCTCACCATCTTAAGAACCATGCGCTTAGCGGCACACGGTCCAACCTTGCCTCGATACTTAACCAACCATCCATACCAAGGATCAAATCGAACTCCCAAACGGCGGTTCCATCGGATCGACCACAAACACGACCCCTTGGAGTTCTAGAGGTACATCTCTATATAGCTTATTAACAACTACTGAGTGACCTAAAGGACTAATTACGATCATCTCCCTAGAAGCGATCTCAAGTCTAAGTTCATAGTCTCTACCACACTACTAGCAACGTATGAATGCGTCGAACCCACATCAATCAAAGCGTTATATGGAACACCAAAGATTAAGAACGTCTGGTTATAACGTCCGGTCGTCACCTTCCTCTCGGCGCCTCGCATGCGTAGACTAGACCAGTCGCCTTGCTTCGTACTGCTACCTGCACCTCTGCCTCAAAATTCCGCGACCTCGATTAGATCTATTTCCTCCTCTACCATTACCACGACCCTCTGTGGTGGTCCTACATTCCTAGCTCGAGCACGGTTCGACCCTCGACCGATTCTTGGCTAACTTCCGAGGACAATCCCTTACGGTGGTCCAAAGACCCACATTCAAAGCAACCCTTCTCACCGGTCCAACAACCTCCCCAATGCGATTTGCCACAGCGATTACAGTGAGCCGGTCTCTGGTTAGCAGCCATGGGCCTTCTGGCCTGATTCGGCCCACTCTGCCTCGCCCTTTTCTGAACATTACCACCCGATCCAGACGACCCAAATCCTCTTTTACGCTTGTTCCTATCATAGTTCGTCTCACGGACTCCTTGACCCCTTCGGCTACCTTAGCTTTTTCCACCAAGACAAGAAACTCACGCTCTCGCTACGAGCAATCAAAGAACCTTAACTCATCCCTAAGTCCGTCTTCAAAGCGGACACAACGATCATGCTCGTTGACACTATACCTGAGCATAGCGGCTCAACCTCAAGAATTCGCTTCATACTCCGACACGGACTTATTTCCTTGTACCAACCCGGAAAAGCTTTCCTCTGTGCATCAATGTAGCTTATGCCCACATACTTCTTACGATAAGCGGCTTTGAAGTATTCCCAAGTCGATCGTCTGCGTAGCACCATCTCGAACCGTGAGCCACCATCGATATGACTCATCCTTGAGAAGCGACACTTGCTCCTTTCGGTTTTTCCTCATTCGTCGATCTATCTCATCCATGATTCTTTCGGTCGATTCGGTAATACTCACCCGTGTTGGGCGCTACACGGACACACCTCGGAAAAATTCAACCGTTAGCTCGAAGTCTCTCGTGTGCCGACTTCCGAGCTCTTCCACCTCCACCCATTCCAGCTACTCTCTCTAGAACCCGCAGCATCGCTTGTGACACTGCGTCATCACCCGTCTGATCCTGCTCCTCAGCTCCAAAGGTTGGGGGTGGTGATGGCGGTGGTACTTCATTCTTAGATCCCTGACCCGATCTGACAGGTTCTGACACGGTCATCCTACCCCTTCCGCGTCCACGACGGCCACGTCCTCTGAAGCTCATTCTAACTATCGCGCTTTAATCTGATTAGGAAAGTTTATGAATTAGTACATGTTTCACTTGGTTATTCGCGAAGAAATTTTATGAAAAGAATTTAATAGAGATTCTTTCGATCAATCAAAGTTTTAAGTCTTCTGTCCTAATTTACATAGAAAAGTACATCCATTCCCTATACCTTTCATACCTATGCACTCTTCGGGCATTACTGTCTGTTTCTATCCTGTGGGTATTTTTCGTAATTTTGCCACTAGGGAAATTTCAGTAATTTTGGTAAGTTGAAGAATATTTTGAAAATTTTCCAAAGTAAATTTTTGCTTTGCTATTGAAATGAGTATCATAACGATTTTTAAAACTTAGAGCTTTCACAAAGCAGGTTAATCCCTTTGGGTTTTATTTAACGTGTTTAGCCTATGACCGAGTCCTCTTGGTTAGGGTGAACCGAAGCTACGCACTGGTAGGAATCCCGTGAAGAGGAGGTGAGTCACGAGGATCGCTTAAATACCAAGCTCTTCCGGATCCAATCCTAGACATGCGCACTAAGGTTACCACACCCTAACTCCTGCGACTTGGTCACGGGTTGGTTTTAATTAGGCCATTAAAGTCTTATGAGTTTTGTTGGGGTGGACTAGTCCTAAGGTTCAACACCTATCACACTAACTACGTTCCTTCTTACCCTTCTATAATAATAATCCATACAAAAAGTTAGAGGTACTTACAGGCGGATCGATGCCGGAGACTCGGTGCCATGCTTATTCAAAACCAAAATATTTCAAATAGACCTACCAAAACATTTTTGGGCCTTGGGCCCCCAGTAGAAACTTTGAACTGGGCTCGATACCAATTTGTAACACCCCCAAACCCGGTCCAAACATTACGACCGAATTTGGTATGCCACGGAGAAAAGTTTTGAAAATCCCTTTAAGCCGATTAAAATTTTTTGATAAAAGATATTGCCTTGTTTTTCAAACGGTTGAGGTGTATAAAGAAAACATCACTTAGTGTTGTTCGTAAATATATTAAATCAGGTTGTTCAGATTCAAGTGTACCCGATGGCACAATAAAACATTTTACGTATTAATTTTTATAAAACATTTGTACCCATTTTAATATCATGAAGTAGTTTAAGCAAATTATCAAAACATGTAAAATATTCCAAGTGCAATATTAGGAGGCCTTATTACAACTTAAATAAAATAAACCCATAATAAAATAAAATAGTTCAAAATCCACCTAGTCCATATTTTCATTTCATGGCCACATTGAGTCCATCCGGCTCCTTATCCGCATGACTACGAATCACTGAAAAATGTTAAAGGAAAAAGGTGAGTCATCAAGACCCAATGTGTAACCCTTTTCCCGGTTTAATGCAACGTCATACACAAATCATAATTAATTTAATATGCACAAGTTTAATATGCACCCAACCTAACCATCCAAACACCTTTCTCTACCCCGTGTGGTACCAAACCACTGGTGGTGCCAAACCACTGGTGACATATAGTCACAAAATCCGTCATATTGTGGTGCCAAACCACTGGTGACATATAGTCACAAAATCCGTCATATTGTGGTGCCAAACCACTGGTGACCCGAAGTCACAAATCAAATGATGGGGCCAACCCATCGTGTGATATACAAATCACCGGGCGTCAATCCCAGTATCTCAAAGTGGGGCCAACCCACGGTGGTGCTAAGCCACGTGGGACGAGACGCTATGAGGTGCCAAACCTCTGGAGGTACCAAACCTCTGGTGACCGTAGTCACAATGTGTTACCAAAACACTGGTGTCCATCGACACAAATATCACTGCCCCCTCCACTCATAAAACCCACATTCAATCAATGATATTTAACAACAATCATGCCAACATGCTCATTTATAAACATACATAGGATGTATCAATAATCATTTATAAGCCACATATATCAAATGTGTCATGCTTCCCAAAAGCATCAAATAACAAATCATATTGTCAAGAACTTACCCGAAGCCTTGCTAAACCTTTATGGTATTAAACTCAAATCTACACAAATCCGATTAGCATACACATAATACTTTGCACGTTAATTAATTATAAGTGTGTATGTACACACCTGAAATTAATGAAAGCCTTAAATCCCGAAGAACCAAATCGGCTACCCACAAAGTCCTTGCCCCAAATGCCTTTGAATACTAGCCACCACACTCCAAGCGTTTTTGCTTCCCTAAATCGGCAATCACATGTTAATAGCCTTCGGCTTTTGAATACTTAAAAGAGTGATCTATTAAAAATAGATTCTTACCACCTTACCTATAACCGATCGACAGAGAATGGAGAGTCAAATCTTTTGCTTGAAAATCCCGTAGTTCCTAGATGATATCGATTCAAAGAGGGGTTAACCTTCTTGTTTACAAATACCGAAATTTTGGCTTTCTCAAACCTATAAATCGACAGATAGAAAGGGTAGGGAAAAGAAAGATTCGGCTATCACTTACCTTCACCAACGATTGCCACAAGAAATCTCGAAGAGATCTTTTCCCTTCCTAATATTCGGCCAAAGTGAAATAGAATAGGAGAGGAAATTTTCGGCACACCAAGGGAGTGGATTCGGCTAAAGGAAAGGAAATAATGATGAGAAAAGAAGATGGGGTTTCGGCAAGGAGTAGAGAGAGTTTTGGTTTTGAGAGAATGAGAAAGGAGAGAAAAAAAAATAATTGGAGAGGAGGGAATAGAGAAGAAATTCGGCTACTTGCAAAAATGGGGAAAAGAAAAACAAGATGCTAGGTAGGTGCTTTTAAAGGGATTCGCAAACCCCTTCTTAAGCTTGCCGTCCACTCTTCCCATGAAGAGTTCCAAATTCGCAACTTCCTTGAATTGCTCTTGACCAACCCTTGATTTAATTCAAAATTATTTGAATTAATCACATGCCCAATTTTCCTCTAACAATTATTATAAATCAATCCTAATAATAATCCAATTAAAATCCTTGATAAAATCCTTGATTATAACCTTATTATCCTTACATTAAAAATTGGTCATCTCTTTCTCTTTCTAGCCAACTTTTCAAGATTAATCAAATAAAATCCATTTAAAGCTAAATAATATTCTCATACTTTCCTTATTATCCCAAAGTTTAAAATTGAGAATTTCCCTCCCTTAATGCCGTCCAAAATAAAGATCAAAAAGGAAAATTCGTGACTCGAACATAGGTTCTCCCTTGCTCCTTGTGGCGTCAACTCTAGCACCTAAGTGGCCTCCTTTTGCCACTTTTCCAAGTCATTTTTAATGATAATAATTCCCTCATTTAACCTTGTAACTCCTACTTACTAAGGCTTCCTTCCTTTAAAGCTTCACAAATAAATTTTCTCCTAATCCGAGCCTACCCAAGACCCCTAATTAAGTCTTTATTCCACCATGAATAATGTCACCGCAATTCAAACACAAGCAAAATAATTCAATCACAAACAGCCCCTATTTTAGGATGTTACAGGAAATGTCATGGAAATGTAAGGAAATGTCTTGGAAATGTAAGGAAATGTCTTGTAAGGAAATGTCATGGAAATGTAAGGAAATGTCAAGTTTACAGAGCCGATCGAAAATTTTTGGAAACTTAGAAATGACCTAGAAATGACGAGTTTTAAGGTTTAAAAGGGGAAATTAAGGCAAGGTGGCTTTAAAAGAAAAAAATTTGTGAAATTTGACACACAAACAGGCTTGGAAAAGTGGCCTGAAGATGCCACTTAGGGCCTCTGGAAATGGCGCCACATGCAAGGTATTGGGCCTAAGTTCGAGTCACTTGGGAAGCAAATAAAGGAGGTTTTATTTTTGCTTCCAGAAGACTGAGGTGGACGGCACATGGCTATAAATTAGGAGCTTTTATTATTTTATAAATAGTGGATAAATAAGGGATTTATTTATCATTATTTTCAAGAGATAATTGTTGGATTAAATTCTTTTAATTTGAATAAAGAGATAAAGAGGAAAATAAGGGAGAAGTGATGGCCAAGTAAGGGACTTTGAGTTTAATAATTTCGGCTAAGTAAGGATAATTGCTGAATTATCTTTTATTTTAAGTGATAATTAAAGAGATAAAGCTATTAAAATAGAGGAGTGGTGGCCAAGTAAGGGACTCCTTAGATGATAATTTCGGCTATAAAAGGAAGGAAGGAGGGCTACTCATCAATTTGTGCTTCCTCTTTTCTCTGCCGAATTCTTAGTGCTCTCTTCTCTTCTTTTCTTTCTTTTCTTTTGTCAAGCTGAAATTAAGTAATTGTTGGAACCTAGCCGAATATTTTCCTCTCCATTAGAAGCCATAGCCGAATCCTCCATCTTTATTCTTCCTTTTCTTTTCTTTCTAGTGAGATCATCATCTAGCCATAGCCGAATCTCTGAAGGTTGAAGTGAAGGTGCAATCGATTTCTTCAAGTAAGGGTAAGATCTCATTCGGTTTCATCCTTTTTTCTTAAGATTTGCCGAAATCTAGGACTAACCCCATTAATATCTTATTGTCGAAACTTTGAAGAGATCTTTCGGGATTTACTAAGTGTCGACTACAAGGAAGGAGAAGTTCTTTTCCCGAAGGTACACCATAGGCCACGTGTTCCCTAGTTATTCGGTGAGTTTCGGGATTTAAAATCCACAAGGTAAGTTTAAGTATACTAATCCTACTAGGATTTGGATTTATGGCCGAATGGCTTTTTATTAAAGTAGTAGGTGATTAATCAAATGTAGGGATTAAGGATCCAAGCATTAGATCAAGCTTTTCAGGATCTCAAGGAAATTTTAAGCGAATCAGGTGTGTACCCCACACTAACTTTTAATAAGATTGATGGTAATATGTAAAATATGCATGTTTATAAGAATGTGGCTAAGGTACCATAATATGGTACAAAGTACTCAGGTACGTTTCCTACTCCTATTAGGATTACGAAATATGTTATATTTAACATGTGAAATATGATAAGAATGTGAATTTAAGTATGATATGCATGATATGAATAATATGGGTCATTCGGGATATATGAAAAAGGGGAAGTGAAGGTGATGACTACGGTCTCACTATCTGAATGTGGTGACTTCGGTCACATTATCTGAATGTGGTAACTTCGGTTACATTATCTGAATGTGGTGTCTCATGACACAATTATCTGGTGGCTATGCCACAAATTTTATATGGGCGATGAGCACGTTGGTATCGTAGCGCATCGCCTTCGATGGTGTGTAGCGGATGGAGGGTTGACTTAGTAGTCCCCACGGTGTGACCGCGGTGCGGGGGGTGTGTAGCGGATGGACAACTAGGTTTGGGTTTGGGAATGCATCATAACTCTGTATTCTATGTTTTGAATGTGTAATATGTGATATGCCTGATTCCATTATGATTTAGTGTCGTGTACATATTGAGTCTGTTTGACTCACCCCGTTGGGGAACATTTTTCAGGTGATGAACAGTGATGGACCGGGACGGCAGAACTTGTGGTGGCCATGCTCCACTTGAAGTTTATATTTTTGAGGACTCTTGAATTTATTTTAGTACTTTGAATTATTTTGGGAATTATTTGATGTAATAAGGCCATAAGGCCATAGTTGAATTACTTTACACTTATTTTTATTTATTATGATTATGAATTTTATCTATTAGAATTTAATTAAAATTTCTTTTAAACTAAACCCTAAATGTTTTGCTACCTGAAATAAATGGGTTTTCAATATAAAACCAACTTGTTTTCAACTCAAGCCCAACCCAAAACAATATTTTTCTTAAAATCACACAAGTTTTCCTAAGAACAAAAGAATTTTGAACCGGTTTACTTGAGGAACATACCAAATCTGGTCAAAGCTCGTGGGCCGAGTTTGGGGTGTTTCAGTTTGGAATCAGAGCCCAGTTTTAAACTCTCGGCCTGTGGGCTAAGGCCCAAAACGTTTTCAAATCGAACCCAAATGAGTTTTATGAAAGTATTTTTGAAAATGAGCAGGTTTTCTAGCATGGCACCTAAGTCTCCGACCCGCAGTCCACCAGGTAAGTACCCCTAACCATTTGTGTGATTATGTGGTTTATGTTATGAATAATGGAAGGGTAGAAGAGGAATGGAACGTAGAATAGCATGATAGGAACTTGAACCCTAGGACTAGTTTACTCAAACACAAACACATCAGACTTAATTCCATTAAACAAAACCTATGACTAAGACGCCGAGTTAGGGTGTGGTAACCATTGTGCGCATGTCTAGGATTTGATCCGGAAGAGCCTGGTACTTAAGCAGTCCTAGTGACTCACCTCCTCTTCGCTTTGGAATCCTCGCCTGTGCGTAGCTTTTGTTCACCCTAACCGAGAGGACTCGGTCATATAGGCTAAACACAATGACTAAAACCCGAAAGGGAACTAGCCGTGTTTTTATAAACCCTAGTTTTAAAACTCTTAAAATTACCTTTTAATTTGTGAGAACTATTTTTACAAAATTCTTTCAAAAAATTTTTGATTTATAAAATTACAAAAATACCCTAGTGGTAAATTATAAAAATACCTTTGGTTTATGAAATTCCCAAAATACCCATAGTTTTTATCAAAATTTTCATTACTTTATAAAATGTTCAAAAACCCTAATTTGCAAATTATCAAAAATACCTTGATTTGGAGAAAAATTACGAAATTACCCTTAACTCACAAAATTACCAAAATGACCCTAATTTTCAAAATTTTTGCAACATCACCGTTTTGGAAAGTAAAATTCTCAAAAAGAACCCTCAAAGTTTTGCAAATTTTGAAATATCCCTGATTTATTAAACTTTACAAATTTACCCTGGTTAATTACCAAAATACCCCCGAGTTCCAAAATTACCGAAATACCCCCGAATTTTAAAATTTTTCAAAATACCCCCGTGATTTCAAAATTACCAAAATACCCTTATTGACAAAATCACCAAGGAACCTTATTTTGACAAATTACGAAAATACCCCTATAGGACAAAATTACGAAAATACCACACTGGTAGGGAAATGGATGGAATGGCCATAAAAGTGTAGTGAATGATGTTGTGAATGAATGTGACTTCGTGGAAAATGAATGTGTCTCTGCTTATGAATGTGAATGTGACTCCACGAGTTAGAGTAGTGAACTTGAACTAGAAACTTTGGTTGATCGAAAGAACTACTTCAACATCTCTTTTCATAAAACTGCTCGCGAATAATCGATGGAACAAAATTTCGATGCATAAAACTTTTAATCAGATTAAATCGCGACGTTAGAAACGAGTTCTAGGTGACGTGAACTTAGATATCGTGTGCCTAGAAAGTATGATGGTTCTATTAAGATCAGAGCGCAAAGCGATAAGCGTAGTGCGGTGAGTTAAGATGTACGATTATTCGTTAATAAGTAATTTCGAGGACAAAATTATTTTTAAGGAGGGTAGAACTGTAACATCCTGAAAAGGGCCTATGCATTTTTGGTTTAATTGTACGAAATGACATATCTTATGTGTTATGAATATATTTTGAACACTTTTGGAAACCTGGAAATGTATGGAAATGTTAAGTTTAAAAGAGGAAAGTGAACATTTTTAGAACCTTGGAAATGTAAGGAAATGTCTTGTAAGGAAATGTAACACCCCAAACCCGGTCCAAACATTACGACCGAATTTGGTATGCCACGGAGAAAAGTTTTTGAAAATCCCTTTAAGCCGATTAAAATTTTTTGATAAAAGATATTGCCTTGTTTTTAAAACGGTTGAGGTGTATAAAGAAAACATCACTTAGTGTTGTTTAGAAATATATTAAATCAGGTTGTTACAGATTCAAGTGTACCCGATGGCACAATAAAACATTTTACGTATTAATTTTTATAAAACATGTGTACCCATTTTAATATCATGAAGTAGTTTAAGCAAATTATCAAAACATGTAAAATATTCCAAGTGCAATATTAGGAGGCCTTATTACAACTTAAATAAAATAAACCCATAATAAAATAAAATAGTTCAAAATCCACCTAGTCCATATTTTCATTTCATGGCCACATTGAGTCCATCCGGCTCCTTATCCGCAGACTACTTAATCACCTGAAAATGTTAAAGGAAAAGGTGAGTCATCAAGACCCAATGTGTAACCCTTTTTCCCGGTTTAATGCAACGTCATACACAAATCATAATTAATTTAATATGCACAAGTTTAATATGCACCCAACCTAACCATCCAAACACCTTTCTCTACCCCGTGTGGTACCAAACCACTGGTGGTGCCAAACCACTGGTGACATATAGTCACAAAATCCGTCATATTGTGGTGCCAAACCACTGGTGACATATAGTCACAAAATCCGGCCATATTGTGGTGCCAAACCACTAGTGACCCGAAGTCACAAATCAAATGATGGGGTCAACCCATCGTGTGATACCAAATCACCGGGCGCCAATCCCGTATCTCAAAATGGGGCCAACCCACGGTGGTGCTAAGCCACGTGGGCGAGACGCTATGAGGTGCCAAACCTCCGAGGTACCAAACCTCTGGTGACCGTAGTCACAATGTGTTACCAAAACACCGTGTCCGCGACACGAATATCATCGCCCCTCCACTCATAAAACCCACATTCAATCAATGATATTTAACAACAATCATGCCAACATGCTCATTTATAAACATACATAGGATGTATCAATAATCATTTATAAGCCACATATATCAAATGTGTCATGCTTCCCAAAAGCATCAAATAACAAATCATATTGTCAAGAACTTACCCAAGCCTTGCTAAACCTTTATGGTATTAAACTCAAATCTACTGAAACTGATTAGCATACACATAATACTTTGCACGTTAATTAATTATAAGTGTGTATGTACACACCGAAATTAATGAAAGCCTTAAATCCCGAAGAACCAAATCGGCTACCCACAAAGTCCTTGCCCCAAATGCCTTTGAATACTAGCCACCACACTCCAAGCGTTTTTGCTTCCCTAAATCGGCAATCACATGTTAATAGCCTTCGTCTTTTGAATACTTAAAAGAGTGATCTATTAAAAATAGATTCTTACCACCTTACCTATAACCGATCGACAGAGAATGGAGAGTCAAATCTTTTGCTTGAAAATCCCGTAGTTCCTAGATGATATCGATTCAAAGAGGGGTTAGCCTTCTTGTTTGTAAATACCAAAATTTCGGCTTTCTCCAACCTATAAATCGACAGAGAGAAAGGGTAGGGAAAAGAAAGATTCGGCTATCACTTACCTTCACCAACGATTGCCACAAGAAATCTCGATGAGATCTTTTCCTTCCTAATATTCGCCAAAGTGAAATAGAATAGGAGAGGAAATTTTCGGCACACCAAGGAGTGGATTCGGCTAAAGGAAAGGAAATAATGATGAGAAAAGAAGATGGGGTTTCGGCAAGGAGTAGAGAGAGTTTTGGTTTTGAGAGAATGAGAAAGGAGAGAAAAAAATAATTGGAGAGGAGGGAATAGAGAAGAAATTCGGCTACTTGCAAAAATGGGGAAAAAGAAAAACAAGATGCTAGGTAGGTGCTTTTAAAGGGATTCGCAAAACCCCTTCTTAAGCTTGCCATCCACTCTTCCCATGAAGAGTTCCAAATTCGCAACTTCCTTGAATTGCTCTTGACCAACCCTTGATTTAATTCAAAATTATTTGAATTAATCACATGCCTAATTTTCCTCTAACAATTATTATAAATCAATCCTAATAATAATCCAATTAAAATCCTTGATAAAATCCTTGATTATAACCTTATTATCCTTACATTAAAAATTGGTCATCTCTTTTTCTTTCTAGCCAACTTTTCAAGATTAATCAAATAAAATCCATTTAAAGCTAAATAATATTCTCATACTTTCCTTATTATCCCAAAGTTTAAAATTGAGAATTTCCCTCCCCTTAATGCCGCTCCAAAATAAAGATCAAAAGGAAAAATTCGTGACTCGAACATAGGTTCTCCCTTGCTCCTTGTGGCGTCAACTCTAGCACCTAAGTGGCCTCCTTTTGCCACTTTTCCAAGTCATTTTTAATGATAATAATTCCTCATTTAACCTTGTAACTCCTACTTACTAAGGCTTCCTTCCTTTAAAGCTTCACAAATAAATTTTCTCCTAATCCGAGCCTACCCAAGACCCCTAATTAAGTCTTTATTCCACCATGAATAATGTCACCGCAATTCAAACACAAGCAAAATAATTCAATCACAAATGTGACCTCTATTTTAGGATGTTACAGTTCTACCCCCTTAAAAATAATTTCAGCCTCGAAATTAGCTGATCAGAAGAGGTGGGGGTATTGCTGCCGCATCACATCCTCGGGTTCCCACGTCGCTTCCTCTGTACCATGGTTTCGCCATAGCACTTTCACCAAGGGTACTGACTTCCTACGCAAAACCTTGACATCACGATCTAAGATCTGAACTGGCTCCTCCTCGAAAGATAATTCTGAATTAACCTCAATCTCTGCCACAGGCACAACGTGCGATGGATCGGACCGATACCATCTAAGCATCGACACATGGAAGACATCATGAATTTGTCTTAACTCTGCCGGCAACTCGAGCTGATAAGCTACCGGCCCCACTCGCTTCAACACTGAATATGGCCCAATAAACCTAGGGCTTAGCTTTCCTTTTCTTCCAAATCGCAACACCTTCTTCCAAGGCGACACCTTCGTAAAGACTTTATCTCCTACCTCGAATTCCATTTCTTGGCGCTTGGATCGGCATAAGACTTTTGCCTATCTGATGCCTCCTTGAGATGAGTCCGGATTAACTTAACTTTATCTTCAGTTTTCGCTACCAAATCTGGACCCAAGACATGTCGCTCCTTTAATTCCGTCCAACACGTAGGAGTACGGCACTTCCGTCCATACAGTGGCCTCGAATGGTGCCATCGAATGCTCGCTTGATAACTATTGTTATAAGCGAACTCTCGCCAATCAGAGATACTCTTCCCAACTACCACTGAAATCCAGAACGCAACCTCTCAACATATCTTCTAAGATCTGAATCACTCTCTCCGATTGTCCGTCAGTTTGCGGGTGAAAAGCTGTGCTGAAGTCCAATCTTGTCCCCAAAGCTTGATGCAAGGCTCTCCAAAACCTTGACGTAAACCTCGGATCCCTATCCGAGATAATCGATACTGGCACACCATGCAATCTTACTATCTCCGCCACATACAACTTTGCTAGCCTCTGGCGCGATAATCTACCCTTCGGTATGAAATGAGCTGACTTAGTTAGTCGATCCACAATTACCCAAACCGAGTTCTTCTTACTAGGCGTGAGGGGTAATCCACTGACAAAATCCATAGTGATCCTCTCCCATTTCCACTGAGGAATCTTCACCGGTTGGAGTAACCCTGATGGCAACTGATGTTCAGCTTTAACTTGCTGACACGTCAGACACTTACCCACGAATTCGCCATTCTCACGCTTCAACCTGTGCCACCAAAACTGTTCCCGCAAATCTCCATACATCTTGCTACCTCCCGGATGCATAGCGTATGGGCTGCTATGTGCATCTTGGAGAATTCTTTGCCTCAACTCCATATCTTTCGGCATACAAGCTCGCCCTTGAAAACATAACACTCCCTCGCCAGACAAACTGTACCCTTCCAAACCACCGTCTTGAACTTGCAACCTCCTCGCATTCAAACTGTCATCCTCCAACTGCTTTTCCTTAATCTCCTCGATCCAAGTCGGCTTAACTTGCAGTTCTGCCAAAAGACTTCCATCGTCGTATAGACTGAGGTGAGCAAACACCGCTCTTAAGTCTGTCACGACTTTTCGGCTCAAGGCGTCAGCCACTACATTAGCCTTACCCGGATGGTATTCAATTGAACAGTCGTAGTCCTTTAACAGTTCAATCCAACGACGCTGCCTCAAATTCAAATCCTTTTGAGTCAAAAGATACCTCAAACTTTTATGATCCGTGTAGACTATCGACTTCTCCCCATACAAGTAATGCCGCCATATTTTCAAAGCGAAGACTACTCCCGCTAACTCTAAGTCGTGCGTTGGATAGTTAACCTCATGCGGTCTTAGCTGACGGGACGCATAGGCCACTACCTTCCCTTCTTGCATCAATACGCATCCTAAACCAGTATGGGACGCGACACAGTAAACCGCAAACAACTTTCCTGCCTCAGGCTGTACCAAAACCGGAGCTTCCGTCAAAATTTTCCTTAGCTTGTCAAAACTTTCTTGTTGCTTCTCCGACCATACAAATGGAACTCCCTTTCTTAACAACTTAGTCAACGGTGCTTTGCGATTAAAGAGAATCCTTCCACAAACCTCCGATAATATCCTGCTGCACCCAAGAAGCTTCAATTTCTGCCACTAACCTAGGGGTTTCCAATTCAACACCGCTTCCACCTTGCGAGGATCTACTCTAATCCCTTCCACGACACCACATGACCTAAGAAAGCCACCTCTCTAAGCCAAAATTCACACTTACCGAATTTGGCATATAATCGCTTTCTCTCTCGATTTGTAGAACTATACGCAAATGCATGTCATGCTCCTTCTCCGTCTTTGAGTAAACCAATATGTCGCCTATAAACACCACGACAAATTGATCCAAGTATCTTTGAAACACTCTATTCATTAAGTCCATGAATGCTGCTTTGGTGCATTAGTCAACCCAAAAGGCATCACCAAAAACTCGTAATGCCCATACCTTGTTCGAATGCCGTCTTGTGCACATCAACCTCTTTCACCTTGAGTTGATGATATCCCGCCTAAGATCTATCTTTGAAAATACCGATGCACCCTTCCGATTGGTCAAACAAGTCATCAATCCGAGGCAACGGATACCTATTCTTGATCGTTAACTTGTTCAATTGGCGGTAGTCGATACACATCCGCATTGAACCATCCTTCTTCCTAACAAACAACACAGTGCTCCCCATGGAGATATACTTGGTCGAGATAAATCCTTGGTCCAAAAGCTCCACGAATTTGAGCCTTCACTCCACCAATTCCTTTGGTGCCATTCGGTGAAGGTGCTATTGACACAAAGCCGTTCCTGTAGCAAGTCTATACCAAATTCAACTTCCCGATCTGGAGGCAGACCCGGAAGTTCTTCTGGGAACACATCAGCGAATTCCCTTACTGTTCGGACCTTCTCAACCGCTGACTCCTTAGCTTCCAAAGCACAAATTCGAACCAAAAACGCCTCGCAACCTTTCCCGACCATCTTTTCACCTTCAAACGCAGACACTACATTAGATAGGTAATCTCTTCTATTACCTATCATGACCACTTCATCACCTCTCACCATCTTAAGAACCATGCGCTTAGCAAAGACAAATTCAACCTTGCCTGATACTTAACCAACCAGTCCATACCAAGGATCAAATCGAACTCCCCAAACGGCAGTTCCATCAGATCAGCCACAAACACGACCCCTTGGAGTTCTAGAGGTACATCTCTATATAGCTTATTAACAACTACTGAGTGACCTAAAGGACTAATTACGATCATCTCCTAGAAGCGGTCTCAAAGTCTAAGTTCATAGTCTCTACCACACTACTAGCAACGTATGAATGCGCCGAACCCACATCAATCAAAGCAAGATATGGAACACCAAAGATTAAGAACGTCTCGGTTATAACGTCCGGTGCGTCACCTTCCTCTCGGCGCCTCGTCGCATAGACTAGACCAGTCGCCTTTGCTTCACATACTACCTGCCTCTCTGCCCGAAATTCGCGACCTCGATTAGATCCATTTCCTCCTCTACCATTACCACGACCCTCCGTGGTGGTCCTACATTCCTAGCTTTGAGCACGGTTCTGACCCTCTGACTGATTCTTGGCTAACTTCCGAGGACAATCCCTTACACGGTGGTCCAAAGACCCACATTCAAAGCAACCCTTCTCACCGGTCCAACAACCTCCCCAATGCGATTTGCCACAGCGATTACAGTGAGCCGGTCTCTGGTTAGCAGCCATGGGCCTTCCCCGCTTGATTCGCCCACTCGCCTCGCCCTTTCTCGAACATTACCACCCGATCCAGATGACCCAAATCCTCTTTTCTGCTTGTTCCTATCATAGTTCTGTCTCACGGACTCCTTGACCCCTTCGGCTACCTTAGCTTTTTCCACCAAGACAGCAAACTCACGCTCCTGCTGCGGAGCAATCAGCAACCTTAACTCATCCCTAAGTCCGTCTTCAAAGCGGACACAACGATCATGCTCCGTTGACACTATACCCTGAGCATAGCGGCTCAACCTCAAGAATTCTGCTTCATACTCCGACACAGACTTATTTCCTTGTACCAACCCCAGAAAAGCTTTCCTCTGTGCATCAATGTAGCTTATGCCCACATACTTCTTCTGATAAGCAGCTTTGAACTATTCCCAAGTCAGATCGTCTGCCGTAGCACCATCTCGAACCGTGAGCCACCATCGATATGACTCATCCTTGAGAAGCGACACTGCTCCTTTCAGTTTTTCCTCATTCGTCAGATCTATCTCATCCATGATTCTTTCGGTCGATTCCAAATCCAATACTCACCGTATTGGCGCCACACCGGACACACCTTGGAAAAATTCACCCGTTAGCTCGAAGTCTCTCGTGTACCGACTTCCGAGCTCTTCCACCTCCACCCATTCCAGCTACTCTCTAGAACCCGCAAAGATCGCTTGACACCTTCTGCGTCATCACCCGTCGATCCTGCTCCTCCTCGCTCCAAAGGTTGGGGGTGGTGATGGCGGTGGTACTTCATTCTTAGATCCCCGACCCGATCCGGCCAGTTTCGACACGGTCATCCTACCCTTCCGGCGTCCACGACGGCCACGTCCTCTGAAGCTCATTCTAACTATCGCGCTTTAATCTGATTAGGAAAGTTTATGAATTAGTACATGTTTCACTTGGTTATTCGCGAAGAAATTTTATGAAAAGAATTTAATAGAGATTCTTTCGATCAATCAAAGTTTTAAGTCTTCTGTCCTAATTTACATAGAAAAGTACATCCATTCCCTATACCTTTCATACCTATGCACTCTTCTAGCATTATTGTCTGCTTTCTATCCTGTGGGTATTTTTCGTAATTTTGCCACTAGGGAAATTTCAGTAATTTTGGTAAGTTGAAGAATATTTTGAAAATTTTCCAAAGTAAATTTTTGCTGCTATTGAAATGAGTATCATAACGATTTTTAAAACTTAGAGCTTTCACAAAACAGGTTAATCCCTTTTGGGTTTTATTTAACGTGTTTAGCCTATGACCGAGTCCTCTTGGTTAGGGTGAACCGGCTACGCACTGCAGGAATCCCGTGAAGAGGAGGTGAGTCACGAGGACCGCTTAAATACCAAGCTCTTCCGGATCCAATCCTAGACATGCGCACTAAGGTTACCACACCCTAACTCGGCGACTTGGTCACAAAGTTGGTTTTAATTAGGCCATTAAAGTCTTATGAGTTTTGTTGGGGTGGACTAGTCCTAAGGTTCAACACCTATCACACTAACTACGTTCCCTTCTTACCCTTCTATAATAATAATCCATACAAAAGTTAGAGGTACTTACAGGCGGATCGATCTGGGAGACTCGGTGCCATGCTTATTCAAAACCAAAATATTTCAAATAGACCTACCAAAACATTTTTGGGCCTTGGGCCCCACAATGAGCTTTGAACTGGCTCGATACCAATTTGTAACACCCCAAACCCGGTCCAAACATTACGACCGAATTTGGTATGCCACGGAGAAAAGTTTTTGAAAATCCCTTTAAGCCGATTAAAATTTTTTGATAAAAGATATTGCCTTGTTTTTAAAACGGTTGAGGTGTATAAAGAAAACATCACTTAGTGTTGTTTAGAAATATATTAAATCAGGTTGTTACAGATTCAAGTGTACCCGATGGCACAATAAAACATTTTACGTATTAATTTTTATAAAACATGTGTACCCATTTTAATATCATGAAGTAGTTTAAGCAAATTATCAAAACATGTAAAATATTCCAAGTGCAATATTAGGAGGCCTTATTACAACTTAAATAAAATAAACCCATAATAAAATAAAATAGTTCAAAATCCACCTAGTCCATATTTTCATTTCATGGCCACATTGAGTCCATCCGGCTCCTTATCCGCACTACGAATCACCTGAAAAATGTTAAAGGAAAAAGGTGAGTCATCAAGACCCAATGTGTAACCCTTTTTCCCGTTTAATGCAACGTCATACACAAATCATAATTAATTTAATATGCACAAGTTTAATATGCACCCAACCTAACCATCCAAACACCTTTCTCTACCCCGTGTGGTACCAAACCACTTTGGTGGTGCCAAACCACTGGTGACATATAGTCACAAAATCCGTCATATTGTGGTGCCAAACCACCGGTGACATATAGTCACAAAATCCGTCATATTGTGGTGCCAAACCACCGTGTGACCCAAGTCACAAATCAAATGATGGGGCCAACCCATCGTGTGATACCAAATCACCGGCGTCAATCCCGTATCTCAAAGTGGGGCCAACCCACGGTGGTGCTAAGCCACGTGGACGAGACGCTATGAGGTGCCAAACCTCCGGAGGTACCAAACCTCTCGTGACCGTAGTCACAATGTGTTACCAAACACCGGTGTCCGTCGACACGAATATCACTGCCCCTCCACTCATAAAACCCACATTCAATCAATGATATTTAACAACAATCATGCCAACATGCTCATTTATAAACATACATAGGATGCATCAATAATCATTTATAAGCCACATATATCAAATGTGTCATGCTTCCCAAAAGCATCAAATAACAAATCATATTGTCAAGAACTTACCCGAAGCCTTGCTAAACCTTTATGGTATTAAACTCAAATCTACACAAATCCGATTAGCATACACATAATACTTTGCACGTTAATTAATTATAAGTGTGTATGTACACACCTGAAATTAATGAAAGCCTTAAATCCCGAAGAACCAAATCGGCTACCCACAAAGTCCTTGCCCCAAATGCCTTTGAATACTAGCCACCACACTCCAAGCGTTTTTGCTTCCCTAAATCGGCAATCACATGTTAATAGCCTTCGGCTTTTGAATACTTAAAAGAGTGATCTATTAAAAATAGATTCTTACCACCTTACCTATAACCGATCGACAGAGAATGGAGAGTCAAATCTTTTGCTTGAAAATCCCGTAGTTCCTAGATGATATCGATTCAAAGAGGGGTTAGCCTTCTTGTTTGCAAATACCGAAATTTTGGCTTTCTCAAACCTATAAATCGACAGATAGAAAGGGTAGGGAAAAGAAAGATTCGGCTATCACTTACCTTCACCAACGATTGCCACAAGAAATCTCGAAGAGATCTTTTCCCTTCCTAATATTCGGCCAAAGTGAAATAGAATAGGAGAGGAAATTTTCAGCACACCAAGGGAGTGGATTCGGCTAAAGGAAAGGAAATAATGATGAGAAAAGAAGATGGGGTTTCGGCAAGGAGTAGAGAGAGTTTTGGTTTTGAGAGAATGAGAAAGGAGAGAAAAAAAATAATTGGAGAGGAGGGAATAGAGAAGAAATTCGGCTACTTGCAAAAATGGGGAAAAAGAAAAACAAGATGCTAGGTAGGTGCTTTTAAAGGGATTCGGCAAACCCCCCTTCTTAAGCTTGCCGTCCACTCTTCCCATGAAGAGTTCCAAATTCGGCAACTTCCTTGAATTGCTCTTGACAAACCCTTGATTTAATTCAAAATTATTTGAATTAATCACATGCCCAATTTTCCTCTAACAATTATTATAAATCAATCCTAATAATAATCCAATTAAAATCCTTGATAAAATCCTTGATTATAACCTTATTATCCTTACATTAAAAATTGGTCATCTCTTTCTCTTTCTAGCCAACTTTTCAAGATTAATCAAATAAAATCCATTTAAAGCTAAATAATAATCTCATACTTTCCTTATTATCCCAAAGTTTAAAATTGAGAATTTCCCTCCCCTAATGCCGCCCAAAATAAAGATCAAAAGGGAAAATTCGTGACTCGAACATAGGTTCTCCTTGCTCCTTGTGGCGTCAACTCTAGCACCTAAGTGGCCTCCCTTTTGCCACTTTTCCAAGTCATTTTTAATGATAATAATTCCCTCATTTAACCTTGTAACTCCTACTTACTAAGGCTTCCTTCCTTTAAAGCTTCACAAATAAATTTTCTCCTAATCCGAGCCTACCCAAGACCCCTAATTAAGTCTTTATTCCACCATGAATAATGTCACCGCAATTCAAACACAAGCAAAATAATTCAATCACAAACAGCCCCTATTTTAGGATGTTACAGGAAATGTCATGGAAATGTAAGGAAATGTCTTGGAAATGTAAGGAAATGTCTTGTAAGGAAATGTCATGGAAATGTAAGGAAATGTCAAGTTTACAGAGCCGATCGAAAATTTTTGGAAACTTAGAAATAACCTAGAAATGACGAGTTTTAAGGTTTAAAAGGGGAAATTAAGGCAAGGTGGCTTTAAAAGAAAAAAATTTGTGAAATTTGACACACAAACAGGCTTGGAAAAGTGGCACAAGATGCCACTTAGGGCCTCTGAAATGGCGCCACATGCAAGGTATTGGGCCTAAGTTCGAGTCACTTGGGAAGCAAATAAAGGAGGTTTTATTTTTGCTTCCAGAAGACTGAGGTGGATGGCACATGGCTATAAATTAGGAGATTTTATTATTTTATAAATAGTGGATAAATAAGGGATTTATTTATCATTATTTTCAAGAGATAATTGTTGGATTAAATTCTTTTAATTTGAATAAAGAGATAAAGAGGAAAATAAGGGAGAAGTGATGGCCAAGTAAGGGACTTTGAGTTTAATAATTTCGGCTAAGTAAGGATAATTGCTGAATTATCTTTTATTTTAAGTGATAATTAAAGAGATAAAGCTATTAAAATAGAGGAGTGGTGGCCAAGTAAGGGACTCCTTAGATGATAATTTCGGCTATAAAAGGAAGGAAGGAGGGCTACTCATCAATTTGTGCTTCCTCTTTTCTCTGCCGAATTCTTAGTGCTCTCTTCTCTTCTTTTCTTTCTTTTCTTTTGTCAAGCTGAAATTAAGTAATTGTTGGAACCTAGCCGAATATTTTCCTCTCCATTAGAAGCCATAGCCGAATCCTCCATCTTTATTCTTCCTTTTCTTTTCTTTCTAGTGAGATCATCATCTAGCCATAGCCGAATCTCTGAAGGTTGAAGTGAAGGTGCAATCGATTTCTTCAAGGAAGGGTAAGATCTCATTCGGTTTCATCCTTTTTTCTTAAGATTTGCCGAAATCTAGGACTAACCCCATTAATATCTTATTGTCGAAACTTTGAAGAGATCTTTCGGGATTTACTAAGTGTCGACTACAAGGAAGGAGAAGTTCTTTTCCGAAGGTACACCATAGGCCACGTGTTCCCTAGTTATTCGGTGAGTTTGGGATTTAAAATCCACAAGGTAAGTTTAAGTATACTAATCCTACTAGGATTTGGATTTATGGCCGAATGGCTTTTTATTAAAGTAGTAGGTGATTAATCAAATGTAGGGATTAAGGATCCAAGCATTAGATCAAGCTTTTCGAGATCTCAAGGAAATTTTAAGCGAATCAGGTGTGTACCCCACACTAACTTTTAATAAGATTGATGGTAATATGTAAAATATGCATGTTTATAAGAATGTGGCTAAGGTACCATAATATGGTACAAAGTACTCAGGTACGTTTCCTACTCCTATTAGGATTACGAAATATGTTATATTTAACATGTGAAATATGATAAGAATGTGAATTTAAGTATGATATGCATGATATGAATAATATGGGTCATTCGGGATATATGAAAAAGGGGAAGTGAAGGTGATGACTACGGTCTCACTATCTGAATGTGGTGACTTCGGTCACATTATCTGAATGTGGTAACTTCGGTTACATTATCTTAATGTGGTGTCTCATGACACAATTATCTAGTGGCTATGCCACAAATTTTATATGGGCGATGAGCACGTCGACTGCAGCGACTGCCTTCGATGGTGTGTAGTGGATGGAGGGTTGACTTAGTAGTCCCCACGGTGTGACCGGGCAGTGCGGGGTGTGTAGCGGATGGACAACTAGGTTTGGGTTTGGGAATGCATCATAACCTGTATTCTATGTTTTGAATGTGTAATATGTGATATGCCTGATTCTATTATGATTTAGTGTCGTGTACATATTGAGTCTGTTTGACTCACCCCGTTGGGGAACATTTTTCAGGTGATGAACAGTGATGGACCGGGACGGCGAACTTGTGGTGGCCATGCTCCACTTGAAGTTTATATTTTGAGGACTCTTGAATTTATTTTAGTACTTTGAATTATTTTGGGAATTATTTGATGTAATAAGGCCATAAGGCCATAGTTGAATTACTTTACACTTATTTTTATTTATTATGATTATGAATTTTATCTATTAGAATTTAATTAAAATTTCTTTTAAACTAAACCCTAAATGTTTTGCTACCTGAAATAAATGGGTTTTCAATATAAAACCAACTTGTTTTCAACTCAAGCCCAACCCAAAACAATATTTTTCTTAAAATCACACAAGTTTTCCTAAGAACAAAAGAATTTTGAACCGGTTTACTTGAGGAACATACCAAATCTGGTCAAAGCTCAGTAATGAGTTTTGGGGTGTTTCAGTTTGGAATCAGAGCCCAGTTTTAAACTCTCGGCCTGTGGGCTAAGGCCCAAAACGTTTTCAAATCGAACCCAAATGAGTTTTATGAAAGTATTTTTGAAAATGAGCAGGTTTTCTAGCATGGCACCTAAGTCTCCGACCCGCAGTCCACCAGGTAAGTACCCCTAACCATTTGTGTGATTATGTGGTTTATGTTATGAATTATGGAAGGGTAGAAGAGGAATGGAACGTAGAATAGCATGATAGGAACTTGAACCCTAGGACTAGTTTACTCAAACACAAACACATAAGACTTAATTCCATTAAACAAAACCTATGACTAAGACACCGAGTTAGGGTGTGGTAACCATTGTGCGCATGTCTAGGATTGGATCCTAAGAGCCTGGTACTTAGCAGTCCCTAGTGACTCACCTCCTCTTGTTGGAATCCTGCACAGTGCGTAGCTTCTGCTCACCCTAACCGAGAGGACTCGGTCATAGGCTAAACACAATGACTAAAACCCGAAGGGAACTAGCCGTGTTTTTATAAACCCTAGTTTTAAAACTCTTAAAATTACCTTTTTAATTTGTGAGAACTATTTTTACAAAATTCTTTCAAAATTTTTTGATTTATAAAATTACAAAAATACCCCTAGTGGTAAATTATAAAAATACCTTTGGTTTATGAAATTCCCAAAATACCCATAGTTTTTATCAAAATTTTCATTACTTTATAAAATGTTCAAAACCCTAATTTGCAAATTATCAAAAATACCTTGATTTGGAGAAAAATTACGAAATTGCCCTTAACTCACAAAATTACCAAAATGAACCTGATTTTCAAAATTTTTGCAACATCACCGTTTTGGAAAGTAAAATTTTCAAAAAGAACCCTCAAAGTTTTGCAAATTTTGAAATATCCTGATTTATTAAACTTTACAAATTTACCTGGTTAATTACCAAAATACCCCGAGTTCCAAAATTACCAAATACCCCGAATTTTAAAATTTTTCAAAATACCCCGTGATTTCAAAATTACCAAAATACCCTTATTGACAAAATCACCAAGGAACCTTATTTTGACAAATTACGAAAATACCCCTATAGGACAAAATTACGAAAATACCCTTGGGTAGGGAAATGGATGGAATGGCCATAAAAGTGTAGTGAATGATGTTGTGAATGAATGTGACTTCGTGGAAAAATGAATGTGTCTCTGCTTATGAATGTGAATGTGACTCCACGAGTTAGAGTAGTGAACTTGAACTAGAAACTTTGGTTGATCGAAAGAACTACTTCGAACATCTCTTTTCATAAAACTGCTCGCGAATAATCGAGTGGAACAAAATTTCGATGCATAAAACTTTTAATCAGATTAAATCGCGACGTTAGAAATGAGTTCTAGGGGCGTGAACTTAGAGATCTGTGCCTAGAAAGTATGATGGTTCTATTAAGATCGAGTGCACAACATAAGCGTAGTGCGGTGAGTTAAGATGTACGATTATTCGTTAATAAGTAATTTCGAGGACGAAATTATTTTTAAGGAGGGTAGAACTGTAACATCCTGAAAGGGGGCCTATGCATTTTTGGTTTAATTGTACGAAATGACATATCTTATGTGTTATGAATATATTTTGAACACTTTTGGAAACCTGGAAATGTATGGAAATGTTAAGTTTAAAAGAGGAAAGTGAACATTTTTAGAACCTTGGAAATGTAAGGAAATGTCATGGAAATGTAAGGAAATGTCTTGGAAATGTAAGGAAATGTCTTGTAAGGAAATGTCATGGAAATGTAAGGAAATGTCAAGTTTACAGAGCCGATCGAAAATTTTTGGAAACTTAGAAATGACCTAGAAATGACGAGTTTTAAGGTTTAAAAGGGGAAATTAAGGCAAGGTGGCTTTAAAAGAAAAAAATTTGTGAAATTTGACACACAAACAGGCTTGGAAAAGTGGCCTGAAGATGCCACTTAGGGCCTCTGGAAATGGCGCCACATGCAAGGTATTGGGCCTAAGTTCGAGTCACTTGGGAAGCAAATAAAGGAGGTTTTATTTTTGCTTCTAGAAGACTGAGGTGGACAGCACATGGCTATAAATTAGGAGCTTTTATTATTTTATAAATAGTGGATAAATAAGGGATTTATTTATCATTATTTTCAAGAGATAATTGTTGGATTAAATTCTTTTAATTTGAATAAAGAGATAAAGAGGAAAATAAGGGAGAAGTGATGGCCAAGTAAGGGACTTTGAGTTTAATAATTTCGGCTAAGTAAGGATAATTGCTGAATTATCTTTTATTTTAAGTGATAATTAAAGAGATAAAGCTATTAAAATAGAGGAGTGGTGGCCAAGTAAGGGACTCCTTAGATGATAATTTCGGCTATAAAAGGAAGGAAGGAGGGCTACTCATCAATTTGTGCTTCCTCTTTTCTCTGCCGAATTCTTAGTGCTCTCTTCTCTTCTTTTCTTTCTTTTCTTTTGTCAAGCCGAAATTAAGTAATTTTTGGAACCTAGCCGAATATTTTCCTCTCCATTAGAAGCCATAGCTGAATCCTCCATCTTTATTCTTCCTTTTCTTTTCTTTCTAATCCCTTCAAAAGCCGAAGGTTGTGAGATCATCATCTAGCCATAGCCGAATCTCTGAAGGTTGAAGTGAAGGTGCAATCGATTTCTTCGAGTAAGGGTAAGATCTCATTCGGTTTCATCCTTTTTCTTAAGATTTACCAAATCTAGGACTAACCCCATTAATATCTTATTGCCAAAACTTTGAAGAGATCTTTCGGGATTTACTAAGTGTCGACTACAAGGAAGGAGAAGTTCTTTTCCCGAAGGTACACCATAGGCCACGTGTTCCCTAGTTATTCAGTGAGTTTCGGGATTTAAAATCCACAAGGTAAGTTTAAGTATACTAATCCTACTAGGATTTGGATTTATGGCCAAATGGCTTTTATTAAAGTAGTAGGTGATTAATCAAATGTAGGGATTAAGGATCCAAGCATTAGATCAAGCTTTTCGGGATCTCAAGGAAATTTTAAGCGAATCAGTGTGTACCCCACACTAACTTTTAATAAGATTGATGGTAATATGTAAAATATGCATGTTTATAAGAATGTGGCTAAGGTACCATAATATGGTACAAAGTACTCTGCACGCTTTCCTACTCCTATTAGGATTACGAAACATGTTATATTTAACATGTGAAATATGATAAGAATGTGAATTTAAGTATGATATGCATGATATGAATAATATGGGTCATTCGGGATATATGAAAAAGGGGAAGTGAAGGTGATGACTACGGTCTCACTATCCGAATGTGGTGACTTGGTTACATTATCTCAAATGTGGTGTCTCATGACACAATTATCTGGTGGCTATGCCACAAATTTTATATGGGCGATGAGCACGTCGATCGCAGCGATCGCCTTGGTGATGGTGTGTAGCGGATGGAGGGTTGACTTAGTAGTCCCCACGGTGTGACCGGCGGTGTACGGGGTGTGTAGCGGATGGACAACTAGGTTTGGGTTTGGGAATGCATCATAACTCGTATTCTATGTTTTGAATGTGTAATATGTGATATGCCTGATTCTATTATGATTTAGTGTCGTGTACACATTGAGTCTGTTTGACTTACCCTTCCTGAGAACATTTTTCGGTGATGAGCAGTGATGGACCGGGACGGCAGAACTTGTGGTGGCCATGCTCCACTTGAAGTTTATATTTTTGAGGACTCTTGAATTTATTTTAGTACTTTGAATTATTTTGGGAATTATTTGATGTAATAAGGCCATAAGGCCATAGTTGAATTACTTTACACTTATTTTTATTTATTATGATTATGAATTTTATTTATTAGAATTTAATTAAAATTTCTTTTAAACTAAACCCTAAATGTTTTGCTACCTGAAATAAATGGGTTTTCAATATAAAACCAACTTGTTTTCAACTCAAGCCCAACCCAAAACAATATTTTTCTTAAAATCACACAAGTTTTCCTAAGAACAAAAGAATTTTGAACCGGTTTACTTGAGGAACATACCAAATCTGGTCAAAGCTCGTGGGCCGAGTTTGGGGTGTTTCATTTTTCTTACATTTCCAGGTTTCTCGAAATGTTCACTTTCCATTTTTGAAACATTTCCAAAAATGTTTAGGTTTCCAAAAATATTCAGGTTTCCAAAAATGTTCAAGTTTCCAAAAATGTTCAGGTTTCCAAAAATGTTCATTTCCATTTCTATGCATTTCTAGAATTCCAAAAATACCAAAAATTTATTCATAGTGCTTAAGACTTGTCATTTCGTACAATTAAACTGAAAATGCATAGGCCCTTTCGAGGACGTTATGAGTTCTACCCCTTAAACAAAATTTCGTCCCCAAATTTCCTAACTAAAATAGTTGAGGGTATTCTGACGCATTGTCTCTTGAGACTCCCACGAAAGCTTCTTCCGATCCATGGTTGCGCCATAATACTTTGACTAGAGGCACTGACTTCCTTCGTAGTACTTTCACATCTCGTTCCAAGATTCGAATCGGCTCTTCCTCGTAGGATAGATCTGGCCTTAGCTCCACCTCTTCGATTGGTACCACATGGGACGGATCCGATCGGTAACGACGTAACATGGACACATGGAAAACATCATGCATTTGCTGCAACTCTGGCGGTAATTCCAGCTGGTATGCCATCGCCCAACTCGCTTCAATACTCTATAGGGCCCTATAAACCTTGGGCTTAGCTTCCTTTGCGATCAACCTCATTACCTTCTTCCAAGGTGAGACCTTCAGGAACACTTGGTCTCCCACTTCGAACTCTATCTCCTTCCGCTTAAGGTCGGCGTACGACTTTTGCCTATCAGAGGCTTCCTTCAATCGTGCCCGAATTAACTCAACTTTCTCTTCCGTTTCAGCCACTAACTCTGGACCCAAAACTCGACGTTCTCCTAACTCGGTCCAACAAGTAGGTGTTCTACACTTCCTACCGTACAATGCTTCATATGGTGCCATCCGTATGCTTGCCTGATAGCTGTTGTTGTAGGCGAACTCAGCTAAAGGCAAGTAATCTTCCCAACTTCCTCGAAAATCCACCACACAGCCTCTCAACATATCCTCCAACACTTGAATAACCCGTTCGCATCGCCTGTCGATTGTGGATGAAAAGCCGTTGAGAAGTCTAACTTAGTGCCTAAAGCTTGATGGAGTGCCTTCCAAAATCGAGACGTAAACCTTGGGTCTCGATCGGAGATGATCGATACTGGTACTCCATGCAACCTTACGATCTCCGCCACATATAGCTTGGCTAATTTCTGGAGAGAATAATCAACCTTCACCGGAATAAAGTGCACGGTCTTGGTCAAATGGTCCACTATCACCCATACCGAGTCCTTCTTAGTAGGCGTAAGGGGAAGCCCACTAACGAAGTCCATGGTAATCCTTTCCCACTTCCATTGGGGAATCTCAATTGGTTGAAGTAATCCTGATGGAACTTGGTGTTCAAATTTTAAACTTGCGACACGTCGATTACTTCCCCACGAATTCGTCACTTCCCGCTAATATTAGGCCACCAAAATTGTTCTCTTAAATCTCTATACGACTTAATGCCTCCGGGATGCATAGCATAAGGGCTACCATGCGCTTCCCAAAGAATCCTTTGTCTCAACTCACCGTCCTCGGCATGCGGACTTTTCCTTTGTAGCACAAGCTCCACCATCAATGACGCCATAATCCTTTACTTCTCCGCTCAGTACTTGTCGAACTTAGCACTTAGATCCTTATCTCATAACCGGCCCTCTTTCACCTCATTCACCATGTGGGCTTGACTTATAATTCTACCAACAGCTTCCATCATCATATAGACTTAAGTGAGCGAACAAAGCCCTTAGATCCGACACAACCTTCCTACTCGGAGCATCGGCTACCACATTCGCCTTGCCCGATGATATTCTATCGAACAATCGTAGTCTTTCGGTAATTCCACCCACCTTCACCGCCTCAAGTTCAACTCCTTTTGAGTCAACAAATACTTAAGGCTCTTGTGGTCGGTGTAGATCACCGACCTTTCTCCATAAAGGTAGTGCCTCCAAACCTTAAGGGCGAAAACCACTGCCGCTAGTTCCAAGTCATGAGTTGGGTAGTTAACCTCATGAGGCCTTAATTGCCGAGACGCACACGCGACCACTTTTCCTTCCCCGCATTAGTACACAACCTAAACCCGTGCGCGGCGTCACAATATACTACTGAAATGCTTGCCTCGCCTCTGTTTGAATTAACACTGAGCTTCCGTCAGCACCTTCTTGAGCTTATCAAAGCTCTCCTGTTGCTTATTAGTCCATTCAAAGGGTACTTCCTTCCTTAGCAAATTTGTCAAAGGCGCGACTATTGACGAGAACCCTTCCACAAACTTTCTGTAATAGCCTGCTAAGCCTAAGAAACTTCGTATTTCAGCCACGAACCTAGGTGGTTTCCATTCCAACACCGCCTCGATCTTCCTAGGGTCCACTCTTATTCCTTCTCATGGATACCACATGTCCTAAGAATGCCACCTCCTTTAGCCAAAATTCACACTTGCTGAATTTGGCATAAAGCTTCTTTTCCCTTAACACTTCCAACACCACTCGGAGATGCTCATCATGCTCCTCCTCCGACCTTGAATACACCAAAATATCGTCGATGAACACCACGACGAACCTATCCAAATAGGGTTGGAAAACCCGATTCATCATATCCATGAACGCTACCGGAGCATTCGTCAACCCAAACGGCATCACCACAAACTCAAAATGGCGTACCTTGTCCTAAAGGCCGCCTTGTGGATATCTCGCCTCCTTCACCTTTAATCGGTGATATCCCGACCTTAGGTCTATCTTCGAGAACACAAACGCCCTTTTTTCACCGATCGAACAAGTCGTCTATCCTTGGCAAAGGATACTTGTTCTTGATGGTCGGTTTATTCAATCGACGGTAGTCTATGCACATACGCATAGTTCCATCCTTCTTCTTCACAAATGATCGGTGCTCCCCATGGAGACACACTGGTCGAATGAACCCACGATCCAACAATTCTTGGATCTCGAGCCTTGAGCTCAACTAACTCCTTTGGCGCCATTCGGTATGGAGCAATTGACACAGAGCTGTTCTCGGTAGCAAATCTATCCCAAATTCCACCTCCCTATCCGGGGGTATTCACAGTAATTCCTCCGGAAATACATCTTCAAAGTCCTTAACCGCTCTAACTCCGCTAACACCTTCTTCCTTCCCACCTATCGTACTAATGAAGGCTAAGAATGCCTTACACCCCTTCTTAACCATCTTCTCGGCCTTCAGCGCCGAAACCACGTTAGACAAGTAGTTCCTCCTTTCTCCGATCATAGCTACCACTTTATCCTCCGGGTTCTTAGCTCCATCCGCTTAGCCGCACAATCTAACACGGCTCGGTGTTCTACTAACCAATCCATTCTGAGTATAAGTTCAAACTCCCCGAAGGGTAGTTCCATTAAGTCAGCCCGAAAGTTTACTCCCTGAATCACTAGGGGTACATTCCGAAAGATCTTGTCTACCATTACGGTTTGGCCTAATGGGCTTACTACGATCATCTGTCTATCGAGAGTTCTCGAGTCTAGGCTAGTGTTTCCACTACACTACATGCAACATAGGAATGGGTCGAGCCCACATCAATCGAGCAAAATAGGGTTTGTCGAAATTAAGAACGCATCGGTTATTACATCCGGCAAGGCCACCAACCTCTCTTCGGTGAACTGCATAAACCAATCCCGGTTGCCTTGCTTCGCATTAGTAGCACCTCGGCCTGTGCTCCACGGCCTCTGCCAAAGCACCATTACCTCTCATAGCCGAACCAACCACGACCCCGCCCGAGGTCTTTGTCCGCCTCTACCACCGGCTAGCATTCTGAATCGCGGTCGGCTCTCATCTCGGTTGTTTGGGACAATCCTTAAGCATATGGTCCTTGGATCCACATTTGAAACATCCACCGTCTTTCTCCAAAGACTCTCCCAAGTGCTTCTTTCCACAATGCTCACAAGGGCGATCATCGCCACCGTACCAGCCTGTTGGCGATTTCGTGGCCCGTCAACCCTAGGCCTCTTATGACCCTTTCCGGATGGTCCAAAACCTCTCTTAGGCTTATTCTTGTCCACACCGCTTGGTAGCATCTTTAATCCCTCGGCCACCTTGGCCTTTTCCACCAAAGAAGAGAACTTCCGCTCCCGATGCGGTGCTATCAATGATCCTCGTGTCGTCTCTCATCCGTCCTCAAATCGGACACGTTGTTCATGTTCGATCGCTACTACCCTCGAGCATAACGGCTCAACCTCGTAAATTCTCGCCTCATATTCTCGCTACGGACTTGTTCCTTTAAACTAGCCCTAAAAGCTTTTCTTTGCTCGTCTGTATACCGGTTCCTACATATTTCTTCCGAATGCCTCCTTAACATATTCCCGTGTCGATCCTCCGCCATAGCACCATCTCGCACAATTAACCACCACCGATACGCTTTCATCGCGTAATAAAGTGCCACCATTCCTTTCAACTTCTCCTCGGGTCGGTCGAGCTCATCCATGATGCGCCTCGTCGCTTTCAACCAAGATTTCACCAGATCGGGTGCCACTCCCGACACTCCACGAAACATCTCACTCCATTAGGTCGGGAGCCGTTCAGCACGATTTTCAGTGTTCCCGAATTTCCACCCGCACACCCACCAATTCCAAAACTCGCAAAGACACCTGCGACACGCATCTTCCCCGTCGAGCTTGCTTTGCTCCACATTAACACGGTGGGGTGGTGGTGGCGGTGGTATCTCATTGTCGTAACCCCGACCCGATCTAACGGGCTTACGACACGATCATCCTTCCTCTACCTCATCCACGACGACCACGCCCTCCGGAGCTCATTTCTAACGTCGAGATCCGATTAAAAAGTTTTATGGATTAGTCATTGTTCCACTTATTATCCGCGAAGGAGTTTTATGAAAAGAGTTTTAGGAGTGGTTCTTTCAGTATTCACACAAGCACACAGATCTTTCATTCATTCATCCATCCATCAAACAATTATGAAATTTCGTTCGTTCGGAGAAATGTTGTAGTTTTCATTATTATTATTTTTCCACTACCTAGGGGTATTTTCGTAATTTTGTCCTACAGGGGCATTTTCGTAATTTTTTCAAAACAGAAAATTCCTCGGTGATTTTGTCAAAAGTTTTTTTGGAAATTTTAAAGTTCCGGGGTAATTTTGGGAAAAAATTTGGAATCCAGTATGCTTTGCAATTTTTGACCTCGGGGTATTTTGGTAATTTTCCAAAAATCGTGGTAAATTGGTAAAATTTAGTAAGTTAGGGATATTCCAAAAGTTGTAAAACTTTGAGGGTTCTTTTGGAGAGTTTTATTTTCCAAAATGGTGATGTTGCAAAAATCTTCAAAACCAGTCACTCACTTTGGTCATTTTGTAAGTTAGGGGCAATTTTGTAATAAATTTTTTTTTCGAGAAAATCTTGTAAAGATGATTTTCACAAACTCAAAAGAAAGTTTTAAGAGTTTTAAAACTAGGGTTTTGTTGTTTTGTTCTCTTTTTTTTTAAAAACATGGCTAGTTCCTTTTCTGGTTTAGTCATTAGGTTTAGCCTATGACCGAGCCCTCTTTGGTCGTGGTGAACCAAAGCTACGCACTGTGGAGGATTCGAATGGAGAGGAGGTGAGTCACGCGGACTGCTTAAATACCAAGCTCCCATCGAAACCATTCCTAGACATGCGCACAGAGGTTGCCACACCGCTGAGCCCTCTGAGTTAGGGTGAACCGAAGCTACGCACTGCAGGATTCTGCGAAGAGGAGGTGAGTCACTAGGACCGCTTAAATACCAGTGCTCTTCCGATCCAATCCTAGACATGCGTCACAGTGGGTTACCACACCCCTAGCTCGTGACTTAGCCATAGGTTTGTTTAGTGCATTAAGTCTTATGTGGTTCTGTGTTTGAGTAATCTAGCCCTAAGGTTCATGTTCCTATCATTCTATTCTACGCCCATGCCTTTTCTACATAAATCACGTAATCACACATAAAGTTAGGTACTTACCGGTGGATCATGGTCGGAGACTTAGGTGCCATGCCGTAACACCGCTTTATTTTAAAGAAAATCATTTGGGCTCGAATTAAAAACGTTTTGGGCCTTAGCCCACAGCCGAGAGTTTAAAACTGGCTCGATACCAAATCAAACACCCCACACCCGCCCACGAGCCCAACCCGGATCTGGTATGTTCTTTAAGTAAACCGGTTTCAAAATTCTTTGGTTCTTAGAGAAAATTTGTGTATTTTCGAGAAAATTTTCGTTTTGGGTTGGGCTTAGATTAAAAACCCATTTATTTAATTTTATAAATCCAATTTAATTAAGGTGACAACAGAATTTTTGAGTTCATTTTTAAGAAAAATAATTTTGTACTTACTTACATCCAAATTAGTTCGTGACCTAATATCTAATAGTAAAGCAAAAAAATAAAGAAATTCACTTGGGCCTTATGGCCTTATTACATCAATCAAAACCCAAAAATAATAAAATTTAAGTACTTAATATAAATAATAATCCCAAATAGTAAAAGTCTTTCCTTGCTATGCATGGCCACCTTTAGCTCCTGCCGACCCGGTCCATTACCGATCATCTCCTCAAAAATATTCCCAACGGGTGAGTCAACAGACTCAATGTGTACACAAACTAACATTCAACAATTCAGGCATACATGTTCATATCAAAGACATATTCATAAAAAAATGATGCAACCCAAACCCAAGCCTATTTGTCCATCCGCTACACACCACCCGTACTGCCAATCACACCGTGGGACTACTAAGTCAACCCTCCATCCGCTACACACCATCGGCGGCGATCATTTGCAATCGACGTGCTCATCGCCCATATAATTTGTGTCATTAGACACCATATTCAAATAATGTAACCGAGTTACCAAATTCGGATAATGTAACCGGTTACCATATTCAAATTTTGTGACCGTAGTCACCATATTCCGCTGGTGAGACCAAAGTCAACACCTTCTTCCCCCTTTCGCATATAGCTCAAATGCCCCACATATTTTATCATGCACAACATACTTATTTTCTCATTCATGTTACTATTCACATGTTCAAAATATATCACATTAAGTAATCCTATCAAAAATAGGAAACGTGCACTGGTATTCTTTACCACATTTGTGGTACTTAGCCATATTCTCATTCTTATGCATATTCATATATTAAAATAATTATTGCCATAATATATTGAAAATTAGTGTGAGTACACACCTGATTCGTTAATAGATTCCTTGAAATCCCGAAGAACGATCTACCGATCTAGATCTTTAACTCCTATATACGGCCAATTATTAAAACATATTAACAAACCTATTTGGCTTAAAAACCAAATCCTAGTAGGATTTGTATTACTTACCTTGTTGCCGAATTGATTAAATCCCAAAATTGTGGTATTCCTCCCTTAAATTCGGCTAGCCACCAAAAACATGTATTTTCATCAGTTTCTGAATTTTGGAAAGAAAAAGAAATACCTTTAGATACCAAAGTAACCCTTGGCCAATTAGATCTATACACTTACCTGGCAATTCCCAATTCCTGAAAACAATCCTTGCCTTGTATGTCCATTCGAAATCCCTATAATTATATGTTAATTTTAATCTCACATATAATCCATAACTTTTGACCAAATATGTGTATATCTTACCTTAGATCCTTGAATCCCTAAGATTCCTCCTTGTATTCGGTTGTAGAAACTTGATAAACCCCTTGTAGATTCGGCCATAAAACAGAATAGGATTAGACCCTTCTCTTTCGGCAAATAGAAAAGAAAAAGAACTTGAATGATGCTTAACCTTACCTTTAATGCTTTGACCGATTGCTTCCTTGCCTAGAGCCCACGAGAGATTCGGCTATGAGGTTTTAGTCGGGGATCAAAAGAAAAGGGCTTTGGCTTGACAGGATGAAGAAAAGAGAAGAGTAAAAGATGAATAGAAAATTCGGCAGAGGGGTTTTTGCTATGGAATTTTTGGCAAAGCTTAGAAAAGATGAGAGAATAGCCTTTAACTCTCCTTTCTTAGCCGAAATTATCAATAGGAGAGTCCCTTGCTTGGCCACTACTCCTCTTATGATAATATTATCTCCTTTATTTAAAAATAAAAGTGTTAAATCCATTATTATCTCTTCTAAATAATCTAAATTAAAAAGCTTTTATTTATCACCTTATTAAGCAATATTAATGGAAATAAAACACCTCCCTTTTCTAGAAACAATTGCCGTCCACCCCTTAGCCTCGGGAAGCAAAAATAAAACTTCATTTATTTGCTTCCCTTGTGACTCGAACCTGGCTCATGCCTCTTGCACATGGCGCCATTTCCATAAGCCATAAGTGCCATCTTCAGGCCACTTTTCCTAGCCCGTTTGTGTGTCAAATTTTACCAACTTTTCCTTTTAAGGCCCCCTTGCCTTAATTTCCTATTTTAAACTTTAAAACTTGCCATTTTTCTTACATTTCCAGGTTTCCCGAAATGTTCACTTTCTATTTTTGAAACATTTCCAAAAATGTTTAGGTTTCCAAAAATATTCAGGTTTCCAAAAATGTTCAAGTTTCCAAAAATGTTCAGGTTTCCAAAACTGTTCATTTCCATTTCTATGCATTTCTAGAATTCCAAAAATACCAAAAATTTATTCATAGTGCTTAAGACTTGTCATTTCGTACAATTAAACTGAAAATGCATAGGCCCTTTCGAGGACGTTACAAAAACTGAGTCATAGCACAGAATAGATACTTATCTACTTTGACGTATAGCAAGTAAGGTAGATCACCATAATTACGATAGAACAGCTGCTTTGCCTCATCGTCCCACTGGGTCCATATTCCCTTCAACTCTTGAAGCTCATTTTGCGTGACACTAATACGAGCGAAATCTCCTAGTTCCGACATATGCCCCTCAGCTAAGCTATCCCCTTTCTCTAATTGCCTTTGCTCTGACCATATACGGACGACTGCATTGTCCTCCACTTTATCAAGGAATTCGTTCTCCATAACCAGCTTTCTAACTTTAGAAACTGACCGTGAATCGATACCTCTTTAAATATGAAATGACATGCACAAAAGAATAAAACATAACAAGTTAGTACCGCAAAATATAAAGCAAGCAAAGTAAACAAACATCTACCTGGGTAGCTACTAAGGTTCGACATAATTCTACTTAGGGTGGGCTCTTAAGGTTCACTATATGCGGTTTAGCTCTAAAGTTGAGGTACCCGAACCAGCAGATTCCTCGATCCTCACCCATTATAGGCTCATACGGACTGAGTTCGGTTCAGGGGAATACATTTCCCTATGGCCATGCGGAGGTGAAAACCTCACGAAGACATAGGTACTGATGTATCCCGAAAGCGATTCACTATCCTGCACGGATGTGAAAACCTTACAAAGGAGTAGCTTCTCGCTCCCACTTAAGGGTGCGACAACAACGGTCATGCAAATGCAATGCAAAGATATTTTATAAAAAGAATCACATGTAATAAAAGGATGATGATTTTTTAAATCAGAATTTCAAATTTGCAACAATAAGACATGAATTTATCGACTTTACGGCTTGACTCTCTTAAGCTCCCCAGTGGAGTCGCCAAGCTGTCGAAACCATTTTTAAGGTTTATTTTAAAAATGGGGATCGACTTTTAAAAATGAAAATGGGAGTCGCCACCAATCCCTTTTTACTTAGGTGTGATTGGATCACCTTGAAAATATTTTATTTCAAAATACTTATTTTGGTCCACAAAAAATAAGAAAAATGGGTTCGGGAGTCGGTTACATATGAGGAAGGGTTAGCACCCTCATAATGCCCAAAAACTAGTACCTAATCGATAAAATCATGTCCGAATGTTGAAAATTGGAAAATTTATAAAATGTGATCCTTTTATTAGAAAGAAAACCAAGACTTACCTATCTCAAAGAAATAAAATACTATACCCAGTAAGTTAGGATATAACATCTCATGACTTCGGAATTAGGCATGCTTTATTTTAGAAAATTCCTATCTCAAAGAAATAAAATACCATACCCAGTAAGTTAGGATATAGCATCTCATGATTTTGAAACTAGGCCTGTTTTTATTTTAGAAAATTCTTACCCCAAGATGCAAAACGTCATACCCAGTAAGTTAGGATTCAACGTTTCGAATTCCTGAGAATAAGTTTTTAATTTTGAAATTTGTAAGTTTCAGATTTAAAAGAAAAAGGATATCTCATACTTTAAGTTCTACGAGAAAAATCGAAACCCAGTAAGTTAGGGCACAATTCTTCTCGAAGTTCCCAAATATCACATATCACCGTATTTTTTGAAACTATTTGAATAAAATGCTTTTAATTGAAAAGGTATCTTTATAAAAATGGTTTGAGTAAAACATTGTATGAATACATTACAACATATATATATTTAATAGCAATTCTACATGTCTACGAATTATACTAACAATAAATAATAAAAGAATATAACAATAAAGAATATACGAAGAATTATGTGAAGCAAGAATAACGATTAGAAGGGACATAAATAAATGAATATATAAAACAAATTAAAACTTTCACGAAATAACAAAATTAAATGAAAAAAAGAATAATATATTTAAACATAAAAAATGAAAATGATGATTTTTAAAATGATATAATATGTATATAAATAAAAAGTTTTTAAAAAACTTATAGTAAAAATATATATAAAATTAATAAATAAAAATAATTTAATAATTTCATACACATATATATAAATAATTACATATAAAAATAATTAGTAAATAGTATAAAATATTTCTATGTATATAAAAAACATATATATATATATATATATAATCATAAAATTACATACATAATAAATACAACAATCTTATATAATATCATATTATACTTTTATAAAAATAGAAGTAATATACATAATATAACATAATACTATATAATATAAAAGTTAATAAATATATATATAATATAATAAATAAAATAATATGTAAAAAAAATATTAAGCATAATATATATAAGGATATTACATATAAAAATATAAAGATAAAAATATAAACTATTTAATATAATAAAATAATTTAATATAATGTAGAATAATAAAATAAAATAAAAAGACTAAAAAAACAAAAAAAAAAAACAAAGAAGACAGGGGTTAATAAGCAATTAAAACAAATATAAAATGACTAAATTAAAATGCGCATGAAATAACAGGGGTTAAAATGGCAATTAGGACAAAATTAAAAACAGCGTCGTTCAGATTTTAATCTTTAAAACAGTCTGAGGGACAAAATTGGTACAAAAATAATTTTTGGGGCTAATTTAATAAATAACAGAAATGTAGATTGGACTGAATTAAAATTAAAGAAAATTGCGGAAGGACCGAAAAGGCGATTATACCATTTTACAAAAACACGCGGATCATTGTCGGGTTTTCGGGTCAACACGCGAATCCTTTAAGGTAAAACGACGTCGTTTTGTGTTTGCTATATAAGCAGAGAATCTGTCAAAAAAACATTTAAACACCCCATTTTAAAAAAAAATAGAGGCCTTTAAAATTTTTCTCTAGCCTTCGGCCTGAAATCAAAGCTCCGGTCCAGAACCCGCCCACGCGCCATACGCGCCGTTGCCCATGGTGGTGCGAAGGTAAAACTCCTTACTCTATTTATATTTATTGTTTTATACGTAGAACATGCACGCATCGAAAGAGAAAAAATAAAAAGATAAAAACAGAATCGGAATCACCTCTAAAAAATATATATTGTATTCTATAATTTTTTTTTTGCACTATTGTTTCTGTATTTCTCCCTCCGTTTACAAGCTTTTGTAAGGCTTTTATAGCCTTCAAAATAAAAAATAAAAAGGAAATAAAACTTGTTGCCATTTTTGCTGTGATTTGTTTCCTTTCCTTTTGCAGGTGGAAAACGAAGATCTTGCGACGATGGCTAAGCGCGACTGACTAGGCGAGGTTCGTGCATGTTGATGGTGGCGCGATCGAGGGCTGAGTGGCTGCGACGATTGCGCCTGGGTGCTATTGTGGCGCAAGGAAACCTAGGGTTTCAGAAACCCTTGGTTTCTGATTTAGAGTTGGGCCCTTTTTGGGTCGTGTAGGTTGGGTTAATGTTTGGGTCAAGGGGTGTAATTGGTAGTTTGGGTTTTTGTAAAAGGGTTGTATAAATGGACTGTTTAAAGACATTATTTTTATTTTTTATTTTCTGGTTTATTCAGATGGGCCTAGGCAAAATTGGGTACTTACACTTGTGTTACACTACCTTGATTTGGCGTGTTATGGGGGCAGATGTATAGCCTACAGGCTAGACACTTAGTGCTGAAATGTGTTATCGATTGGATTAGCTCTTATGAGTGTTTGGCGTGTTCCGGTTGGATTACTTGTGTACTCGTATCTGTAAGTCGCACATTAGGTTGTAAATAATTGTATTATAACTTGTTTAATGACTTGGAATGGCATGACATATATTTGATATCTTGAATTGACTCCGTTGTGGACATATATGTTTTCCCGGGAATTATTATTTGAGCTTTGAATTGAATTATGCAATTAATCAGTTTGACATTGTGGATGATAGGAAACAGTTGTTGTTGAATTATTTTTTATTAAGTTGTTATATTTACTTCGGTAAGATTTATTATTTTTGTACGTCAAACTTACTAAGCTTCAATAAGCTTACTTGTGTTAATTTTTGTTCTTGTAGATACTTTTGAAGGTTAGACGATCGGATCAACACTTGAGTCACACTATCCATCCATTTTCGGTAGTTTTTGAATGTTTGTTTTGGATTATATGATATGTAATAGGCTTGTTTTATCATTACTTTTGTTTTTGTATGTATATATATAAAGAGTGAGTCTAAGTGCAAGTTGATAACATGAGCATTGTAACCCTCCAAACCCGGCCTAGACGTTATGGCATATCTGGCAATGTCACACGATAGTGTTTTTGAAACCTTGTTGTTACGATGAAAATATTTCATGTTATTATCTTTAGTAAACCTTTGTTAGAACTTAGGAAGTCGTCTTTATTCATTTAAAACATTTGTTTTGAAACATCCCTCGTTGCGGAAGCTTTAATAAAATAGTCTAGGTGATCATTTGTTTAGAAATTACTTTAACTTTTTGAAAACCGAATTTCCTACGATCAGCAGGTATAAATCCATAAAGTAAAATAAATAAATAAAAACCCAAATTTAAAACCAAAGTCCCAGAGGGTCCTTAAATTACAACCCAAAGAATCAATAATAATCAAATCATAAATCGTAAATTGAAAAACATGAAGTCCAAAAATTACTATGGTCACCGCTGAGTCCTCCGTCACACCGATCCTCTAAGTCTGGGGACTACCTGTGCACATTAAACAAAAAGGGTGAGTTTACATAAACTCAGTGTGTAATCCCGCATAAACAAACAAACAATCAGTATTCACAGTGCACAGTTGAACATTCTTGGACCTAAGCCCTTTTTAGTATCAGTGACAGTTTGGGCCTTAGCCCATCTCAGTAAAGTGTCAAAAATGCAGTAGGGCCTTAGCCCATCACAGTATCAGTAGCAGTAATAGTTATGCAGTAGCAAAATCCTACCCAACCAGCCTCTACGCACCATCTCCGTCCAACCTTAAACTCCATGTGGGGATATAATCAACCCACCTATCCCTACACTCCAAGTAGTACCGAATGTGGCACAATACAGTAGTTTGCAGCTGAGCTACCAGTAAATTAGGCTTAAAGCCTTTCAGTACACTTCCTCCGAATAACAACCCCCAACCCAATGCAATGTAACACACAATGGATGACATGCTGATAAACCGAAATAGTAACATATTTTAATCCCACATTTAGCATACTTTTGGATGATTTATCCCTTGATTTATGTAAAAAGGTACTCTTAATCCTTTCTTTTCATGTCTTATACTCATGAAAGCACCCAAGAATAAAAAGAACGAGAAACGGGCTCAAAACAGATCAAAATGGGCCAAAGATGAAATCGACACGGCCTGGACTAAAGCCCACACGGTCGTGCCTCCACAAATATACTAGAACACGGCTTAAAGTCGATCTACACGGCCGTGCCTCATTAACGGAGTCCAACACGGCCTGGCCACGATTCACACGGGCGTGTGCCATGGCCGTGTCCCTGCCGCGGCAAAGAGAAGTTTTACTCGGATTTGGATGCTTGGAGGCAAAGAAACACACTCCAAAGTCTAATTAAACCCCCAAATAGGAATTGCACTCAAATTAGGATACTTGGAGGCCAAGTAACACATCTCAAAGCCTATATAAACCCCCTAGGGAGCAACTTAGAGGGGGAATTCGGCAGAAGCCTTCTGCCAGGGCTTTTGTCAGGGAAATTAGTTAGGCCAAGGAGCCGAGTCGAAAAGGTAAGATTTGTGGGAAACTCTCAAGGGATAGCCAGTTGATCCATCTCAAGAAGCCGGAATTCTACTCAAGACGGAGGATCTCCTCTTCAATTCCTTCAGGGGGTTTTAGGGATTTCTTATGTTTTGTTTTATCTTTTCTTCTGAGATGTTTTCCTTTATTGTTATGAACTAAACCCTTCAGATACCTGAAGGGGGATGAAACTTAGATGAATCTTGTTATTGTTTTCTGAACTATATGATAAATACTTGATTTGTTCTTGATTATGTGTGCTTAATTCTTATGTTGATATTTTGCAGATATTAATTCAATTTGAATGTGCTTAGGTGGTGGAGCAAAAGTCCCTGCTTAAGAGTAGATCTAGCATAATTAAGCGGAGTTGATCGCGTGCCTAGAGATAGGGTGACGAGATTTTGCCGGATTAGGGTGAAACCTAATATGGGAGTCCATAGATTGATTTACTGCTATTCTAGGGGGTTATTAATGGGAAAGAGATTTCAATTAATTAACCTAAGGTTAGACATTATTCGCCTCGAGAGAGGGTTTAATATACGTTAGGGAGTCCTACGGATCAAGTCCAGTGAATAAATCGTCTGGTTCAGTGTTAGATAACAAGTGGAGTCTAGGTGGATTCTTCCTAAGGGTATCGTCTTAATCAGCTGAGTTTTTCCCAAGTATTTCCCCAATTCATTGTATTTCCCCAATTCATTCTTTTTGTCTTTGTGTCTTTAGCTTAGTAATTGGTTAATTTAGATTAATAAACAACTTCACTTATTTTAGGCTAAATAATAGAAAGAAAGTTAGTATTAGTACTTTTAGTTCCTTTGGGTTCGACAATCCGGTCTTGCCTAAGCTATACTACTGTTCGATAGGTGCATTTGCCTCAATCGTTGTCATAGTTAGTTTCCAGGTTCGATCATCATCTTTATAAATTTTAAAACTCTTACTTCACAGCGATCAAGTTTTTTGTGCCATTGCCGGGGAACTAAAATATTAAGAACACTCTATTTTTATTACTTTAGCCATTTTTTTTATTTTTTGCAATTTATTTTTTTTATTTTTTATTTACTTTGCTAAATTTTATTTTATTTGCTTTTGTCAGGAAAATTTTAGTCTATAGAGAAGATGGCACTGAATAATTATCAGTGGCAAGCTATGAGGACAATTCCTACTAAAGCAGCCAGTGTCTTCAACCTCGACGTGGTCACCAGGTTATCTAATCAGTTAGAGATGATGAATAAAAAATTTGACGGTTTGAATAGTCTCTCGCAGGTACACCCAGAAATACAATATGATTTGAATTTAGGAGGCGTGGCGAATCCTGAGTACCCACTCTACGGATATGGCATGGAAAACGAGCAAGCTCACTATATGGGTAACTATTCTAGACCTCAAAATAATTTTTATGATAACACTTATAATGCAGGTTGGAGGTACCATCCCAATTTCTCGTGGGATGATCAAAGTAGCCAAAGACCGGAACTTCCTCCAGATTTTCAACAACCACCTCACCAACAAGAAGAGGAGTCGAACATTGAAGAGATGCTGACAAAATTCATGGCACCCACATATATCCGTCTCCAAGACACTGAGACAACACTTAAAAACCAACAAACATCAATTGAAGGGATCAAGAGCCAAGTTAGGGAAGTCACTAAGTCAGTTGAGGAAGTTTCTAAGTCAGCTGGACAACTCGCGAAGCTGATTTCCGAACAACTACAAGAAAGCTTGCCAAATAACACTGAAACTAACCCAAAAGAGCAAATTCAAGCCGTAACAGCTCATGACAGTGAAAGGTTAGTGGAATCTGGCCCAAGGCAAGAGCCTGTGGTGAGTGGAGGTAAGGTTGAGGAAAGCCAGGTTTTACCAAACCCGGTAATTACTGTAACACCCTTTACCCGTATTCAACGCCGGAATAGGGTACGAGGCATTACCAAAACACATACGCTTGTAAACGTATTAAACTGAGTCATAAAATTTCATCCAAATTATACAAAATGAACTGCTAAATATTAAAGGCAAACATTTTAGGCCAAACCAATTATAACATATACAAATGACTAAGTCCCCTATACATGCCATAAACTTAAGAGGTTTGTATTCACTTTTACCCCACGATGATAGCTTGATAGTGTGATTACATCTCCGACGATCTCCAACTCGAGTTAGCATGCAACCCTATAAGATATGGGAAACGAAGGGAAGTAAGCTACAAAGCTTAGTAAGTAAGTATGTAAATGATAAGTAATGGATTTAACATGTTTACAAAATAACACAATCATATCTACATTCAAATTCACTATTTATTCAAGTTCGGAGCAAGCTGTCTATTCGAGTTGCAGTCACTAAATTATTTTTATCTGGAGCTAAAAAACTCAAAATTAAGATCTATAAATTTTACCTGAAACTAGACTCACATATCTTGTTACCATAAAATTTTCAGAATTTTTGGTTTAGCCAATTAGTACAGTTTATTCTTCAAATTCTCCCCTGTTCTGCTGTCTGACAGTTCCGACCATTCTTCGCTAAAATTTAATTATATATTTGTACAGAATTCAAATGATGTTTTAGTTTTTTTCTTATAAAAATATACTCATTAAGGAATCTAAAGATATAAATTATATCCCAAAATTATTTTTTTTTAAAATTTATAATGATTTTTCCAAGTCAAAACAGGGGATCTCGAAATCATTCTAAACCAGTCTCACAAAAATCTAAATATATCAAAATACAGAATTTCTTTGCTTTCTTTGTTTCTTTCATATGAAAATAGACTAAATAAGATTTAATTTCATATATCACTCAACTACTAATTCCATTTCTACCATTTTTGGTGATTTTTCAAAGTTACTCTACTGCTGCTGTCTAAAACTGTTTTATTTCTAAATTTACTCTTTCATAATTTCACTTACTCCATTTCATCTTACCGAAAGTTCGCTCAAATATCGAGCACATTGTTCATAAATTTTCACACTTATACCTGCACTATCCATCACGCAGTCGTATTCAATTACACTTAGTCGTTACATGATCACCTGTATTTTCACTTAGTCAATTTCCTGTTGAACTCATCGGAATAATAACAGATACACGGTGGCCTGCACATAGTACCACCCTTGTAGCCGAAGCTATATGGTACACATAGTAGCCTGCACTTAGTACTACACATGTGACCAAAACCATCACTTACACATAGTGGCCTGCACTTAGTACCACACATGTGATCGAAACTATCGGGTACGCATAGTAGCCTGCACTTAGTACTACACATGCGACCTATCCGTCAGTACACGTAGTAGCCTCGCACTTAGTACTACACACGTGACCTAAAACCATATTGTAGCTCTCTTGTACACATAGTGGCCTACACTTAGTACCACACATGTGATCTAGCTACCTCATTCGTATCTTTTCTATTCCGAAGGTTCAACCGGGAATTCTCACTTTTCATCATTTTATCAATTCATCCATAATCAATCACAATTCATAATTTACATCAAATAATTACTCCATATTCAACTATATCTCATATAATATAACAAAATATTAAAACATAAATAAAAATGGTGTATTATTTATATACAAACTTACCTCGAAAGCAAAATCGGTGGAAATGACATATTCGTCAATTACTCGTTCTAGTTCCAAATCTTGTTTTCCTTGATCTATAACAACATATTTCCCTTATTTAATTAATGTACTATTCAAAACAATCCTTAACTCAACTTTTTCAAAATTACAATTTTGCCCCTAAACTTTTACATATTTACACTTTTGCCCCAATACTCAAAAATTAAACTTCAGCCCTTATTCTTATGTTTTATAACATGCTGATCATTTTTCCCTTCTATGGCAATATCAAATTCTTACTCTAACATACACTTATGAACATTAGGTATTTTTACCGATTATGTCGTTTTACTCGTTTTCACTTAAAATCGCTTAGTAAAAGTTGTTTAACATAATTTCAAGCTTCATATTCTACCATAAAACATCAAAATAAACACTTTTCACCTATGGGTAATTTTCCAAAGATGAACCCTAGCATGAATTATTGGTAGCATAAGCTAAATCGAGCTGTTGGGACTCCAAAACCGTAAATAACTTGAAAAACGGGGCTAGAACGAACTTACCATGAGCTTGGAAAGTTGAGAAAACCCTAGCCATGTCTTCTCTTGGTAAATTTCGTCCATATGAAGAAGATGGACAAATTTGGCATTTTTAATTTTGTTTTTAATTCATTTAATTTACAAAAGGACCAAAATGCCCTTACAAAAAAAGTATCTTATCTAACATATACCATATCCATTTTTGTCCAAAAATTTAAACAATGGGCTAATTACCATTTAAGAACCTCTACTTTAAAATTTCATAGCAATTTGACACCTCTAACTTCTAGAACTCAAGTTTTGCACTTTTTACAATTTAGTCCTTTTGACTAAATTGAGTGGCCAAACGTCAAAATTTTCGAACGAAATTTTCACGAAATCATTCCGTGAAATTGTAGACCATAAAAATATAATAAAAATAAATTTTCTTACGTCGGATTTGTGGTCCCGAAACCACTGTTCCGACTAGGCCCTAATTCGGGATGTTACAATTACAGAGTACCAAGCTCGTGCGCCATACCCCAATGCGACAAAGAAAGACCACACAGAGGAAGAATTCGGTAAGTCTCTTAAATGTCCAAAGAAATTTCATATTAACTTGTCGTTTCTTGAAGCTCTTTCGCAGATGCCAGATCCTAGACCTCGTGTCAATAAAGAAGAAATTTATGAGGAACGAAAGCTTCGGATCAATGAACTAGACGAGTGGAAGATACACTTCAAAGAAATACACGAAGCAAAAATGAGGCAACTCCACGAGAAACTCAACAATGGGACAACCCAGCTTAAGATAGGAGATCAGGTACTAAAAATCTTCCCAGATGGAACAGTCGAGGTAACTAATCCTAAATTCAGCACCTCTAAGGTAAACACTACTCGACTTAAACTTTATATCCACAACCGAATTGATCGCATGAGAAAAGATTTTCACCTCCTCAAACCACCATGACCATACGAATGAGAGGTAAAGTCTAGCTTAAGACTATAACGAGCACTTCTCGGGAGGCAACCCCGAGCACTAACCCCATTAACTTTTACATTTTTATTTTTTTCTTATTTATTCTATTTTACCCTTTCTTTATAGTATCTAGCTTTAAACTAACCAAAAATGCAGATTTCCAGGCCACACGGCCTAGCACACGGCGGTGGCCGTAGCTGTGTGGATGCCCCGGATTGCCGTATTGACATGGCAGAGGTGGTACGAGTCAGAGAGAATCAAATATTCAAAGTCACGGACTCCAACCACCGCCCCACGGGCACCGACAGAATGCCACGGCCGTGCGATGCGGCCGTGGACGACACTGACTTATCACCAACGGGCGTGGCAATCTGTAAAATGGGCGTGGGTGAACCAACACACCTAGACACACGGCCATGCGAGGCGACCGTATGAATCAACACGCCTAAGGAGCACGGGCGTGGGATGGTACCAGGTTTGAAAATCTATTTAAACCCCACTCCCTTCCCTCTTCTCCTACTAACTTTCAACCTTCAACTTTTCATTTTCTTTCCTACCCCTTTTCTCTATACCCTTGAGCTACACCAAAACAATGCCAAAGAAGCGGAAGAAGCCAAGCACAGTCTCCCTCATGGAGACCGATACATATAAGTTCATGCCGACCGCTTCAATCATTCGCCAAGCCAAGGGTCTTTGAGACCAATTATCTATTCTTTTATTTTTATCTTCTCCTTTATTTTCCTTCTCTTTAACACTCTTATGCTTAATCTAGTTTATTTTATCTTAGTTTCTTAATTTTAGGTTCTAAAGGCTGCTAGGGAATCACGCCAAATCCGCCACCACCAGCACCTCCGCAGCCTTAGAGGTCACACCCACCTCGCGAAACACCCAACAATAAGGACTCTACGGTCCATCCATCTTTTCTTTTAATTTTAGTTTCATCTTTATTTTTCTTCACTTTAGCTTACTTTTATTTAATTATTTAATTAATATAGTTTTAATTATTATTATTATATCCTGGCTAATCCTCCACGAGCTACCCAATTTCTTCATCTAGCGCAGGATCGTCATCCAGACCGGCCCCTCCAACTTATCTTTCACCTCCGACTCAAGGAATCCATCCAAAATTCAGGGAGTTTCACTTCTCTCCATATCTTATGATTTTAGTATTATTGTCTATATATCTAACTTTGTACATTGAGGGCAATGTACATCTTAAGTGTGGGGGGTGAACAACCTAAAAAGGCACCTAACTTTTTTCATTATTCTCAAATTTATGAAATTAGGTGCCAAACTTTTTGCATTGTTCTCAAAACCCTGAATTTAGTCTTGTTTTTTAAGTAAATTCCTCATATTACTAATTAGGATGAAATTTCTAATGATTTATGATTTTTATTGATATGTTTTAGATTAAATCATTGATAATTGTGCATTGATAATTAAATTTTAAGATAATAAAGAATCAAGCATGATCAGTCTATTTTTCAGAAATTAAAAATTTTCTAGGTTGTCGAACTGAGTTTAAATATTACTTTGAAGTTTGAAATTTACGAGGTTGATGTCAAAAATACCCATAATTTTTGTGAGTTTTTGAGCCTTATAGAGCATATATTCTTTTTCATGCTCACTTTATTGATTATGAGTATGTCAACATTGATTTGTTATTCTAGAACTTGCCTCGTTTATACATATCGAGACCACACCTATGATTTGATATACAGAGATGATTAAGGCACCTAGGTTTTAACCCACTAACTCCATTAAAAACCTACCTTCACAATTAACCCCTAGTGAACCCCTTTTAATCCTAACAACCCTTTTTATTGACATAACCGCTAATATTAACCCAGAAACCCTTTGTTTTTGTTATCACCATTCGCTTTTGACGACCCTTATATCGAGATTTGATTTGATTAATAGCCTAACTATGTTTTTTCAGTAATTTATCCTTTGTTATGTATTTATGATTTGTCTTTAAAAAAAATCAATCAAAGTATATTCATTATTCATTATTAGTTTTTTGATTAAGTGAGCTTATACGTTTGAATTCCAAATATTGAAGAAGAAGCTCGTATTATTAGTTTAAAGTTTCAATCCATTATGTAATTATTCGGTTTATTGTTTCTAGTTAGGTATTTTATCAATTCAATCTCGATTCTAACCCTCTAATTCAGCCTCTATCCACACCTTAACCCTAGCCCGGTTACAACCCTGACAAAGACCTTTTGATTTGTGCATCATCTCATATTATAGTGGTGGAGATTTGATTTTCAGGCAAGCCTATGGGATTAACTTTTCATGTTCGACTTTTGCGCGCTTTTTTCTGAACCTTAAACACTTTGAGTGATTTGAGTGAATCTCTGGTGAGGATGTCAATCCTTGTCAGTTTTAAATTAAAGGTAATTATTTAGATAAAGGGAGACGCCTATATTTTCGAGCTACAAATCTATGACTTAGATTGTTTGAATCCTTAAGACTCTTTGAATTGAATTATCCATGTATAAATTATCCTTGAATTATGATGAAACACTATTAATGAATATTAGGAATTATGGAAAGTTCGTTTTAATTGTAAGTTGAGAGTTTTGCTTGAGGACAAGCAAAAGCTTAAGTGTGGGGGTATTTGATAAACCGAAATAGTAACATATTTTAATCCCATATTTAGCATACTTTTGGATGATTTATCCCTTGATATATGTAAAAAGGTGCTCTTAATCTTTTCTTTTCATGTCTTATACTCAGGAAAGCACCCAAGAATAAAAAGAACGAGAAACGGGCTCAAAACGGACCAAAATGGGCCAAATATGAAATCGACACGGCCTGGACTAAAGCCCACACGGACGTACCTCCTCAAATATACTAGAACACGGCCTAAATTCGATCTACATGGCCGTGCCTCATTAACGGAGTCCAACACGGCCTGGCCACGATTGACACGGGCGTGTGTCATGGTCGTGTCCCTACCGCGGCCAAGAGGAGTTTTACTCGGATTTGGATGCTTGGAGGTAAAGAAATACACTCCAAAGTCTAATTAAACCCCCAAATAGGAATTGCACTCAAATTAGGATACTTGGAGGCCAAGTAACACATCTCAAAGCCTATATAAACCCCCTAGGGAGCAACTTAGAGGGGGAGTTCAGTAGAAGTGTAACATCCCAAAATTGGGCCTAGTAGGATTGGGCCCAATGGGCCTTGAGCGTAGAAGCGTTTTAAAATTTTGAGAACAAGAGAACGACATTATTTCAAGTTGGACTTATTAGGAAGGTGATTTTAGAAAGTTACGGGGTTCTATGAAGTTCCGGGTTCAAGTTGGGCCTTAGTAAAATTTTGTGTTTAAGCCTATTAAGGAGAGATAGTAAGTGGCATCAAGGCTTATGGAAATAAAAGAGTAAATTGCTAGCATAAATGAGCAATTGGTAAAAGGGTTATGGCGCCACATGTAGTACCTTGAGGGAAGAGGTTCGAATCACTTTGTGTGCAAATTTTGACTTATATTTTTGCACCCTTTCCTTAAGTGTCGGCCAAGAGGCATTCATGGCAAGGTTGACTTCATTATTTTGGTAAGGTGGCTATATGAATAAGGCAAGGCTGAAGTTGGGGAAAGGAATCAAGGGAAATAGGAAAGAAAGGGGGACATGAGGCTTATTTCGTGGTTGATGTTTTGGAAAGCTTGGGTGGCCAAACTCTTATCCTAGGGGGGATGCATGTGGACGGTTTTGGGGAGAATAGGTAGCTGAATTTTTAGTTGGCATTTGGTAAAGACTTAGTAGTGTTTTGGCAAAAATTCCCTTTGGCAACTTTGTGTCATTTCTCCCAACTTGCAACCCTCCTTGCCGAAACATATTAGCACAATAGTGCATTGTTTCTCTCTTTTGTTTGGTCACATACTCATTTTCTTTCCACCTTCCTTGATAGTTGAATTCTCCTTTTCCTATTGATTGAATTTTTGGTGCTTGTTAGGCCAAAACCTTTCTCTTTGCACTATTTGGTATTCTCCAAATTTCTTTCTACCTTGTGCCGAAATTACAAGCCACTAAAGAACATATTCTCTTCTTTTCTTTCTTCTTGTTGCCGAATGTACCCAAACCATTGAGACCAAAATTTGTTCATTCATCTCTTCTTTATCATTTTCTCAAGTGGGTTGACACTCTTTTCTTCGATTGAATCAGTAAGTGAATTCTTTTCTATGTTCATATTCTTTTCTTTCTAGCCGAATAGGGATTTATCACTATTCGGTTGTAAATCGTGATCGTGAACTCAAAAAATGGTGTTATCCTCCACTTCTTCATGTCTTAATCACTCTCTTTTCGTAGTGATTTAAGTGGGAGACCGTGTATTGTTCTAGCCAAAGTCAAACGGTGGAAATTGGATCAAATATCGATAAGGTAAGGGGGTTCATTTTTGGATTTTTCTTTATATCTCTATTTGGCTATGATGCAAATCGGATTGAAGTTTCGACTAATCGACTATATGTTTTAGGGACAAATCACTCGATATATTTCTACCTTCGGATATAGTGGTAAGTGATTCAAGTGTAAGTGATACGAAATCTTTTGGAAATCCGAGGCTAACTTTTGGTTGGTATTGTTCTAGGTCATCGACGAGTGGTTCTTTAGGAAATCAAAATCAGGTGTGTAATCCCGTACCTTTCGAATACATGTTTGATATGGTGTGTAATCTCACATCTCTCTGAAATTTTGTATGATGTGTTCTGTGATTTGGTCAAAATACCGAAGAAAACCGAAAACCGGCATCCGTGATCACTCGGGCGTGCGTATGATCGTAATGGTAATCGTATTTCGTAATAAAATAGTTTCAGTTAGAAGCAGTGACGTGTATTTGAAAAATCACGAAAAATAGGAGAAAAGGAATTACAAAGTGAATAAGATATCAGATTAAAGCTTACTGTGTTTATTTTGATATGAAAGAAACGGAGAAGGAAAAGGAATTTTATATTTTGAGATATCTTAATTTTAGTGAGACTGGTTCTGAATGACTTCGTGGTTCCCTGATCTGTATTGGAAAAATATTATAAAATTGTACAAAGTGAATTATGAGTTATAGTTTATATGTACAGATTCCTTAGTGAGTCTATTTTCAATAGAAACAAGTGGTAGCAACATATGAAAACTTTACAGTGAGATATTTGAAATTAAGGTAAGAGAGGTCAGAATCATTGGACAGTAAAACAAGGGAAACTTTAAGGAATAAACTGTACTAAATGGCTAAGACAAAAATTCTAGAAATATTATAGTAAGAAGATATATGAGTCTAGTCTCAAGGAAAATTTATGGAGTTAGATTTCGAGATTCCTAACTCAAGTTATAGTCAATTTAGTTAGTACGACGCAGATGGACAGTTTCGATTTTTATGCTCCACATTAGTAGTTAAGTCTAGGTTGCGAAATTTTCGAAATACCCCTGGGTTACGAGATTACCGAATTACCCTTAGTGGGTAAAATTACCGATTTACCGAAATGTCCTTATGGACCGATTTACCGAAATCTCCTTATGGACTGATTTACCGAAATGTCCTTATGGACCGATTTACCGAAAATGCCCCTATGGGCTGATTTGATAGAATGCCTTAATGGGCCGAATTGCAAAGTGTTATAATGGGCCGATTTATCGTAATAAATCTCTGGAGTAATAATTGTTGTTTATATTTGTAAATATGATGCCTTACTATGAATGTTGCATTTACATAATTTTGCATGGGATGGGAAACTTGAATGAAGAGGAGTATAGACCGGTGGCATTGCCACAAATACCGATAAGGGCTATGTGCCAATATAAACGTGATTTGGCTTTGTGCCATCGTGATTAAGGCTATGTGCCAATATAAACGTGATTTTGGCTTTGTGCCATCGTAATTTTGGCTTTGTGCTAAACGTATTTACCGGGGTTATGTGCCTAACATATGAATTAACAACTCTGTGTCGATCATTTTTTACCGAGGCTGTGTGCCGATTATATTACCGTATATGATTCTGGTGGCTCAGCCACAAATAGTATAAATGGCAGCTTTACTGCAAATTGGAGAGACTGGCGGGGTGGGTTGACTTGATCCCCACAGGAGAGATTGGTTGGTACTGGTGGAGAGTTAGACGGCTGGTAGGATGGGATGGGTTGCATTCATTTCATTTATTTATTATTTGTAAATGGGCTTAGGCCCAAAATATTGCTAATTGGGTTCCGGCCCAATGAATAACGGTAAGGGGATTTCACACTGAGTTCTTGTAACTCACCCCCCTTTCTCTTAACCCTTGTAGGTAATGCTTGATGATATGAACTTGGGCTATGGATGACTCGAGGGAGGCCATACTTCGAAAATGGTTTATTTGGACTTTAGACTTCTTTCTCGTTTATTTTATTACTTTACTATTTTGGGTTAAATGTTGTAATAATGCCTCTGGACTATTTTTATTTTTGCTTTTTGGTTGGGATGTTTTTATTATTTTTCTTAAATTGTTTAAAAAGGGGAATTTTATAAAAACTTAAACAATAGTTTCCAAAATCGATTAACAAATGGATTTCAAAATAAACTTTTACAAATATTTTTATCACGGATATTTCTCTCGAACTATTAACGATATTTTCAAAAGACTTGGATTCTCTTTCGAATTTTCAACGTCGTTTTCAAAAGTCACGGTTTTGTAAGATCATTAGTTAAAATTTATCGATCTATCAATTAAATCTTTGTGGATAGTAGTATTTTATCAAATCAAACTTGTTTTCTTGATTTTTAACAAAGCAATATTTTAGTACGAACAAAAAGGGTTTAACATGTTTTGCTCGTGTGACATACCAAATTCGCTCATAACGCATGGGCCGGGTTTGGGGTGTTACATTTTATGGTATCAGAGCCCAGTTGCAAAACTCGGCCGTGGTTTGGGTTCAAAAGCGTTTTCCAAAGCTGTTTAGAATTTTGATTTATAAATATATGTTCTAAAGGAAATATGGCACCACGAGTATCCGGCACCAAGTCAAGTAAGTATTTGTTTTCATTTTATGATTATTGTGTTATTACTATGGTACAAAAATTCTACGAAATAGAATACTCTAGAACTGTTAGCTTTAGGAGTTGAAACTATAGAGATTGAGACTCTAGGATGCGGATTTGACACTCGAAAACAACTTTTCTACTCATACTCCATAAAACATCGTTTAATAAACATCGAATAGTATACTGATTCATAAAAATCGTAATCAAGATTAAATCGACTTAGTGAACATGAACGCTAGAAGATGTGGACGCGGTAGACGTGGACGTGCTAGAGGCCGAGGTGCTAGGACTAGATCTTTAGCATCGGGGCGTGTGCTCGAAAGGGAGGCGTTGGTATCGCCAGTGGCTGAGACGGGGTCTCATGACCGAGCTGGGGTTATCGAGTTGACTCAGATAGTTAAGGAGGTTTTGGAAGAGGTTAAAGGAATCGGTGAAGCGCTTCGAGTTGGGTCTGTGAGCTGTAAGAAGAAATTAGATCGCGGTTCTTTTGGGTCGCAGTCTCGTTCCATAAAGCATGTTAAGGAACGACCAAACTTTCCGGCTTGCAATTATTATAGAAGGCGTCATCCGGGAGAATGCTGGAGGAGGTCAGGAGCATGCTTGAGATGCGGGTCTAAGGAGCATAAGGCTCGGGATTGTTTCATCACCATCAAGTCAGGTATGTTTTGGTTGGACGTGATGATTGAATGTAGAAAATTTTCAGTATAAGTGGTAGATAACTGCTTGCTTCTGTGACTAGATGTTTGGTTGTGTGAAAAAGGATTCAAGATTTTGTTAAAGGTACATTGTGGTTATTAAGATCAGAGTGCGCAGTGAAAGCATAGTGGTGTAATTTGAGCGGTGCGTTTAGTAGTTGGATGGAAATTTCGAGGACGAAATTTCTTTAAGGAGGGTAGAATTGTAACATCTCGAAATTGGGCCTAGTAGGATTGGGCCCAATGGGCCTTGAGCGTAGAAGCGTTTTAAAATTTTGAGAACAAGAGAACGACATTATTTCAAGTTGGACTTATTAGGAAGGTGATTTTAGAAAGTTACGGGGTTCTATGAAGTTCCGGGTTCAAGTTGGGCCTTAGTAAAATTTTGTGTTTAAGCCTATTAAGGAGAGATAGTAAGTGGCATCAAGGCTTATGGAAATAAAAGAGTAAATTGCTAGCATAAATGAGCAATTGGTAAAAGGGTTATGGCGCTACATGTAGTACCTTGAGGGAAGAGGTTCGAATCACTTTGTGTGCAAATTTTGACTTATATTTTTGCACCCTTTCCTTAAGTGTCGGCCAAGAGGCATTCATGGCAAGGTTGACTTCATTATTTTTGTAAGGTGGCTATATGAATAAGGCAAGGTTGAAGTTGGGGAAAGGAATCAAGGGAAATAGGAAAGAAAGGGGGACATGAGGCTTATTTCGTGGTTGATGTTTTGGAAAGCTTGGGTGGCCAAACTCTTATCCTAGGGGGGATGCATGTGGACGGTTTTGGGGAGAATAGGTAGCTGAATTTTTAGTTGGCATTTGGTAAAGACTTAGTAGTGTTTTGGCAAAAATTCCCTTTGGCAACTTTGTGTCATTTCTCCCAACTTGCAACCCTCCTTGCCGAAACATATTAGCACAATAGTGCATTGTTTCTCTCTTTTGTTTGGTCACATACTCATTTTCTTTCCACCTTCCTTGATAGCCGAATTATCATTTGCCTTTTGATTGAATTTTTGGTGCTTGTTAGGCCAAAACCTTTCTCTTTGCACTATTTGGTATTCTCCAAATTTCTTTCTACCTTGTGCCGAAATTACAAGCCACTAAAGAACATATTCTCTTCGTTTCTCTCTTCTTGTTGCCGAATGTACCCAAACCATTGAGACCAAAATTTGTTCATTCATCTCTTCTTTATCATTTTCTCAAGTGGGTTGACACTCTTTTCTTCGATTGAATCAGTAAGTGAATTCTTTTCTATGTTCATATTCTTTTCTTTCTAGCCGAATAGGTATTTATCACTATTCGGTTGTAAATCGTGATCGTAACCGAAAATGGTGTTATCCTCCACTTCTTCATGTCTTAATCACTCTCTTTTCGTAGTGCTTTAAGTGGGATACCGTGTATTGTTCTAGCCAAAGTCAAATGGTTGAAATTGGATCCAATATCGATAAGGTAAGGGGGTTCATTTTTGGATTTTTCTTTATATCTCTATTTGGCTATGTTGCAAATCGGATTGAAGTTTCGACTAATCGACTATATGTTTTAGGGACAAATCACTCGATATATTTTTACCTTCGGATATAGTGGTAAGTGATTCAGGTGTAACTGATACAAAATCTTTTGGAAATCCGAGGCTAACTTTTGGTTGGTATTGTTCTAGGTCATCGAAGAGTGGTTCTTTAGGAAATCAAAATCAGGTGTGTAATCCTGTACCTTCCGAATACATGTTTGATAGGGTGTGTAATCTCACATCTATCTGAAATTTTGTATTATATGTTCTTTGATTTGGTCAAAATACCGAAGAAAACTGAAAACCGGCATCCGTGATCACTCGGGCGTGCGTATGATCGTAATGGTAATCGTATTTCGTAATAAAACAGTTTCGGTTAGAAGCAATGACGTGTATTTGAAAAATTACGAAAAATAGGAGAAAAGGATTGACAAAGTGAATAAGATATCAGATTAAACTTATTGTGTCTATTTTGATATGGAAGAAACGGAGAAGGAAAAGGAATTTTATATTTTGAGATATCTTAATTTTAGTGAGACTGGTTCTGAATGACTTCGTGGTTCCCTGATTTGTCTTGGAAAAATATTATAAAATTGTACAAAGTGAATTATGAGTTATAGTTTATATGTACAGATTCCTTAGTGAGTCTATTTTCAATAGAAACAAGTGGGAGCAACATATGAAAACTGTACAGTGATATATTTGAAATTAAGGTAAGAGAGGTTAGAATCATTGGACAGTGAAACAAGGGAAATTTTAAGGAATAAACTGTACTAAATGGCTAAGTCAAAAATTCTGGAAATATTATAGTAAGAAGATATATGAGTCTAGTCTCAAGGAAAATTTACGGAGTTAGATTTCGAGATTCCTAACTCAGGTTATAGTCAATTTAGTTAGTATGATGCAGATGGACAGTTTCGATTTTTATGCTCCACATTAGTAGTTAAGTCTAGGTTGCGAAATTTCCGAAATACCCCTGGGTTACGAGATTACCAAATTACCCTTAGTGGGTAAAATTACCGATTTACCGGAATGTCCTTTTGGACCGATTTACCGAAATGTCCTTATGGACCGATTTACCGAAATGTCCTTATGGACCGATTTACCGAAATGTCCTATGGACCGATTTACCGAAAATGCCCCTATGGGCTGATTTGATAGAATGCCTTAATGGGCCGAATTGCAAAGTGTTATAATGGGCCGATTTATCGTAATAAATCTCTGGAGTAATAATTGTTGTTTATATTTGTAAATATGATGCCTTACTATGAATGTTGCATTTGCATAATTTTGCATGGGATGGGAAACTTGAATGAAGAGGAGTATAGACCGGTGGCATTGCCACAAATACCGATAAGGGCTATGTGCCAATATAAACGTGATTTGGCTTTGTGCCATCGTGATTAAGGCTATGTGCCAATATAAACGTGATTTGGCTTTGTGCCATCGTGATTAAGGCTATGTGCCAATATAAATTTGATTTTGGCTTTGTGCCATCGTGATTTTGGCTTTGTGCTAAACGTATTTACCGGGGCTATGTGCCTAACATATGAATTAACAACTCTGTGTCGATCATTTTTTACCGACGCTGTGTGCCGATTATATTACCGTATATGATTCTGGTGGCTCAGCCACAAATAGTATAAATGGCGACTTGATCGCAAATTGGAGAGATCAAGCGGGGTGGTTGACTTGATCCCCACAGGAGAGATTGGTTGGTACGGGTGGAGAGTTAGACGGCTGGTAGGATGGGATGGGTTGCATTCATTTCATTTATTTATCATTTGTAAATGGGCTTAGGCCAAAATATTGCTAATTGGGTTCCGGCCCAATGAATAACGGTAAGGGTATTTCACACTGAGTTCTTGTAACTCACCCCCGTTTCTCTTAACCCTTGTAGGTAATGCTTGATGATATGGACTTGGGCTATGGATGACTCTAGGGAGGCCATACTTCGAAAATGGTTTATTTGGACTTTAGACTTCTTTCTCTTTTATTTTATTACTTTACTATTTTGGGTTAAATGTTGTAATAAGGCCTCTGGACTATTTTTATTTTTGCTTTTGGTTGGGATGTTTTTATTATTTTTCTTAAATTGTTTAAAAGGGAAATTTTCTAAAAACTTAAACAATGGTTTCCAAAATCGATTAACAAATGGATTTTAAAATAAACTTTTACAAATATTTTTAACACGGATATTTTCTCTCAAACTATTAACGATATTTTCAAAAGACTTGGATTCTCTTTCGAATTTTCAACGTCGTTTTCAAAAGTCACGGTTTTGTAAGATCATTAGTTCAAATTTATCGATCTATCAATCAAATCTTTGTGGATGGTAGTATTTTATCAAATCAAACTTGTTTTCTTGATTTTTAACAAAGCAATATTTTAGTACGAACAAAAAGGGTTTAACATGTTTTGCTCGTGTGACATACCAAATCCGCTCATAACGCATGGGCCAGGTTTGGGGTGTTACAAGAAGCCTTCTGCCAGGGCTTTTGTCAGGGCGGTTAGCTAGGCCAAGGAGCCGAGCTGAAAAGGTCAGATTTGTGGGAAACTCTCAAGGGATAGCCAGTTGATCCAACTCAAGAAGCCGGAATTCTACTCAAGACGGAGGATCTCCTCTTCAATTCCTTCAGGGGGTTTTAGGGATTTCTTATGTTTTGTTTTATCTTTTCTTCTAAGATGTTTTCCTTTATTGTTATGAACTAAACCCTTCAGATACCTGAAGGGGGATGAAACCTAGATGAATCTTGTTATTGTTTTCTGAACTATATGATAAATACTTGATTTGTTCTTGATTATGTGTGCTTAATTCTTGTGTTGATATTTCGCGGATATTAATTCAAGTTGAATGTGCTTAGGTGGTGGAGCAAAAGTCCCTGCTTAAGAGTAGATCTAGCATAATTAAGTGGAGTTGATCACGCGCCTAGAGATAGGGTGACGAGATTTTGCCGGATTAGGGTGAAACCTAATATGGGAGTCCATAGATCGATTTACTGCTATTCTAGGGGGTTATTAATAGGAAAGAGATTTCAATTATTTAACCTAGGGTTAGACGTTATTCGCCTCGAGAGAGGGTTTAATATACGTTAGGGAGTCCTACGGATCAAGTCAAGTGAATAAATCGTCTGGTTCAGTCTTAGATAACAAGTGGAGTCTAGGTGGATTCTTCCTAAGGGTATCGTCTTAAGCAACTGAGTTTTTCCCAAGTATTTCCCTAATTCATTCTTTTTGTCTTTGCGTCTTTAGCTTAGTAAGTAGTTAATTTAAATTAATAAACAACTTCACTTATTTTAGGCTAAATAATAGAAAGAAAGTTAGTATTAGTACTTTTAGTTCCTTTGGGTTCGACAATTCGGGCTTGCCTAAGCTATACTACTGTTCGATAGGTGCACTTGCCTCAATCGTTGTCATAGTTAGTTTCCAGGTTCGATCATTATCTTTATAAATTTTAAAACTCTGACTTCACAGCGATCACATGCTATTATGCAATTTTCAGTACATATATTTAGTTCAGATATTAACATGCCCAGTACAGATATCATTCAGTCAATTTCACACATTTAGGGGTCTAAGTAGAGCTTACCGACCCTACAGTAGGTTCACAATCGACTTGGGCGACCCGTGCAACCTTAAAAATATTTCGGTAAAAATGGGCCCACATGCCCATGTGATCTGCCCGTGTGGGCCCACACGCCCGTGTGGCCCACTCGGCCCAAATTTGCCTTGGCCGTGTGATTCATTTTTAAAGTAACCCATGCTAGCTCAATACTCATATATGTTTTCACTATTTACTTATATGTTCATTCAAAGTTGTCTACTTGAGTCATTATCACTAAATTATTTATATCTTAAGCTACAGAATTCCAAACTAAGATCCGCTTAATGTTTTTGAAACTAGACTCAAATACCTTTCTACCATAAAATTTTCATAATTTATAGTTTATCAAATAAGTACAGTAAAATCTTTAAAGTTATCCCTATTCTGCTGTTCGACAGCTTCATCCTTTCCTGTGTAAAAAATATTTATCTCTTAGTACGGATTTTAGATGATGTTTCTATTTGTTTCTCTTGAAAATAGACTCATTAAGGATTTAAACATATAAATTTTAGCCCATAATTATTTTTTTACAGTTTTTGATGATTTTCCTAAGTCAGAACAGGGGAACCCGAAATCATTCTGACCTTGTCTCTCAAAAATTATTATATCTCATGATTTACAATTCCATTGCTTACACTATTTCTTCCATGAAAAACTAGACTCAATAAAATTTAATTTCATATTTTATTCAACCTGTAACTCAATTCCCACTATTTTTGATGATTTTTCAAATTTAGAATACTGTGCTGTCTAAAACTATTTTAGTGCAGAATATTGATTTCCAAGTTTATAACACCCTTATTTCCTTTCTTTACAATTTTTCGCATCATTTTCTCTTATTTCTCTTATTTCTCGACAGCAAGCAATTTTGACTTTTCACTGAACCTCGTTTTCTGCATTTCGGGTACACACCTGGTATCGTTTTGATGCCTAATCACTCCCGAGCACTTCAAGGCCTAAAATCAAGATACTCAACATCAATTTAACGGATTTACAAGCGAATTGACAACCAAGAACGAACAGAAACCCAACTTACCGCCAACGATAACCCTCCTTTTAACTATTGTTAAGACGGGAACACTGAATTCACCAGTCCAAGCCTCCCCCTACGCCCAAATCGCAGAGAAAAAACATTACCACTTCAGTCGCTAAGAGATTCTTGATAGAAACAAAGAGAAACACTTACCGAAACTAAGCAAGCACTAACCGCGTTCGAAAATGAAGGAAAATAAAGGGATTAGGGAAAAATCAAGAAGAAGAAAGAGAAGAGAAAGATGGACAAACTCAGTGAATTTCGGCAAGAGGAGAGGGAGAAGAATAGACGGCAGAAATTTTTTGGAAATGGGAGCCAAAATTCGGTTATGGGAAAAAAATAAAATAAAAAAATAAAATAAAATCCCGATAACCCCCAAAATCCCTTAATCTTCTCCCCTAATTCCCACTTCACATCCACTACTCAGAATCCCCCTATTACACAACTCTATCCCGAAATCTGAGAAAAAAAATAGTACCCTTGCCTGCGCAGGGATTCGAACACAAGACCTCCTCCATAATAAAACACCACTTAACCACCAGACCAGCAGGCCTATTCTGATGTAATTTACCCAACATTTAAACTTAAGCCCTTTAGGCCAGGTTAAGGCTATATTTATAAAAATTCTAAAATTTGCCCAAGTCATGACTTGAACTTAAGACCTCCCATACACACCCAATACACATAACCACTAAAGCAGACAGTTATTTGTGTCACACATACACAAAACAAAAATTAAAACTTTTGGGGCGTTACAACTCAACCCCTAAAAGAAAATTTCATCCTCGAAATTTACCCAGTCAGAACATATGAGGATATTGCTGACGCATCGTATCCTCAGGCTCCCACGTAGCCTCCTCAGTGCTATGATTACGCCAAAGAACCTTAACCAGTGGAATATATTTCCTCCTCAGTACTTTTACATCTTGATCCAGAATCTGAACTAGCTCCTCCTCAAAGGTCAAATCTGGCCTAACCTCAATCTCCTCAACAGAAACGATGTGAGTAGGATCAGAGCGGTAGCGCCTCAACATCGAGACGTGGAACACGTCATGGATACGATCCAACTCTGGAGGTAGCTCCAACTGCTAAGCGACTGGTCCCACTCGCTTCAAAATACGGTAAGGTCCAATAAACCTAGGGATCAACTTGCCCTTACAACCAAACCTCAATACCTTCTTCCATGGCGAGACCTTAAGGAATACAAAGTCCCCCACCGAATACTCAATCTCACATCGCTTAAGGTCCGCATAGGATTTCTGTTTGTCAGAAGCCGCTTTCAGTCAATCCCGAATCAGTCTAACCTTATCCTCTGTCTCAGAAACCAACTTAGGACCCAGAACACGTCGCTCGCCCAACTCAGTCCAACATAAAGGAGTGCGACACTTACGACCATACAGTGCCTCGTAAGGTGCCATCTGGATGCTAGACTAGAAACTATTATTATAGGCGAACTCCGCTAGCGGTAGATAATCCTTCCAATTGCCTCAGAAATCAATAGCACAGCTCCTGAATCTGAGCCTTAAGCTCCACAAGCTCATTCGGTGCCACTCGATAGGGGGCGATGGACACCGGAGTTGTACCTAGAAGTAGCTCAATCCCAAATTCCAACTCGGGATTCGGAGGTAACCCCAGTAGCTCCTCAGGAAAGACATCCGAAAAACCCTTAACCATTCTGATATCCTTAACTGTAGAATCCCCAAAATCTGAAACACTTACGTAGGCCAAGAATGCCTCAAATCCCTTACGAACCATCTTCTCTTCCACCAGTGTAGAGATCAATAATAATCAAATCATAAATCATAAATTGAAAACCATGAAGTCCAAAAATTACTGTGGTCACCGCTGAGTCCTTCGTCGCACTGATCCATCTAAGTCTGGGGATTACCTGTGCACATTAAACAAAAAGGGTGAGTTTACGTAAACTCAGTGTGTAATCCCGCAGAAATAAACAAATAATCACTATTCACAGTGCACAGTTGAACAGTCTTGGGCCTAAGCCCTTTTCAGTATCAGTGACAATTTGGGCCTTAGCCCATCTCAGTAAAGTGTCAAAAATGCAGTAGGGCATTAGCCCATCACAGTATCAGTAGCACTAACAGTTATGCAGTAGAAAAATCCTACCCAACCAGCCTCTACACATCATCTCCGTCTAACCCTACACTCCATGTGGGGATATAATCAACCCACCCATCCCTACACTCCAAGTAGAAGCGAATGCGACACAATATAGTAGTTTGCAACTGAGCTGGCAGTAAATTAGGCTTAAAGCCTTTCAGTACACTTCCTCCGAATAACAACCCCCAACCCAACCCAATGCAATGCAACACACAATGGATGACATGCTATTATGAAATTTTCAGTACATATATTCAGTTCAGATATTAACATGCCCAGTACAGATATCATTCAGTCAATTTCACACATTTAGGGGTCTAAGTAGCGCTTACCGACCCTACAGTAGGTTCACGGTCGACTTGGGCGACCCGTGCAACCTTAAAAACATTTCGGTAAAAATGGGCCCACATGCCCATGTGATCTACCCGTGTGGCCCACTCGACCCAAATTGGCCTTGGCCGTATGATCCATTTTTAAAGTAACCCATGCTAGCTCAATACTCATATATGTTTTCACTATTTACTTATATGTTCATTCAAAGCTGTCTACTTGAGTCATTATCACTAAATTATTTATATCTTAAGGTACAAAATTCCAAATTAAGATCCGCTTAATGTTTTTGAAACTAGACTGAAATACCTTTCTACATAAAATTTTCAGAATTTATAGTTTATCAAATAAGTACAGTAAAATCTTTACAGTTATCCCTATTCTGCTATTTGACAGCTTCATCCTTTTCTTACTAAAAATTATTTATCTATTAGTACGAGATTTAGATGATGTTTCCATTTATTTCTCTTGAAAATAGACTCATTAAGGATTTAAACATATAAATTTAAGCCCTAATTATTTTTTTTACAATTTTTGATGATTTTTCTAAGTCAAAAAAGGGGAACCCGAAATCATTCTGACCTTATCTCACAAAATTTATTATATCTCATGATTTACAATTCCATTGCTTACACTGTTTCTTCCATGAAAAACTAGACTCAATAAAATTTAATTTCATATTTTATTAAACCTCTAAATCAATTCCCACTATTTTTGACGATTTTTCAAAATTAGACTACTGCGCTGTCCAAAACTATTTTAGTGCAGAATGTTGATTTCCAAGTTTATAACACCCTTATTTCCTTTCTCTACAATTTTTCACATTATTTTCTCTTATTTCTCTTATTTCTCGACAGAAAATAGTTTTGGCTTTTCGTCGAACCCTGTTTTCTGCGTTTCGGGTACACACCTGGTATCATTTTGATGCCTAATCACTCCAGAGCACTTCAAGGCCTAAAATCAAGATACTCAACATCAATTTAACGGATTTACAAGTGAATTGAAAACCAAGAACGAATAGAAACCCAACTTACCGCCAATGATAATCCTCCGTTTAACTATTGTTAAGACGAGAACACTAAATTCACCAGTCCGAGCCTCCCCTTACGCCTAAATCGCAGAGAAAAAAAATTACCACTTCAGTCACTAAGAGATTCATGACAGAAACGAAGAGAAACACTTACCGAAACTAAGCGAGCACTAACCGCGTGCAAAATTGAAGGAAAATAAATGGATTAGGGAAAAATCAAGAAGAAGAAAAAGAAGAGTGTCGAAACCATTTTTATAAGTTTTGAAAAAACGGGGATCGACTTTAAAAAAAATATAAATGGAAATGGAGTCGCCATCAATCCCTTTTTACTTAGGTGTGATTGGATCACCTTGTAAAATGTTTTATTTCAAAACATTGATTTTGGTCCACAAAATACAAGAAAACGGGTTCGGGAGTCGGTTACGTATGAGGAAGGGTTAGCACCCTCATAACGCCTAAAAAATTGGTACTCAATCGGTAAAATCATGTCCTATTGTTGAAAATTTTAAAACTTTAAAATATGATCCTTTGAAAGAAAATCAAGATTTACCTATCTCAAAGAAATAAAATGCTATACCCAATAAGTTAGGATGTAACATCTCATGACTTCGAAGCTAGGCTTGCCTTTATTTGTAGAAAATTCTTACCTCGAAAAACAAAACATCATATCCAGTAAGTTAGGATGCAACATTTTGAATTCCCAAGAATAAGTTTTGAGTTGATGTTGTAAGTTAAAAAAGGATACTTGATACTTTAAGTTCCACGAGAAAAATTAAAACCCAGTAAGTTAGGGTATAATTTTCCTAGAAGTCCCCAAATATCATATATCGTTGTTTTAATTGTAATATCCTGAATTAATGGGCTTATGCGTTTAGTGTGGGGATATGTTTAATGTGTAATTTAAGTGTTAGGGGTCTAAATTAGGCTCAAGATGGGGTCGAGGCCTTGATTAAATTTTCTGTTTGAAACACTTTAGTGGAAAGCCTAATAAGATAGGGCTTAAAAGATATTATCTGGAAGTTAGGACACAAAGTGGGCTTGTGGCCCAGTGTTAGGTGGCGCTGCAAAGGAGCTAGAGGGTGGCGTCACTAGTAGATGGAGAGAGAGCCCAAGTGTTGGCCGCATGGAGCCCATGTATTTGGGCCATTTTTGGCAATTAAAGGTGAGCTAGTTGGGACGGCATTGGGGCTAGAAAATAGGTGGATTAAATGACATGGATAATGGGGATAATGAGCTGATAAAGGAAGGAAGAGGTGGTGTTATCTAGGATTCTTCTAAAGGTATGAATAGATTAAGATAAAGGAGAGAAGATAGGGGCTATCTGCTGAGTGCAGTGTTGGCCGAAATTCCATCACCTAGAGGAGGGAAGAAATCGGTTTCTTTATGGAAAAGGGGTGCCGAAATTTCCCCTATTATTTGATGAGTTGTTAGTTAGCAAGAAGGGCACTTTCGGTTTTTGATAAGTAAGTGCCGAAAGTCTCTATAAATAGGGGTAGTATCTCTTCAATTCTGGCATTTGAACCCTATTCTTTTCTTCATTCTCTGTGCCGAAACTCTCAGTCATTCCCTGCAATTTCTTTTCTTTTGATTTCTTCAAAACCCGAAACCTCCCAATTTTTCTCAACATCTTTTCTTTCAAAAGCCGAAACTCTGAACTCTATTCTCATCTCCATAGCCGAATACTTCCTATTCCCTTTTGCCGATTCCTTCACTAAAGTCGAATCTACATAGACTTCTTCCTATCATCTTTTCTTCTGATCTTCTCAAAAGCCAGAATCTCTAAGGGGTAGTCGAATTCTTTGTGCTAAGGTGAGTGCTGATTTTCCTATCTCTTCACTTTCTCTTTCGGTTTTTGGGAGACAAAGCCGAAAAGCTAATGGTTTAATGGTTTTATGTATTCTCTTGTTGGGCGACATTCGGGAATTGAAGTAGATCTCTTAGATCTAAAAGCCGAAAACACTAGTCCCTAAATCTCATATCACTTTTCAGGAATTTCAAGGTAAGGGATTCTCTTTAGGTTCCCGTTAGATTCGATATCGAAATCACAATCTTAACCATATGTTATGATTAATAAGGCCTTTTTGATGGAATCAAATATCGATCAGGCGAAGGAGGGGATTGGATCTGTCAAACCAATCCCTAAGTTTAAGAAACGAGCGGTGTCAGCAGTTTGGGATTGGCCACCGGGTTGTGGATCGGCTTCTGAACAATACCTTAGGCAGATAGCAGTGGTGTCGGCTACGGACAGCGTCGACATAGAAAGTATCGTTTTATCGGTAAACAGGTGTGTAGATCTCTAACACACTAGTTATCTGTAATATGTATGTTACGGCCTAAAAAGTCGGAAAGAGGCTGTGTAGACAGTCGAATAAAACCCGAAAAGGGTTAGGCAAAGGATGCAAGGTACGTAATCATAGAAATCTCTCTATGGGTATCGATACATATGAAAGCCTGTTCCCTTAAAGATGGTATGATGTTTTCAATTTTTCATGTGTGTATGCATGGGGTGGGATTATGATAATGAAGGGGAAGAGCATGTAGGTCACTTGGTGATCAGTGGTTAAACCGCGAATTCAAATGTTAGGTCACATAGTGATCGGTGGCAAAGCCACGCTTAAATGATTCTTAATTAATAGGAATAGGCAGTACGGCTGTTGATATGGTGTGTAGCGGTTGGCGGGTTGATTGTAGAAATCTCCGAGGTGTGTTGGCTGGTACGGGTTGGTGTGTAGAGGATGGACTTTTAGGATGGGTTGGGCCATTTACCATTCATCATTTAATATGTCTGTATGATTGTTGCCATAACGTATGGGCCAAGGCCCATAATGTGTTTGTGGGCCTCAGGTTATTGTGTGTTTCGGGATTTATACACTGAGTCTTGATGACTCACCCTTTCATTTTTCTCTACTCTTTTAGATGAGCAGTAGATCGTGGAGATGGGAGCCGAGGCGGACTCGAGGGGCCATCACGCCATTTAATTTCTTAAGCTATTTTTCTTTTTCGGTTTTTCTTTAAGTTTGAATTTGGGACTATTTTTGTAATAAGGCCTCCCTCATTTAATGTTTTGATTTATATTTGACGATGCTTACATCCATAAACGTACGTTCTAAGTCTTATTTATAAAAAGAAATAAAAAAAAGGGATTTTCAAACAAGTAATTTGTATAGAAGAAATAAAAATATTACAAAGGTTTTCTTTAAATAACACTTATTTAACGAATACTCTAACAAATCAACTGAGATTTCAAAACATTCCAAAGCAAAGTTTTTAAATCTTCAAACCCGTAGCATTCCAGATCCGGTCGTGGCGTTTGGGCCGGGTTTGGAAGTGTTACATTTTAGTATCAGAGCCGAGTTCAAAACTCGGGCTGTGAATGGGTCTAGTAGTGTTTTGAAAATTTGATGTGAACTTAAGAAAATGTCTTGGATGAAGATATGGCCTTCGAGTCTACCGGCACCCGATCCACGCAGGTAAGTATTCTAACTTCTGATATGATATGCATGATTGGGCTTGATGGGCTTGATGGACGTAGACTAGTATGTTAGGCATTGATGGACCTTAGGCTTAGTTTAAATAACTCTATAAATTCATAAGACTTAACCTATCCAAACAAACCTGTGAACAAGTCGCTGGGTCAGGGTGTGGCAACAGGCATACGCATGTCTAGGATTGGATTCAGGGGGAGCTTGGTACTTAAGCGGTCCTAGTGACTCACCTCCTCTTCGCTAGAATCCTACCTGGTGCGTAGTGACTGTTCACCTTAGCCATGAGGACTTGTTGACGGGCCAAAATTTATAATTAAAACCCGAAAGGGACCAGCCACCCTAATTTTGAGTATTTTCCAAAATACCCCTGGGTTGTAGAAAAAAAATACTAAATTACCCCTGATTTGTAAAATGACCAAAATACCCCCAAAATGCAAAATTACCAAAATACCCCTATTTCATAAAATCACCAAGATATCCTATTTTTTAAAAAAAACTATTTCGAAAATACCCCTGTAGGATAAAATTACGAAAGTACCCTTGGGTAGTGAAACGACGAAAAATACTCTTACTTGATGAACGTGAATTCATGGATGCTATTTGCATGCTGATGTATGATGGTTGAATATATGTGGTTCTTGGCACTAGGAGACGAACTTGAGACTGAAACCTGTAGATATAATTTCGAATTCGAAAGAACTACTCTTAACACTACTCCTCATAAGATTGTTCGTGGTTAATCAGTGAAAGCAATTAAAAATGCATAAAATTTCTAATCAGATAAAAGTGAATTGGTAGAATGAGTACAAGGGGTCGTGGACGTCCGCCGCGTGGTCGTGGTAGGGGTAGGATGACGGTGTCAGAACCAGTGGGATCTGGCCATGAATCTGGAAACGAGATGCCGGTACCACCAGCTGCGGAGGAGGAATTTCAGACGGTATCTTGGAGATGACGCGTATCTCGTGCAATGTTAAGGGTTTTGGAGAGGGTTGCTGGGGTAGGCATGGGCACAGGAGCCCGAAAATCCGTGTCGGAGCGACTTAGAGCTAATGGGGCAGAAGTGTTTAGGGGAATTTCTGGAATAGCCCCGAGTTCAGCTGAGTATTGGTTGGAGGCAGTTGAACGTATAATGGATGATTTGGATTTCACGGAGGAGGAGAAGTTGAAAGGGGTTGTATCTCTCCTGCGGGATGAAGCTTATCAATGGTGGCTTACGATTAAGGATGGTACGGTGGCTGACCGTATCACTTGGGATTTTTTCAAAACAGCGTTTCAGAGTAAATACATTGGGACAAGTTATGTGGATGCACAGCGTAGAGCATTTTTGAATCTAGTGCAAGGAGGTAGGTCGGTGGCTGCGTACGAAGCGAAATTCTTACGCCTTAGCCATTATGCTCGAGGAATGGTGGCCACAGACCATGAACGTTATGTTCGATTTGAAGATGGTCTGAGGGATGATTTGCGTGTATTGATAGCTCCACAGCGGGAGAGGGAATTTGCTGTGCTTGTGGAAAAAGCTAAGATAGCTGAGGAGGTAAAGCGGACAGAGAAACTAAATCAGGATAGAGATAGGGGTGGAAGTAAGAGGAATTTTGGATCGTCAGGGGCAGCTGGGCGTACTCAGAAAAGGCCTAGGTCAGACGGGCCGAGGCGGGAAGAGAAACCTGTTGCTGTTGGTCAGACACAGAAGTGTGCTCGATGTGGTAAATTCTATGTAGGCGAGTGTTAGGCAGGCAGTGGGAAGTGCTTTAGGTGTGGATCTACGGACCACCAAGTTAGAAACTGTCCGCAGCAACGGGGCAGTGAAGGGCCTACGGGCCAAGGGAATGCACAACCAGGAAGAGGTGGTCAGCAGCCACAGAGAGGTCGTGGTTCAGCTAGAGGTGGTAACAGTTTTGGTCGGGGCCGTGGAGCACCAGGCCAAGGGGCAGGAAACACTAAGGCGAGACAGTCGGGGTTAGTCTATGCTGCCAGACGTCGAGAGGAGGCTGACGCACCAGATGTCATAACCGGTGCGTTTCTAATTTTTGGTTTGCCTTACACTGCCTTGATTGATATTGGTTAGACGCACTCTTATGTTGCTAGTGCTATAGCGGGAACTCTGAACATAGGATATGAGACTTCTTCTAGGGAGATGACTGTAGTAAGCCCTCTAGGACAAACTGTAGTGGTGAATAAACTGTATAAGGATGTACCCTTGGAAGTTCAAGGGGTAGCTTTTCGGGCTGATCTGATGGAACTGCCATTTGGGGAGTTCGATTTGATCTTAGGAATGGATTGGCTGGTGAAGTATCAAGCAGATTTGGACTGTGCAGCCAAGCGTATGGTGTTAAAAACTCCCGAGAGTGGTGAAGTGTTGGTGATAGGTGAAAGGGGGAACTGTTTGTCAAATATGGTGTCTGGCTTAAGGGCAGAAAGGATGGTGAGAAAAGGATGCGAGGCAATTCTAATATTTTCTCGGGCTCTAGAAGCCAAGGAACTAAATGTCGGAGATGTGAGGATGGTGAAGGAATTTCCGGATGTTTTCCCAGAAGAGCTTCCGGGATTACCCCCGAATCGTGAAGTAGAGTTTGGTATTGATCTTCTTCCGGGAACAGCGCCAGTATCTATTACTCCGTATAGGATGGCACCAAAGGAGTTGGTGGAATTGAAAGCGCAGATTCAGGAGTTGCTGCATAGAGGGTTTATCCGACCAAGTGTGTCGCCTTGGGGAGCGCCGGTGTTATTCGTTAAGAAGAAGGATGGAACAATGCGTATGTGCATTGACTATCATCAGTTAAATAAGTTAACCATCAAGAACAAATACCCGCTGTTGAGGATCGATGACTTGTTCGATCGATTGAAGGGGGCCTCGCCTTTTCAAGATAGATCCGAGGCCTCGGTACCATCGCCTTAAGGTCAAGGAGTCGATATCCATAAGACGGCTTTTAGGACTCGCTACGGTCACTATGAGTTTATGGTGATGCCATTTGGGTTGACCAACGTGCTAGCAGCATTCATGGACATGATGAACCAAGTGTTCCAACCCTACTTGGATCGGTTTGTCGTAGTATTTATAGATGACATCCTGGTTTATTCAAGATCGGAAGAAGAGCATGATTCACATCTGCGAGAGGTTTTACAGATTTTGAGGGAGAAGCAGTTGTATGCCAAATTTGGTAAGTGCGAATTTTGGCTAAGTGAAGTTACATTTCTAGGTCATGTTGTGTCGGCAGAGGGGATTAGGGTGGACCCTGGAAAATTGAGGCAGTGTTGGATTGGAAGCCGCCTAAGTCTGTGGCAGAAATCCAGAGTTTTCTTGGTCTGGCTTGGTACTACCGAAGGTTTGTTGATGGATTTTCTTTAATTGCAGCACCATTGACTAAGTTGTTACGGAAAGGGGTTCCGTTTATTTGGTCTAGTAAGCAGCAAGAGAGTTTCGAGAAGTTAAAAAGGAATTTAACGGAGGTTCAGTGTTGATTCAGCCGGAGGCTGAGCCGGAGGCTGGAAAGGAATTCGTGATTTACTGTGATGCTTCACACACGGGACTAGGATGCGTGTTGATGTAAGGTGGAAAGGTTGTTGCGTACACATCTCGACAGTTAAGACCGCACGAAGCAAACTATCCCACACATGACTTGGAATTGGCGGCGGTGGTTTTTGCCTTGAAGATTTGGAGGCATTATCTTTACGGGGAGAAATCTATCATTTATACCGATCACAAGAGCCTAAAATACCTTTTGACTCAGAAGGAGTTGAATCTAATGCAAAGGAGGTAGATCGAGTTGTTAAAGGACTATGATTGCTCGATCGAGTACTATCCGGGTAAAGCCAACGTAGTGGCAGATGCTCTAAGTCGTAAGGTAATCTCTGACTTGAGAGCGATGTTTGCTCACCTCAGTTTATACGATGATGGGAGGTTAGTAGCCGAACTCCAAGTGAAACCCTCATGGGTCAGTCAGGTTAAGGAGAAGCGTGAGAGATCGATGAGTTGCTAAAGGAGAAGTTTCTGGTAGGATCAAGTGATGGATCGACAGAATTTAGTATTAATGAGGAAGGGCTATTATGTTTTCAAGGGAGAGTGTGTATGCCGAAAGATCCTGAGTTGAGGCATAGGATTTTGCAAGAAGCGCATGGTAGTCCATACGCTATGCACCCTGGAGGGAGTAAGATGTATCGGGATCTGCGAGAACAGTTTTGGTGGCCGGGCTTAAAATGAGAGGTGACCGAATTTGTGGGGAAGTGTTTGACCTATCAGCAGGTGAAGGCGGAACATCAGTTACCATCAGGGTTGTTGCAGCCGGTGAAGATTCCACAATGGAAGTGGGAAAGGATTACAATGGACTTTGTTAGTGGGCTACCCCTCACGCCTACTAAGAAAGATTCAGTTTGGGTGATTATTGATCGCTTGACGAAGTCTACTCATTTCATATCAGTATGTGTCAATTACTCTCTGCAGAAATTGGCTAAGCTATACATGGCGGAGGTAGTGAGGTTGCATGGGGTACCAGTGTCAATCATATCGGACAGGGACCCTAGGTTCACCTCATGATTTTGGAAGACGTTGCACCAAGCGTTGGGTACGAAGTTGGATTTCAGTACGGCGTTTCATCCTCAGACCGATGGACAGTCTGAGCGGGTAATTCAGATCTTAGAGGACATGTTAAGAGGTTGTGTCATTGACTTCAGGGGTAGTTGGGAAGAGTTCTTACCGTTGGCGGAGTTTGCGTACAACAATAGCTACCAGTCAAGTATTCAGATGGTGCCCTATGAAGCATTGTACGGGTGGAGGTGTCGTACACCTACCTGTTGGACGAAATTAGGGGAACGTCAAATTTTGGGTCCGGAGTTGGTTACCAAGACCGAGGAGAAGGTAGAGTTAATTCGGGCTCGATTAAAGGAAGCATCGGACAGATAGAAGTCCTATGCTAATTTAAAGCGTAGGGACATAGAATTTACAGTGGGTGACCAAGTTTTCTTGAAGGTGTCACCGTGGAAGAAAGTATTAAGGTTTGGTCGAAAGGGTAAATTAAGTCCAAGATTTATCGGACCTTATCGTGTGTTGAAACGAGTGGGACCAGTAGCTTATCAGGTAGAGCTACCTTCTGAGCTAAGCCAGATTCACAATGTGTTCCATGTCTCTATGTTAAGACATTACCGTTCGGATCCATCCCATGTGGTGCTAGTGGAAGGAATCGAAGTGAGACCCGACCTATCCTTTGAAGAGGAGCCAGTGGAAATCTTGGACCGTGATGTCAAGGTATTGCGTAGGAAGACGGTTCCGTTGGTCAAGGTTCTATGGCAGAATCACAGTTCTGAGGAAGCTACTTGGGAACCAGAGAAAGCGATGCAGCAGCAATACCCCCATCTTTTCTGATCAGGTAATTTCGAGGCCGAAATTTTTTTAAGGGGGTAGAACTGTAATATCCTGAATAATGGGCTTATGCGTTTAGTGTGGGGATATGTTTAATGTGTAATTTAAGTGTTAGGGGTCCAAATTGGGCTCAGGATGGGGTCGAGGCCTTGATTAAATTTTCTATTTGAAACACTTTAGTGGAAAGCCTAATAAGATAGGGCTTAAAAGATATTATCTGGAAGTTAGGACACAAAGTGGGCTTGTGGCCCAGTGTTAGGTGGCGCTGCAAAGGAGCTAGAGGGTGGCGTCACTAGTAGATGGAGAGAGAGCCCAAGTGTTGGCCGCATAGAGCCCATGTATTTGGGCCATTTTCGGCAATTAAAGGGGAGCTAGTTGGGACGGCATTGGGGCTAGAAAATAGGTGGATTAAATGACATGGATAATGGGGATAATGAGCTGATAAAGGAAGGAAGAGGTGGTGTTATCTAGGCTTCTTCTAAAGGTATGAATAGATTAAGATAAAGGAGAGAAGATAGGGGTTATCTGCTGAGTGCAATGTTGGCCGAAATTCCATCACCTAGAAGAGGGAAGAAATCGGTTTCTTTATGGCAAAAGGGTGCCGAAATTTCCCCTATTATTTGATGAGTTGTTAGTTAGCAAGAAGGGCACTTTCGATTTTTGATAAGTAAGTGCCAGAAGTCTCTATAAATAGGGGTAGTATCTCTTCAATTCCGGCATTTGAACCCTATTCTTTTCTTCATTCTCTGTGCCGAAACTCTCAGTCATTCCCTGCAATTTTTTTTCTTTTGATTTCTTCAAAAGCCGAAACCTCTTAATTTTTCTCAACATCTTTTCTTTTAAAAGCCGAAACTCTAAACTCTATTCTCATCTCCATAGCCGAATACTTCCTATTCCCTTTTGCCGATTCCTTCACTAAAGCCGAATCTACATAGACTTCTTCCTATCATCTTTTCTTCTGATCTTCTCAAAAGCCGGAATCTCTAAGGGGTAGTCGAATTCTTTGTGCTAAGGTGAGTGCTGATTTTCCTATCTCTTCACTTTCTCTTTCGGTTTTTGGGAGACAAAGCCAAAAAACTAATGGTTTAATGGTTTTATGTATTCTCTTGTTGGGCGACATTCGGGAATTGAAGTAGATCTCTTAGATCTAAAAGCTGAAAACACTAGTCCCTGAATCTCATATCACTTTTCGGGAATTTCAAGGTAAGGGATTCTCTTTAGGTTCTCGTTAGATTCGATATCAAAATCACAATCTTAACCATATGTTATGATTAATAAGGCCTTTTTGATGGAATCAAATATCGATCAGGCGAAGGGGGGGATTCGATCTGTCAAACCAATCCCTAAGTTTAAGAAACGAGCGGTGTCAGCAGTTCGGGATTGGCCACCGGGTTGTGGATCGGCTTCTGAACAACACCTTAGGCAGATAGCAGTGGTGTCGGCTACGACAAAAGCGTCGACATAGAAAGTATCATTTTATCGGTAAACAGTGTGTAGATCTCTAACACACTAGTTATCTGTAATATGTATGTTGCGGGCTAAAAGCCGGAAAGAGGCCGTGTAGATAAATCGAATAAAACCCGAAAAGGGTTAGGCAAAGGATGCCAGGTACGTAATCATAGAAATCTCTCTATGGGTATCGATACATATGAAAGCCTGTTCCCTTAAAGATGGTATGATGTTTTCAATTTTTCATGTGTGTATGCATGGGGTGGGATTATGATAATGAAGGGGAAGAGCATGATAGGTCACTTGGTGATCGATGGTTAAACCACGAATTCAAATGTTAGGTCACATAGTGATTAGTGGCAAAGCCACGCTTAAATGATTCGTGATTAATAGGAATAGGCAGTACGACTGTCGATATGGTGTGTAGCGGTTGGCGGGTTGATTGTAGAAATCCCCGAGGTGTGTTGGCTGGTACGGGTTGGTGTGTAGAGGATGGACTTTTAGGATGGGTTGGGCCATTTACCATTCATCATTTAATATGTCTGTATGATTGTTGCCATAACGTATGGGCCAAGGCCCATAATATGTTTGTGGGCCTCAGGTCGTTGTGTGTTTCGGGATTTATAAACTGAGTCTTGGTGACTCACCCTTTCATTTTTCTCTACTCTTTCAGATGAGCAGTAGATCGTGGACATGGGAGCCGAGGCGGACTCGAGGGGCCATCACGCCATTTAATTTCTTAAGCTATTTTTCTTTTTTCGGTTTTCTTTAAGTTTGAATTTGAGACTATTTTTGTAATAAGGCCTCCCTCGTTTAATGTTTTGATTTATATTTGACGATGCTTACATCCATAAACGTATGTTCTAAGTCTTATTTATAAAAAGAAATAAAAAAAGGGATTTTCAAACAAGTAATTTGTATAGAAGAAATAAAAATATTACAAAGGTTTTCTTTAAATAACACTTATTTAACGAATACTCTAACAAATCAACTGAGATATCAAAACATTCCAAAGCAAAGTTTTTAAATCTTCAAACCCGTAGCATACCAGATCCAGTCGTGGCGTTTGGGCCGGGTTTGGGAGTGTTACATTAATATTTGAGTAAAATGCGTCGATTAAAAAAAATGTTTTTATAAAACAATGGTTTGGGTAAGATATTACAATATACATATTTAATAGCAATTCTACATAACTACAAATTATACTAACAATAAATAATAAAAGAATAATATAACATGAATAAATAAAGAACTATGTTAAGCAATAATAAACGATTAAAAGAACATAAATAAATAAACATGTTATATAAAATAAATAGCGATAATTAAGAGCACGAAATAACAAAATCAAATGAAAAGGGAATAATATATTTAAACATTGCATAAAAAAATAAAAGAATGCGACGATTTTTTAAAATGATTTAATATATATATAAACATAAAAAAAAATAAAGTAAAAAAGTACTTATAATAAATATATAATTTAATAATTTAATACATATATAAATGATTACATATAATAAAAATAATTAGTAAATAGTATATAATATTTTTATATAAAAACATATATATATATATATATATAATATACTAATCATAAAATTACATATATAATATAAAAATATAAATAAAATATATTATATAATATAAATAAATTTTATATAAAAAAAAAGATTTTAGAAGTAATATAAATATAACATAACACTATATAATATAGAAATTTTTTTAAAAATGTATAATGTAATAAATAATATACAAATTATAAAATAATATTTAATATAAAAATATTAAACCAAATAAAATAAATAATAATAATTAAATATATAAAGTTAATACATATAAAAATATATATGAATTTTATACTATAAACAAAATTAATATATAAATAATAAAAATAATATAACATTTTAATATGATAAAATAATTCAATATAATATTAGAATAATTTAAAAAAGAAAATAAAATAAAAATAAATAAAGAAATGAGGATTAAATAGCAAATAAAAATAGATATAAAAGGATTAAATCAAAACGCGCTTCACATTGCAGGGGTTACTATGGCAATTTTGCCAAATTTTCAAAATGACGTCGTTCAGATTTTAGCCTTTAAGGAGCCCGAGGATTAAAATGAAACAAAGTATAAGTTTTAGGGCTAATTTGAAAAATAAAAAAAAGGTTAAATTGGACAAAATTAAATCTAATAAAATTGCGGAGGGATTAAAATGGTAAGTCTCCCTTTTTTATAAAACGCGCGGATCCTCCCCGGGTTTTCGGGTCAACGTGCGGATCCCCCTTTTAAAACGACGTCGTTTTGGTCATTAGCTGGCTTCACCAAAACGACACCATTCCAGTAGCCCTTATAAGCCAAAATAACAGAAAAAAAAACATTTCAATTAGGTTTTAAAAAAAAAATAGAATCCTCTCAAAAAACGCTCAGCCTTCATCGGTCTACCGACCTTCAGCCGTCCTCGCATGTGCCTCACGCGCCATACGCGCCGTCGTCCGCGGCGGCTTCCGAAGCTAAAACCTCGCCATCAAATGGTAAACTCGCATCTTTTTTATTTTTAAAACAATATTCGTATATAAAAATGTATAGAAAAATAAAAAATAAAAACAGAATGAAATATTGAAAATCACCTTCTGCAATCAAGTTTTTGATTTTATTTCTCTATATTTCGCAAATATTTTCGTATTCTTTTTTGTCTCTTCTCTTTCGCGTCTGTGTTACAGATTCTTTTGGGGTTTTATAACCCAAAAAATAAAAAGGAAATACAAAAATTATATCTCGTTTGCCATTTTTGCTGCTCTTTCTTTCCTTTTTGCAAGTGAGAAGCGGAGATTTCGGCGGTGACTGGGCGTGGATTACGGCGTGAGGAGAGGCTGGTGGTTGTGGCGCTTGCGGCGCCTAGGGTTTCAGAAACCCTAGGCTTCTGATTTCGCTTAGGCATTGGGCCCTTTTGGGCCATGTGTTGTTTGGGTCTGGGTAGGGTAATCTGTTTTAGGATCTGGGTCTGAGTGGGCTGCTGGTGACTTTCGGGTTTGGGCTCTAAAGTTTTAAATGGACTGTTTAAAAAATCTGGACTTTATATTTTTTTATTTTTTTATTCTGGTTTATTTGATTTGCATGGGCCCGGGCAAATTGGGCCAATTATAGCTGCCTCTCTTTGCTCATTGTCGTGAAACGAGAATAGAGCAAAGATAATAGAAGGTCCAATTTTGCCCGGTCTCTGTCGAGTCTTGACTTCTTGGTCTTCGTCTTCTTCAAATGGCTTCCAACTCCACTGCAACTTCAACGATATTGGAACTTCATCTTGACTTCAATAAGTCTAATGGCTTCAATCTGCTTCACTGCAACTTCAGAAAGGCAGTATCCGCTATATTTTAATATGCTCCACTGCAACTTCAGGGAGGTCAGACTAGTATCTTCGATCTGCTTCCTGAAACTTCAGGAATGCCAGATCTACTATTTTTTTGATGTGCTCCACTGCAAACTCAGGGAGACAAGATCTGATGTCTTCGATCTGCTTGTTGCAACCTCAAGAATGCCAGATCTGCTATCCTCGATCTGCTTCACTGCAACTTCAGGAAGACATGATCTGCTATCTTCAGTCTACTCCGCTGCAACTTCAGGGAGACAAGGCTGAAAGTATCTTTGATCTGCTTCCTGCAACTTCAGGAAGATGAGATCTGCGGTCTTCAGTCTACTCTGCTGCAACTTCAGGGAGATAAGACTATAATATTCAGCCTGCTCCCTTGCTACCTCAGGGAGATAAGGCTGGTGGCTAAAATCTGCTTCCCTGCTACCTCAGGAAGATAAGATTCACCATCTTCGATTTGCTCCACTGCAACTTCAGGGAGACAAAATCTACAATCTTTAGTCTGCTTCCTTGCTACCTCAGGAAGATAAGAGTACAAATTTTAGCCTGCTCCCTTGCTACCTCAGGGAGATAAGGCTGGTGGCTAAAATCTGCTCCTCTGCTACCTCGGGGAGATAAGATTCGCTGTCTTCGACTTGCTCCACTACAACTTCAGGGAGACAAAATCTGCAATCTTTAGTCTGCTTCCTTGCTACCTTAGGAAGATACGACTACGAACTTTAACCTGCTCCCTTGCTACCTCAGGGAGATAAGGCTGGTGGCTAAAATCTACTCCCCTGCTACCTCGGAAAGATAAGATTCGCCAAATTTGATCTGCTCCACTACTGCTTAGGGAGATAAGATCTGCAAATTCACCAATATTTCTACACCGTCCACTGAGGGACATGTTCTATAGACTCGGTTCCATATGTTTATGTCACATGACCAAGATGCTATGATCAGAATGAATCAAATGCTTCTAGCTACATGTGTTATGAGTGACATGAATGCAACATGTCATGAAAATGATTCCTTTAAGGATTAGGATGCAATGATCGGAATGAATCAAATGCTCCTAATGAGATTTGCTATGATATATGAAAAAATGTTATGAGTATGATTCCTACTCTAGGTGTCATCACTCATTTGTTCTTCATCCTTGTTCCTCTCGAAACATCAATCATGTTCTGCTCAACAAGCTTGCCCCGCTGTAATTTCAGAGTCAACTCTGCTTGAAACTTGAGGACACAAGGCTTGCACCATCCTACCACAATGGGAATTGAAACTTTTTCAATCCGTCCCATCCGTAATTTTTAGGGTATAGGGTTTATTTCGAATTCAACCCATCCCACCACAATTCAGGGGTTCTAAATTTTTCATCAATTTAGTTTTTCACATCATTCCCCGAATGTTATGACCTGATGACATCACTTATTTTCATCACATCAACTCATTATTTTGTCCAATTATCATTTGGACAAAGAATTCAGAGAAATAGTCTCCATCTAGACTTTTCCTTCTCAAATATTTCCAATCTATGCACATGGAAATTCTAAACAATTGTCCTATTTCGGTTCCTTGTTTTATCTAGAAATTTCCAAAGTAATATGTAGAACTTCCTTTGTGAAATTATTAGTTCGTCAATCATTATTTCAATGCAACATGCTTATGAATAATGGGTAACAAATAAATTGATTTCAAAGAGGGTTAAATGAATTATCAAAAATACAAAGAAAATTAACTGGGAATCTATCTTTGAGAAGAAAAAGAATCCAAAGATAGTAAAATGAATAGAACAAAGATCAGATGTCTTAGATATCGCAGATTGGGCTTCAATATACAAACTCTACGAAGACTGCTTTGTGCTTAACATGTGTTTAGAAGACCCAAAGTACTTTGTTGATGCCCCGATATGCAACATACTTCATTTTTGTTGATTCAGGTAGAGCAAGATTACTGTATGTCCCTTCAGAATTTGAGCCGCCCTTTTCGGGTTTTCAACTCAAAACCCCTTTGGTCTCAAGGCGCCCTTTACGAGTTTTTGCCTTGACCTCTCCCTTTTTTTTTTAGAAACTCAAAGCGCCCTTTGCGGGTTTTCACCTTGGCCTCTTCTCCTCTTTAAGCAAAATACTTTTTAACTGAATCCGAGTTCACAGGATTGGGTAAACTTTTCCCATCCATTTCAGTCAGAATCAGTGCACCTCCAGAGAAAGCTTTCTTCACCACATATGGTCCTTCCCAATTCGGCATCCATTTTCCTCTGAAATCCTTTTGTATGGGAAGAATCTTTTTTAGTACAAGGTCCCCCTCATGAAACTCTCTTGGGCGAACTTTCTTATCGTAGGCTCGCATCATTCGTTTTTGGTACATCTGATCGTGACGAATAGCCCTTAGCCTCTTTTCTTCAATTAAGTTCAACTGATCATACCGAGCCTGAATCCATTCAGCTTCATCCAACTTTATTTCTGACAAAACTCGAAGAGAAGGTATTTCCACTTCAATAGGTAGAACAGGCTCCATCCCATAGACCAACGAGAAAGGCGTTGCCCCAGTAGAGGTTCTGACAGATGTCCGATAAGCATAGAGTGCAAACGGTAGTTTCTCATGCCAATCCTTGTAAGTCTCAGTCATCTTCCCTACTATCTTCTTGATATTTTTGTTAACCTCTTCCACTGCCCCATTCATTTTTGGACGATAGGGAGACGAGTTGTGGTGTTTAATCCCAAATTGGCTACAAATCTCTGCTATCATGCTGTTGTTCAAATTCAGTGCATTATCTGATATGATCCTCTCGGGCATCCCATATCGACAAACGATCTCTTTCTTTAAGAACTGACTAACTGCTGACTTGGTGACGCTAGCATATGAAGCAGCCTCTACCCATTTCGTGAAATAGTCAATTACCACAAAGATGAATCGATGCCCATTTGAAGCTTTCGGTGAGATTGGTCCAATAACATCCATGCCCCACATGGAAAAAGGCCATGGGGAAGTCATAACATGCAAAGGTGACGGAGGCACATGAATTTTTTCTCCATAAATCTGGCATTTATGACATCTCTTGGCATAGTTGATACAATCTCCTTCCATGGTGGACCAATAATATCCAAATCTCATTATCTGCCTGGCCATTGTGAATCCATTAGCATGTGTTCCACAAACGCCCTCATGAACTTCTTCTAGGATTTTCCTAGCTTCAACAGCATCAACGCATCTCAATAGTACTTGATCTTTTGTCCTTTTGTACAAGATATCCCCATCTAAAACATAGTCAGAGACCAATCTTCTTAATGTCCTTTTCTCATTCTCAGTTGCATGCTCTGGGTATTCACGTTTTTTATGTATCGCAATATATCATGATACCAAGGGTGGTGATGTAACACCCTAAAATTCGAGTATCGATTATTGCATGATTTGGTGTTTAGATTATGAAGGAAAATTTTCTTATTATTTTTCGTGTTTATTATAGTCCTGAAGAATAATTAGAATTATTTGAGGATGGAATAATTTTTAGTTTTTAAAATTTATTGAAGTGGAGCAAGTGGCATTGACACATAAGTTAATTAATGTGTCAAAGTGTAGCATAAGATGAGTATATGGCAAAGTGGTGTTGGCGCATGTGTTAGTGCATGAGGGAGAAGGTTCGAATCCCTTGTTTAGCATCTAGATGAATTTTTATTTTTAATTTTTCTGCACATGTATAGCAAGTGTCGGCCAAGTGCATATATGGTAAGTGTTGACCTTGTTATTTTTAGTTAGTATATCAAAGGATTAAGGAAATTGTTAACTTATGGAAGGGAATCAAGAAATTAAGGAAAGATATGAAGATATGGGGCAAGTATCAAGGAAAAGGTTATGGAAATAAAATCATGGCCATTTGACCATGCATAGGGACGGCAATATGGTCTAGGGGGGAGCCGAATTTTTGGTGTTAGTTTGGCTAGGATTTGAAGTCTCTTTTTGGCCATTCTTAGTTTTGTGCATAGGTTTGCAAATTCTCTCAACCTCTCTCCCTTGGCCGAATTTGATCCTTGGTAAGCCTTGATTATTTTGACCATTTGGTCATTTTTGCACATCATTTGGTATTCTTTTTGTGCCTTTTTCTCATTAGTGCCGAAATCACCTACATCAAAAGACCATTCCTTTCTTTTCTCTCCTTTTCTCCATTGCCGAATGTGCCTTGATCTTAAACTCATCTCTTTCTTTCTCTTTTGTTTTCTTTGAAAACCGAATTATCATCATCCCTATTCTCTTATTTTGATTTCTTTTCAATCAATACTTTCTCCTTTAATCTCTTCATGGCCGAATGTTAGTGTACCTTAACCGAACCATTTTTTTCTTTGATTCTTCATAGCCAGAATATCACTCTATTCATAAGCAACATTCTCAATCGTTTCTTTTCAACCGTGGAAAATAGGTAAGGGTTCTTTTTCGTCTTCGATTAGTTTATAGTATTTGGCTGAATATTGATGGTGGTTTGAAGGCTTTCTTAGATCAAAATAAACGCTCATTCTATTAACGCTTATTTTGTTATACTTTAGTGCGATAAAGGAAGATTGGAAATCAAGAGGTCGTGTGTGACATAGAACGCTTGGATCGATTTCCCTTGTGGAACAAGAATATTTGTGGTAAGGAAATCTCGTTCTCAAAGCCTTTAGTCATACTCGATATATATATATATGATTAGGATGTGCTAACGATCTTTGTCTTTGAAGACAATCAAGATAGGGAAGAAACGGGCCGTATATAGTGTTCGGAAGAAGGGTGGTACCATTAATCCCCTAAGTATAAACAAAGGATCAGATCGGCAATCCGGGATTTCCTACCGGTTGTGGACGTTCATCCGAGGAGAATCAATTGTTTGAAGTAGTTCGTACTCCAAACCATTATTTGTTCGTGGACTTGATTCGGTTAACGAACCATCAATCGGGGAGAAACTGCAAGTGGAAGTAGTTCAAAAATCCGAGGGTAAATTTTAGATCGTTATGTTTAGATCGGTTTTATTATTAGATTATAATGATCATAAGTTATCGTGATATGTATAGGTGTTGACGAGCGGGAAAGTCTAGTTCTCACCATAACCAGTGTGTGTAACTTCACACTTATCTTTCGGGTTTGATACTAAACAGTAAGTATTATGATAAATCGTAAAAATGGCAAAATCGAAATTTATGTGATAATTAACACTTTTGTGTAAATGCATGAAAACAGTTAAAGTCAGAAAAATTACTAGATCGATAAATTGAGCCAAAATATTTCTAAATCGATAAATTGAACCGAAATATTGCTAGATCGATAAATTGAGCCGAAATATTGCTAGATCGATAAATTGAGCCGAAATATTGCTAGATCGATAAATTGAGTCAAAATCTTGCTAGATCATTAAATTGGGCCGAAAAGATCGCTAGATCGATAAATTGGGCCATAAAACCGCTAGATCGATAATATGGGCCAAAGTTTGCTAGATCGCTAATGGGCCAAAAACCTCTAGTTCGAGATATGGCCAAAGTTTAATACTATATTGTTAATAGGCCCAAATGAAAGGTTTTATTAAAAACTCATTTGTATTATGGGTTACTTGATAAATCATTTATGATTAAAGTTTGTTATTCATACATAAATGCATGGGATGGGATTTGAGGAAGAGAAGAAAGGCACATGGCCCACGTATCTAGTTCGGTGGCTCTGCCACAAATTTTGGCTTAATGCCTCTAGTTCGGTGACTATGTCACAATCTAGTTCGGTGAGTGCACTACAATATTATTTAAAAGGCTAAATGCCTACGATTGGTGTGTTTGGCGGGGTGGGTTGACTTGATCCCCACAGGTGTCTTTGGTTGATGTACGGGGTGTGTAGCGGATGGAAATTAGGCTTGGTTGGGAAATTCATTTTACATGCATTTTAATATATTTTATTTCATTTTATATTGTTAAAGTTTGTAATTGGGCTCAAACCCAAATTAATGCCTTGATGGTCCAGCCCAATAATGGTGGTAAGTGAGTTACACACTTGAGTTCTTTGTAACTCACCCCGTTTTATTATCCATCTCGGGTAATGGAAATTGATGTGGACTTGGGCAGGGATGACATGGTGGAGGCCATACTACGAGCGTGGGTTTTATAAACTATGAACTTTATTTAAGTTACTTATTTTAATTACTATTTTGGGTATGTTGTAATAAGGCCTCTAATTATGTTTTTATGGATTGTTTTTATGTGTGGATGGATTTAACTTTATTTTTAGATCATTAATATGGACTTATGTTAAATCTATAAAGTTTCTTAAAAATATTGTGTTTTATAACAATTTTGGACACCTAAATTACTTTTCAATTTCTTTCAAATTCTTTTAAAACTACGTTAAGGTTTTGACTAATATATATAAGATTTCAAACAAGTATTTTTCTTAATTCATAAATTTTAATCATTGTACTTAGTTTTTATTAAACCTTATTTCTAAAGGTTTTGCATTACTGTTTTACTTAAATCATTAGAGAAATTTTGGATGTTCGTTCGGTGTGATAAACCAAATCTCGTCTTAACGCATAGACCTGGTTTGGGGTGTTACATTTAATGGTATCAGAGCACAGTTTCAAAACTCGGCTGTGGTTTGGGTTCAATAATGATGTTTGTTTGAAAAACAATTCAAAATTTCTAGATTTTGATTTAAAGGTAGTATGGCACCATGAGTATCCCGCCAAGTCAAGTAAGTATCGTATATCGATTGTTTATATTGTGATATGATCATAAGAAACACTCTAGAACTTCTAGTTTTAGGTGTTGAAAACCGTAGAGATTGAGACAATAGGATATGGTTGCGAAAACAACTCTATCTCTTTCATATCATAAAACATCGTTAATAAACAAGCTGAAATAGTATTTTGATTCATAAAACTCTTAATCGATTAAATCGGTCATTATGAGCTCTAGAGGGCGTGGTCGTGGGCGCGGTAGACGTGGCCGTGGTAGAGGGGCGAGGTGTTAGAGGCGCAACCGGCAGCACCGGATCATATGCCGGAAATGGATGCACCTGCGTCACTCGAAAGTGAGACGGGATCACATAATCATATGGAAGAAGATAATGCGGTGACGCGAGCAATGCTGCGAGTCCTTGAAAGGGTCACTGGAGCTAGAACTGGGCCAACAGCTCGTGGGTCGATATCGGAACGTTTGAAATCAAGTGGTGCTTTGAGGTTTTCGAGAGGTGTCTCAAGTGTAGCTCCAAATGTCGCTGAATATTGGCTTGAGGCGATGGGAGCGAATTATGGACGATCTTGAGTGCACTGTGGAACAAAAATTAAGGGGAGCGGTGTCCTTGTTAAGGGACGAAGCATACCAATGGTGGCTTACTGTCCGAGAAAGCACTGAAGCTGCATTAGTTAATTGGGAATTCTTTAAAGTTTCCTTCCAAGGGAAATATGTAGGAACGAGTTATGTTGATGCCAGAAGGAAGGAATTTCTGAATCTGGTCCAAGGGAATAAGACAAGGCGGCATATATGAAGCTGAGTTTTTGCGCTTGAGTCGCTATGCTCGAACAATAGTGGCAACAGGTCATGAGCGTTGTGTACGCTTTGAGGATGGCTTGAACGATGAATTGCGGGTTTTGATAGCCCCACAACAAGTTAGAACTTTTGCCATGCTTGTGGAAAAGGCCAAGATAGCCGAAGAGGTTAAGAACTCGGAACGTCAGAATCGGGAATGAGCTAGAGGCAAGAGAGATATGAAGTATTCGGGTTCTTCAAAAGGTTTACTGAAGAGGCCTCGGAACGAGGAACCAGCTCAAGGAAGAACACCTGTAGCTGTGAATCAGAGTCGAGATTGTGCTGATTGTGGGAAAAGGCATTCTGGAGAGTGCTGGAAGAAAACGGGTGCTTGCTATAAATGCGGGTCGATGGATCATCAATATAGGAATTGCCCTCGTCGAATGGATACAACTCGGGAAGCTCGTATCTTGATGCACCACCACCGCAAGAGGAATTCAAAACCCACCGAGAGGTCGTGGACCAGGTCGTGGTGGTAATGGGGCTGGGCGTGGTCAAGGTGCGCGCTGGTCGAGGCAATGGTCCTAGAGGCAACACGGATGCGAGAGCGGCCCGGGATTGGTATATGCGGTTAGGCACGCCGTGAGGATGGCAATGCACTGATGTGATAAGCTGATGCGTTCTTCATTTTTGATGTACACATTATTGCTTTGATAGATATTGGTTCTACCCATTCGTATGTTGCTAGCACCATATCTGGAAACTTGAATTTAGACTCACGAAATTTCCGATAATGATATGAAGGTAATTAGTCCTTTAGGACAATCGGTATTAGTAAATAAACTGTTTAGAGATGTGCCCTTAGAAATTCAAGGAGAAATATTTTTGGCAAATTTGATGGAATTGCCTTTTGGCGAGTTCGATATCATTTTGGGCATGGATTGGTTGGTTAAGCACCGTGCAAAATTGGATTGTCTTTGAAAAGCGGATGTCAATAAGGACGGTGGAGGATAAAGAAATAATTATGATAGACGCAGCGAAGGAATTACTTGGCAAATGTGGTATCTGCACTTAAGGCGTAAAAGTTGGTGCAAAAAGGGTATGGAGCATTTTTAGCATTTATTAGTGCTTTAGATGCCAAAGAGTTGTCGATGGAAGATGTGAGAACAGTGAAGGAATTTCCAGGATGTATTTCTGAAGAACTTCCCCTGTACCTCGGATCGGGAAGTGGAATTTGGTATTGAGCTTTTGCCCGGAACGCTCCAAAGTGTCCATTGCTCCTTATAGAATGGCACCGAAGGAGTTAGGCGGAGCTTAAAGCTCAAATTCAAGAATTGCTAGATCGAGGCTTTATTCGACCGAGTGTGTCTCCGTGAGGAGCACCGGTTTTGTTTGTTAAGAAGAAAGATGGGTCGATGCGTATGTGTATTGACTACAGGCAATTAAATAAATTGACGATCAAGAATAGGTACCCTCTGCCAAGAATTGACGACCTGTTTGATCAATTGAAGGGAGCTTCAGTTTTCTCCAAAATTGATTTGAGATCGGGTTATCATCAGCTTAAGGTGAAAGAAGCGGATATTCACAAGACGGCTTTCCGAACTCGTTATGGACATTATGAGTTTTTGGTGATGCCGTTTGGGTTGACCAATGCACCAGCTGCATTTATGGATATGATGAACCGTGTCTTTCAACCATATTTAGACCGGTTTGTGGTGGTATTCATAGATGACATTCCAGTATATTCAAGGAATGAAGAAGAGCATGATTCGTATTTGCGAATTGTATTGCGATTACTTGAGATAATCAATCGTATATGCCAAATTCGGTAAATGTGAATTCGTTAAGGGAAGTGACTTTCTTGGGTCATGTGGTGTCACCAGAAGGAATAAGGGTGGATCCTCGGAAGATTGAGGTCAGTATTGGATTGGAAACCACCAAAGTCGATGAGTGAGATTCGGAGTTTCTTGGGTTTGGTTGGTTACTATAGACGCTTTGTTGAGGGTTTTCGTTGATTGCTGCACCCCTAACTAAGCTTTTGTGAAAGGGAGTACCGTTTATATGGACTGAAAAACAAAGAAAAAGTTTCGATAAGTTGAAGAAGATTTTGACTGGAAGCCCCGGTATTGATTCAACTTTGAGGCCGGAAAGGAGTTTACAGATTTATTGTGATGCGTCGTCATACGGGATTAGGTTGCGTATTGATGCAAAGTGGGAAAGTGGTAGCTTATGCTTCGTCGTTTGAGACCGCACGAAGTAAACTACCCTACTCATGACTTGGAGTTAGCCGCAGAGTGTTTGCTCTAAAGATTTGGAGGCATTACCTCTACGGTGAAAAGTCTATCATCTATACGGATCACAAGAGTCTTAAGTATCTTCTTACTCAGAAGGAATTAAACTTGAGACAACGAAGATGGGTGGAGCTGTTAAAGGACTATGATTTCTCAATCGAGTATCATCCTGGAAAAGCTAATGTGGTAGCAGACGCATTAAGTCGTAAGGTGGTATCTGATTTTAGAGCAATGTTTGCCCATTTAAGTTTGTACGAGGATGGTAGTCTGATAGCGGAACTTCAAGTGAAGCCTCTGTGGTTGGAGCAAATTAAGAAAAAGCAAATATTAGATGAAAAGTTGGGACCTTTACTTCAACAAGTTGAAAATGGAGGAATAGAGGATTTTGGTATAAACACGGAAGGTGTGTTGTGCTTTCATGGAAAAGTCTGTATGCCTAAGGACTCAGATCTGAGACAAATGATTCTACGAGAGGCGCATAGTAGCCCTTATGCTATGCACCCCGGAGGAAATAAGATGTATCGGGATCTTCGTGAACAATATTGGTGGCTGGGGTTGAAGCGTGAGATTTACGAATTTGTGGGAAAATGTTTAACTTGTCGACAAGTGAAGGCGGAACATCAATTGCCGTCAGGATTATTACAACCGGTAAAGATTCCTCTTTGGAAATGGGAGCGGATAATAATGGATTTTGTTAGTGGGTTACCTTTAACACCTACTAAGAAAAACTCTGTTTGGGTAATTGTTGATCGTTTGATGAAGATCGCTCATTTTCTACCGGTTAAATGCAGATTACTCGTTCTGAGAGTTGGCTAAGGTATGCACGTATCCGAAATCGTGAGGTTGCATGGGGTACCGCGTCTATTATATCGAGATAGGGATCCTAGGTTTACGTCACGCTTTGGAAAGCATTGCATGAAGCTTTGGGAACAAAGCTAAACTTCGATCTGACTTTTCATCCTCGATCGGATGGTCAATCGAAAGAGTAATTCGATTCGGAAGACATGTTAAGGGGTTGTATAATCGACTTCAAAGGTAGTTGGGAGGATTTTCTACCATTGGCGAGAATTTGCTTACAACAATAGCTATCGATCTAGCATTCGGATGGCACCCTACGAGGCATTATGGTATGGTCGTAGGTGTCGTTCTCCTAGTTGTTGGACCGAATTGGGCGAAACGACGGATGTTAGGTCCAGAGCTGATCTCTCAAACGGAAGAAAAGTAAAAGCTATTCGAGCATGGTTAAAGGAAGCTTGGATAGACAAAAGTCGTATGCAGATCCGAAGCGTAGAAGTATCGAGTATCTTGTGGGGATCAAGTGTTCTTGAAGGTCTCACCTTGGAAGAAGATTTTTAGGTTTGGGAAGAAGGGCAAATTGAGTCCTAGATACATTGGACCATATCGTGTGGTGAAGCGTGTTGGTCCAGTGGGCCTATCGATCGAATTACCTCGAGTTGAGTCGATTCATAATGTTTTTCATGTTTCCATGTTAAGGCGCTATAGATCGGATCCTTCGCACATAGTACCGGTAGAAGAAGTGGAGTTGAAGTCGACTTGTCTTTTGAGGAGGAACCAAAGGGAAATCTTAGACCGAGATGTTAAGGTGCTAAGAAAGAAAACCGTGCCGTTGGTCAAGATTTTATGGCGTAACCACGGAGTGGAGGAAGCCACGTGGGAGCTGAGGATGCAATTCGACAACAATACCCTCACCTTTTTCAACCAGGTAAATTTGAGGACGAATTTTTTTAGGAGGGTAGAGTTGTAACACCCTAAAATTCGAGTATCGATTATTGCATGATTTGGTGTTTAGATTATGAAGGAAAATTTTCTTATTATTTTTAGTGTTTATTATAGTCTGAAGAAGAATTAGAATTATTCGGGGATGGAATAATTTTTAGTTTTAAAATTTATTGAAGTGGAGCAAGTGGCATTGACACATAAGTTAATTAATGTGTCAAAGTGTAGCATAAGATGAGTATATGGCAAAGTGGTGTTGGCGCATGTGTTAGTGCATGAGGAGAAGGTTCGAATCCTTTGTTTAGCATCTAGATGAATTTTTTTTTAATTTTTCTGCACATGTATAGCAAGTGTCGGCCAAGTGCATATATGGTAAGTGTTGACCTTGTTATTTTTAGTTAGTATATCAAAGGATTAAGGAAATTGTTAACTTATGGAAGGGAATCAAGAAATTAAGGAAAGATATGAAGATATGGGGCAGGTATCAAGGAAAAGGTTATGGAAATAAAATCATGGCCATTTGACCATGCATAGGGACGGCAATATGGTCTAGGGGGGAGCCGAATTTTTGATGTTAGTTTGGCTAGGATTTGAAGTCTCTTTTTGGTCATTCTTAGTTTTGTGCATAGTTTTGCAAATTCTCTCAACCTCTCTCCCTTGGCCGAATTTGATCCTTGGTAAGCCTTGATTATTTTGACCATTTGGTCATTTTTGCACATCATTTGGTATTCTTTTTGTGCCTTTTTCTCATTAGTGCCGAAATCACCTACATCAAAAGACCATTCCTTTCTTTTCTCTCCTTTTCTCCATTGCCGAATGTGCCTTGATCTTAAACTCATCTCTTTCTTTCTCTTTTGTTTTCTTTGAAAACCGAATTATCATCATCCCTATTCTCTTATTTTGATTTCTTTTCAATCAATACTTTCTCCTTTAATCTCTTCATGGCCGAATGTTAGTGTACCTTAACCGAACCATTTTTTTCTTTGATTCTTCATAGCCGAATATCTCTCTATTCATAAGCAACATTCTCAATCGTTTCTTTTCAACCGTGGAAAATAGGTAAGGGTTCTTTTTAGTCTTCGATTAGTTTATAGTATTTGGCCGAATATTGATGGTGGTTTGAAGGCTTTCTTAGATCAAAATAAACGCGTTCATTCTATTAACGTTTATTTTTGTTATACTTTAGTGCGATAACGGAAGATTGGAAATCAAGAGGTCGTGTGTGACATAGAACGCTTGGATCGATTTCCCTTGTGGAACAAGAATATTTGTGGTAAGGAAATCTCGTTTCTCAAAGCCTTTAGTCATACTCGATATATATATATATGATTAGGGCGTGCTAACGATCTTTGTCTTTGAAGACAATCAAGATAGGGAAGAAACGGGCGTATATAGTGTTCGGAAGAAGGGTGGTACCATTAATCCCCTAAGTATAAACAAAGGATCAGATCGAAGAATCCGGGATTTCCCACCGGGTTGTGGACGTTCATCCGAGGAGAATCAATTGTTTGAAGTAGTTCGTACTCCCGAACCATTATTTGTTCGTGGACTTGATTCGGTTAACGAACCATCAATCGGGGAGAAACCGCAAGTGGAAGTAGTTCAAAAATCGAGGGTAAATTTTAAATCGTTATGTTTAGATCGGTTTTATTATTAGATTATAATGATCATAAGTTATCGTGATATGTATAGGTGTTGATGAGCGGGAAAGTCTAGTTCTCACCATAACCAGTGTGTAACTTCACACTTATCTTTCGGGTTAGATACTAAACGATAAGTATTATGATAAATCGTAAAAATGGCAAAATCGAAATTTATGTGATAATTAACACTTTTGTGTAAATGCATGAAAACGGTTAAAGTCGGAAAAATTACTAGATCGATAAATTGAGCCGAAATATTTCTAAATCGATAAATTGAACCGAAATATTGCTAGATCGATAAATTGAGCGAAATATTGCTAGATCGATAAATTGAGCCAAATATTGCTAGATCGATAAATTGAGTCGAAATCTTGCTAGATCATTAAATTGGGCGAAAAATCGCTAGATCGATAAATTGGGCCATAAAAGCGCTAGATCGATAATATGGGCCAAAGTTTGCTAGATCGCTAATGGGCCAAAAACCCTCTAGTTCGAGATATGGCCAAAGTTTAATACTATATTGTTAATAGGCCCAAATGAAAGGTTTTATTAAAAACTCATTTGTATTATGGGTTACTTGATAAATCATTTATGATTAAAGTTTGTTATTCATACATAAATGCATGGGATGGGATTTGAGGAAGAGAAGAAAGGCACATGTGGCCACGTATCTAGTTCGGTGGCTCTGCCACAAATTTTGGCTTAATGCCTCTAGTTCGGTGACTATGTCACAATCTAGTTCGATGAGTGCACTACAATATTATTTAAAAGGCTAAATGCCTACGATTGGTGTGTTTGGCGGGGTGGGTTGACTTGATCCCCACAGTGTCTTTGGTTGGTACGGGGTGTGTAGCGGATGGAAATTAGGCTTGGTTGGGAAATTCATTTTACATGCATTTTAATATATTTTATTTCATTTTATATTGTTAAAGTTTGTAATTGGGCTCAAACCCAAATTAATGCCTTGATGGTCTGGCCCAATAATGGTGGTAAGTGAGTTACACACTCGAGTTCTTTGTAACTCACCCGCTTTATTATCCATCTCGTAATGGAAATTGATGTGGACTTGGGCCGGGATGACATGGTGAAGGCCATACTACGAGCGTGGGTTTTATAAACTATGAACTTTATTTAAGTTACTTATTTTAATTACTATTTTGGGTATGTTGTAATAAGGCCTCTAATTATGTTTTTATGGATTGTTTTTATGTGTGGATGGATTTAACTTTATTTTTAGATCATTAATATGGACTTATGTTAAATCTATAAAGTTTCTTAAAAATATTGTGTTTTATAACAATTTTGGACACCTAAATTACTTTTCAATTTCTTTCAAATTCTTTTAAAACTACGTTAAGGTTTTGACTAATATATATAAGATTTCAAACAAGTATTTTTCTTAATTCATAAATTTTAATCATTGTACTTAGTTTTTATTAAACCTTATTTCTAAAGGTTTTGCATTACTGTTTTACTTAAATCATTAGAGAAATTTTGGATGTTCGTTCGGTGTGACAAACCAAATCTCGTCTTAACGCATAGACCTGGTTTGGGGTGTTACAGGTGATCTTTTTCCTCTTCTTCCAGGTTATAACAATAAGCTGGAACTTCGAAAATACTCATCTGAATGGGTCTCATATCCTCTGGTTTGTTCACTTTGATCATAGAAGCCAGGGTTGCCAAAGCTACCATCTGATTTTCATCACGTGGGAGATAATTAAAAGTGATGTCGTCAAACTCCTCAATCAATCCCAAAATCTTTCGATAATCGATCAATTTGGGATCTCTTGTCTCCCATTCACCTTTAAGCTGGTAAATCACTAGTGCAGAATCTCCATATACTTCTAACACTCTGATTTTACGCTCTAAAGCTGCTTGAATTCCCATGATGCATGCTTCATACTCTGCCATGTTGTTTGTGCAATCAAAATCTAATTTGCATGTGAATGAATAATGATCACCACTAGGGGACACCAAGATTTCCCCAATTCCATTTCCCACAGCATTTGATGCTCCATCAAAATTTAGCTTCCACGAACATTCTTCAGAAGTTGCCACATACATTAGATCTTCATTAGGGAAATCAAAGATTAATGGTTCATAATCTTCCAAAGCTCTGCTAGCCAAAAATTCTGATATTGCGCTCCCTTTTATAGCCTTTTGGCTTACATAGACTATATCGAACTCAGACAGCAAAATCTGCCACCTTGCCATCCTTCCATTCAAAGCAGTGGACTCCATCATATACTTTAACGGATCAAGCTTTGAAATTAACCAGGTAGTATGATATAGCATGTACTGTAACACCCTGAATTTGGGCCTAGAATAAGTGGGTTCGTGTGTCGAGAGAATGGATTTTTGTCGTTAAAAAAAAAAACTTGTAATTATTGTTTACTAATTTTTCCTCCCTTTTAAATATATTAACTGAATTATAATAAAATTTAATGTGGCATAATATTAAACTCTATGTAGTCAATTTATGCATCAATTTATCAAATATTTTCCATAACTTTGTCCTTGTCATATAATTAATTATTTTATTTAAGTTATCAATGTGATGATGAACGAAGTTATAATTTAGAAATATTAATTTTTCTATTATTCTCGATTTAATTTTTATATTTTAATATAATTTAGTTCTTATATTTTTTTTATAATATCAATTTCTATCGTTAAATTTTCGTTAATATACAATATGAGTATATATAATTTGAATGTACTAAAAAAAATTAATATGTGGTTTATACTAAAATAAGATAATGGTCAATTTTTAATTGACCCCTAGATTATGCTAAAATTTGGGGATTTGATTTATATGCTTTACTTTTACACAGTTTGTCCCTCTACTTTTATAATGTCACTAATGCATTTAAATAGTTAATTTTTCTTAAAAATATTATTCAAACATAAATAAATTATTTTATCATGAAAAGTTTGAATGGACATTGTCTTTTAAAAAAAATATTATTGCATGTTTAGTTTAATTTTTTAGGAGGTTTAGGAAGGGTTGGTAGTGTTGGAAAAGTCCTAGGCTCGTTCTAGGGCTTTAGCAAAAATGTTGTTTTTTTTAGGGAGGTTGGTGGTAGTCATAAGGCTTTTAAAATATTGTTGGGTTAAAAGATATCACAAAGAAGTAGGTGGTCTGGTGGCTTGGGGCGTTGTGAATAAGTTGGAGGTCAAAGGTTCAAGTCTTGGGTATGGCAAAAATTTTTATTGCGCATATGATAGTATGAAGGCCAGAGTTTAGGCCTTATAATTAGTTGGGGTTGTTTCATGACACAAGGAAATGCCTAGCCCAGTGGCAAAGGCGTTAGGAGTAGTAGGGGGAACAAGGTTCTAGTCGCGTTGTGCGCGAAATGTTGGGTTTTTTTTTTAAACTTGGAGCACGGAATAAAGGTTGATAATTAATTGGGAAGGAATTATGACTCAAATGAAACAGGTGGCGTAGTGGCAAGGGACGTGCCTGATAGTGAAAAGGGTGGAGGTTCGAATCTGGGTGTCGGTTAATATTTTTGGATTTCTTAGGATGATTCGGTCACTGGAAAGTATACTTTAAAAGAAGTTGACAACGGAATATATCACAAGAATGGTTCAGTGCGATGGTGGTAGCGTGTGGTTGTGCTTGGAGGTCTCGGGTTCGAGTTGCCTTGTGCGCAATAGCTTGAAATTTTGCTGCTGGCGTAGGAAGGTATTTGAATTGGACCAAAATGCCAAAAGATGGCTGCTGTTCGGGAAGCTATTTGAATGAAATTCAAATTGAATTTTTGGGCTAAATAAAAGGACTTTTTGATGAGGATAAATTTTTAAGATAATAAAAGAATTTAATTAGTGATAAGTTTGAGTTGATTAGAGAGTGTAGGTTTATTCTATTTATTTATTTATTTATTTATTTTAGTATATATGGGTACCGAATTTTCCCTTTTCTTTTATCTTGACTTTTAGTTACCAGGAAGGGCGTTTTCGGGTTTGAACAATAGGTGCTAAATTTCTATAAATAGGGAGGATATCTCATTGATTCTGACATTTAAACCCTAATTTCTTCTCCTTCCATTGTGCCAAAATTCTTAGTCTCTCCTCTCTAATTTCTTTTCTTCAATTTCTTCAAAAGCCGAAACCTCTTCTCCATTCTTTTTCCCTTTGAGCCGATTTCTCTAAAAAGCCGAAATCTCCATAGTTTTTCTTTATTCATCCTAGTTGAGAATTAGTTCTTTCGACATTTAAATCTTTTTCTTTGACATTCACGAATCTTCTCTCCAAGTGCTAGCCGAATTCCCTATACTAAGGTAAGTGTGGAAACTTACATTAGATCTCATATTCTATTTCGGTTCTTGAAAGGCAAAAGTCGAAAAACTAATAGTTTAATGGTGCTATGTTGGGCGGCATTCCGGATTTGAAGAATACACGATCGTCTAGATCTAAAAGCCAAAAATCGTTAGTCTCTAAGTATCATACCTCTTTTCGGGATTTTAAGGTAAGGTAGTTTTCTCTAGATTTTCGTTACGTTAGATTATCGTATTCGTAATCTTAACCCTATGTTATGGATCAACAACCACATGTTACGATGGTAGCAAGCGATAAGGTCCTCGATGGAATCAAATATGGTTCGGGCAAAGGAGGGATTGGATCTGTAAAAAACCAATCCCTAAGTTTAAAAACCGAAGCGGTGTCGTGAGCTTGGGATTGGCGATGAGGTTGTGGACCGCATCCAAACAAAATCTTAGACAGATAGCAGTTTTAGCAGCTTCTGATAGTGTCGACATAGAGAGTGTCGTCCTAACGGTAACCAGGTGTGTAACTTCTCACACCATTAGATTGTTTATATATATATATATATATATGTATATATGTGTAATATCTGCTATACTCTATTAAATCATGCCAAATCCCGCATAACGTTTGAAAACCCGAGAAGGGTAAAGGCTAAATATCGTGTTAGTGCTTTCGCCATTCTTGATGAATGTTTCATTAAAAGATATGTTTTGCATGTAAATTTCTATGTATGCTCGGGGTAGGGTAATTGATGAAAAGGGGGAAGTGTTCTGTTCTGGTGGCTTATGCCATTTCAGCCTGGTGACTCTGTCACAACTCTGTTTTCTGGTGGCTTATGCCGTTTCAGCCTGGTGACTCTGTCACGATTTGACGATGAGCAGCTAACTGCAGCATGACTACCATCGATGGTGTGTAGCGGTGTGGGTTGATTGTAGAAATCCCCAATGGTGTGATTGGCAGGTAAGGGTGGTGTGTAGCAGTTGGAAACCTAGGAGTTGGGTTGGGCTTTGCATAATTTCTGTTATAATATATTCTGATATATGTTCTGTGGGGCTAAGGCCCAAATTTAATGGTGCATGTGGGTTGCACACTGAGTCTCGCGACTCACCCTATTAATTTAACAATTTCAGTGTAGCACTTAGTGCATCGGACCGGCCGAGAGAGAGAGAGCAAGGTGGCCATGCGATAAGTCTTGAGGATTCACAAAAAGACTTTATTTTATTTATTTTTAAGAATTTGTCTTAAGTGGGTTTTATATTTCGTTGTAATAAGGCCATGGGCCACTAGACTATTATTTCTGTTTTGGATTCATGTTGGGCTTTCATTTATGGGCATTTAAATTTTATGTTTAAACTAAGCTAAGACATGTATGAAATTTCGGTTTCTATTTAAAATTCACCACGGCATTTTATAACTTTATATCTTATATGAACTTAATAAATTATTAAGTTTTCGGTATGACTATCTAAACCTGATAATTGTTTTCTCAAAAGTGCCACATATTTTTGTAAATCACTCAAGTGACATACCAGATCCAGTTGTAGTGTTTGGGCCGGGTTTGGGGTGTTACATGTACTGTCTCAATCTCCGAGTTGTCCAAATCAAGGCGCAACACAATTTTTCAATTGACGAATATCTCATTTCACATTCAGTGAACTTTTTACTGAGATAATATATCGCCTTTTCTTTTCTTCCTGACTCATCATGTTGGCCAAGCACACATCCCATGGAGTTATTGAACATTGTCAGATACAGTATCAGTGGTCTATCTGGATTAGGCGGAGATAGTACTGGGGCGTTCGAAAGATATTGTTTGACTTTGTCAAAAGCTTTCTGGCACTCATCGTCCCATACACCTTGGTTGTGTTTCTTGAGAAGACGAAATATGGGATCACATTTCTCGGTTAACTGAGAAATAAACCAAGCAATATAATTTAATCTTCCAAGAAAACCTCGAACTTTCTTTTGAGTGCGTGGTGGAGGCAATTCTTGTATTGCTTTGACCTTGTTTGAGTCAACTTCGATTCCTCTCTCGCTGACCACGAAACCCAGTAATTTCCCTGACCGAGCTCCGAAGGTACACTTTGTCGGGTTGAGCTTCAATTGAAACTTTCTCAATCTCGAAAACAACTTCTTCAAAACTTCAATGTGTTCCTTTTCTGTTCGAGATTTGGCGATCATGTCATCAACATATACTTCAATCTCTTTATGCATCATGTCGTGGAATAAAGTTACCATGGCACTTTGATATGTTGCCCCAGCATTCTTTAGTCCGAACGGCATTACCTTATAACAAAAGGTACCCCCACAATGTTATGAAGGTAGTTTTCTCCATATCCTCAGGTCCATCTTTATCTGATTATATCCAAAAAAATCATCCATGAATGAAAACAGTGAGTATCCTGCCATATTATCCACCAGCGTGTCAATATGCAGTAAAGGAAAATTGTCCTTTGGGCTAGCTTTATTTAAGTCCCTATAGTCTACACACATCCGGACCTTTCCATCCTTCTTAGGGACAGGTACAATATTGGCAACCCACTCTGAGTATTTGACCACCTGTAGAAATCCAGCATCAAACTGTTTCTTGACTTCCTCCTTTATTTTCAACACCACGTCAGGCCTCATTCTTTGTAGCTTTTGTTGAACTGGCTTGCACTCTTCTCTTATGGGAAGGCGATGCACTACAATATCAGTACTTAGACCAGACATATCTTGGTATGACCATGCAAAGACATCCTTGAATTCTTGTAGCAACTCAACAAGATCTTATTTCGTCTCCTTGGCTATGCGCGTTCCAATTTTCACAACCTTTCCTTCCTCCAAGACTATGTTCTCTACCTCCTCTTCATGGGGCAAAATTTGTTTCTCCTCTTGCTTTACCATTCTTAACAAATCTGGAGATAAGTCACAATCTCTGTTACCTTCAAAATCCTGAGATTCCTTTAAGCACATGTCTTGCTCAAAATGGACCTCTGGGTATGTAGTATAGTTGCTCATATCATTGATATCTAGAGACCTATGGTGGGCACCAAAGAATGTAAAAAGAACAAATGAATTCGAGGACAACTATTCACATGATATGAATGAGAAAAATTTGGAATGAAAGTAGAAAGTCAAAAGAATAAAAAAATGAAAGAATATTTGCCAGAATTGGTCATTAAAGATGTATTTTATTGAAACAAAAATATCTGAACATGAGCCTATTTCACAAAAGAAATCTTATTCTTCCTAGGCTAAAAAAAACAACAAGAGCGTTCTGAATATTACTCTGTATAATCTCTAAAAACTACAGGAAGTTCTTCTGCAGTCCAATTGTTCAAAACGCTTCTAGGTTCATAAGGGCAAATGCCCAACAGGTTTCTTTGTTCAATTCCCTCCTCGTGTATGGCATTGATGTGAGGACTTTCCAATAACCCTCTCTCTGGGTGAATTATCCCTCCGGATACAAAGGTCTGGGATATGTGGGGAAATGTCATCGATTCCCACTTAACTTCTTCCCCATTCAACCGTGCTCTCCTTCTTTCTTGTTTTTTCTCTATTTCTTTTCTCCTCTGTCTGGCATCTGGCTTGAGACCCAAGCCAAAACGATCTCTTTTCTCTTTCATCATTGGGACTTGAATCCCTCCTTGAAGATGTCTACCCAATCCTTTTCCTGGTAGGGCTCCTTTCCCTACCATCATTTGTAAGCCCATCCTCGTGGTCTTGGATATCCTAGGTACTGGCACCTCATTCCCTTCCAATACAAAAGTTGCATTTACAAAATCTAAAGATCGAAAGGAACACTCTGTTGCTTCTTCACTAGACTCTAAATATGGCGCGTCATTGGTAACAGTGGCTATGATATCCTCCTCCGCGTTTACGGTAACTAACCGACCTTCTGTCACCAGCTTCAATTTTTGGTGCAAATGATGAGGGTCTTTGCTCTGCCGAATGAATCCAGGGCCTTCCCAGCAAGCAATTGTATGAGGGTTTGATATCTATCACTAGAAAATCCACTTCATACGTGTTTGGCCCAATTAGCAATGGTATGTCAATTCTTCCCATCACTCTTCTCTCGGTGCCATCAAATGCTCTCACTATGTTCTGGCATGTCTTCATGTGGGAACTGTCTATCGGCAACCTCTTTAGTGTGGACAATGGTAAGACATTCAAGGCTGATCCATTGTCGATTAACACACTTGGCAGAGTGTATCCCTTGCAACGAGTAGTGATGTGCAGAGCATTGGTCGATCCCATACCTCCAGGTGGAATTTTATCATCACTGAAGTAAATGAAATTATTGGCACTTATGTTACTAACCAGACGGTCAAGTTTATTGACAGATATATCCTCAGTAACATAAGTTTCGTTCAGCACTTTCATCAATGCTTCGCGATGCACTTTTGAACTTAAAAGTAGGGCTAGAACTGATATGCGAGCCGGTTGTTTGCGTAACTGCTCTACCACGCTGTATTCACTGTGCTTCAAGAATTTTAAAAACTCTTTAGCCTCTTCCTCCTTCACAGGTTCATTGATAAGTGCTTCAGCCTCTTTCTTTCATTGAACAGCCACAGTTTTTAATTTCACTGATTCTGTTTTAACGTTTTCTGAATCGTAGCGCCTTCCACTACGTGTGTAGGACCCTTCATTTTGGATTTCCTCGGAAGTGCCGACTGAGCTTTCCACTCCTGGTATTGTCATGTTACAGTCATAATTCCAAGGCACCATTTTGTTATCGTTGTAAGGAAAGGAAACAGGTTTCTGGATTACAACTTTAGGCGCGATTTGTGCTCCACCTTCTGTTTTTCTCGGTCGGGAAATGATGATCCTCGGATAATTGACTTTTTGGTTTGTCAACTCTCCTTCTGTTACACATACGTTCCCTACCTTTGAGCCTTCTTCATAAAATTTCACTTCTTTATTATCCATAAGGCTTTGCATCAAGACCCTAAACTCAGCACAGTTCTGGATCCCATGCCCCTCTGCTTTGTGGAACTCACAGTAGTTCCTTAGACCTTCACCTCATTCCACAGAACTTGATTCTATCAGTCCCCTTCTTACCATTTCTCTCCAAACTATTCTCAACGGAGTTTTCACTTTTGAGATATCCTCCTTGATCTTTCTCACGACCTTTTCACCGATCGCATTTATCCCCTTATCACCATGGTTTGGTAATGGGTTCACTGCACTAGGTGTATCATCAAACTTCACAATCCCCATCTTGATGAATCTCTCGACTAACTTTTTGAAGGCAATGCAGTGTTCTATTGAATGCCCCGTTATTCCCGCATGGTAGTCGCATTGAGCGTTTGAATCATACCATTTGGGATATGGGGGTTGTAACGGCTTCAAATAAAATGGGGACACTACGTGTGCATCTAATAAACTTTGATATAGCTCATTATACGTCATTGGGATTGGCGTAAATTAGAGCTTTTCTGAATTTTGCCTTGGGCCTGATTCTTGTCTTGTCGACCCTTGTTGCCTAGCCGTAACTAGCTTTGGCTGGCTAACAGTGGTTGCCTTTGAGTACCCTTTGTTATATGTACTCGTATTGTTCACCTCATTGTCCTTTTTCCTAGGAGCAGATCTTCTAGTGGTTTCTCCCGCTTCAATCTTACCACCCCTTATGGCATTTTAAATCATCTCTCCTGCCATCACTATATCCACAAAGCTCTTGGTGGTGCTTCCTATCATATGAGTGATGAATGGAGCCTTCAAGGTATTGATAAAGAGCATTGTGGTTTCCTTTTCTAAGAAAGGTGGCTGGACTTGCATGGCAACCTCCCTCCATCTTTACGTGTATTGCCTGAAGTTTTCATTCGATTTCTTTTCCATATTTTGCAACATGATTCTATCAGGCGTCATGTCTGTGACATGATTGTATTACTTCATGAAGGCTTGGGCTAGGTTTCTCCAGGAGCTAATCCTAGCACGGCTAAGTTGATTATACCACCTGGATGCTGCCCCCACTAAACTGTCTTGGAAACAATGAATCAAAAGTTTATCATTGTTGACGTAGCCAGCCATCCGTCTACAGAACATAGTGATGTGGGCTTCAGGGCAGCTAGTCCCATTGTACTTCTCAAATTCTGGCATCTTAAATTTATGAGGAAGCACCAAATCTGGAACCAAACTCAAGTCTTTTGCGTCAATACCATGGTGATGATCGATATTTTCCAAAGCCTTGAACTTTTCTTCCAACCATCTACAGCGATCCTCTAACTGCCTCGAGGATTCAGTTCTTATCCCTTCCCTCTCTGCTATATCCAAATCAGGGATAACAGGATTAGCAGGGTTATCTCCTGGGTTAGATCCGGAGCCAACTTGGAAGTTCATGGGTGGTCTAGTATCAGCTTGCCCCTGTTAAGGCCTAATAGTGACAGATGGCCTTTAGGGATATTCTTCAGGCTGTGCATGAGGTGGGGTAAAACCCAGGGGAATGCCTTCGCTATCCTCTCCAGTAATAGCCATGGGACCTTTTCCTTTGTCCATCGCTCCGTTCAGCATTTGGGCCATTTGAGCCATCATGTTCCTTTGGGCTTCCAACATTTGGTCTCTCATTTCTTGTTGGAGCTTTGCCAGTTGTTCTTGCATCTGGTCCTGCATGTCCCTCTGGAATTGTTCAAGTCTTTGATCCATTTCTCTTGTCTTGGCACGTGTACCGTAATGGTGTTCAGTTTCCAGATTTTCCTTCTTTCTCTCTCTCTCTTCTCTCTGTTAATTTCAACTAATTAGGCTCTCTCTATGGACTTAAATGCACATGATGTAATGTAATGCAAATGCATGAATGTAAAAAGAAGGCATCGATTCAGATTCAACTTTATTCTAGAAAACTTTATTAGAAAACAAAATCCTTTACATAAAACGAATTACAAATATGCTTTCGCCCTAAGGCCCAAAGTTCTGATTTTCCTAAACAACAAGGCTAACTCTTGACCACGATCTGACTGTAGCTCATACTTTGTGCTCAATGTATCAGCCTGTATCGCCAAAGTCTGTAGGTGATCAGCTACCTCTTGAATCTGAACTATTGCTTCACCCATGAGGTAATCCCGACTTCTAACTTGGTCATGGGAATGGTAGAGCTCTTCCTTCCATGCCCTTCTCTTGCTTCAAGCTGCTCAATTCAGAGTTCATAATTCTGCAATGCCGATTCTAATCTTTCAATCTTGCCCTTCATTTCCTCGATCTTGTTCAGAATCGACTTCAGATCGTTTGCAGAATTACGGCTTCAATGATGGTGAAGAGACCGTCCCAATTCAGCTACTCTAGCTTTTAATCCACTCTTTTCCTTTTGGCTTTCTGCTAACTTTTTTTCTGGGGCCTCGTTTTGCCTTTGCATCTCTAGGAACTTTCTCTCCCAATGGTCAGCTTTGGCCTTTTCCTCTCAAACCTCCTTTTTCCACTGTTCTGAAGTATTCCCCAATCCGGCATTTTTCATTGATAGACGCAGCTTCTTATACTCTGTCTTTAGGCTATCTAGGTCTTCCTCGACCCTTTTCTTCCCTTTTCTTAACTTATCAGCCTCCAATTTCTGAACATCCACGTCTAACCTCAGATACATTTTCAATTCTTCCAACTTCTCTATCCTCTTTCCAAGCTCTAAACTCATCTTTTCAAAATCTTGTTTCACAAGATCTAACTCTGATGGAACCACTTGCAAGCATTCCTCTCTTGATCGGACGCTTTCTGGATTCAGCTCGGGGATGTTATCATTAATCCTTCTAATCCTCCATCCCCTGTATTCTGAGGTCGTCATTGGGCCTACGGATAATCTCTTCATTCTACGAATCTGATTTCAAGCACCGGAAATCTCCTTAACCCTCTTCTTATAGTTTTTCCCTCTGTATGAGAATTCACATTGAGCCAGCCCATATGTCATTAGTACAAACTGTCTTGATCCATATTGCCTCAGTACAAGCAAAGGGGCATATCCTACGGCTCCTCAAATTCCAAGTAAAGGAACCCAATCGAAACTCCAACACCGATAAAGGATTTCGTCAGGAACCATCCAAGGAGCCCTCCACTCGATGTCTTCTTCTTGAAGGTTTTGAAGGAGTGCCATCCAGCTTTCCTCGGACACGTCTTCTCTCCTTGGTGTAGCTACTATCTCTTTCAACGGAGAGTAATTCTCAGAAAAAACTCGATAAGACACTTTCTCCACCTTCCAAAAATGACTGTGGAATCAAGACAACAACAACTGCGCACATCCAATGAACTTGCCTTCACCTGTTCTCCAACATGCATTCAAAGATCTGAATGTCTCGGCTAAGATCGCGGCACAGGTGTGACCCCTTTGTCAAGTCGATCGAATAGATCAGTAACTGCTTCATCTACATGTCTTAGAGCTTTAGGGAAGATTACCAAACCGTAAATACACAAGGCAAAAACGTCAATCTTCTTCTTTACATCTGGATGTGTTAGGATCAGGTCCCTCAAACTCACCCAAGGTACGCATTTACCCTCACCTTTCTCCTGAATTCTGGCTGAGACCCACTGCTCACTCATCCCCGTGATATTCATTAACTTCTTCACAAAAGTTGAGACATTAGCAGCCCTAGAATAAGCTTTGTCGACTTGGATCCTTGAACAGCGAAGCAAGGTTGTATATTCCTCCACCGTGGGCACTAAATCTACTTTCCCGAAATAGAAACAGCTATAAGCAGGATTCCAAAACTGAGTCATATCCCGAAACAAATGCTTATCTACCTTGACGTCGAGCAAATAAGATAGATCGCCATAATTACGATAGAACAGCTGCTTTGCCTCATCATCCCACTAGGTCCATATTCCTTTCAACTCTTGGAGCTCATTTTACGTGACACTGATACGAGCAAAATCCCGTAGTTCCGACACATACCCCTCAGCTAAGCTATCCCCTTTCTCTAATTGCCTTTGCTCTGACCATATGTGGACGATTGCATTGTCTTCCACTTTATCAAGGAATTCGTTCTCCATAACCAGCTTTCTAACTTAGAAACTGACCGTGAATCGATACCTCTTAAAATATGAAATGACATGCACAAAAATAAAACATAACGAGTTAGTACCGCAGAATGAAATATAAAGCATGCAAAATAAACAAACACCTATCTGGGTAACTACTAAGGTTTGACATAGCTCTACTTAGGGTAAGTCTTTAAGTTTTCTACGTGTGGTTTGGCTCTAAAGTTGAGGTACCCGAACCAGCAGATTCCTCGATCCTCACCCATTATAGGCTCATACGGACCGAGTTCGGTTCAGGGGAATACATTTCCCTATGGCCATGTGGAAGTGAAAACTTCACGAAGACATAGGTACAGATGTATCCCGAAAGCAATCCACTAGCCCATGCGGAGGTGAAAACCTCACGAAGGCATAGCTTCTCGCTCCCACTTAAAGGCGAGACCACAACGGTCATGTAGTGCAATGCTGAGATATATATTAAAAATTAGAACCACATGCAATAAAAGGATCATATATTTTTTTTAAATCATAATTTTAAATTCGGACAAAAGGACATGAAATTATCGATTTTACGGCTTGACTCTCTTATTGGTCCCCAGTGGAGTCGCCAAGCTGTCGAAACCATTTTTATAAGTTCTGAAAAACGGGGATCGACTTTAAAAAAATAGAAATGGAAATGGAGTCGCCACCAATCCCTTTTTACTTAGGTGTGATTGGATCACCTTGTAAAACGTTTTATTTCAAAACATTGATTTTGGTCCACGAAATACAAGAAAACGGGTTCGGGAGTCGGTTACGTATGAGGAAGGGTTAGCACCCTCATAACGCCCAAAAAATTGGTACTCAATCGGTAAAATCATGTCCTATTGTTGAAAATTTTAAAACTTTAAAATATGATCCTTTGAAAGAAAATCAAGGTTTACCTATCTCAAAGAAATAAAATGCTATGCCCAATAAGTTAGGATGTAACATCTCATGACTTCGAAGCTAGGCTTGCCTTTATTTGTAGAAAATTCTTACCTCGAAAAACAAAACATCATATCCAGTAAGTTAGGATACATTGTTTTGAATTCCCGAGAATAAGTTTTGAGTTGATGTTGTAAGTTAAAAAAGGATACTTGATACTTTAAGTTCCACGAGAAAAATTAAAACTCAGTAAGTTAGGGTATAATTTTTCTAGAAGTCCCCAAATATCATATATCGTTGTTTTAATATTTGAGTAAAATGCGTCGATTAAAAAAAATGTTTTTATAAAAAAATGGTTTGGGTAAGATATTACAACATACATATTTAATAGCAATTCTACATAACTACAAATTATACTAACAATAAATAATAAAAGAATAATATAACATGAATAAATAAAGAACTATGTTAAGCAATAATAAACGATTAAAAGAACATAAATAAATAAACATGTGATATAAAATAAATAGCGATAATTAAGACTTTCACGAAATAACAAAATCAAATGAAAAGGGAATAATATATTTAAACATTGCATACAAAAATAAAAGAATGCGACGATTTTTAAAATGATTTAATATATATATATAAACATAAAAAAAATTAAAGTAAAAAAGTACTTATAATAAATATATAATTTAATAATTTAATACATATATAAATGATTACATATAATAAAAATAATTAGTAAATAGTATATAATATTTTTATATAAAAACATATATATAATATACTAATCATAAAATTACATATATAATATAAACAATATAAACAATATATATTATATAATATAAAAAATTTTATAAAAAATAAGATTTTAGAAGTAATATATAATATAACATAATACTATATAATATAGAATTTTTAAAAAAAATGTATAATGTAATAAATAATATACAAATTATAAAATAATATATAATATAAATAATATTAAACCAAATAAAATAAATAATAATAATTAAATATATAAAGTTAATACATATAAAAATATATATGAATTTTATACTATAAACAAAATTAATATATAAATAATAAAAATAATATAACATTTTAATATGATAAAATAATTCAATATATTATTAGAATAATTTAAAAAATAAAATAAAAAAATAAATAAAGAAAGGAGGATTAAATAGCAAATAAAAATAGATATAAAAGGATTAAATCAAAACGCGCTTCACATTGCAGGGGTTACTATGGCAATTTTGCCAAATTTTCAAAACGACGTCGTTCAGATTTTAGCCTTTAAAGAGCCCGAGGATTAAAATGAAACAAAGTATAAGTTTTAGGGCTAATTTGAAAAATTAAAAAAAAGGTTAAATTGGACAAAGTTAAATCTAATAAAATTGCGGAGGGATTAAAATGGTAAATCTCCCTTTTTTATAAAATGTGCGGATCCCCCTTTTAAAACGACGTCGTTTTGGTCATTAGCTGGCTTCACCAAAACGACGCCATTCCAGTAGCCCTTATAAGCCAAAATAATAGAAAAAAAAACATTTCAATTAGGTTTTAAAAAAATAATAATAGAATCCTCTCAAAAAACGCTTAGCCTTCATCGGTCTACTGACCTTCGGCCGTCCTCGCATGTGCCTCACGCGCCATACGCGCCGTCGTCCGCGGCGGCTTCCGAAGCTAAAACCTCGCCATCAAAAGGTAAACTCGCATCCTTTTTATTTTTAAAACAACATTCGTATATAAAAATGTATAGAAAAATAAAAAATAAAAACATAATGAAATATTGAAAATCACCTTCTGCAATCAAGTTTCTGATTTTATTTCTCTATATTTCGCAAATATTTTTGTATTCTTTTTTGTCTCTTCTCTTTCGTGTCTGTGTTACAGATTCTTTTGGGGTTTTATAACCCAGAAAATAAAAAAGGAAATACAAAAATTATATATCGTTTGCCATTTTTGCTGCTCTTTCTTTCCTTTTTGCAGGTGAGAAGCGGAGATCTCGGCGGTGACTGGGCGTGGATTGCGGCGCGAGGAGAGGCTGGTGGTTGCGGCGCTTGCGGCGCCTAAGGTTTCAGAAACCCTAGGCTTCTGATTTTGCTTAGTCATTGGGCCTTTTTGGGCCATGTGTTGTTTGGGTCTGGGTAGGGTAGTCTGTTTTAGGATCTGGGTCTGAGTGGGCTGCTGGTGACTTTCAGGTTTGGGCTCTAAAGTTGTAAATGGACTGTTTAAAAAAATTTGGACTTTATATTTTATTTTTTTTATTCTGGTTTATTTGATTTGCATGGGCTCGGGCAAATTGGGCCAATTACAAAGAGAAAGATGGAAAAACTCAGAGAATTTTGGCAAGAGGAGAGGGAGAAGAATAGACGGCAAATTTTTTTTGGAAAAGGGAGCCAAAATTCGGTTATGGGAAAAAAATAAAAAAAAATCCCGATAACCCCCAAAATCACTTAATCTTCTCCCCTAATTCCCACTTCACATCCACTACTTAGAATCCCCCTATTACACAACTCCATCCCGAAATCTGAGCAAAAAAATAATACCCTTGCTTGCGCAGGGATTCGAACACAAGACCTCTACCATAATAACACACCGCTTAACCACCAAACCAGCAGGCCCATTCTGATGTAATTTACCCAACATTTAAACTTAAGCCCTTTAGGCCAGGTTAAGGATTTATTTATAAAATTCTAAAATTTTCCCAAGTCATGACTTGAACTTAGGACCTCCCACACACACCCAATACACATAACCACTAAAGTAAACAGTTATTTGTGTCACACATGAACAAAACAAAAATTAAAACTTTTGGGGCGTTACAAGCATCACTACAATAATCTTGATGTTTACTTGGCAAATGTTTAGTTAATGACTTGTTATGAATTGGGAATGATGGATGTAACGCCCCAAACCAGGTCTATGCGTTAAGACGAGATTTGGTTTGTCACACCGAACGAACATCCAAAATTTCTCTAATGATTTAAGTAAAACAGTAATGCAAAACCTTAACGTAGTTTAAAAAGAATTTGAAAGAAATTGAAAAGTAATTTAGGTGTCCAAAATTGTTATAAAACACAATATTTTTTTTAAGAAAACTTTATAGATTTTAACATACGTCCATATTAAGAGTCTTAAAATAAAATTAAATCCATCCACACATAAAAATCCATAAAAATATAATTAGAGGCCTTATTACAACATACCCAAAATAGTAATTAAAATAAGTAACTTAAATAAAGTTCATAGTTTATAAAACCCAAGCTCGTAGTATGGCCTCCACCATGTCATCCCCGGCCCAAGTCCACATCAATTTCCATTACCTGAGATGGATAATAAAACGGGGTGAGTTACAAAGAACTCAGTGTGTAACTCACTTACCACCATTATCGGGCCAGACCATCAAGGCATTAATTTGGGCTTGAGCCCAATTACAAATTTTAACAATATAAAATGAAATAACATATATAAAATGCATGTAAAATGAATTTCCCAACCAAGCCTAATTTCCATCCGCTACACACCCCGCACTAACCAAAGACACCTGTGGGGATCAAGTCAACCCACCCCGCCAAACACACCAATCGTAGGCATTTAGCCTTTTAAATAATATTGTAGTGCACTACCAAACTAGATTGTGACATAGTCACCGAACTAGAGGCATTAAGCCAAAATTTGTGGCAGAGCCACCGAACTAGATTCATGGCCACAGGCCTTACTTCTCTTCTTCATGTATCCCATCCCATGCAATTATGTATGAATAACAAACTTTTCATTTGGGTCCATTAAACAAAATAGTAATTAGCCCATTTAGCAATCTAGCGAACTTAGGCCCAAATGTCGAACTAGAAGGTTTTTGGCCCATTTAGCGATCTAGCAGTCTTTTGACCCAATTTATCGATCTAGCAGTTTTTCGGCCCAATTTAACAATCTAGCGGTTTTTTCGGCCCAATTTAACAATCTAGCAGTTTTTCGGCCCAATTTAACAATCTAGCAGTTTTTCGGCCCAATTTATCAATCTAGCAGTTTTTTGGCCCAATTTATCAATCTAGCAATTTTTCGGCCCAATTTATCGATCTAGAAATTTTTCGGCCCAATTTATCGATCTAGCAATTTTTCCAACTTTAACCGTTTTCATGCATTTACACAAAAGTGTTAATTATCACATAAATTTCGATTTTGCCATTTTTACGATTTATCATAATACTTACTTTGCTTAGTATCTAACCCGAAAGGTAAGTGTGAAGTTACACACCGGTTATGGTGAGAACTAGACTTTCCCGCTTTCGTCAACACCTATACATATCACGATAACTTATGATCATTATAATCTAATAATAAAACCGATCTAAACATAACGATCTAAAATTTACCCCGGATTTTTGAACTACTTCCACTTGCGGTTTCTCCCGATTGATGGTTCGTTAACCGAATCAACTCCACGAACAAATAATGGTTCGGGAGTACGAACTACTTCAAACAATTGATTCTCCTCAGATGAACGTCCACAACCCGGTGGGAAATCTCGGATTGCCGATACAGTCCTTTGTTTATACTTAGGGGGATTAATGGTACCACCCTTCTTCCAACACTATATACGGCCCGTTTTTTCCTATCTTGATTGTCTTCAAAGACAAAGATCGTTAGCACGCCCTAATAATATATATATATCGATTATGACTAAAGGCTTTGAGAACGAGATTTGCTTACCACAAATATTCTTGTTCCACAAGAGAAATCGATCCAAGCGTACTATGTCACACACGACCTCTTGATTTCCAATCTTCCGTTATCGCACTAAAGTATAACAAAATAAACGTTAATAGAATGAACGCTTATTTTGATCTAAGAAAGCCTTCAAACCACCATCAATATTCGCCAAATACTATAAACTAATCGAAGACGGAAAAGAACCCTTACCTATTTTCCACGGTTGAAAAGAAACGATTGAGAATGTTGCTTATGAATAGAGAGATATTCGGCTATGAAGAATCAAAGAAAAAAAAGAAAATGGTTCGGTTAAGGTACACTAACATTCGCCATGAAGAGATTAAAGGAGAAAGTATTGATTGAAAAGAAATCAAAATAAGAGAATAGGGATGATGATAATTCGGTTTTCAAGGAAAACAAAAGAGAAAGAAAGAGATGAGTTTAAGATCAAGGCACATTCGGCAATGGAGAAAAGGAGAGAAAAGAAAGGAATGGTCTTTTGATGTAGGTGATTTCGGCACTAATGAGAAAAAGGCACAAAAAGAATACCAAATGATGTGCAATAATGACCAAATGGTCAAAAAAAATCAAGGCTTACCAAGGATCAAATTCGGCCAAGGGAGAGAGGTTGAGAGAATTTGCAAAACTATGCACAAAACTAAGAATGACCAAAAAGAGACTTCAAATCCTAGCCAAACTAACACCAAAAATTCGGCTCCCCCCTAGACCATATTGCCGTCCCTATGCATGGTCAAATGGCCATGATTTTATTTCCAAAACACTTTCCTTGATACTTGCCCTATGTCTCCATATCTTTCCTTAATTTCTTGATTCCCTTCCATAAGTTAACAATTTCCTTAATCCTTTGATATACTAACTAAAAATAACAAGGTCAACACTTACCATATATGCACTTGGCCGACACTTGCTATACATGTGCAGAAAAATTAAAAATAAAATTCATCTAGATGCTAAACAAGGGATTCGAACCTTCTCCCTCATGCACTAACTCATGCGCCAACACCACTTTGCCTTATACTCATCTTATGCTACACTTTGACACATTAATTAACTTATGTGTCAATGCCACTTGCTCCACTTCAATAAATTTTAAAAACTAAAAATTATTCCATCCCCGAATAATTCTAATTCTTCTTTAGGACTATAATAAACACGAACACGAAAAAAAAATAATAAGAAAATTTTCCTTCATAATCTAAACACCAAATCATGCAATAATCGATACTCGAATTTTAGGGTGTTACAACTCTACCCTCCTAAAAAAAAATTTCGTCCTCGAAATTTACCTGGTTGAAAAAGGTGAGGGTATTGTTGTCGAATTGCATCCTCAGGCTCCCACGTAGCTTCCTCCACTCCGTGGTTACGCCATAAAATCTTGACCAACGGCACGGTTTTCTTTCTTAGCACCTTAACATCTCGGTCTAAGATTTCCACTGGTTCCTCCTCAAAAGACAAGTCTGACTTCAACTCCACTTCTTCTACCGGTACTATGTGCGAAGGATCCGATCTATAGCGCCAAAGATGGAAACATGAAAAACATTATGAATCGACTCAACTCCGAGGTAATTCGATCGATAGGCCATTGGACCAACACGCTTCACCACACGATATGGTCCAATGTATCTAGGACTCAATTTGCCCTTCTTCCCAAACCTAAAAATCTTCTTCCAAGGTGAGACCTTCAAGAACACTTGATCCCCACAAAGATACTCGATACTTCTACGCTTGGATCTGCATACGACTTTTGTCTATCTCAAGCTTCCTTTAACCGTGCTCGAATAGCTTTTACTTTTTCTTCCGCTTTGAGATCACTCGGACCTAACATCCGTCGTTCGCCCAATTCAGGTCCAACAACTAGGAGAACGACACCTACGACCATATAATGCCTCGTAGGGTGCCATCTCGAATGCTAGATTGATAGCTATTGTTGCAAGCAAATTCGCCAATGGTAGAAAATCCTCCCAACTACCTTTGAAGTCGATTACACAACCCCTTAACATGTCTTCCAGAATCTGAATTACTCTTTCTGATTGACCATCTGACTGAGGATGAAAAGCCGTACTGAAATTTAGCTTTGTTCCCAAAGCTTCATGCAATGCTTTCCAAAACCGTGACGTAAACCTAGGATCCCTATCTCGATATAATAGACGCAGTACCCCATGCAACCTCACGATTTCGGATACGTGCATGCTTAGCCAACTTCGTAACGAGTAATCCGCATTTAACCGGTAGAAAATGAGCAACTTCGTCAAACGATCAACAATTACCCAAACAGAGTTTTTCTTAGTAGGTGTTAAAGGTAACCCACTAACAAAATCCATTGTTATCCGCTCCCATTTCCAAAGAAGAATCTTTACTGGTTGTAATAATCCCGACGGCAATTGATGTTCTCGCTTCACTTGCCGACAAGTTAAACATTTTCCCACAAATTCAGAAATCTCACGCTTCAACCCTGGCCACCAATATTGTTCACGAAGATCCCGATACATCTTATTTCCTCCGGGGTGCATAGCATAAGGGCTACTATGCGCCTCTTGAAGAATCATTTGTCTCAGATCTGAGTCCTTAGGCATACAGACTTTTCCACGAAAGCACAACACACCTTCCGTGTTTATACCAAAATCCTCTATTCCTCCATTTTCAACTTGTTGAAGTAAAGGTCCCAACTTTTCATCTAATATTTGCTTTTTCTTAATTTGCTCCAACCACAGAGGCTTCACCTGAAGTTCCGCTATCAAACTACCATCCTCGTACAAACTTAAATGGGCAAACATTGCTCTCAAATCAGATACCACCTTACGACTTAACGCGTCTGCTACCACATTAGCTTTTCCAGGATGATACTCGATTGAGAAATCATAGTCCTTTAACAGCTCCACCCATCTTCGTTGTCTCAAGTTTAATTCCTTCTGAGTAAGAAGATACTTAAGACTCTTGTGATCCGTATAGATGATAGACTTTTCACCGTAGAGGTAATGCCTCCAAATCTTTAGAGCAAACACTCTGCAGCTAACTCCAAGTCATGAGTAGGGTAGTTTACTTCGTATGGGTCTCAATCGACGAGAAGCATAAGCTACCACTTTCCCATTTTGCATCAATACGCAACCTAATCCCGTATGCGACGCATCACAATAAATCAGAAACTCCTTTCCACCTCAAAGTTGAATCAATACCGCGCTTACAAAATCTTCTTCAATTCATCGAAACTTTCTTGCTATTTTTCAGTCCATATAAACGGTACTCCCTTTCGCAAAAACTTAGTTAGAGTGCAAAGAATCAACGAAAACCCCTCAACAAAGCGTCTATAGTAACCAGCCAAACCCAAGAAACTTCGAATCTCGACATCGACTTTGGTGGTTTCCAATCCAATACACCTCAATCTTCCGAGGATCCACCCTTATTCCTTCGGCTGACACCAAATGACCCAAGAAAGTCACTTCCCTTAACCAGAATTCACATTTACTGAATTTGGCATACAGTTGATTATCTCGAAGTAACTACAATACAATTCGCAAATGCGAATCATGCTCTTCTTCATTCATTGAATATACCAGAATGTCATCTATGAATACCACCACAAACCAGTCTAAATATGGTTGAAAGACCCGGTTCATCATATCCATAAATGCAGCTGGTGCATTGGTCAACCCAAACGGCATCACCAAAAACTCATAATGTCCATAACGAGTTCGGAAAGCCGTCTTGTGAATATTCGCTTCTTTCACCTTAAGCTGATGATAACCCGATCTCAAATCAATTTTGGAGAAAACTGAAGCTCCCTTCAATTGATCAAACAGGTCATCAATTCTTGGCAGAGGGTACCTATTCTTGATCGTCAATTTATTTAATTGCCTGTAGTCAATACACATACGCATCGACCCATCTTTCTTCTTAACAAACAAAACCGGTGCTCCCCACGGAGACACACTCGGTCGGATAAAGCCTCGATCTAGAAATTCTTGAATTTGAGCTTTAAGCTCCGCCAACTCCTTCGGTGCCATTCTATAAGGAGCAATGGACACTGGAGCCGTTTCGGGCAAAAGCTCAATACCAAATTCCACTTCCCGATCTGGAGGTACACCGGGAAGTTTTTTAGGAAATACATCTGGAAATTCCTTCACTGTCCTCACATCTTCCACTGACAACTCTTTGGCATCTAAAGCACTAATAAATGCTAAAAATGCTCCATACCCTTTTCGCACCAACTTTTCTGCCTTTAAGTGCAGATACCACATTTGCCAAGTAATTCCTTCGCTCGCCTATCATAATTATTTCTTTATCCTCCACCGTCCATATTGACATCCGCTTTTCAGCAGAATCCAATTTCGCCCGGTGCTTAACCAACCAATCCATGCCCAAAATGATATCGAACTCGCCAAAAGGCAATTCCATCAAATTTGCCAAAAATATTTCTCCTTGAATTTCTAAGGGCACATCTCAAAACAGTTTATTTACCAATACCGATTGTCCTAAAGGACTAATTACCTTCATCTCATTATTGGAAATTTCAGAGTCTAAATTCAAGTTTCCAGATATGGTGCTAGCAACATACGAATGGGTAGAACCAATATCTATCAAAGCAATAATAGTACATCAAAAATGAAGAACGTGCCGCTTATCACATCAGTGCATTGCCATCCTCACGGCGCCTAACCGCATATACCAATCCCGGGCCGTCTCGCATCCGTGTTGCCTCTAGGACCATTTCCTCAACCCGCGCACCTTGACCACGCCCAAATTTCATTACCACCACGACTGGTCCACGACCTCTCGGTGGTTGCTTTGAATTCCTCTTGCCGGTGGTGCATCGAGATTACGAGCTTCCCGAGTTGTATCCACTGACGAGGCGCTTCCTATATTGATGATCCATCGACCGCGTTTATAGCAAGCATCCGCTTTTCTTCCAAAGACTCTCCAAAATGCCTTTTCCCACAATCAAGCACAATCTCGACTCTGATTCACGATTCTGTGTGTTCTTCCTTGAGCTGGTTCCTCGCTCCGAGGCCTCTTCGTAAACCTTTTGAAGAACCCGAATACTTCATATCTCTCTTGTCTCTAGCTCGTTCCCGATTCTCGACGTTCCGAGTTCTTAACCTCTTCGGCTATCTTGGCCTTTTCCACAAGCGTGGCAAAAGTTCTAACTTGTTGTGGGGCTATCAAAACCCGCAATTCATCGTTCAAGCCATCCTCAAAGCGTACACAACGTTCATAATCTGCTGCCACTATTGTTCGAGCATAGCGACTCAAGCGCAAAAAACTCGACTTCATATGCTTTTGCCACCGCCTTATTCCTTGGACCAGATTCGAAATTCCTTCCTTCCGCATCAACATAACTCGTTCCTACATATTTCCCTTGGAAGGAAACTTTAAAGAATTCCCAATTAACTAATGCGCCTTCAAAGCCTTCTGACAAGAAAGCCACTATTGGTATGCTTCGTCCCTTAACAAGGACACCGCTCCCTTAATTTTTGTTCCACAAGACACTCAAGATCGTCCATAATTCGCTCCCATCGCCTCAAGCCAATATTCAGCGACATTTGGAGCTACACTTGAGACACCTCTCAAACCTCAACACCACTTGATTTCAAACGTTCCGATATCGACCCACGAGTCGCCGTTGGCCCGTTCTAGCTCCAAATGACCCTTTCAAGGACTCGCAGCATTGCTCGCGCCACACGCATTATCTTCTTCCATATGATTATGTGATCCCGTCTCACTTTCGAGTGGCGCAGTGCATCCATTTCTCGCATATGATCCGGTGCTTCGGTTGCGCCTCTAACACCTCGTCCTCTACCACGCCACGCCTACCGCATCCACGACCACGCCCTCTAGAGCTCATAATGACTGATTTAATCTGATTAAGAGTTTTATGAATCAAAATACTATTTCAGTTGTTTATTAATGATGTTTTATGATATGAAAGAGATAGAGTTGTTTTCGCAACCATATCCTATTGTCTCAATCTCTACGGTTTTCAACACCTAAAACTAGAAGTTCTAGAGTGTTTCTTATGATCATATCACAATATAAACAATCGATATACAGATACTTACTTGACTTGGCGCGGGATGCTCATGGTGCCATACTACCTTTAAATCATAAAGTCTAGAAATTTTGAATTGTTTTTCAAACAAACATCATTATTGAACCCACACCACAGCCGAGTTTTGAAACTTGGCTCTGATACCATTAAATGTAACGCCCCAAACCAGGTCTATGCGTTAAGACGAGATTTGGTTTGTCACACCGAACGAACATCCAAAATTTCTCTAATGATTTAAGTAAAACAGTAATGCAAAACCTTAACGTAGTTTAAAAAGAATTTGAAAGAAATTGAAAAGTAATTTAGGTGTCCAAAATTGTTATAAAACACAATATTTTTTTTTAAGAAAACTTTATAGATTTTAACATACGTCCATATTAAGAGTCTTAAAATAAAATTAAATCCATCCACACATAAAAATCCATAAAAATATAATTAGAGGCCTTATTACAACATACCCAAAATAGTAATTAAAATAAGTAACTTAAATAAAGTTCATAGTTTATAAAACCCAAGCTCGTAGTATGGCCTCCACCATGTCATCCCCGGCCCAAGTCCACATCAATTTCCATTACCTGAGATGGATAATAAAACGGGGTGAGTTACAAAGAACTCAGTGTGTAACTCACTTACCACCATTATCGGGCCAGACCATCAAGGCATTAATTTGGGCTTGAGCCCAATTACAAATTTTAACAATATAAAATGAAATAACATATATAAAATGCATGTAAAATGAATTTCCCAACCAAGCCTAATTTCCATCCGCTACACACCCCGTACTCAACCAAAGACACCCTGGGGATCAAGTCAACCCACCCCGCCAAACACACCAATCGTAGGAATTTAGCCTTTTAAATAATATTGTAGTGCACTACCGAACTAGATTGTGACATAGTCACCGAACTAGAGGCATTAAGCCAAAATTTGTGGCAGAGCCACCGAACTAGATTCATGGCCACAGACCTTACTTCTCTTCATCATGTATCCCATCCCATGCAATTATGTATGAATAACAAACTTTTCATTTGGGTCCATTAAACAAAATAGTAATTAGCCCATTTAGCAATCTAGCGAACTTAGGCCCAAATGTCGAACTAGAAGGTTTTTGGCCCATTTAGCGATCTAGCAGTCTTTTGACCCAATTTATCGATCTAGCAGTTTTTCGGCCCAATTTAACAATCTAGCAGTTTTTTCGGCCCAATTTTGTAATATCCAGGGATAGGGGCTATTTTGTTATTGCATTGTTTTGCATGTGGTTGTTTTGTAATGTTGCTTTTGTGTTATTTTGGGGCTTAGTTGTAAGCTTAGTATAAGCCGGAGTGGTAGGAAAAAAATTGGTTTTAAGTTTTATGTGAGAGGAGCTGAAGGAGCTGGGGTTTATAAATAATTTTAGGTGAAAAGTTAGCACAAGAGTTGAGCTAGCAAGATGGCAAAGCATGCGCCACTTGGGGCTTGTGTTTGGCGTCACTTGCAGGGGAGGAGGTCCTGTGTTCAAGCTGCGAAAATCCCACATTTTTGCTCTCATTTTGACGGCATGGAGGAGGAGAGTTGTGGGCAGGTCAAACTCTGCCATGGACCAAGTCAAATGTTTAAATGGTGGGTGGAGAGTGAATTTAGGAAGGAGACTAGTTCAAACTAGTTTGAATGTGTGGCTTGGAGTAATTGTGGGTAGTGGCCGAATGTTGGGGAGTTTGTAGAGAGAGTGGCCGGTTTTGGTAAGTGGGGAGGGGTGTTAGCCGAAATTCACTTAGGCTTTTGTGCATTTTCGGTCTTTGGAGTGTCAAGCAAAAGTTCTTTCTTTGGTCTTTTGTTAGCCGAATTTTCTAAAGAGTGTTCTCTCATTTTTTTTTCATTTTCTTTCTTGAAACCGAAGGTACTGACAACCTTTGCCGAATTTGCTTTGTTCTTTGCTCTTGACTTTCATTGATAGCCGAATGTCATCTTGAAGACACAATTGTGTTTTGCTTCTTTTGCTATTCACCCTTCCATTTCTTTGCTTCTTCACTTTGTGTCAAGCCGAATTTAGTATCTCTCCTTCTCACATTTTTCTTTTTCCCTTCTTAAACTTTGGTAGCCGAATCTTATCCTCCAAAACACTTTCTTCATCTATTTGCTTTCAAACCGAAAGTCCCCACTCTCTACTCATCTCTTATTCCTGTCTTTTTGTTCAAAGCTCAAGCCGTTTGTCTCCATTTGTTTCTTCCATTCCTCTTGGCCGAAACTCTCCTCTCTCTTAGTAGTTCCTTGGTGGCCGAATATTAGAAGGGTGGTGAACGTGTTGGGTTCTTGTTTTCTTTCGGTTGGTGGTAGGTAAGAGTTTGGCCGAATGGTCATTTTCTCTCTTTCTTTTTCTCAATCAATTTGGGTTTGATTAAGGGCCGATTTCGGCATTGGTTGAAGGGTGTTAATCTCTTGTGTTGTAACCGATTGGATTGTAGGACTTCTGGATTTTGGGAGCAATCGAGAGGGGCCTTCTTTCTCTGTAAAGCAATAGAGGAAGGCCGATTGTCAGAAGAACCACCGTTTGGTTCGGGGTTTGGTAGGAAACCAACCCATTTGCAAGGAGCAAGGTGTGTTAAGATTGTAGATCGATTTGTTGAGTTGAAAAGCTTGCGTTTTAACAGGTGTGTAACTAACACACTCATTGCTTAGTAATATGTTAAATAAACCTGATTGTCAAACAGTGTGGTTGATTGATATGATACCCTATGGGGTATGCGCATGGATTCGGGTAAGCCCGTTTCATTACGAGTTCTATTAATGGTATATGATATCATGATCGATGATGTATGTGATATGAGATACAATGTTAAACATGTTAGCATGATTACATATATTGCACGATTTGCATTAGTATGATATGTTATGGGTGAGATGAGAGGAGGGGGAATATGATATCCGTGTCTTTGGGACACCAGTGGTTTGGCACCACCAGTGGTTTGCTACCACAGATTGATTATTGTGACTTTGGGTCACCAGAGGTTTGGCACCTCAGCGTCTCGTCCCAGTGGCTTAGCACCACAGTGGGTTGGCCCCACAGTTGATTATACGGGATTGACGCCAGTGATTTGGTATCACACGATGGGTTGGCCCCATCATTGGATTCGTGACTTCGGTCACCAGTGATTTGGTATCACATTTGTGTCTTTGGGACACCGCAGGGTTTGGCACCTCAAAGCGCCTCGCCCCAGTGGCTTAGCACCACGCTGTGGGGTTGGCCCCACACCGATTATACGGGATTGACGCCAAATGATTTGGTATCACACGATGGGTTGGCCCCATCATTGGATTATTCGTGACTTTGGGTCACCAAAGTGGTTTGGCACCACAATTATGGATATCGTGACTTTGGGTCACCAGTGGTTTGGCACCACCAAAGGGTTTGGTACCACATGGGGTAGAAATGGAGTGCGGATGGCTAGGATTGAGTGCATTACTTGTATTATTGCTATGATGTGTGTTAGCATGTTGCATTATTCGGAGAGGGATTTATGCACCGAGTCTTGCGACTCACCTTCTCCTTATCGCTTCAGTGTGACACTTAGATTGTGGACATGGAGCCGGGTGGACTCGAGGTGCTCATGCCATGAATAAATTCAGATTTTCACTGATTTAAATACTTGGTACTTTATTTCCTTTATTTTCATTTGGTTTTGCTAGGATTGTAAATGGCCTTTTAAAGTTATGCTTTGGTTATTTATATGTTTAAATGTGATTTCAAATATGCCTTAACAAAGAATTCGACTAATATTGGATAAAACTTGGAAAGATGAGGTTTTCAAACTACAACGCGATATGTTTTAAACTTTACCATCGGGTATCACCCTAAAACATTAAAAATAAATGCCACTCAAACAATTTCTAGAACTAGAGATTTTTTTTTCACACTAAACCCAAAATGTTTTTAAGCATCAAGAAGGAGATTACTTGGGATTCTCAAACGATATGTATTTGTCTTACTTATGGAGCCAACCAAGTTTTCAAATTTTCGGGTTTTCAAAATTCACTACCAGTTTTAAAGCAATCATGCCCAAGATTTTGACAAGTATAAAATATGACAAAGAGTTTTTCATCGAATCTTTAACCTGAAACCTAACCCCTCAAACGCGATTTTCCCCGTAACATGCCAGATTCGATCGTGGTGTATTGACCGGGTTTAGGGTGTTACAATTTTGGTATCAGAGCCAAGTTCAAGGCTTCATACTGTGGCCCGAGGCCCAAAATGTTTTAAGAATTTTTGTTTTTAAATGTTTTTGTTTCAAAGTATATGGTTTGGAAGGCATGGCTTGAGTCTCCTGCACTAATCGCGCCCCAGTAAGTACTCCTTACTATTCTTGTGATTACCGATGTTGGTGTAATATGATGGAATAACTAGCAATTACTTTAGAAATCAAACCACTGGGTCCACGACTTGCGAAAAAAAAATTTCTTTAATAAGAAATATTCATAAGATCGTGCTTTTAAATAGCGGAATAAATACTCGATGCATAAAACTTCAATCACTAAGTCGAGATCGTAGTCATGAGCACTCGGGGTGGACGTGGTCGTAATACACGTGGACGTGGTCGGGGGTAGGATGACGCTTTACAACCCAGAGGGTCCGGGTCGTGGGTCGAGAATGAGATACCGCACCACCACCACCGGAGGTGGTGAATTTCGTGATCGCATCGATGACGCAGCGTCGCAGCGATGCCGCGAGTTTGGGAAAGGGTAGCCGAGTAGGTGGAGGCGCAGAGCTAGGAAATCGTGCTCGAGCGACTCGTGAGCAAATGGGGCCGAGGTATTTAGAGGTGTTTCGGTGTCGCTCCAAAGACGGGCCGAGTATTGGCGGAAGCGACGGAGCGGATCATGGATGATCTGGACTCGATCGCCGAGGAGAAGTCAAGGGGATAGTATCGCTCCTTCGGGATGAGTCATACCAGTGGTGGCTCACGGTTTGAGACGGGGCTGCAGCGGAGGATCTCACTTGGGATTATTTTAGGGCTGCTTATCAGAAAAAGTACATTGGAGCTAGCTACATTGACGCACAACGAAAAGCATTTTTGAGGCTAGTTCAGGGGAGTAAGTCTGTGTCAGAGTACGAGGTAGAATTCTTGAAGCTGAGTAGGTATGCTAGGGGCATTGTGGCTACTGAACACGAGAGGTGTGTTCGATTCGAGGATGGTCTGAGAGACGAATTAAGACTGCTGATTGCTCCACAGCAGGAGCGTGAGTTTGCCGTCCTGGTTGAGAAGGCTAAGGTAGCCGAGGGTGTTAAAGAATCTGTGAGGCAAAACATGGATAGGAACAGACATATAAAGGGGTTTTGGATCAGTTCGTAGTGGTTTTTATTGACGACATCTTAGTATACTCAAAGACAGAGGAGGAGCATGATGCACACTTGCGAATAATACTGCAGATTCTGAGGGAAAAACAGCTTTATGCAAAATTTAGTAAGTGCGAGTTCTGGCTCAGGGAGGTGACATTCTTGGGTCATGTAGTGTCGGCTGAGGGGATTAGGGTAGATCCTCGAGAAGATTGAGGCGCTTTTGGATTGGAAGCCGCTAAGTCGATGGCTGAGATTCGAGTTTTCTGGGTTTGGCAGGATACTACCGAAGATTTGTAGAAGGTTTTTCATTGATCGCAGCGCCAATGACCAAGTTGTTAAGGAAAGGGGTTCCATTTATTTGGACTGAGAAGTAGCGGTGGAGAGTTTCGACAAACTAAAGAAGATTTTGACCAAGCTCGGTTTTAATTCAACTCGAGGTCGGGAAGGAATTCACAGCAGTATTGCGATGCATCACATACGGGATTGGGTTATGTCTTGATGCAGGAAGGTAAGGTTGTGGCTTACGCATCTCGGCAGTTGAGGCCACATGAGGTCAATTATCCGATGCACGACTTGGAGTTAGCAGCTGTAGTCTTCGCCTTGAAAATTTGGAGGCACTACTTGTACGGAGAGAGATCGATAGTCTACACAGATCACAAGAGTCTAAAGTATCTTTTGACTCGTAAGGATTTGAATTTGAGGCAACAGCAGATGGATTGAATTGCTCAAGGATTATGATTGTTCGATTGAATATCATCCGGGCAAGGCTAACGTGGTGGCGCACGCGCGTGAGCCGTAAGGTTGTTTCGGACTTAAGAGCGATGTTTGCCCATCTGAGATTGTATGACGATGGAAGTATTCTGGCAGAGTTGCAGGTTAAGCCTACTTGGGTTGAGCAGATCAGAGAGAAATAGTTGGAAGATGAGGTTTTGAGTGCGCAGAGGTCTCGTGCATGATGGTGGTGGTTTGGAGGGTTACGCTTTATCTAGTGATGGAGTGTTGTGTTTTCAAGGCGTGAGCTTGTATGCCGAAAGACGTTGAGTCGAGGCAGAGGATTCTTCAGATGCACATAGCAGCCCATACGCTATGAATCTGGAGAAAGCAAGATGTATAAAGATCTAAGAGAGCAATTTTGGTGGCGGGTTTGAAGAAAGAAGTGACGGGGTTTGTAGGGAAGTGCTCGACATGTCACAGGTCAAGGTCGAGCATCGATTGTTCATTCGGGGTTGCTTCAACCAGTGAAGATTCCACAATGGAAGTGGGAAAGAATAGCTATGGATTTCGTCAGTGGATTACCTTTTACGCCGAGCAAGAAAGACTCAGTTTGGGTAATTGTGGATCGTCTGACTAAATCAGCTCACTTCATTCCTGTAGGGGTTGATTACTCACTTCGCAGGTTGGCGGTTTGTATGTGTCGAGATAGTGAGATTGCACAAAGGTGCCGATGATCGATTATCTCGGATAGGGATCCCGATTTACGCTGAGGTTCGAAAGCGTTGCATCAGCTTTGGGTACGCGCTTGGATTTCAGCACGGCTTTTCACCCGCAGTCTGACGGGCAGTCGAAAAGGGTTATACAGATCTTAAAGGATATGCTAAGAGGTTGTGTTCTAGATTTCAGAGGTAGTTGGGAGGAGTTTCTGCCATTAGCTGAGTTCGCCTACAATAATAGTTACCAAGCAAGCATCAAAATGGCACCTTATGAGGCGTTGTATGGTAGAAAGTGTCGCTCACCTACATGTTGGACGGAGTTGGGTGAACGCCAATTGTTGGGACCAGAGTTGGTTGCAGAGACCGAAGACAAGGTTAAGTTTATTCAGGCTCGATTGAAAGAAGCTTCGGATAGGCAGAAGTCTTATGCCGATCTCAAGCGGAGAGATATAGAGTTTGCTGTGGGGGATCAAGTTTTCCTGAAGGTCTCGCCATGGAAGAAAGTATTGAGATTCGGAAGGAAAGGCAAGCTAAGTCCGAGGTTTATTGGGCCGTATAAGGTACTGAAACGAGTGGGACCAGTAGCTTACCAGCTTGAGTTGCCAATGAGTTGAGTCGATTCACGATGTATTTCACGCTTTGATGCTTAGGCGTTATCGTTCGGATCCATCGCATGTCGTGAGCAGTGGAAGAGATCGAGGTGAATCCGGATTTGACCATGGAGGAGGAACTCGTGCGCATCCTAGATCGGGATGTAAAGGTTTTGCGTAGGAAGTCGATTGCCTCTGGTAAAGGTGCTATGGCGGAACCATGGCGTGGAAGAAGCTACGTGGGAACCCGAGGATGTGATGAGACAGCAGTACCCTCAACTCTTTTGATCAGGTAATTTCGAGGCCGAAATTATTTTTTTTAGGGGGTAGAACTGTAATATCCAGGGATAGGGGCTATTTTGTTATTGCATTGTTTTGCATGTGGTTGTTTTGTAATGTTGCTTTTGTGTTGTTTTGGGGCTTAGTTGTAAGCTTAGTATAAGCCGGAGTGGTAGGAAAAATTTTGGTTTTAAGTTTTATGTGAGAGGAGCTGAAGGAGCTGGGGTTTATAAATAATTTTAGGTGAAAAGTTAGCACAAGAGTTGAGCTAGCAAGATGGCAAAGCATGCGCCACTTGGGGCTTGTGTTTGGCGTCACTTGCAGGGGAGGAGGTCCTGTGTTCAAGCTGTGAAAATCCCACATTTTTGCTCTCATTTTGACGGCATGGAGGAGGAGAGTTGTGGGCAGGTCAAACTCTGCCATGGACCAAGTCAAATGTTTAAATGGTGGGTGGAGAGTGAATTTAGGAAGGAGACTAGTTCAAACTAGTTTGAATGTGTGGCTTGGAGTAATTGTGGGTAGTGGCCGAATGTTGGGGAGTTTGTAGAGAGAGTGGCCGGTTTTGGTAGTTTGTAGAGAGAGTGGCCGGTTTTGGTAAGTGGGGAGGGGTGTTAGCCGAAATTCACTTAGGCTTTTGTGCATTTTCGGTCTTTGGGGTGTCAAGCAAAAGTTCTTTCTTTGGTCTTTTGTTAGCCGAATTTTCTAAAGAGTGTTCTCTCATTTTTTTTTTCATTTTCTTTCTTGAAACCGAAGGTACTGACAACCTTTGCCGAATTTGCTTTGTTCTTTGCTCTTGACTTTCATTGATAGCCGAATGTCATCTTGAAGACACAATTGTGTTTTGCTTCTTTTGCTATTCACCCTTCCATTTCTTTGCTTCTTCACTTTGTGTCAAGCCGAATTTAGTATCTCTCCTTCTCACATTTTTCTTTTTCCCTTCTTAAACTTTGGTAGCCGAATCTTATCCTCCAAAACACTTTCTTCATCTATTTGCTTTCAAACCGAAAGTCCCTACTCTCTACTCATCTCTTATTCCCTGTCTTTTTGTTCAAAGCTCAAGCCGTTTGTCTCCATTTGTTTCTTCCATTCCTCTTGGCCAAACTCTCCTCTCTTATTAGTTCCTTGGTGGCGAATATTAGAAGGGTGGTGAACGTGTTGGGTTCTTGTTTTCTTTCGGTTGGTGGTAGGTAAGAGTTTGGCCGAATGGTCATTTTCTCTCTTTCTTTTTCTCAATCGATTTGGGTTTGATTAAGGGCCGATTTCGGCATTGGTTGAAGGGTGTTAATCTCTTGTGTTGTAACCGATTGGATTGTAGGACTTCTGGATTTTGGGAGCAATCGAGAGGGGCCTTCTTTCTCTGTAAAGCAATAGAGGAAGGCCGATTGTCAGAAGAACCACCGTTTGGTTCGGGGTTTGGTAGGAAACCAACCCATTTGCAAGGAGCAAGGTACGTTAAGATTGTAGATCGATTTGTTGAGTTGAAAAGCTTGCGTTTTAACAGGTGTGTAACTAACACACTCATTGCTTAGTAATATGCTAAATAAACCTGATTGTCAAACAGTGTGGTTGATTGATATGATACCCTATGGGGTATGCGCATGGATTCGGGTAAGCCCGTTTCATTACGAGTTCTATTAATGGTATATGATATCATGATCGATGATGTATGTGATATGAGATACAATGTTAAACATGTTAGCATGATTACATATATTGCACGATTTGCATTAGTATGATATGTTATGGGTGAGATGAGAGGAGGGGGAATATGATATCCGTGTCTTTGGGACACCAAAGTTTTTGGCACCACCAGGTGGTTTGCTACCACAGATTGATTATTGTGACTTTGGGTCACTAGAGGTTTGGCACCTCGTCTCGTCCCAATGGCTTAGCACCACACGGTGGGTTGGCCCCACGCTGATTATACGGGATTGACGCCAATGATTTGGTATCACACGATGGGTTGGCCCCATCATTGGATTCGTGACTTCGGTCACCAAAGTGATTTGGTATCACATTCGTGTCTTTGGGACACCATAGGTTTGGCACCTCATAGCGCCTCGTCCCGGCTTGGCTTAGCACCACAGTGGGTTGGCCCCACACCGATTATACGGGATTGACGCCAAAGTGATTTGGTATCACACGATGGGTTGGCCCCATCATTGGATTATTCGTGACTTTGGGTCACCAAAGGGTTTGGCACCACAATTATGGATATCGTGACTTTGGGTCACGGTGGTTTGGCACCACCAGTGGTTTGGCACCACCAGTGGTTTGGTACCCCATGGGGTAGAAATGGAGTGCGGATGGCTAGGATTGGGTGCATTACTTGTATTGCGTTGCTATGATGTGTGTTAGCATGTTGCATTATTCAGGAGAGGGATTTATGCACGAGTCTTGCGACTCACCTTCTCCCTTATCGCTTCAGTGACACTTAGATTGCGGACATGGAGCCGGGTGGACTCGAGGTGCTCATGCCATGAATAAATTCAGATTTTCACCGATTTAAATACTTGGTACTTTATTTCCTTTATTTTCATTTGGTTTTTCTCGGGATTGTAAATGGCCTTTTAAAGTTATGCTTTGGTTATTTATATGTTTAAATGTGATTTCAAATATGCCTTAACAAAGAATTGGACTAATATTGGATAAAACTTGGAAAGATGAGGTTTTCAAACTACAACGCGATATGTTTTAAACTTTACCATCGGGTATCACCCTAAAACATTAAAAATAAATGCCACTCAAACAATTTCTAGAACTAGAGATTTTTTCACACTAAACCCAAAATGTTTTTAAGCATCAAGAAGGAGATTACTTGGGATTCTCAAACGATATGTATTTGTCTTACTTATGGAGCCAACCAAGTTTTCAAATTTCCGGTTTTCAAAATTCACTACCGCTTTAAAGCAATCATGCCCAAGATTTTGACAAGTATAAAATATGACAAAGAGTTTTTCATCGAATCTTTAACTCAAAACCTAACCCCTCAAACGCGATTTTCCCGTAACATGCCAGATTCGGTCGTGGTGTATTGACCGGGTTTGGGGTGTTACAAATTTAACAATCTAGCAGTTTTTCGGCCCAATTTAACAATCTAGCAGTTTTTCGGCCCAATTTATCAATCTAGCAGTTTTTCGGCCCAATTTATCAATCTAGCAATTTTTTGGCCCAATTTATCGATCTAGAAATTTTTCGGCCCAATTTATCGATCTAGCAATTTTTCCAACTTTAACCGTTTTCATGCATTTACACAAAAGTGTTAATTATCACATAAATTTCGATTTTGCCATTTTTACGATTTATCATAATACTTACTGTTTAGTATCTAACCCGAAAGATAAGTGTGAAGTTACACACCTGGTTATGGTGAGAACTAGACTTTCCCGCTCGTCAACATCTATACATATCACGATAACTTATGATCATTATAATCTAATAATAAAACCGATCTAAACATAACGATCTAAAATTTACCCTCGGATTTTTGAACTACTTCCACTTGCGGTTTCTCCCCGATTGATGGTTCGTTAACCGAATCAAATCCACGAACAAATAATGGTTCGGGAGTACGAACTACTTCAAACAATTGATTCTCCTCGGATGAACATCCACAACCCGGTGGGAAATCCCGATTGCCGATACATCCTTTGTTTATACTTAGGGGATTAATGGTACCACCCTTCTTCCAACACTATATACGGCCCGCTTTCTTCCTATCTTGATTGTCTTCAAAGACAAAGATCGTTAGCACGTCCTAATAATATATATATATATATCGATTATGACTAAAGGCTTTGAGAACGAGATTTCCTTACCACAAATATTCATGTTCCACAAGAGAAATCGATCCAAGCGTACTATGTCACACACGACCTCTTGATTTCCAATCTTCCGTTATCGTACTAAAGTATAACAAAATAAACGTTAATAGAATGAACGTTTATTTTGATCTAAGAAAGCCTTCAAACCACCATCAATATTCGGCCAAATACTATAAACTAATCGAAGACGGAAAAGAACCTTTACCTATTTTCCACGGTTGAAAAGAAACGATTGAGAATGTTGCTTATGAATAGAGAGATATTCGGCTATGAAGAATCAAAGAAAAAAAAGAAAATGGTTCGATTAAGGTACACTAACATTCGGTCATGAAGAGATTAAAGGAGGAAGTATTGATTGAAAAGAAATCAAAATAAAAGAATAGGGATGATGATAATTCGGTTTTCAAGGAAAACAAAAGAGAAAGAAAGAGATGAGTTTAAGATCAAGGCACATTCGGCAATGGAGAAAAGGAGAGAAAAGAAAGGAATGGTCTTTTGATGTAGGTGATTTCGGCACTAATGAGAAAAAGGCACAAAAAGAATAACAAATGATGTGCAATAATGACCAAATGGTCAAAAAAAAATCAAGGCTTACCAAGGATCAAATTCGGCCAAGGGAGAGAGGTTGAGAGAATTTGCAAAACTATGCACAAAACTAAGAATGACCAAAAAGAGACTTCAAATCCTAGCCAAACTAACACCAAAAATTCGGCTCCCCCCTAGACCATATTGTCGTCCCTATGCATGGTCAAATGGCCATGATTTTATTTCCAAAACATTTTCCTTGATACTTGCCCTATGTCTCCATATCTTTCCTTAATTTCTTGATTCCCTTCCATAAGTTAACAATTTCCTTAATCCTTTGATATACTAACTAAAAATAACAAGGTCAACACTTACCATATATGCACTTGGCCGACACTTGCTATACATGTGCAGAAAAATTAAAAATAAAATTCATCTAGATGCTAAACAAGGGATTCGAACCTTCTCCCTCATGCACTAACTCATGCGCCAACACCACTTTGCCTTATACTCATCTTATGCTACACTTTGACACATTAATTAACTTATGTGTCAATGCCACTTGCTCCACTTCAATAAATTTTAAAAACTAAAAATTATTCCATCCCCGAATAATTCTAATTCTTCTTCAGGACTATAATAAACACGAACATGAAAAAAATAATAAGAAAATTTTCCTTCATAATCTAAACACCAAATCATGCAATAATCGATACTCGAATTTTAGGGTGTTACAGATGGATGATGTTTTTGATATAAACTTGTAGTATATGTATGACTAAAAGGTCATCTTGAATTGTTAGGAATTGAGATGCCTATGATAGGCTTAATGGTTAAAAGTTTGAGTTGTGTGAATTGGCATGTTTGAGTGATGATTTATATTGTTGTATAAGTGTATACTTGTGGTACCATTGAGGGTACATTGGTTAGGCACTTAAGATGGTTTAATTAGTATGATTTGAGCTTGTTTAATGGCATTTTGAATAGGTCTAATGGTTGGTAAATGGATTGCTTAGTGTTCAAGAAATCTTGAAATGGTAAACTTGATGTTTAGGGTTCATATAGGTGCACACGGCCTGGGGCACGCTCGTGCCACATGGCCGTGTGCCACATACGGTCTAAGACACAGCTGTATGTATTAAGTTAGTGTGTTACACGACCTAGCACACAGCCTGCGACATGGCTGTGTGTCACAAGTTAGGGAGTTACAGGGCCTGCGATGTGGCCGTGTGGCCCAACTCAGTGAGTTACACAGGCAGGGACACGGGTTGGGACATGGCTCTGTATCCCAACTTCGAAAGTTACACCGCCTGGGGCATTCCACACGGCAGTGTGTCCCCTATTTTTGAAATTTTTCATATTTTTCTGAAATTTCCTAATTTGTTTCAAATTAGTCCCTAGGGTTTTTAAGATTAATTCTTTAGTCCCTAAGGCTCGATTTAAGCCTTGAAGTGTAAGTTATTATCGTAATTCAATTACTTTTTGGTATTTGAGAAATTATATTGAAATGATCATGATTTTACTTTTTTAGTTCTATTGACTTACTATAGCATTCCTGTAACCCTATTTCGGTGACAGATACGGGTTAAAGGTGTTACACGACTCTACCTCATGCAAAGACTATACAACTTAAAGATGAAGGAAGGTACACCTATTTTAAAACACCTTAACTCTTTCAACTCTATTATTATGGACCTCAATAATATTGATATTAAAACTGATGATGAGGATCAAACATGGATTGTTTTGTATTCTTTACTTCACTCATACGTGAACTTCGTTGACCTATGTTGTACGATCACGATGATATTTCTCTAGAGGAGGTAAAAAATGCCTTAGTTTGTATCAAGTTGAGAAAGAAACTCACTGGTAAGGCCAATGAAAAAAATTAAGGTGAAGGTTTGTGTTAGCTTTGATGCCCAAGATTTTGATATAACAACATTTAAGATAAATTTTATATATTATATTTTTAGGCCATTTGATGAAAATATGGTTGAAAGTTTTATGAAACATTTTTAAAAAAAATTTAAGGCTTGAAACATAATTTTTAAGATTCTTTTTTAGTGTTTTTAGGCCAAGTAAAACACCTTGGCCAAAAGGTGTGGTACCTAGAAGTCGGTGTGCAAAATGGCACAGAGGTACAACACCTTTCCACCTAGGTAACGCACCCTTCTAGTTGGGGTGCAATACATGTGGCTCAACGATCAAATTTTGAAGAAAGTACCACACCCCAAAGCTTTGCAAGTGTTTTTAAGCCTGAAATTAATGCTTCCAATGGCTAGAATTCATCCCCAACGACCATAAACTGTCTACAAACTCATTCCTTGATATAAATACAAGTAAAAAACACATCAAGACACAATAAAAGAGCATTCAAGTATAAAATTTAAAAGAAAAGCCTCCAATTCTTTAAATTTTTTTCATTTTCTCTAGTACATATCTCTTAGGTGCTTATTGTTAGATATTTTTATCATTTTCATGTACATTCTTTAAAAGAGATTAACACTTGTAAACTCACATTTTTAGAGGTCTTCATTGCTTACATCTTTTCTTTATATTGCAAAAGCTACTTAAAGTTTCTAAGGTATAAAACTTGAAATGATGTCGAGTTCGTTTTGGTAGTATCTGACTCTTACGCTGGTGAGAGGCGAATTCTTGATATGGCAATTACATTTCACATTAGCACCTCCAAGGATTTATTTTCAATGTTTGAGAGGTGTTCTAGTTCAACACTAATGAGAGATGACTATGCATGCCAAGTCATGGAGATTGGAACAACTTGTATAAATATGTTTGACAGTATAATCCAAACCTTGTAGATGTTCGACACATTCCAGAAATGAAGAAAAGCTTGGTTTCATTGAGTACTTTGGACAAGAAAGGCTTTTGATACTCTAGTGAAGGTGGAGTGATAAAAGTATTCTTAAGTGCCATGGTTGTGATGCACGGACATTTAAAGCGAGGCCTTTATTGTTAGATTTGTAAAATAAATCTAAAATAAAACTTAATAAACCAGGATCTATCATGTCAAATCATTAAGAATAAATAACTAACAGAACTAGATACGGAAGCATACCTGAATCCATGGATTCCTTGAAATTTTTTGGATCTTGGGGTTTTGATCTTCCAAATTAGCACACAAGAAATTCAAAGAATATTTACTCTCTCTTTCCTAAGGATGGGATATTAGAAAAGATATCTTGTGTGTAATTTGGGGACCATAACCCTAATATTTATAACCTTGGCATATTAGTTCTAATCAAATTCTAATTAGCCCATCATTAATTAGAATTTGATTAGAACTAAATTACTAGATTATCTACACATATTTGACCCATACTTTATTTAATAATTAAAGCCCAATAAAAATTTAACCAAATTAGATCACTTTTAATTTGGGCTAACCTATCATAATAGTAAATAATAACATGTAATTACCCTTATTATATATGTGATGTCCATATTTTCCAACAATCTCCCACTTGGACCACATATATATACTAATTACTCTATAATTACATGTCATTATATAACCTTATGAGCTCAAAATTTTACTATCATATCCAAAAGGTATTCCGAACAATCTCGTCCATTAATTATGTTAACATAGAACCAAAGCGACTTTCGTTACATATATCGTAACTAAATCCATCCATGATCACGTATGTTAACACAACCAAATGACATAGATCAAGTATGGATGTGTAGCATGGAAATTATATGCAATATGATCTAAACATGTCTATTTCCAACTGGTCCTCCTTAGTGAGATCAAACCTTACCAAAATCAGAGTGTGAATAAACCAAATAAACTTTATTTCTACAGAAAATAAACTTAATATCTTTAAACTTAAATAACTAAAAATGTGTCTATAACATAAAAGCATTTAAAAGTACAAACTCTCACTAAAACCAAATATCCTTAAATGATATTATACCCATATGAGTAATTTGCTCATGAAAATCCTTGGGTGTAGTCCCTTAGTAAGCGGATCCGCAATCATGGAGTTTTTCCTAATATGCTTTATAGACACCTAACAACTCTGAACTTTTACTTTAACAACCAGGAACTTAAAGTCTATGTGTTTTGACTTTGATGTGCTCTTGTTGCTATTAGAATAAAATACTATAATTTGTTTTCACAATTTTCACATTAGTGACAAAATCTTGTATCCGTATTCCATCAAAATCGGAATCTGTATACTTGATGATCTCTAACTGATTAGACCTTCGATATGTGAGCATGTAATATTTTGTTCTCTAAAAATACCTTATAACCCTCTTGGATGCTATCCAATGGTCTAAACCAGGGTTGCTTAAAATATTTTCCTAACATCCCAATAGTGTACACAATATTCCAATGTATACAAACCTGAACATACATTTGACTTTTTACTGCTAAAATGTAAAAAATCTAATGCATTTTTTTGTAATCTCAAAATCATTCTTAAGGCATTGATTGAGGTTATACTTATTATTGACAAGCAGTATGTCATTAACATATAAAACCAAATATAGAACCTTACTTCCACTAAACTTATGGTATATACGATTATCAATAAAATTCATCTCTAAATCGAATGAGATAATCATTTGGTGAAATGTAACACCCCAAACCCGACCCATGCGTTTCGACCAGATCTGGTATGCTACTAGTTGTACATTAAAAACTTTTGTCTTGTTGGTTTTGGAAGTCGTAAATTAAATAGACATTATTTAAGTAAATAAGCGGCATTTTAAAGATAAAACCTTGTATTAAGTATAATTAAACCTTTGACATAATCTCATAAGTTGCAGAACATTAAAACTACTTAGTTGGATAAAACTATGGGGCCTTATTACATTGATAATTCCAAAGTAAAAATAAAATAATACTTAAAGAAATCCGAAAAAAATAATTTATAGAAACAAAGCTTGATGGCCCCTCGTGTCCACGATCTACTACTCATCTGGAAGAGTAGAGAAAAGGAAAGCGTGAGTCACCGAGACTCAGTGTATAAATCTCAAAACACACAACGACCTGAGCCCACAAACACATTATGGGCCCTGGCCCATGCATAAAGGTATCAATCATAATCACATGATAAACAATAAATAATGAGAAACCCAACCCATCCTAGGTTTCCATCCTCTACACACCATCCCGTACCAACCATCACACATTGGGGATTTCTACAATTAACCCTCCATCCGCTACACACCAAAACGACAGCCGTACTGCCTATTCCTATTAATTAGGAATCATTTAACGTGGCATCGCCACCGATCACTATGTGACCTTTCATTTAAATTATGTGGGATTTCTACCACCGATCACCAAGTGACCTATCATGCACTTCCCCTTCAATATCATTATTCCCACCCCATGCATACATACATAAAGAAAACATCATACAGACTTATATACTTTTCGATACACATAGGGAGTTTTATGTTTACGTACCTGGCATCTTTGCCTAACCCTTTTAGGGTTCCATTCGACTATCTACACAGCCTCATTCCGGCTTTTTAGCCCATAACATATATAAATAAACATACATACAGGTTTATTAGTAGTGTGTTAGAGATCTACACACCTGATTAATGTCGATTCCCTTGCTACAACTTTGCTCAAAAAGTCGAAAAGATGCGAAACTAGGGCCTCTCCTATATTCGGCCATGGTTAGTGTTCTACCCAATTTTATATATTTGAATAACAAATCTTCTTACCTTAAAATCCCGAAATTAGAGACTTATGATTTTCGGCTTTTAGATCCAGTCGACTAAGCTTCCTTCAAATCCCGAATTGCCGCCCATCATAAAACCATTAAACTATTAGCTTTTGGATTTTGCCTTTCAAAAACCGGGAATAGATCATGAGAACTAATCAAAAATCAACACTTACCTTAGCATAGGAGATTCAACTAGCACTAGAGAGAGGATTCGGCAATGCCCATGGAAGATTTAAATGCCGGAAGTATAGAACTAATTCTCAAATAGGATGAATGGAAGAAAAGACTATGGATGCTTCGGCTTCCTAGAGAAATTGGCACAAGAAGGAAAAAGTGGAGAAGAGTTTTGGTTTTAAAGAAATTGGAGAAAAGAAATTGGAGAGGGAGAGGCTAGGGAATTTCGGCACAATGGGAGAGAAATTTAGGGTTTTCAGTGTCAGAATCAATAAGCTAGCCCCCCCTATTTATAGATATTTTGGCACCTACTGCTAAAAACTGAAAATGCCCTTAAATTTCAAGCTAAAAGAGAGGAGAAATTCGGCACCCTCCTTGCCATGCAGCAGCCGAATTTTACACTCCTCTAGATGGTGGATTTTCGGCCAACACTTCCCTTGAATATAAGCTCCTAACTTTTCTCCTTTTTATCTATGATATTATCACTTAAAAATCCACATAAATTCTCCTATTTTATAGCCTTGTAGCCGTCCACCTCTACTAATCCCTAATGCCAAATTTAACTCACTTAAATTAAAATATTTTGGCCTCATTAAACTTAATTATAATATCCTAAAAAAAATTGAGTATCATCTTATTACTTGTGTTAGCTCGAGTATGATTATTATTATGTGCTTAGTATAGTTTTATGAAGGCTTGGAATTATTAGCTAAGCTAGAATGATTTTTAGTATTGAAAATATAGTGAAGTGGATTAGATGAACTTGACACTTAAGTTAATTTAAGTGTTAAATTCTAACACAAGAGGAGTTAGTGGCATAGTGGATAAGGCGCATGAAAGGTTGCTTGAGGGAAGTGGTTCGAGTAGCATGGAAGGCATATTAAGGATTTTATTTTTTATGCATCCTAGCATTAAGTGTCGGTCAACTATTCATATGGATAAGATGGACAATTTTCTTTTTATGGCAAGAAGACTTAAGGTTATGGTAAGCATGAAATAAGGGATAGAATTGCTAGATTTTGGGGATAAAATTTCTTCAACTTTGGGAATGTAGAGGATTTCAAGGCTTGGCTTAAGGGTGTTGTTTTGGAAACTCTCCTATTGCCATTAGTGCATGAATGTGGTCGGCATGTGTGGCTAGGGGGTGGTCGAATGTTGATAGGAAGTTTGGGGGAATAGTTGGCCAACTTTAGCATTTTGTGCATCATTTGGCATTTTCTCTTCCTCTCCAAAAACTCCTCTTTGGCCGATGTATCTTAGGCATTTTGGTGCAATTTTGCTTTTGATTTAGCTCTCATTTGTGTTTGAACCAAAATCTAATTTCTTCCTCTCATTTCCCTTTTGAAATCGAAACCACAATTTGCATTTTTGTGCACTTTTCTTTTCGGCAAACTAGGTGTTTGGCCGAACCTCTTTCTCCCATCTCTCTCTTTTCTTTCTTTTGATACTTGCTCAAAAACCACATTTCCTTTTCACTTCCTCTTGGCCGAATCTTCCTCCTTCCCAAATCCCATCTCTTTCATTTTTTCAAAGTTAAAAACATCCATTACCATTCTATTTTCATTTTCTATTTTCTTCTTTCTTTCATTTTCGAATCATCCTTCTCCTATTTCACTTTCACTTTTATTTTTCCTTTCTTTTTACTCCACCATAGCCGAATCTTCTTTCTCTCTTTTGGTGTTATATTGGCGAATATCATCAAGGGTAGATAATCTTTGGGTTTTCTTCAATCGGTTTTGGAAGATAGGTAAGTGTTCATGGGCCGTATTTCCGTTATTTCCTTCTCCTTACTAAGTCGTTTTCTTGTGGACAATGGCCGAATCCTTGGGCATTTGTTTGCAAGGTTCTAACCATTATTAGGAACCGATTTTTCCTTTAGGCTCTTTGGGATGTTGGAAGCAATCGATCTAATCCATTCCATTAGCAATCGGGTTGGTAAGTCAAGTGGTAAGATTCATGTCGATTCATTATTCTTTTGAGGATAAAGACTAAGGCTATTGGGATTAAGATGTGATGTTGGCCGAATGGATTTTTGCTTATAGTTTTGTGGTATGGCCGAATGTAGGACAAGGTGATCTAGTACGGTAGATCGGATCTTCTAAGTTAGTATTTGCGTTAGTGAAAGGTGTGTACCTTACACACTTTATAACTCGGTATATATATATGTGTATGTTAATAACTATTCATGTTGTTAAAGCCAAAAACTATGAGATCTTGAAATGATACCTTGATGGATATGAGCAAGGATACAGGTAAGTCCGTTTCGATATGATGTTGATATATGTTGTTAATATCATGATCTACGATATATATTGGTTATATGTTTATATCAAAGTATAATGACATGATTTGTTATCTATTGCATTGGTATGGGCGATATGAGAGGAGGGGGAAGATTGATATCCGTGTCTTTGGGACACCAGAGGTTTGGCACCTCATAGCGACTCGTCCCAGTGGTTTCACACCACCGTGGGTTGGCCCCACATTTGATGTATTGGGATCGTCGCCAGTGATTTGGTATCACACGTGGGTTGGCCCCACAACTTGATTATTCGTGACTTTGGGTCACCAAAGATTTGGCATCACATTATTGGATATCGTGACTTTGGGTCACCAGGTGGTTTGGCACCACCAGTGGTTTTGGTACCACACGGGTAGAAAAGGAGTTTTGGATGGCTAGGTTGGGTGCATTATATATATATATTGCTTGGTTATAATTTGTGTAAGTATGTGAAATTTACCCGGAGAGGGATTATGCACTGAGTCTTGGTGACTCACCTTCTCCTTATTTTTTCAGTGTGATTCAGTAAAATCGCGGATGAGGAGCCGGATGAACTCGAGGAGGCCATGCAATAAAATTTGGTTTTACATGAACTTCCATTTGGGTACTTTATTTTAATTCGTTTTCATATTTTTATGGATTTGTAATAAGGCCTCTTTAATTATATTTTTGGATTATTTATATGCTTTGGATTTGTTTTAAATATGGCTTATAAATTACATGGTTGATATAATAATTTGAGCACCAAGTTTTCTAAACTACTAAACGCAATGGTTTTTAAAACGTTACCATCGGGTAACATAAATCAATTGATAGTATTTAACAACTTAAGTATTTTTGATAACTCATACTATTTTCTAAAACTCCAGTTTCCAAATTTCTATTAGATACGGTTTTCAACCTAATCGCTTTAGTTTCTCTTCAATTTATAAAAGGTTTACAAATCTAAGCTGCAACTAAGTTTTAAAGATTTATTTTCGGGATTTCAAAGTAAATTATCAGTTTTTAATTTATCATACACCTGATTTCTACGAACATAGAACAACAAAGAGTTTTTCACTAAAATTTAATCGGTAACTCGTTTTTCCTCAAAACGTTTTCCCCTGTGACATACCAAATTCGGTAGTGGAGTATTGACCGGGTTTGGGGTGTTACATTAATACTTGGGCCCCTAATTCCTTGTGTGTGGCGTCACCCTCTCTTCATTTAAAGTGCCGAATTTAGCCTAAAACATGGGCTCCTTGCGACCCAAAACTTGTTCCTTTTTAACTGTTAATGATGCCACTTTAATCTGGGCCTTTTTGCCTAATTCTAAGCCCAAATTTAGACCCCTATCAATTAAATTAACATAGTAAACCTATCCCTACACTAAATGTATAGGCCCATAAATTTAGGATGTTACAGTTCTACCCCCTTAAAGAAATTTTGTCCTCGAAATTTCCAACTAACTATTAATCGTACTACCCAAGTCTCACCACTATGCTTTTGCTGCGCACTCCGATTCTAAAGCCAAAAGAAACACTTAGTATACTATGGTAGAGTACGCACCAGTGTTAGCATCTAGAGCGTCCTCGTCCCCTTGGAGACGTACTGCATAGACCAAGGCTGGCCACCTCGCCTCAGAATAACCTGCATCTCCACGACCATGTCCTGTGCCATTGCCACCATTGCCTTGACCACGGCCCCTTGGTGGTTGTTGACCTCCTCTACCCGGTGGTGTATTCTCTTGACCTGTGGACCCTTCACTGCCCCGTTGCTGCGGACAGTTTCTAACTTGGTGGTCCGTAGATCCACACCTAAAGAACTTCCCACTGCCCGCCCAACACTCACCTTCATGGAATTTACCACATCGAGCACACTTCTGTGTCTGACTAGCAGTAGCAGGTCTCTCATCCCGTCTCGGCCCGTCCGACCTGGGTCTTTTCTGAGCTTGCCCAGCTACCTCTGACGATCCAAAATTCCTCTTATTTCCACCCCTATCTCTATCTCGATTCAGTTTTTCGGTCCGCTTTACTTCCTCGGCTATCTTAGCCTTTTCTACTAGGACAGAAAATTCCCTCTCCCACTGTGGGGCTATTAAAACACGTAAATCATCCCTCAGACCATCTTCGAACCTAACATAACGTTCATGCTCCGTGGCTACCATCCCACGAGCATAACGGCTAAGGCGTAAGAATTCAGTTTCATGCGCAGCCACTGACCTACTCCCCTGCACCAGATTCAGAAATGCTCTGCGTTGCGCATCCACATAACTCAATCCAATGTACTTATTCTGAAACGCTGTTTTAAAGAAATCCCAAGTGATACGGTCAGCCACTGTACCATCCTTCACCGTAAGCCACCATTGATAGGCTTCATCCCTCAGGAGGGATACTGTAACACCCCAAACCCGGCCCAAACATTACGACCGAATTTGGTATGTTACAGAGGAAAACATTTTGTAAAATCCCTTTTAGCCGACTTAAGTTTTGTCGAAAACGTTTCATTTAATACGGTTTCGTTAAAACCATTGGGGTGTGTGAAGAAACCGCACTTACTTATATTTAAAGATCTATTAAGTCAGGTTGTTACCGATATTGAATGTACCCGATGGCACAATAAAACATTTTTACGTTTACATTTAAGAAACCGTGTGTACCCATTTTAAAGTCATTAAGTAATTTAAACAAATTATCCAAAATATGTAAAATAAGCAAAATAAAATCTTAGGAGGCCTTATTACAACTTGAACAAATGAAACCGAAAATAAATATGAAAATAGCTGAAAGTTCATTTAAATCACATTTTCACTACATGGCCACCTCGAGTCCATCCGGCTCCTCATCCGCGATCTACGAGTCACCTGAAAAAGTTAAAGGAGAAGGTGAGTCACCAAGACTCAATGTGTAACCCTTCCCCCGGTTTAGTGCAACATCATACACAATTTATAACTAAGTTAACATGCACTAAATTTAACATCCACCCAACCTAGCCATCCAATGCACCTTTCTCTACCCCGTGTGGTACCAAACCACTGGTGGTGCCAAACCACTGGTGTCCAAAGACACGATATCCATCAATATTGTGGTGCCAAACCACTGGTGACCCGAAGTCACAAATAGTAGTGATGGGGCCAACCCATCGTGTGATACCAAATCACTGGCGTCAATCCCGTTATATTATCTGTGGGGCAAACCCACTGTGGTACCAAACCACTGGGACGAGATGCTATGAGGTGCCAAACCTCTGGTGACCGTAGTCACGAAATGTGGTACAAAACCACTGGTGTCCGTAGACACGGATATCACTTCCCCCTCCACTCATTTAACCCACATCAGTCAATGATATGCATTTAACAAAAATCATGCCAACATGTTTATTTAACAACATATACCAAATATGTCATGCTTCCCAAAAGCATCATAAAGAAAACTCATAACAATAAGGACTTACCTGAATCCTTGCCTATACCATGATTGAAACACCCCAAACCCGGCCCACGAGCTTTGACCAGATTTGGTATGTTCCTCAAGTAAACCGGTTCAAAATTCTTTTGTTCTTAGGAAAACTTGTGTGATTTTAAGAAAAATATTGTTTTGGGTTGGGCTTGTGTTGAAAACAGGTTCGTTTTATATTGAAATCCCTTTTATCTTAAGTGACAAATTATTTAGGGTTTAGTTTAAAAGAAATTTTAATTAAAATTTAATAGATAAAATTCATAATCATAATAAATAAAAATAAGTGTAAAGTAATTCAACTATGGCCTTATGGCCTTATTACATCAAATAATTCCCAAAATAATTCAAAGTACTAAAATAAATTCAAGAGTCCTCAAAAATATAAACTTCATGTTGAGCATGGCCACCACAAGTTCTGCCGTCCCGGTCCATCACTGCTCATCACCTAAAAATGTTCCCAACGGGTGAGTCAAACAGACTCAATGTGTACACGACACTAAATCATAATAGAATCAGGCATATCACATATTACACATTCAAAACATAGAATACAGGTTATGATGCATTCCCAAACCCAAACCTAGTTGTCCATCCGCTACACACCCCGCACTGCCACTCACACCGTGGGACTACTAAGTCAACCCTCCATTCGCTACACTCCATCGAAGCGCATTTGCGCATCGACGTGCTCATCGCCCATATAAAATTTGTGGCATAGCCACGGATAATTGTGTCATGAGACACCACATTCGAATAATGTAACCGAAGTTACCACATTCGGATAATGTGACCGAAGTCACCACATTCAGATAGTGAGACCGAAGTCGTCACATTCACTTCCCTTTTTTCATATAACCCGAATGCCCCATATTATTCATAGTATGCATATCATACTTAAATTCACATTCTTATCATATTTCACATGTTAAATATAACATATTTAAGTAATCCTAATAGGAGTAGGAAACGTGCACAGTACTTTGTACCATATTATGGTACCTTAGCCACATTCTTATAAACATGCATATATTACATATTACCATAAATCTTATTAAAAGTTAGTGTGGGGTACACACCTGATACACTTAGCGGTTCACTTAAATCCCAAAAAACCGATCTATCGCTTTAGATCCTAAATCCCTACATTTGGCCACATTTAGTATTTTAGGAAAAAGCCTATTCGGCTAATTTAATCAAATCCCGAAGGATTATCGTATCCACTTTCTTACCTTGCTGCCGATTTGATAATTAATCAAATCCCGGAAACTTGTATTCTTCCCCTTTGAAATCGGCTAATCACTAGATCCCTTGAATCGGTTAGTTTTCGGCTTAAAACACATAAAAATAGATCTAACTACTAAAATAGGCCTTGGCCGAATATTCATAGTCACTTACCTTAAGGATCTTAAATCCCAAATTATCCACTGGTTATAGCTTCTGTCGAAATCCCTAAAACCACATGTTAGATCAACTTCTAACCTTTAATCACAATCAATGGCCCTTGGCCGAATGTCAGATATGACTTACCTTGATGGTCAAATCCCGAAGATCTTTTCCTTTATAGTCGACTATGGCAAAAATCCCGAAAGAATCCCTTTCTTGAAGAAATCGACAGCACCTATGCTTGAAGCCCCTCAAAGATTCGGCTTTTGATGGATTGGAAAGAAAAGAGAAGGAAGAATAAAGATGGAGGATTCGGCTATGGCTTCTAATGGAGAGGAAAATATTCGGCTAGGTTCCAACAATTACTTAATCTCGACTTGACAAAAGAAAAGAAAGAAAAGAAGAGAAGAGAGCACTAAGAATTCGGCAGAGAAAGGAGGAAGCACACATTGATGAGTAGCCCTCCTTCCTTCCTTTTATAGCCGAAATTATCATATAAGGAGTCCCTTACTTGGCCACCACTCCTCTATCTGATAACTTTATCCTTTAATTATCACTTAAAATAAAAGATAATTCAGCAACTATCCTTACTTAGACGAAATTATTAAACCCAGAGTCCCTTACTTGGCCATCACTTCTCCCTTATTTTCCTCTTTATCTCTTTATTCAAATTAAAAGAATTTAATCCAACAATTATCTCTTGAAAATAATGATAAATAAATCCCTTATTTATCCACTATTTATAAAATAATAAAAGCTCCTAATTTATAGCCATGTGTCGTCCACCTCTCTGCTCCTTGTAGCAAAATAAAATTTCTTTTATTTGCTCCCCATGTGACTCGAACTTAAGCCCATTCCTCTTGCATATGGCGCCATTTCCATAGGCCCTAAGTGGCATCTTCAGACCACTTTTCCAAGCCTGTTTGTGTGTCAAATTTCACAAACTTTTTCTTTTAAGGCCACCTTGCCTTAATTTCCCCTTTTAAACCTTAAAACTCGTCATTTCTAGGTCATTTCTAAGTTTCCAAAAATTTTCGATCGGCTCTGTAAACTTGACATTTCCTTACAAGACATTTCCTTACATTTCCAAGGTTCTAAAAGTGTTCACTTTCCTCTTTTAAACTTAACATTTCCATACATTTCCAGGTTTCCAAAAGTGTTCAAAATATATTCATAACACATAAGATATGTCATTTCGTACAATTAAACCAAAAATGCATAGGCCCTTTTCAGGATGTTACAATGATGGTATTAAATCCCATTCTACATCAAATCAGTTTAGCATATACAGTGCCTTTAGCACAGTTATTAGTTATAAAGTGTGTATGTACACACCTGTTACTAACGATAGCTCTAAATCCTTGAAGAAACAATCGGCCACACAAGATATCCTTGCTCCTATATTCGGCCAACATAAAGGTTAGTGTCTCTGACCATTCGGCCAAACCAAATTAAACCCAAGGGGTTATCATTTGAAACCCGAGACCTTACCTACACGTCCTTTGAATATTAGCCACCACACACTATGTGTTTCTGCTTCCCTACAATCGGCAACCATCCATATTAATAGCCTTCGGCTTTTCGATCACTAAAAATATAGCCTATTTAAGTAGATCCTTACCACCACTTACCAACCGATTGCTAACGAATGAAGGCTTGGTTTGAATACCTCAAAATCCCGGGGTACCTAGATAAAATCGATTCCAACAAGAATAATTAACACCTTGCTCTCAAATACCGAAATCGGCTCTTACTCTTTTAGAAGTCGACAAAGACCAAGAGAGGAGAAGAAATAGGCATTCGGCTATAAGCACTTACCTTCCCAAACCGATTGAAAGATTCCCAAAGAGATCTATGCCACTTTTAACATTCGGCCAAAGTGCTTCTAGATAGGAGAAGGGAATTTCGGCACACCAAAGGAGTATATTCGGCTAGATGGAAAGAAAGAAATATGGGGGTTTCAGTTTGAGAAGAGAAGAAAAGAAATAAGTGGGAGATGAGAGTGTAGGGGATTCGGCCAAAGAAAAGAGAAGAGGATCAATGGTTTTCAGTTTTGAGAGAATGAAAAAGGAGAGAAAGAAAGAAAATCAAAGACGAAGGAGTGGAGAAATTCGGCTACTTGCAAATGGAGAAAAGAAAAACAACAAAATGAGGAGTATGTGCCTTAAGAGAATTCGGCACCCCCCTTCACCTAGTCTCCTTGCCGTCCACTCCTCTTCAACAAGGAGTTCAAAATTTCGGCAACTCCCCAAATCACTCTAGGCCAAGCATTTGAAATTATTCAAAGGAATTTGAATCAGTCAAGTTCCTTCTTTTTCTCCTTGCCACCCTTTAAAAATATCCACATAAAATCCAATTAAATCCTTATTTATCTAAAAGAATTTGAATTGAGCACTCCTCTCTCTCTCTTGCCGTCAAAATAAAGAGCAGAAAAGGAGATTTCTGCGACTCGAACATAGGCTCCCCTTGCTCCCCTTGTGGCATCAATTCCAGCTCCTAAGTGGCCTCCCTTTTGCCACTTTTCCAAGGCCTTTTTAGTGACAAATTTCCCCTCATTTAACTTGTAACCCCTACTTACCATGGCTCCCTATCTTTAAAGCTTACAAATAAAATTTTCTACTACTCAGGCCTGCTCTAGACTTACAACTAAGTCTTGGAACATCTCAAACAACGACACCACAGCCCAAGCACAAGCAAAACAATGCAATCTAAAATTAACCCCCAATTTAGGATGTTACAGTTCTACCCCCCTTAACATAAATTTCGGCCTCGAAATTACCTGATTAGAAGAGCTGGGGGTATTGCTGCCTCATCACATCCTCGAGTTCCCACGTGGCTTCTTCCGTACCATGGTTCCGCCATAGTACTTTCACCAAAGGTACTAACTTTCTGCGCAGAACTTTGACATCTCGGTCCAAGATCCGGACGTTGTTCTTCTTTGAAAGATAAGTCCGAGTTTACCTCAATCTCGCTCACATCGCACAACGTGTGATGGATCTCGACCGATATCGCCTAAGCATTGACACATGGAAGACGTCATGAATCGACTCAACTCTGCCGGCACTCGGTGATAAGCTACCGTCCCACTCGCTTTAATATCAGATATGGGCCGATGAACCTTGGGCTCAGCTTCCCTTTTCGCCCAAATCTCAATACCTTCTTCCAAGGCGACACCTTCAGAAAAACTTTATCCCCTACTGCGTACTCCATTTCTTTGCGCTTAAGATCAGCGTAGGACTTCTGCCTATCCGACGCTTCCTTGAGACGAGCTCGAATTACCTTGACCTTGTCGTCAGTTTCTGTCACCAACTCTGGACCCAAAACTTGTCGTTCACCAAACTCCATCCAACACGTAGGAGTACGACATTTTCGTCCATACAGTGCTTCATATGGTGCCATCTGGATACTCGCTTGATAACTATTGTTATAAGCAAACTCTGCTAACGGTAGGTACTCCTCCCACTACCACTGAAATCCAAAACACATCCTCTCAGCATATCCTCTAAAATCTGAATGACCCTTTCCGATCGCCTGCCGATCGATCGTGGATGGAATGTTTGACTCGAAATCGATCGTGTGCCCAAAGCTTGATGCAACGCTTTCCGAACCTTGATGTGAACCTCGGATCCCTATCCGAGATAATTGATATTGCACGCCATGCAATCTTACTATTTCCGACACATACGACTTTAGCTAGCGAAGTGAGTAATCCACCCTTACCGGTATGAAGTGAGTGATTTAGTCGATGGTCCACAATCACCCAAATCTGCGTCTTTCTGCTTGGCGTGAGGGGCACCCACCGACAAAGTCCATAGTGATCCTTTCCCATTTCCATCGAGGATCTTCACCGGTTGGAGTAACCACGATGGCAACCGGTGTTCACCTTAACTCGGCGACACGTCAAACACTTTCCCACAAATTCGCCATTACCTCACGCTTCAACCCCGGCCACTGAATCGCCTTCCGCAAATCTCCATACATCTTGCTACCTCCGGGATGCATAGCGTATGGGCTGCTATGTGCATCTTGAAGAATCTTTTGCCTCAATTCCACATCCTTTGGCATACACAGCTCGTCCTTGAAAACATAGTACACCATCACCGGACAAACTATACCCTTCCAAACCACCATCTTGAACTTGTAACCTCCGCATACTCAAACCGTCATCTACCAATTGTTTTTCCTTAATCTCTTCGATCCAAGTTGGCTTAACTTGCAGCTCTGCCAAAAGACTTCCATCGTCGTATAGACTGAGGTGAGCAAACATCGCTCTTAAGTCCGTCACGACCTTCCGGCTCAACGCGTCAGCCACCACGTTAGCCTTGCCGGATGGTACTCAATTGAACGATCGTAGTCCTTCAACGACTCAATCCATCGACGCCTCAAGTTTAAATCCTTCGGGTCAAAAGATACCTCAGACTTTTGTGATCCGTGTAGACTATCGACTTCTCCCCATACAAGTAATGCCTCCATATTTTCAAAGCGAAGACTATTGCCGCTAACTCCAAATCGTGAGTTGGATAGTTAACCTCATGCGGTCTTAGGCGACGGGATGCATAAGCCACTACTTTCCCTTCTTGCATTAACACACACCCCAAACCAAGATGGGATGCATCACAATAAACCTTGAACAACTTTCCACCTCAGGTGAACGAACCGAGCTTAGTCGAGAATCTTTCGTAGCTTGTCAAAGCTTTCCTGCTGCTTCTCCGACCATACAAATGGAACTCCTTTCCGTAATAACTTAGTCAACGGCGCTGCGATTAAAGAGAATCCTTCCACAAATCTTCGATAGTACCCTGCCAGACCCAGAAAACTTCGAATTTCTGCCACTGACCTAGGCGGTTTCCATTCCAACACTGCCTCAACCTTATGAGGGTCCACTCTAATCCCTTCAGCTGATACTACGTGACCTAAGAAAGCCACCTCCCTAAGCCAAAATTCGCACTTACTGAATTTGGCATATAACTGCTTCTCCCTTAGTACTTGTAAGACTATACGCAAATGCCTGTCATACTCCTCCTCCGTTTTTGAGTAAACCAATATGTCGTCTATAAAAACCACGACAAACTGATCCAAGTACTGCTGAAACACCCTATTCATTAAGTCCATGAATGCTGCCGGTGCGTTGGTCAACCCAAATGGCATCACCAAAAACTCGTAATGCCCATACCGAGTACGGAATGCCGTCTTGTGAACATCCACCTCCTTCACCTTAAGTTGATGATAACCCGACCTAAGATCTATCTTCGAGAACACCGATGCACCCTTCAGTTGGTCAAACAAGTCATCAATCCGGGGCAACGGATACTTGTTTTTGATCGTTAACTTATTTAGCTGACGGTAGTCGATACACATTCGCATTGAACCGTCCTTCTTCTTGACAAACAACACAGGTGCTCCCCATGGAGATATACTTGGTCGGATAAACCCTCGGTCCAAGAGTTCCTGAATTTGAGCCTTCAGCTCTACCAATTCCTTTGGTGCCATTCGATACGGTGCTATAGACACAGGTGCCGTTCCGGGCAACAAGTCTATACCGAACTCAACTTCCCGATCTGGAGGCAGACCCGGAAGTTCTTTTGGGAATACATTAGCAAATTCCCTTACTGTTTGAACCTTCTTAACTGCTGACTCCTTAGCCTCCAAGGCACATATACGAACAAGAAACGCCTCACAACCCTTATTAACCATCTTCTCAGCCTTCAAAGCGGATACCACGTTAGATAGGTAATCTCTTCTATTGCCTATCATGACCACTTCATCACCCTCAGCCATCTTTAGAACCATGCGCTTAGCAACATGATCCAACCTTGCTTGATACTTAACCAACCAGTCCATTCCAAGAATCAAATCGAACTCCCCAAACGCAGCGGTTCCATCGAGATCGACCATAAATACTACCCCTTGGAGTTTTAGGGGTACATCTCTATATAGCTTGTTCACAACTACAGAATGACCTAGAGGGCTAATTACTGTCATCTCCCTAGAAGCAGTCTCAAAGTCTAAGTTCATAGTCTCTACCACACTACTAGCAACGTATGAATGCGTCGAACCCACATCAATTAATGCAACATATGGAAGACCAAAAATTAGGAACGTACCGGTTATGACATCTGGTGCGTCACCCTCCTCTCGACGCCTTACTGCGTAGACTAAACCAGGCTGTCTCGCCTCTGTGTTGCCTGCACCTCTGCCCGGTGTACCGCGACCTCGACTAGAACCATTACCTCCTCTACCATTACCACGACCCCTCTGTGGTGGTCTTTCGTTTCTAACCTGAGTACGGTTCTGACCCTCTGGCTGATTCTTAGCTAACTTCCGAGGACAGTCCCTTACTCGGTGATCCAACGATCCACATTCAAAACATCCCCTTTCACCGGTCCAACAACCTCCCCAATGTGATTTCCCACAGCGATTACAATGAGCTGGTCTCTGATTAGCAGCCATGGGCCTCCCTGCCTGATTCGGCCCACTCTGCCTAGCCCTCTTCTGTGCATTACTACCCGATCCAGATGACCCAAAGCCTCTTTTCTGCTTATTCTTATCATAGTTCTGTCTCACGGACTCCTTGACCCCTTCGGCTACCTTAGCCTTTTCCACCAGAACAGCAAACTCACGCTCCTGCTGTGGAGCAATCAGCAACCTTAACTCATCCCTAAGTTCGTCTTCAAAGCGGACACAACGATCATGCTCTGTTGACACAATTCCCCGAGCATAGCGGCTCAGCCTCAAGAATTCTGCTTCATACTCCGATACAGACTTATTTCCTTGTACCAACCCGAAAAGCTTTCCTCTGTGCATCTGTAGCTGGTGCCCACATACTTTTCCGATAAGCGGTTTGAAATACTCCCAAGTAAGATCATCTGCCGTAGCACCATCCCGAACCGTGAGCCACCATTGATATGACTCATCCTTTAGAAGCGACACCGCTCCTTTCAGCTTCTCCTCATTCGTCAGGTCAAGATCATCCATGATTCTCTCGGTCGATTCTAACCAATATTCCGTCGCACTGGGTGCCACTCCCGATACACCCCGGAATACCTCCGCTTCATTGGATCGGAGTCGCTCGGGTACAGACTTCCGAGCTCCCGAATTTCCTCCCGCACCAGCCACCAACTCTAGAACTCGCAGCACAGCCTGCGATACGGCGTCATCCCCCGTTTGGGCTTGCTGCTCAATGCCCACAGCTGGGGGTGGTGGTGGCGGTGGTGCCTCATTGTCCGATCCTTGACCTGACCTAACGGGTTCCGACACGGTGATCCTGCCTCCACCGCATCCACGATGGCCACGTTCTCTAGAGCTCATTCTAACTATTGCGCTTTAATCTGATTAAGAAATTTTCATGGATTAATACTTGTTTCACTTGGTTATCCGCGAAGAATTTTATAAAGAGAGTTTAATAGAGATTCTTTCGATCAATCAAAGGTTTAAGTCCTTTATCCTAGTTTACACAGAAGAGCACATCCATTCCCTAATACCTTTCATACTTATTCACTCATCCCAGGGGTAGTTTCGTCCTTTTCCTATAGGGGGATTTTCGTAAATTTCCAAAGCCAGGGTATTATTTATTGTGTTTGGCCTATGACCGAGTCCTCTTGGTTTGGGTGAACTGAAGCTACGCACCAGGTAGGAATCATGCGAAGAGGAGGTGAGTCACGAGGACTGCTTAAGTACCAAGCTCTTCCGGATCCAGTCCTAGACATGCGCACAAGGGTTACCACACCCTAACTCGGCGACTTGGTCGTAGGTTTGTTTAATTAAGCCTTTAATGTCTTATGTGATTGTTGGGGTAGACTTGTCCTAGGGTTCAGATATTTATCATACTATCTACGTTCCATTTCTACCCCTCTACAGATAATAATTCACACAGTAGTTAGAAGTACTTACCTGGGCGGATTGGTGCCGGAGACTCGAGCCATGCTGTTCAAAACCAAAAATATTTCAAAAAGGCCTACCAAAACATTTTGGGCCTTGGGCCCCCACAGCCGAGTTTTGAACTGGGCTCTGATACCAATTTTTTAACACCCCAAACCTGGCCCAAACATTACGACCGAATTTGGTATGTTACAGAGGAAAACATTTTGTAAAAATCCCTTTTAGCCGACTTAAGTTTTGTTGAAAACGTTTCATTTAATACGGTTTCGTTAAAACCATTGGGGTGTGTGAAGAAACCGCACTTAGTTATATTTAAAGATCTATTAAGTCAGGTTGTTACCGATATTGAATGTACCTGATGGCACAATAAAACATTTTTGCGTTTACATTTAAGAAACCGTGTGTACCCATTTTAAAGTCATTAAGTAATTTAAACAAATTATCCAAAATATGTAAAATAAGCAAAATAAAATCTTAGGAGGCCTTATTACAACTTGAACAAATGAAACCGAAAATAAATATGAAAATAGCTGAAAGTTCATTTAAATCACATTTTCACTGCATGGCCACCTCGAGTCCATCCGGCTCCTCATCCGCGATCTACGAGTCACCTGAAAAAGTTAAAGGAGAAGGTGAGTCACCAAGACTCAATGTGTAACCCTTCCCTCAGTTTAGTGCAACATCATACACAATTTATAACTAAGTTAACATGCACTAAATTTAACATGCACCCAACCTAGCCATCCAATGTACCTTTCTCTACCCCGTGTGGTACCAAACCACTGGTGGTGCCAAACCACTGGTGTCCAAAGACACGATATCCATCAATATTGTGGGCCAAAACACTGGTGGTGCCAAACCACTGGTGACCCGAAGTCACAAATAGTAGTGATGGGGCCAACCCATCGTGTGATACCAAATCACTGGCGTCAATCCCGTTATATTATCTGTGGGGCCAACCCACTGTGGTACCAAACCACTAGGACGAGACGCTATGAGGTGCCAAACCTCTGGTGACCGTAGTCACGAAATGTGGTACCAAACCACTGGTGTCCGTAGACACGGATATCACTTCCCCCTCCACTCGTTTAACCCACATCAGTCAATGATATGCATTTAACAAAAATCATGCCAACATGTTTATTTAACAACATATACCAAATATGTCATGCTTCCCAAAAGCATCATAAAGAAAACTCATAACAACAAGGACTTACCTGAATCCTTGCCTATATCATGATGGTATTAAATCCCATTCTACATCAAATTAGTTTAGCATATACAGTGCCTTTAGCATAGTTATTAGTTATAAAGTGTGTATGTACACACCTGTTACTAACGATAGCTCTAAATCCTTGAAGAAACAATCGGCCACACAAGATATCCTTGCTCCTATATTCGGCCAACATAAAGGTTAGTGTCTCTGACCATTCGGCCAAACCAAATTAAACCCAAGGGGTTATCATTTGAAACCCGAGACCTTACCTACACGTCCTTTGAATATTAGCCACCGCACACTATGTGTTTCGCGCTTCCTACAATCGGCAACCATCCATATTAATAGCCTTCGCTTTTCGATCACTAAAAATATAGCCTATTTAAGTAGATCCTTACCACCACTTACCAACCGATTGCTAACGAATGAAGGCTTGGTTTGAATACCTCAAAATCTCGGGGTACCTAGATAAAATCGATTCCAACAAGAATAATTAACACCTTGCTCTCAAATACCGAAATCGGCTCTTACTCTTTTAGAAGTCGACAAAGACCAAGAGAGGAGAAGAAATAGGCATTCGGCTATAAGCACTTACCTTCCCAAACCGATTGAAAGAAGATTCCCAAAGAGATCTATGCCACTTTTAACATTCGGCCAAAGTGCTTCTAGATAGGAGAAGGGAATTTCGGCACACCAAAGGAGTATATTCGGCTAGATGGAAAGAAAGAAATATGGGGGTTTCGGTTTGAGAAGAGAAGAAAAGAAATAAGTGGGAGATGAGAGTGTAGGGGATTCGGCCAAAGAAAAGAGAAGAGGATCAATGGTTTTCGGTTTTGAGAGAATGAAAAAGGAGAGAAAGAAAGAAAATCAAAGATGAAGGAGTGGAGAAATTCGGCTACTTGCAAATGGAGAAAAGAAAAACAACAAAATGAGGAGTATGTGCCTTAAGAGAATTCGGCACCCCCCTTCACCTAGTCTCCTTGCCGTCCACTCCTCTTCAACAAGGAGCTCAAAATTTCGGCAACTCCCCAAATCACTCTAGGCCAAGCATTTGAAATTATTCAAAGGAATTTGAATCAATCAATTTTCTTCTTTTTCTCCTTGCCACCCTTTAAAAATATCCACATAAAATCCAATTAAATCCTTATTTATCTAAAAGAATTTGAATTGAGCACTCCTCTCTCTCTCTTGTCAAAAAAATAAAGAGCGAGAAAAGGAGATTTCTGCGACTCGAACATAGGCTCCCCTTGCTCCCCTTGTGGCGTCAATTCCAGCTCCTAAGTGGCCTCCCTTTTGCCACTTTTCCAAGGCCTTTTTAGTGACAAATTTCCCCTCATTTAACTTGTAACCCCTACTTACCATGGCTCCCTATCTTTAAAGCTTACAAATAAAATTTTCTACTACTCAGGCCTGCTCTAGACTTACAACTAAGTCTTGAAACATCTCAAACAACGACACCACAGCCCAAGCACAAGCAAAACAATGCAATCTAAAATTAACCCCCAATTTAGGATGTTATAGATACAACCCCTTTCAACTTCTCCTCCTCCGTGAAATCCAAATCGTCCATTATTCGTTCTACCGCTTCCAACCAATACTCAGCTGAACTTGGGGCTACCCCAGAAATTCCCCTAAACACTTCTGCCCCATTGGCCCTAAGCCGCTCCTAAGACATTTACTGGGCCCCGTGCCCATACCTACCCTAGCAACCCTCTCTAAAACCCTTAACATTGCCTGAGATACCGCATCATCTCCGGCAGTCTGGTCCTGAAATTTCTCCTCCGCCGCTGACATCTCATTACCAGATCCATGGCAAGATCATACTGGTTCTGACACGGTCATTCTACCCCTACCACGACCACGTGGCGGACGTCCTCGACCCCTTGTACTCATTTTACCGATTCGCGTTTATCTGTTTAGAAATTTTATGAATTATTAGTTTTCTTCCGCTGATTAACCACGAACAGTTTTATGAACAATAGTTTAAGAGTAGTTCTTTCGAATTCGCATTCACAATACAGTCTCAAGTTTGTAACCTCTAACTTAATACCTTCTTAAGCTTTTCAAAGCTCTCTTGTTGCTTATCTGTCCATTCAAAGGGTACTTCCTTCCTTAGCAACTTTGTCAAAGGCGCGGCTATTGACGAGAACCCTTCTACGAACCTTCGTAATAGCTTTGCCAAACCTAAGAAACTTCGGATTTCAGCCACGGACCTAGGTGGTTTCCAATCCAACACTTTGCTTCAATCTTCCTCCTGGTCCACTCTTATTCCCTCTGCGGATACCACATGTCCTAAAAATGCCACCTCCTTAAGCCAAAAGTCACACTTGCTGAATTTGGCATAAAGCTTCTTCTCCCTTAACACTTGTAACACAACTCGGAGATGCTCATCATGCTCCTCTTCCGACTTAGAATACACCAAAATATCGTCGATGAACACAACGACGAACCTATCCAAATAGGGTTGGAAAACCCGATTCATCATATCCATGAACGCGGCTGGAGCGTTCGTCAATCCAAACGGCATCACCACAAACTCAAAATGGCCGTATCTTGTCCTAAAAGCGGTCTTATGGATATCTGCCTCCTTCACCTTCAACTGGTGATATCCCTACCTTAAGTCTATCTTTGAGAATACTGCGGCCCCCTTCAGCTGATCAAACAAGTCATCGATCCTTGGCAAAGGATACTTGTTCTTGATGGTCAGCTTATTCAACTGATGGTAATCTATGCACATACGCATAGTTCCGTCCTTCTTCTTTACAAACAGAACTGGTGCTCCCCATGGAGACACACTGGGTCGTATGAACCCACGATCCAACAACTCTTGGATTTGAGCCTTGAGCTCCACTAACTCCTTTGACGCCATTCGGTATGGAGTGATTAACACAGGAGCTGTTCCCGGTAGTAAATCTATTCCAAATTCCACCTCCCTATCTGGGGGTATTCCTGGTAATTCCTCCAGAAATACATCTTCAACGTCCTTAACCGTTCTAACTCCGCTAACACCTTCTTCCTTTCCACCCAACGCACTTACAAAGGCTAAGAACGCCTTGCACCCTTTCTTAACCATTTTCTCAGCCTTTAACGCTGAAACTACATCAGACAAGAAATTTCTCCTTTCTCCGATCATTACTACTACTTCATCCTCCTCCGAGTCCTTAGTTCCATTCGTTTAGCCGCACAATCCAACACGGCTCGGTGTTCTACTAGCCACCCATTCCGAGTATAAGTTCAAACTCTCCAAGGGTAACTCCATTAAGTCACCCGAAAGTTCACCCACGAATCTCTAGGGGTACATTCCGAAAGATCTTATCTACCACTACGCTTTGGCCTAATGGGCTTACTACAGTCATCCGCCTATCGGAAGGTTCAGAGTCTAGGCCTAGTGTTTCCACTACACTACATGCAACATAGGAATGGGTCGAGCCCACATCAATTAAGGCATAATAAGGCTTGCCATAAATAAGGAACATACCGGTTATAACATCCGGTGCGTCTCCGTCCTCCCTACGGCGAACCGCATAAACCAAACCTGGTTGCCTTGCCTCAGCATTAGCAGCACCTCTGCCTTGTGTTCCACGACCTCTGCCAAAGACCATTACCTCAAGTTGCCGAACCACGACCCGTTGAGGCTACTGTCGCCTCTACTACCGGCGACTAATGATCGAGTCGCTGCCGCCGACTCTCATCTAGTTTCTTGGGACAATCCTTGAGCATATGGTCCTTGGACCCACACCGAAAACATCCTCTCGTCTTTTTCCAGCACTCCCCTAAGTGCTTCTTTCCACAATGCTCACAAGGACGATACTGCCATCCTGTACCAGCTTGCTGATTTCGTGGCCCATCAACTCTAGGCCTCTTATGAACCTTTCTAGATGGTCCAAAACCTCTTTTGGGCTTATTCTCGTCCTGACACCGCTTGGTAGAATCCTTAATTCCCTCGGCCGCCTTGGCCTTTTCTACCAAAGCAGAGAACTCCCGCTCTGATGCGGTGCTATCAATAGATCTCGGATCGTCCCTCGATCCGTCCTCAAAAATAGACACACTACTCATGCTCGGTTGCCACTACTCCTCGAGCATATCGACTCAACCTTAGGAATTCAGCCTCATACTCCGCCACGGACTTGTTCCCTTGAACCAGCCCCAGAAATGCCTTCCTTTGCTCATCAGTATACCTGGTTCCAACATACTTCTTTTGATACGCTTCTTTAACGTAGTCCCAGGTCAGATCCTCCGCTGTGGCACCATCCCGAATAGTTAACCACCATTGGTACGCTTCATCGCGTAGTAGTGCCACCATTCCTTTTAACTTCTCCTCAGGGGTCAGATCAAGCTCATCCATGATACGCTCAGTTGCTTCCAACCAAGATCACTCGGTATCTTTGGGTGCCACTCTAGATACTCCTCGAAACATTTCCACTCCATTAGCTCGAGCCGTTCGAGCACGGACTTTCGATTTCCGAATTTCCTCCCGCACGACCACCAACTCCAAAACTCGCGGCCGACACCGTGACACACAAAGATCATCCCCGTCCGAGTTTGCCGCTCAACACCAACAACCGGGGTGGTGGTGGCGGTGGTATCTCATTGTCGCACCCTTGACCCGATCTAACGGGTTACGACACGATCATCCTTCCTCTACCTCGTCCATGACGACCACGTCCTCTAGAGCTCATTTCTAACGTCAGAATCTGATTCAGAAGTTTTATGAGTTAGTGATTCTGTTTCACTTGATTACCCGCGAAGGAATTTTATGAAAAGAGTCTTAGGAGTTGTTCTTTCGTATGCACACAGTCTTTCCATTCATTCATCCATCAAACAATTATGAACTCTCGTTCATTCAGAGAAAGGTTGTAGTTTTCATTGTTGTTGCTTTTCCACTACCTAGGGGTATTTTCGTAATTTTGCCCTACAGGGGTATTTTAGTATTTTTTTTAAAAGAAAAAAGTTTCTTGCTGATTTGCCGACATGTATTTTGGAAATTTTAAGTTCCCGGGGTATTTTGGAAAGATTTTGAAATCCAGGGGTATTTCGGTAATTTTAGACCTCGGGGGTATTTCGGTAATTTTTCACAAATCGGGGTAAATTTGTAAAATTTACTAAATCAGGGATATTTCAAAGGTTGCAAAACTTTGAGGGTTCTTTTTAAAAATTGTACTTTCCAAAACAGTGATGTTGCAAAAATTTTGGAAATCAGGGTCATTTTGGTAATTTTGTAAGTTAGGGGAAATTTTGTAATTTTCTTAAAATTCAAGGTATTTTTTATAATTTGCAAATTAGGGTTTTTGAACATTGATAAAATAATGATATTTTGGCAAAACTGTTGGGTAGTTGAACATTTTACAAACCAAGGGCATTTTTGGTAATTTTACCACTAGGCGCATTTTTGTAATTTCACAAATCAGAAATTTTTTTGAGAAAATTTTGTAAAGATAGTTTTCGCAATTTAAAAGAGTAATTTTAAGAGTTTTAAAACTAGGTTTTGATAAAAACACGGCTAGTTCCTTTCGGGTTTTAGTCATTGTGTTTAGCCTATGGACCGAGCCCTCTTGGTCGGGGTGAACCAAAGCTACGCACTGTGCAGATTCGAATGGAGAGGAGGTGAGTCACGCGGACTGCTTAAATACCAAGCTCCCACCGAAATCATTCCTAGACATGCGCACAGAGGTTGCCACACCTACTGAGCCCTCTGGGTTAGGGTGAAACGAAGCTACGCACTGGTAGGATTCTGCGAAGAGAAGGTGAGTCACTAGGATTTGCGCTTAAATACCGTGCTCTTCCGGATCCAATCCTAGACATGCGCACAGGGGTTACCACACCCTAACTCAGTGACTTAGCCATGGGTTTGTTTAACGTTCCTTAAGTCTTATGTGTTTGTGTTTGAGTAGACTAGTCCTAGGGTTCAAGTTCCTATCATGCTATTCTACGTTCCATTCCTTTTCTACCCTTCTAATATTCATTACACATAATCACACAAATGGTTAGGGGTACTTACCTGGTGGACTACGGGTCGGAGACTTTAGGTGCCATGCCAGAAAACCTGCTTATTTCTTAAGATACTTTCCAAAAAGCTTACTTAGCTCGATTTGAAAACGTTTTGGGCCTTAGCCCACAGGCCGAGAGTTTTAAAACTGGGCTCTGATACCAAATTGAAACACCCCACACCCGGCCCACGAGCCTGGACCGGATCTGGTATGTTCCTTAAGTAAACCGGTTTCAATGTTCTTTGTTACTTGGAGAAAATTTGTGTAATTTTAGAAAATTATCGTTTTGGGTTGGCTTAGGTTGGAAACCCACTTATTTTACTTAGAAATCATTTTATTATGGTGACAAAACAATTTTAGGGTTTATTTTGAAAGAAATAATTTTAATTAAACTTTAGTCAAAAATAATTCTTAACATAATAAATTAAAATAAATGTATAAAGGAATCTAACTTGGGCCTTATGGCCTTATTACATCAATCAAAACCCAAAAATAAAATTAAAGTACTTAGTAAAAATAAAAGTCCAAATCTTTAAACTTCCCCTTGCGATGCATGGTCACCTTCACTCTCTGCCGACCGGTCCATTAATGCTCATCACCTGAAAAATATTCCCACAACGGGGTGAGTCAATGAGACTCAATGTGTAACCAACACTAACATTCAATAGATCGGGCATACATATTCATATCAAACACTTATTCATACAACAGATATCAATGATGATGCAACCCAACCCAAAACCTAGATGCCATCCGCTATACATCCCCGTACCAACCTCGCACACCGTGGGGACTACTAAGTCGACCCTCCATCCGCTACACACCTTCGAAGGCGATCATTGCAATGATCGACGTGCTCATCGCCCATATAAAATTTGTGGCATAGCCACGAGATATAGTTGTGTCAAAAGACACCATTCGAGATAATGTAACCGGTTACCACATTCGGATAATGTGACCAAGTCACCACATTCGAGATAGTGAGACCAAGTCATCACATTCACTTCCCCTTTCATAAATCCCGAATGACCCATATTTTTTTATATCAAGCATCTCATACTTAAATTCACATTCATATATATTTTCACATGTTATAAAATAACATATTTCATAATCCTAATGGGAGTAGGAAATGCACCTGAGTACTTTTGTACCCCATTAGGGTACTTAGCCATGTTCACATTAATATATATATACATAGATTAAATATTGCCATGTATCATATTAAATGATAGTGGGGATTACACACCTGATTCGCTTAATGAAGTCCTTGAAATCCCAAGAACTGATCCTACCGATTTAGATCCTTAACTCCTATATTCGGTCAATCATTTAAACATATTAATAAACCTTTTCAACCACAATCCAAATCCTAGTAGGATTTATACACTGACCTTGGTGTCAATTTCCTTTTTGTCCAAATCCCGAAACCTTGCCTTATAAGTCTGTCGAAAATCCTTGAGTCTTAGAAATCCCGAAACTTCGTTGTACTTCTCCTTGTAGTCGACAACTACTAGATCCCGAAGAAAACCTTCCAAATTTCGGCCATGGAATTCTAAAGGAGTTAGATTCCTATACTTTGGCTAAAAAGAGAGATTGAAAATAAAATAATAGCTGATCTTACCCTTTTGAATGAAATCGGCAACACCCTTCTGTCACAACAAAGATTCAACTTTGGCAGACTTTCGGCTTGGTTGGATTGTGTCTTTGGTTTTGTATAAAAGATAGAGGAGGCTAGGGAATTTGGCTAGACAAAGGAAAAGAGAAAAGAAGAGGAGAGAACCCTAAGAATTTCGGCAGAGCAGAGAAAAAAAGAAAACTGATGAGTATCCCTCCTTCCTTCCTTTTATAGACGAAATTATCAGCTAAGGAGTCCCTTACTTGGCCACCACTCTTCAATTTGATAGCTTTATCCTTTAATTATCATAAAATAAAAGAGTTTAATCTAGCCTTTATCTCATGGAAATTATGATAAATAAATTCCTTTTTGAAAATACTTAAGATAAATCATCATTTATCTCTCCAATAAAAAAAACCTTTATTTATCCTTAATAGCCGAATTTTAAAGAGGATAAACCTCCCTTTTTCTAGAAGCCTTTCCGTCCACTCCTTGGCTTATGGAAGCAAAAATAAAACCTCCTTTATTTGCTTCCCAAGTGACTCGAACTCAGGCCCAACACCTTGCATGTGGCGCCATTTCCAGAGGCCCTAAGTGTCATCTTCAGGCCACTTTTCCAAGCCTGTTTGTGTGTCAAATTTCACAAACTTTTTCTTTTAAGGCCACTTTGCCTTGATTTCCTAGTTTATAATTTAAAACTTGACATTTCTGGGTCATTTCTAAGTTTCCTAAAATTTTCGATCGGCTCTGTAAACTTGCCATTTTCTTACATTTCCAAGTTTCCAGAAATGTGTACTTTCCATTTTTGAATCAGTTCCTTACATTTCCAGGTTTCCAAAAATGTTCATGTCTATGCATTTCCAAGTTTCCAAAAATGTTCATTTCCATTTTCATTTTCATACATTTCCGAATTTCCAAAAATATAAAAAAAAAATTTATTCATATTACTTAAGTCTTGTCATTTCGTACAATTAAACCGAAAATGCATAGGCCCTTTCCAGGATGTTACACTAAGTTATAGTTCAGTAACACTCGAATTATGTTACTTTCGGGATTTCAAGGTAAGAGGAATCTATTAGTTTCAAAGTGTAAATTCGAGTATCTATTAACCCTTGGCCGATTGTAGGAGAGGCCCTATTTTCACATCTTTCCGGCTTTTTGAGCAAAGTTATAGATCGGTTTAGCAAGGGTATCGACATTAATCAGGTGTGTAACCTTTCCCACTATTAGATTGGGTGCTAATATATAGATGTATAAATCTGCTATACTCTGTTAAATGCCAAAAACTCGGCATTATGATTGAAAACCCGAGGAGGGTAAAGGCTAATCATCGGGTTAGTGATTTACCCTTCTTCATTGATAATATGCTTTGTATGCCGATTTCTCTGTATGCTTGGGGTTGGGTGAATGATGAAAGGGGAAGTGATCTGCTCGGTGGCTTATGCCATTTCGACTGGTGACTTTGTCACAACTCTGCTTCGTGGCTTATGCCATTTCACCGGTGACTCTGTCACAACTTTGACGATGAGTAGCTAACTGCAGCATGTCTGCCATCGATGGTGTGGGTTGATTATAGAAATCCCCAATGGTGTGCTTGGCGGTAAGGGTGGTGTGTAGCGGATGGAAACCTAGGATTGGGTTGGGTTATGTATGTCATTTGCTAAATTATGTTTTATTTGCTGATTTGTGGGCTAAGGCCCAATCTGATGGTGCATGAGGGTTGCACACTGAGTTTCGCGACTCACCCAATTATTTTAACCATTTCAGTGACACTTAGTGCATCGACTGGCCGAGTGAGGAGGAGCAAGGTGGCCATGCGACAGAGCATTGAGGATTCAAAAAAAGACTTCACTTTATTTATTTATTTTTAAGAAATTTATCTTAAGTGGGTTTTAAGTTTCGTTGTAATAAGGCCATGGGCCACTAGACTATTATACTTTGCTTTGGGTTTTATTTCGGGCTTTCATTATTGACATTTAAACTTTAACTAAACTAAGGCATGTATTAAGATTTTGGTTTTTATTCATAAAACAACAAGTGAAATTTATATATTATTTAAACTTATCAAGTTATTAAGTTTTCCCGAATAAAAGATTAAATACAAGAAAAATATTTCCCGAAGATTGCGACATCTTTTACAAAACTCTTTTGAGTGGCATGCCAGATCCGGCTGTAGTGTTTGGGCCGGGTTTGGGGTGTTACAGTGTGCGACATACGGGCTCGACCTATTGGTCCGTGTGGGCCACGCGGGCGTGTGGGCCCACATGGGTGAACCACATAGGCGTGTTTAATTTTGGGCCAGGCCGTGTGATTCACACGGCCAAAGCCAATTTGGGCCGTGTGAGCCACACGGGCAAGCCACATGGGCATGTGAGCCCATTTTTCTGAAATGATCTGTAAGGTTGCACGGGTCGCCCAAGTCGACTGTGGACCTACTGTAGGGTCGGTAAGCGATACTTAGACCCCTATTTGTGTGATCCAATTATATGGTATGAGATCTGTACTGAACTAAATGTATGATCCGTTATTTGCATATTTGCATGTCATGTATTGTATGCTACATTACATTGGGGTGGGTTGATGATATTGGAGGAAGTATCTGAAGAGCTATTAAGCCTGATTATCTGGCAGCTCAGCTACAATTATCTGATTATGTGCAGCATTTCGGTACAGTATGGTGTGTAGGGATGGGTGAGTTGATTATATCCCCACATGGTGTGTAGGGCTGGACGGAGATGGTGTGTAAAGGTTGGTGGGTAGGATTCTGATGTTCTGATCTGTATTCTGTAACCGATTGGGCTAAGGCCCTATTATATATATATATATATATCTTATTCTGTATCTGATTGGGCTAAGGCCCTATTATATATATCTTATTCTGCATCCGAGTGGGCTAAGGTCCAAACTGTTTCTGTAATGGGCTCCGACCCAGTCTGTGATTTCTGATTTCTGGTGATTATTCTATTCGTTTGATATCTGTGGGGATTACACACTGGGTTGCGAAACTCACCCTTTTTTGTTCAATCTGTCCAGGCAATCCCCAGTGTTAGACAGATCGGTGCAGCGAAAGACTCGACAGTGACCACTGCTACTGCCTCACGATAGATTTATGGTTTATACTTATCCTAGTTTTAATTTTTATTTGGGGAATTTTAATGTAATTATGGCTGTAGGGCCCAAAATTTCCCTAGGCCCATACCCTAACCAGATTTAAACCAAAAAAATAATAAACAGTCCCAAATAATAAATTAAAAGTCCATTACATAAACAAAGTCCATTAATATAAGGTCCCTTAAACAAGAATTTACAGCAAACCTAAACTAGCCAATCCAATTACTCGGCCCAATACCCGAATGGCCCAAGCACTTCAGGGTTTCAGGAAACCCTAGGTCAGAACCTTTGCGCCGCAAGCTTCAGTCGCACGTCCTCCACCCTCGCCACGTCCGTGTACCATTCTGGCCTCCGTACCTGCAAAGGACAAACAACCACGACAACAGGGAGCAACAGAGAAAACAAAAACAAAAAAAAAAATAGTTGTAATTATTTTGATTTTCATTTTTTTTCATTTTCAATTTTGGCCTTTAAGAGCCGAAGCAAGCCACTGTACATTGGGGATGCACACATACGCAATACAAATACAAAAAAATCAAAAGCAGAGAAATTGAAGGGTGATTATCAGCAGATTAATTGAGTTTTTTTTATTTTCGTGCTTTTCGGTTTCCATTTAAGTATTCATTGCATGCGAAAAAAGGGAGAAAAGCACTTATCTGTTAAGGCCGTCGTCGGATCCCTATTCGCTTCGTCGAAATCGAAGTTTGAATGGGGATCTTGAGCAGAAAATAGGCGATACCTTGGGTGTTCTAAACGAGGGTGATAGGGCGTCACTATGCGCCACCATACACCGATTACGATGGAGAAATGGTGGTTGAATGGCGCAGACATCTGAATCGGCAGAGGGAGAGGTTCGATTTGTGTTTTTCTAAAGGCGACTGAAGACAATAGCAAAGGGATTAGGGTTTGATTTAGGGATAGGAAGGTTTTAAAAAAAATCTAATTAGTTTAAGGCTTATTAACCTTTTTTTGAAATAGTGCGAAACGGCGCCGTATAGGGCCATCCGACCTGCGCGTCGACCCGAATCCGCCCTCAGGATCCGCGCATTTCTGAAAATTGGGCTATTTATGTGATTGGTCCTTCCCTGTTTCGCGATGATTTGATTGAGTCATTTTTGCTTTTTCTTTTGTTATTGCTATTTTTACCTTGAATTCATGCGCTATTTCAATTCGGCCCAACTTGAACACTGCATTTTGGGCTATGGAATTATTTGCTGTTTTAGTCCCTGATCATTTGGGCGCATTTATATTGATCCTTGATTTGGCTTAAATAGTTTTATTTATTTATAAATTAGCCTGTAATCTTATTCTTATTTCGATTTAGTATTTTTTTTTAGTTTATAAAATTTATTCATCATTTATTTGTAGAAATTATTTTAACAAATTATTTTGAAGTTTTTTTTATTGATTTTATAATGTTTTAATTTGTTTTAAACTTTCATTTGTATATATTTTTATTTGTTATATATGTTTGATTTCAAAATATTTCTTTTATATGTCTCTTTGTCTTAATATTTTGTATTATATTCAACTTAAATACTCTTCTATATATATATATATTACTAATTCATACGTATATATATATATAATTTATATTAAAAACATCTTATTTTATATTTATTATTAATTTTATATTTCTTATGTATATATGCCCTTTTAAATCTATTTATATATAAATTTAGCCTCTTTTAAAATTACTTATATATATATGTTTTTTATTTTAAAATTAGTGTATATAATCTATTAATTTGAAAGATCATATTTTATTGTATACTAAAACTTATTTCATACATTTTTTATATTGTTACTTATATACGTTATTTTATATTTATGCGTTAAATTTTATCTACAATTACGTTCATTCTTATAATGCCGAGCTTGTATGTTATTTCACGCTTAATGCTATACTTGTGCTACTTATTATTGTTTTATGTTTTAAACGCCAATGTACTCGAGCCTTTATTAAATGTTCTATTTTTATTGCAAATATACCAAATAAAATGTATTTTGAGCCAATTTTAAAATTACGTATTTGAGAAATTTTCAAGATAAGGCAATATTTGTGTGTTTGGAAATTCGAAAAATTATGCCCTAATGTGATGGGTGTAAATTTTTCGTTCGACCAAATAATCAAATACCCTTTTTAATTATATGTTTTGAAAATCAAAGATGATCTCAGTGTCGAGGTATAAATGTGTCACATCCTAACGTATTGGATGTGATGTTTCTATTCCTCTGGAACAAGTGAATCTTGAGATTCAATTCAAAATTAATTAACATTCTTAAAAAGTATCACACCTTAAATATTTTCAAGTTTTCAACATAAGGACATTAATTAATCAATTTGGTACCAATTTTGGGCGTTGCGAGGGTGCTAACCCTTCCTCGCACGTAACCGACTTCCGAACCCGTTTTCTTATAATTCGTAGACCAAAAATTATTGTTTTAATAAATCAAAATGTTGTATTAAAATAATCCATCTCAAGGTGATCCGATCACACCTCGAATAAAAGATCGGTGGCGACTCCATTCCATATTTTTAAAGCCGAACCCCGTTTTTTCAAACTCTTAAAAAATGGTTTCGACAGCTTGGCGACTCCACTGGGGACTGGTTGAGAGTCAGGCCATATATTGATTAATTTTTGTCCTTGTGATTGAAAATTTGGAAAATAGTTTTAAAAAAAAAAATCGTGTTTCTTTCGATGTTTTTGAAAAATCATGTTTCTTTTAATGCATTTGCAGTAATGTCGAGTCTCATAAAATACTTTGGCATTACATTGCATGACCGTTGTGGTCACACCTTTAAGTGGGAGTGAGAAACTATGCCTTCGTGAGGTTTTCACCTCCGCATGGGCTAGTGGACTGCTTCCGGGATACATCGGTACCTATGTGCTTCGTGAGATTTTTATCTCCGCATGGCCATAGGGAAATGTATTCCCCTGAACCGAACTCAATCTATATGAGCCTATAATGGGTGAGGATTGAGGAATCTATTTGGTTCGGTACCTATTCTTTAGAACCAAGCATCATACAGTGATTTCCTAGGAGCCTACCTTAGATAGAGCCACGCCAAACCCTAGTAGTCACCCGGTCAGATGTTTTATGTTGTTTATTTCTCTTGCACTAACGTGTTTTCTTTTGTTTTGATTGCATTGCATTGCATCATTATAGAAAGGAGGTGTTGATTAACATTCGATTGCTAAATAGAAGAGTTTGTCATAAGGAAATGGATTACTTGATAAAGTGGGTTATAATACGGTCGTTCGAATATAGTCCAGGTAAACTAGAGAAGGCTGATAGTCCGCAGAAGAATACAAGACTTTGCTCGAGGATTCAAACTGACAAAAACTATTTAAGAGCCGTCACGTCTCGACTTTCTAAAAGGAGCTAACGAGCATCGCGGAGGATAAGTGAGTGAAGAGTCGCAACCTAGATCAAACAACAAGAAGCTAGAAGAGGCATCTATTGAGGAAGTTCACGGGACACGACCATGACTGTAACACCCCAAACCCGGCCCATGCGGTATGACCGGATCCGGCATGTCACATGAAGAAAACGTATAAAGAACTTGTGATTCTTACTAAAGTAGGCGTTATTTGGTTATAATTAAGAAAACAAGTTTGGTCATAAATATTCGATAAAATACTACTAATCTCGAAAGGTTGATTGATGAATCGAAAATCGAACTAGTGAACTTTAAAATCGTGACTTTTAAAAAAATGTTGATATAATCTGAAGGAAAATTCAGTTAAATTATTTATACTTATTTGTTATGAAATACGTTTGTTGTTAATCAATTTTGGAAAATCGTTATTTATGATTTCAGAAAAATCCCGTTTAAAATAATTCAAGAAAATAATAAGTACGTCAAAACATAAAGCAAATTAAAACATATCCCAGAGGCCTTATTACAACTTTAAACCCAAAATAGTAAAAGTAATGAAATAAAGCAGAAAGAAGTTTACTAATGTTCGAAAACATTATTTTCAAAGTATGGCCTCCACCGAGTCATCCATGGGCCCAAGTCCTCATCACTGAGCATCACCTGCAAGGATTAAGAAAGAAAGGGGGTGAGTTACAAGAACTCAATGCATAATCCCCTTACCGTCATCCACTGGGCCCAAACTCGCATAGCAACATCTTCGGCCTAAGCCCATTTACATAACAATATTTAAATGAAATGAATGCAACCCAACCCATCCATCCATCACACCCCCGACCAGCCAATCACACCTGTGGGGATCAAGTCAACCCACCCCGCCGCTCACACCAAATTTGCAGTCAAGCCGCAATAATATATTATTATTATGGCCATGCCATCGAAATCATAAATAAGCACAATAATAAACGAATTGTGGCTATGCCACCGGGCTACACTACTCTCCATACAATTTTTCCCAACCTATGCAATACGTAAAGATGCAACATAATAAAAATATATCCACATATATAACAACCATTAATCTAATGAAATATTTCGGTGAATCGGTCCATTAAAGCACTTTGGTAATTCGGCCTACTAAGGCATTCTAGCAAACTGGCCCGTTAGTGCATTTTGGTAAATCGGCCCATAGGGGTTTTTTCGTAAAAATGGCCCATTAGAGCTTTTTAGTAATTTGGCCCATATGGGCATTTTAGTAATTTTACAAATTAATACCGATTTTGACAGATCTTAGAATTAACGTTGTTTAAGCAAGTTACTCGATTCATGCCATATTACGGTTATTAGACTCGTAAGCAACATCGATCTATTTTTCCAACATGATGATAAATCACGAATTTACAGGATTTCGGTGTGAGATTACACACCTGATTACGGTAAGGACTAAACTTTCTTGATCGTCGGCACCTATGTCACCATAACACTCGATTAACTAACAGGAGTGTAACATCCCCAAACCCGGCCCATTCACCACGACCGAATCTGGTTATGTTAGTGAAATTTATTTAACTTAGAGAAAAATTTAGTAAAACTTGTTAACTTCTGAAAATCCATGTTTATTTAATATTGTATGAGAAAAACTTTGATATCACATAAATATTATAAAATGCCCAAAAGTGAACTTTAATGAATATATATGACTAATTTTGAATAAATAAGTTGTCAAAATAAATTCGTTTCCACTTAGTAATTTAATATAATCCAAACATAATTTAAAATAATAATTAAATAACTCCCAAAGTAAATAAAAATCAGAGGGCCTTATAACATCAATGTTTAAAAGATCTAGTACTTAATATAAATAAATTTAAACTCTTCTTTCTCGCATGGGCCACCACGTGTCCTCTCCGATCCCGGTCCAATCTACGCATCACCTGAAATGGTTAGAAAATAAAGAGTGAGTCCACTGACTCAGTGCATAATCAAAACACCGATTTCCACACGTATGGGCTTGGCCCATACCCACACAATATCCGTAACAAATCATGTAAGAACGCATTTCAGCCCAACCCTTTGTCCAACCGTACACCAACCTTAGCAGACTCCCTGCCTAAGGCCGTGGGAAACTCCCCACCGATCACATCGTGATCCCTAACATCTTACCTTGGCAAGCTCACTGCTCAAGGCCGTGGCTGAGCCACCGATCAACCCAAGTGATCACAATATCGCAATCTGCCTACGGTGATGCACATAGCAATCAACCGCCGAGATGGGCACCTAGCCAACACCTCCCTTGAGGTAGCACACAGCAAACCCTCAAGCGCTAATGTAGCCTTAGCTACCATTAGACCACGTACATCATCTGTACACTTCTTCCTTCTATGATCAACCCCATGCCCACGTGTCAATTATGCCAAAATAACATATAGAGTGAGTAATTTATTATTTACCAATACCACATCAAACATATATAAAATATATACAACACAACCAATCTTACCAATCATCGATTCACATCACTTAAGCCATTATAATCAGCCTCCACACATAATACATATGTAATCACATTAAACAAACCAACAATCGCAGAAATAGTGCGTTGATTACGCACCTAATTGATACCAATGACCAACTCCCGAAACGCTACTTAACCAAAAACTCTGTCGACACACCCTTGATGAATCGAGCCTACGAGTCCTCCCTACCGCTCCTCCTGGCCTTCACAATGACTAGAGCAGAGACCCAAATGCTCCACCCCCTCTTGCTAAGATTCGGCCAACCACCACTAGGACAAGGAGAAAGGTTTCGGCAATAGAGAAAGAAAGAAGGTATGAGGGGACAATATGAAATGGTTTCGGCTTAGGAAAAATGGAGAGAACCAAGTAGGAAAATCGGCTAGGTGACCTTGAAGATTCGGCCAAAGTGCATAGGTGAAGAGAAGGGATATTTTTAGTGTTGGTAGAGTATGGAAGACAAATGGATGAAGGCTTAAGAAGGAACTAGGATTCGGCAAAGGGTCCAAAAGGGATTCGGCACACAAAGAAATGGGAAACAAGTCAAGAAAGCACAAATGATGAATGAAAATGAGAACCTCCCCTCCCCCTATTTATACTATACGGCCTAGCTCCAACCTCCCACAAAAATCCCACTATTTGCTCCTACAATTCCTCCCCAACACTCATTCAAAAGTTTGAATGAGTCAAACTTCTTCCTAGCCGAAATTTAAAAAAGACCAAGTCTTTCTCCATCTTTTAAGCATCCAAAAGCTGCCCAACTCCTTACCTCATTGACGCAAAAACAAAGGCCAAAGTGCGCTGCCTTGCACTCGAACACCGCCCCTTCCCTTGCACTCGAGACGTCACTTCCCCAAGCTCTTAGTGGCGTCTCCTTGCCACTTTACTAGCTCAATTCTTATGTCTAATTCCCCAAATAATTCTCTTAAGACACCCATCGCCAAGCTCCCTTTTTGCACTTAAAAATCCAAAATTTTCTAAAGTCTCCCCTTGAGTCCAAACATTCTTACCACCTCTCAAACACATCCAAGCATACCCAAAACCTACTAGAACATGAATTATACCCACATGCATAGCCCCTAAACCAGGGTGTTACAATTCTACCCTCCTTAAAATAATTTCGTCCTCGAAATTACTTGTCTAAACTAATTGATCCCATTCTTCCCACTACGCTAAAAGTCACACTCTCGATCTTAAAGAGCTAACATACCTTCTAGGCACAGTTTCTAAGTTCATACTCAAGGTTCCAACTACTTTACGAGCAACAGATCAAACAGTCATCAACACGAACGAACCAACAACGAATATTCCAAACACAAGGAACTTACCAGCTGACACATCAGGCACATCATTATCCTCTCTCCGACGAACTGCATAAACCAGACCTGGCTGCCTTGCCTCAGTGCCACCATTATTTGCGGTCTCATCGCCACACGACCTTGGCCGAAACCATTTCCTCTATGGTTCGAACCGCGACCCCTTATCGCTGCTTGCCGACCACCTCTGTCTGGTTGCCCATAACCTTGGCCTTCTGCTCGAGTCCCATTCAGATTCTGGGGACAATCCTTAATCAGATGAGACTTGGACTTGCATCTGAAGCACTCTCGAACACGATTCCAGCATTCACCAACATGGTACCTTCCACACTGCGCACACGGACGATCTGGATTTCTCTCAGTTGTCTTAACAATATGAACAGGAGTCTCAACCCTCGGTCTCTTCTGGACCCTCTCAACCACTTCTGGCGATCCAACACTTCTCTTATCACGGTTCTTTTCCCTATTGAGCCTCTCAGCCTTCTTGACCTCCTCAGCTATTCGAGCTTTCTCCACTAAAACGGCAAAGTCTCTTTCCTGATGCGGAGCAATCAAAACTCGCAACTCATCCCGTAGCCCATCTTCAAATCGACGCATCTCATAATCGGGCTGCCACGATTCCCGAGCATACCGGCTTAAACGCAGAAAAACGACCCTTCAGACCGCTATCGATTTGCTACCTTGCACCGCATTGAGGAACGCCTTCCTCTGAGCATCCACATAGCTCGCTCCGACATACTTCCCCTCGAACTTGATCTTAAAATAACCCCAGTCCGCTCGATCTGCCGGGGTACTCTCCTTAACCGTGAGCCACCACTGGTAGGCCTCATCTCGCAGCAACGAAACAACACCCTTAAGCTTCTCCTCAGCAGTTAAGTCTATGTCGTCCATAATCCTTTCCACTGCCTTAAGCCGGTATTTACGCCACATTCGAGCTACCCAGGACACTCCTTTGAAGACCTCGGCTCCATTCGCCCTAAGCCTTTCGGGTACTGACTTCCGAGTCCTGTTGCCCCCATTGGCTCCTGCCACTCGTTCGAGCACTCGTAGCACAGCTTGTGATACTACGTCGTCTCCTCCATCGATCCTGGCTTCCACCTCAACACCGGTGGTGGCGGCACATCGCCTCGACCCATGGCGAGACCCAACCGGTTCGATACACCGACATCCCGCCTCTACCACGTCCACGAGTATTGCGACCACGCCCCTAGAACTCATATCTAGCGCCTCGATTTAGTCTGTTTAAAAGTTTTATGCATTAGAAATTCTTGTTTCAACTGTTTTATCCACGAGAAATTTTATGCAATGAAGTTTCCGAGAGTAGTTCTTTCGAGCAATCAAGTTTCCTTTTCCTACCTGTGGGTAATTTCGTCATTTTCCTACTGGGTATTTTTGGTAATTTTGTAAATCGAGAAAACATCTTTCAAAATCAGATTTAGAGTTTACAAACCAAAGGGGTAATTTTAGAAATTTTAAAACTAAGGGTTTTAAAACAGTGAGAGGCAAATCCCTTTCGGTTTTAATAATTGGTTTAGCCTATGAACAAGTCCTCTTGGTTAAGGTGAACCGTAGCTACGCACTGGTAGGATTCCAAATAAGAGGAGGTGAGTCACGAGGACTGCTTAAGTACCAGAGCTCTTCCTGATCCACTCCTGAACATGCGCACAATGGTTGCCACACCTTAACTCTACGACTTACTTCATAGGTTTGTTTATTAGGCACTTTAAATCTTATGCACGTGTTTGGGTAGACTAGTCCTAGGGTTCAATAGCCCTAATATTCTAATCTACGAGCCCAACTAAGCCCATAACAGTTCATATAACAATTCACTTGAAGTCCAAGTACTTACCAGCGGACTTCTGCCTGAGGTACAGTGCCATGCTAGAATAACACAAAAACTTGTTATAAAAGCCCACGCCTTAAAAACCCAATTTGAAATCTGTTTGGCCCAAAACCCTCAAAGCCGAGTTTTGAACCGGCTCTGATACTAAATCAGAACATCCCCAAACCCGGCCCATTCACCACGAATTTAGATCGGTTATGTTAGTGAAATTTATTTAACTTAGAGAAAATTTAGTAAAACTTGTTAACTTACTCAAAATCCATGTTTATTTAATATTGTATGAGAAAAACTTTGATATCACATAAATATTATAAAATGCCCAAAAGTGAACTTTAATGAATATATATGACTAATTTTGAATAAATAAGTTGTCAAAATAAATTCGTTTCCACTTAGTAATTTAATATTATCCAAACATAATTTAAAATAATAACTAAATAACTCCCAAAGTAAATAAAAATCAGAGGGCCTTATAACATCAATGTTTAAAAGATCTAGTACTTAATATAAATAAATTTAAACTCTTCTTTCTCGCATGGGCCACCACGTGTCCTCTCCGATCCCTGGTCCAATCTACGCATCACCGAAATGGTTAGAAAATAAATAGTGAGTCCACCGACTCGATGCATAATCAAAACACCGATTTCCACGTATGGGCTTGGCCCATACCCACACAATATCCGTAACAAATCATGTAAGAACGCATTTCAGCCCAACCTTTTGTCCAACCGTACACCAACCTTAGCGGACTCCTGCCTAAGGCCGTGGAAAACTCCCCACCGATCACATCGTGATCCCTAACATCTTACCTTGGCAAGCTCATCGCTCGGTAGTGGTGAGCCACCGATCAACCCAAGTGATCACAATATCGCAATCCGCCTACTGGTGATGCACATAGCAATCAACCGCCGAGATGGGCACCTAGCCAACACCTCCCTTGAGGTAGCACACAAAGAAACCCTCAAGCGCTAATGTAGCCTTAGCTACCATTAGACCACGTACATCATCTGTACACTTCTTCCTTCTATGATCAACCCCATGCCCACGTGTCAATTATGCCAAAATAACATATAGAGTGAGTAATTTATTATTTACCAATACCACATCAAACATATATAAAATATATACAACACAACCAATCTTACCAATCATCGATTCACATCACTTAAGCCATTATAATCACCTCCACACATAATACATATGTAATCACATTAAACAAACCAACAATCGCGAAATAGTGCGTTGATTACGCACCTAATTGATACCAATGACCAACTCCCAAAACGCTACTTAACCAAAAACTCAGCCGACACACCCTTGATGAATCGAGCCTCACGAGTCCTCCCTACCGCTCCTCCCGGCCTTCACAATGACTAGAGCGAGACCCAAATGCTCCACCCCCTCGCTTAAGATTCGGCCAACCACCACTAGGACAAGGAGAAAGGTTTCTGCAATAGAGAAAGAAAGAAGGTATGAGGGGACAATATGAAATGGTTTCGGCTTAGGAAAAATGGAGAGAACCAAGTAGGAAAATCGGCTAGGTGACCTTGAAGATTCGGCCAAAGTGCATAGGTGAAGAGAAGGGATATTTTTAGTGTTGGTAGAGTATGGAAGACAAATGGATGAAGGCTTAAGAAGGAACTAGGATTCGGCAAAGGGTCCAAAAGGGATTCGGCACACAAAGAAATGGGAAACAAGTCAAGAAAGCACAAATGATGAATGAAAATGAGCACCTCCTCCCCTATTTATACTATACGGCCTAGCTCCAACCTCCCACAAAAATCCCACTATTTGCTCCTACAATTCCTCCCCAACACTCATTCAAAAAGTTTGAATGAGTCAAACTTCTTCCTAGCCGAAATTTAAAAAAAAGACCAAGTCTTTCTCCATCTTTTAAGCATCCAAAAGCTGCCCAACTCCTTACCTCATTGACGCAAAAAACAAAGGCCAAAGTGCTTTGCCTTGCACTTCGAACACCGCCCCTTCCCTTGCACCTGAGACGTCACTTCCCCAAGCTCTTAGTGGCGTCTCCCTTGCCACTTTACTAGCTCAATTCTTATGTCTAATTCCCCCAAATAATTCTCTTAAGACACCCATCGCCAAGCTCCCCTTTTTGCACTTAAAAATCCAAAATTTTCTAAAGTCTTCCCCTTGAGTCCAAACATTCTTACCACCTCTCAAACACATCCAAGCATACCCAAAACCTACTAGAACATGAATTATACCCACATGCATAGCCCCTAAACCAGGGTGTTACAAGGAGATAGTGTCTTAATCCAAATCTAAACAATCAGTTTATCACACTTACCCTCACTATCGCGAACAACCACGATCTGCCTATTTTCACCGGAAGATGGTCCACAACCTGGTGGAAAATCCCGAACTGCCGATACCGCCCTGCGTTTGAACTTGGGAGTAGAGATTGCAAGTCCACTCCCTTTTTGCCCTCCTATCGATTTTCCTTCAATAACGCTACCACTTGCCTCCATTGAAAGAGTCTCAATCAGAATAATACTATGATGAGAGAAAGTAGTTATCTATGGAGAGGGTTTCGGCTTACCACTACTTCCAAAAGATCAAAGAGTAGTGAAGATCGAGTGATTTAATCCCTATAATAATTGATTAGTCAAATCTATCGATCCGTTTAGCAAAATAACCAAGAAGCGATATTGAATGGACTAATAAGAGACTCCTTACCTTAATCGATGATGAACTCGATTCCCACCGATTCAACTTATGACTAAGGATGAGTCGGCAAGGATGTGAGATTCGACCAACCCCATAAGAACACTACAAAAAAGAGATGATCACGATATGAGGGAGTAGGAGAGAGTGATGTTTCGATTTAGAAATAAAGTGAACCAACCGAATGATGATGGACACACATTCGGCTAGGAAGAAAAGAAGATTAAAGGAATAGAATGAAGCCACTTACCCGATTCAACCAAGGAAGAAATGTCCAATGTGCAAGGGAGAAGAGATAATGGCTAAGAGTATTCGGCTACTTTGAGAGAAAGAAAAGAGGAAGATTCGTCCTCCAAATATGGTCGACTAAAGAAAGAAGAGAGAAACATAGGAGGAACGGTGAGAAAAAAAACAAGAAAAGAATAGCAAAATGGCTTGAGTGTTTCGGTAAAACAAAGGAAAAAAGGTGAACAAATTGGCTTGAGTGTTTCAGCAAAACAAGGGAAAAAGGTTGGAAAAGAAAGTACCAAAATGTTAAAAAGAAACAAAACCTTTCATGCACAAACTTGCAAATAGGCTATAGGAAATTCGGCTCCCACATTCCCCTACCAAAACCGTATACCTCTAACACCATAAAGGTAATGGTTGACCAAAAATTCTTTCCCCAAGCACCTCCCAAAAATTTGGCCAACATATCCCCCCTCTTCTTTTTATTTTATTTCTTTCCTTATTTTCTCCTTGATCTCCTCCTTACTCTTCTCCTTAGTGTTCTTTCCATCATTAGAAAGTCTTCCTTACCTATTTTAGAGTCTTGGCCGACACTTACCATATTCCACCTGATTAGCACAAAAAAATTAATCCAAAATTTGCAATAGGTGGGATTCGAACTCCACCCCTTAAGCCCCTTCATGTGACGCCTCACCACTCTACTACTAGCTCCACTTGTGCTAGCAAAATACACACTTATTTCCTTAAGTCTTGACGTCACTTGCCTTCTCCCCCTTAAGTGCTTAAACACAAAAATTCTACCAAGGCCCAACTCAACCCCAAGCCTTCTTAAGGCCCCTAAACATACACAACTAACATTTTTAACTAGCCTAACCCATGGTATAATGCAAAACATAAAATCTCGAATTTCAAGATGTTACAATTCTACCCCCTTAAAGAAATTACGGCCTCGAAATTTACCTGATTAAAAGAGATGAGGGTATTGTTGCCGGATCGTGTCCTCAGGCTCCCATATAGCTTCCTCTGACCCGTGATTACGCCATAATACTTTGACTAACGGAACTGACTTCCTTCTCAGCACCTTAATATCCCAATCTAAAATCTGCACTAGCTCTTCTTCACAAGACAAGTCAGGTCTTATCTCAACTTCCTCCACTGGCACTACATGAGACGGATCCGAATGATAATGCCTTAACATCGAGACATGGAATACGTTATGTATTTGACTTAACTCCGGAGGTAACTCAAGCTGATAAGCTACTGGCCCAACACGTTTTAATACACGGTAAGGTCCGATAAATCTAGGGCTCAACTTGCCCTTCCGTCTAAATCTTAAGATCTTTTTCCAAGGTGAGACCTTCAGAAAGACCTGATCACCCACAGAGAACTCTATCTCCTTCCGCTTCAGATTCGCGTATGATTTCTATCTGTCCAAAGCTTATTTTAACCGAGCCTGAGTTACCTTTACTTTTTCCTCCGTCTCCGAGATCAATTCTGGACCCAACAACTGTCGCTCCCCCAGCTCAGTCCAGCAAGTAGGAGTACGACACCTACGACCATACAACGCCTCGTAGGGTGCCATCTGGATGCTAGATTGATAGCTATTGTTGTATGCAAACTCTTCCAATGGTAGAAAATCTTCCCAACTACCCCTGAAGTCGATCACACAGCCCCTTAACATGTCTTCTAGAATTTGGATTACTCTCTCCGACTGACCATCTGTCTGCAGATGAAATGCTGTGCTGAAATTTAGGCTTGTACCCAACGCTTCATGTAAAGCCTTCCAGAATCATGATGTAAACCTAGGATCCCTGTCTGATATGATAGACAGCGGTACCCCATGCAACCTCACGATCTCTGCTACATACAACTTGGCCAACTTCTGCAATGAATAATCCGTACGAACAGGTAGAAAATGAGCAGACTTAGTTAACCGATCCACTATTACCCATATTGAATCTTTCTTAGTAGGCGTTAAGGGTAACCCACCAACAAAATCCATCGTTATCCTTTCCCATTTCCATAGTGGGATTTTCACCGGCCAGCAACCACGGCGGCGCTTGATGTTCCGCCTTCACTGTTGACATGTCAAGCACTTGCTCACGAAATCGTGAACCTCCGCTTCAACCACGGCCACCAATATCGCTCACGGAGGTCTCGGTACATTTTGTTTCCCAGGGTACATAGCATATGGGCTACTATGCGCCTCACACAGAATCATATGTCTCAGTTCAGAATCCCTCGGCATACAAACTCTTTCGCGAAAACACAATACTCCATCACTATTTAATCCAAAATCCCCTATCTCACCTCTTTCCACATGCTAAAGTCGAGAACCCAACATTTCATCCAGCAATTACTTTTCCTTAATCTAACCTACCCATGCAGGCTTCACTTAAAGTTCAGCTAACAAGCTACCATCATCATAAAGGCTGAGATGAGCGAACATCGCTCTCAAATCCGATATCACCTTACGACTCAACGCATCTGCCACTACGTTAGCTTTACCTGGGTGATACTCGATTGAGCAGTCCTAATCTTTCAACAATTCTATCCACCTCCATTGTCTTAAGTTCAACTCCTTCTAGGTAAGGAGGTACTTCAGACTCTTATGGTCCGTGTTGTAACATCCTAAAATTTGGGAATTTATGTTTTACATTATACCATGCGATAGGCTAGTCAATAGTGTTAATTGTGTATGTTTAGGGGTCCTAAGAAGGATAGGGGTTGAGTTGGGCCTTAGCAAATTTTTTGTGTTTAAACACTTTAAGGAGAGAAGGTAAGTGGCATCATGACTTAAGGAAATAAGTATGTAATTTTGCTAACACAAGTGGAGCATTGGCAAGGTGGTTGTGGCGTGAAATGGCAGAGGGGAGAGCTTGGGTTCGAATCCCATCTAGTGTAAAAATTTTGGATTTATTTTTGTGTCCCTATTACAAGTGTCAGCCATGGTTCTAAATTTGGTAAGGGAGACTTTTTATTGATGGAAAGATGAATAAGAAAATAAGGTAAGGATGAGGGTAAGGAAAGAAGTAAAAAGGAAAGGAGAAAGAAGGGGATATGTTGGCCGAATATTTGGAAGGTGCTTGGAATAGAATTTTGGTCAACACTCATTCTTTTGGCAAAAGTAATACACGGTTTTGGGAGGGGGGAACTTGATAGCCGAAATTCCTAGAGTCATTTTGCTAGTTTTGGTTCAAGAAAGGCCTATTTTCTTTTTAGCATATTGGTGTTTTCTTTTCCCAATTCTTTTCCTTGTTTTGGCCGAAATACCTAGTCATTGTTCACCTTGTTCCCTTGTTGTGCCATAATCCTTAATCCATCCTTGTTCATTCTTCTTTGATTATCGAAATACTCACATCTTTTGGTTCATTTCTCTTTTGGTGTTGGCCGAAACCTCTTAACACCTCTTTTCCATCTTCTCTTTTCTTTTTATTATTATTTCTTCAACCTTCCTTTCACTTCTTAAATCAACAGTACCTTGTGACCGAATTTTCTTATTCATTTCTCTCCATAGCCGAATCTATTAACATCCTACTTCCTCTCTATTTCTTTTTCTTTCGTGTTGGGCACTATCTTCTTGACCGAATCGGTAAGTAATCCTCTTCTTTTCAATTTCTTTTCTTCATGCCGAATATGTGCCCTTGACTTGGGATGGTTCTTTTAACTGAAAGCATCACTTTCTTCTACTCACTCAAAGCGTGATCATCTCTTTTTCATAGTATTAAAGTAGGAAAGACGAATCTAATATCCTTATCTAATCCGTAGCCATAAGTCAATCGGTAGAAATCAAATTCATCATCGATAAGGTAAAGAGTTTCGTTATGGTTTATTTCGATATCTTTCATTGCTCGGTTATTCCGTTAAAACGGAATGATAGATTTGTCTAATCGATTATTATAGGGATTAAATCACTCGTTTTCTCTACACGTTGGTTCTTCGGAAGTAGAGGTAAGTTGAATCCATCCCTAAACAACTACTTTCTCTCATAGTATTTTACTGACCGGGACTTTTCAATGGAGGCAAGTGGTAGCGATTTGAAAGGAAATGTAACACCCTAAACCCAGCCCAAACGCTACGACCAGATCTGGTATGCTACGGGGTTTATTATTAAAAACTTTACTTAAATTGATTTTAGACAATCTCAGTTTCTTTACTCAGGCATTTGGTAAAAATAAGATATTTGTTGGAAACCTTTGTTTTTACGTTGAACATGTTTGGAAAACCCATTTTATTACTTTTTGAGACTTAAGTCCTTGAACATAAATTTTAAATCGTAAACATCAGCAAAATAAAATAAAAAAAACGATAACCTAAGCCACAGGCCTTATTACATAATTAATCCCAAAAATTATAACTTAAATAAAAAAAACCAAAATAGTCTATGAAATTAAATAACTTGATGGCCCCTCGAGTTCGTCTCGGCTCCCATGTCCACGATCTCTGCTCATCTCTGAAAGAGTAGGAAAAATAAAGGGTGAGTCACCAAGACTCGAGTGTATAAATCTCGAAACACACAACGACACAGAGGCCTACAAACACATTATGAGCCACGCCCATACATAAAGGCAACAATCATATTTACATGATAAATAATAAATGATGAATAGCCCAACCCAACCTAGAATTCCATCCTCTACACACCAACCGTACCAACCATCACACCTCGGGGATTTCTACAATCAACCCTCCATCCATCTACACACCATAACGACAATGCATGCTTGCTATTCCTGTTAATCGGGAATCATTAAGCGTGGCATAGCCACTGCTCACTATGTGACCTAACATTTGAATTTGTGGTTTAACCACCGATCACCATGTGACCTATTATGCACTTCCCTTCATTACCATAATCCCACCCATGCATACACACATGAAAAATTGAAAACATCATACCATCTTTAAAACAGAACTTTCATATATACATTTATCGATACACATAGAGATTTCTATGATTACGTACTGGCATCCATTGCCTACCCTTTTTGGGTAACACGATCGCATCTGACCTACTTTTCCAAGCATTTATCCCATAACACATGTATATAAGCAGGTTAAGTAGTGTGATAGAGATCTACATACACACGATTACCGATAAAATGATACTTCCTATGTCGATGCTATCCGTGAGTCGACACAATCGCTATCTGCCTAAGGTGTTGTTGGAAGCCGGTCCATAACTCCGATGGCCAATCTCGAACCGGCCGACACCGTATGTTTCTTAAACTTAGGGATTGGGTTTGCTGCACCCAATCCTCTCCTTCTTGATCCATATTCGATTCCATCAAAGTCCTTGTCGAACTACTATAACTAAATAGGGTTGTTAAACCATAACATATGGTTAAGATCTCAAATGTGTTAGCAAATCTAACTAAAATCTAAAGAGAACCCCCTTACCTTAAAATCCCGAAATTAGAGACTAGTGATTTCCGCCTTTTAGATCTAGACGATCAGTTTCCTTCAAATCCGGAATCTTGCCAAAATGCAAAAGAGAAAAGTATTAGCCTCAATCGGCGACCTTAACAAACCAAGTGGCCATTCGGCCTTGACTCCTAAAATCGAAAGAGATCTTAAGAAATAACAAGAGTCGACACCTACCTTAATAGAGAGATTCGGCTACTCTTAGAGATTTCTTTTTAAAAGTCGCAGTGAAGATGATTCAAAGAAGTCTATAATGATTCTGCTTTTAATAAAGAAATCGACAGGGAAGAGGAAAAGAGAATTTCGGCAGACTATGGGTGGTTTCGCCTTAGCAAGGATCAAAAGAATATAGAGGAAGGATTATGAGGTTTCGACTTTTAGAAGAAGAAGAAAAGAACAATGGAGTTTTCGACTTTTACTCGAAAAAAGAGAAAGAAAAGATAGAAACCCAAATGTCGAAAATAAAGAAAAGAACCATCTCTGACTATTTAAAGTTTCAAGACTCCACTAACCAAAAGCGAGACTGCCCTCTTTTGACAACTAAAACCAGCTTAATTAGTAAGGAAATTTCGGCATTTCCCATATCATGTAAATCGATTTCTCCCAATTTAGGATCCGATCCATTGGTCACAATGGTGTACGAATTCTAAACTCGAGGGGGAGGAGAAATCGGGCTGATATGGCTAAGGGGTGCCAAATTTCCTTACTAATTAACTGGTTTTAGTTGTCAAAAGAGGGCAATTCCGGCTTTTGGTTAGTGGGAGGCCAAACTTTAAATAGTCGGGGAGGGTTCTTTTCTTTATTTTCAAAGATTTAGGTTTTTATCTTTTCTTTCTCTTCTTCTCTCGAGTAAAAGCCGAAAACTCCATTGTTCTTTTCTCTTCTTTCTTCTAAAAGTCGAAACCTCATAATCCTTCCTCTATATTCTTTTGATCCTTGCTAAGGCCGAAACCACCCCTAGTCTACCGAAATTCTCTTTTCCTCTTCCTGCCGATTTCTTTATTAAAAGCCAAATCATCATAGACTTCTTTGAATCATCTTCACTTCCTGACTTTTGCAAAAAGCCAAAATCTCCTAAGAGTAGCCGAATCTCCTCTATTAAGGTAGGTGTCGACTCTTGTTATTTCTTAAGATCTCTTTCAGTTTTTAGGAGTCAAGGCTGAATGGCCACTTGGTTTGTTAAGGCTATCGATTGAGGCTAATACTTTCTCTCTTTTTGCGTTTTGGGCGGCATTTTGGGATTTGAAGGAAGCCTGATCGTCTAGATCTAAAAGCCGGAAATCGCTAGTCTCTAATTTTAGGATTTTAAGGTAAGGGGGTTCTCTTTAGATTTCCATTAGATTTGCTAGCACATTTGAGATCTTAACCATATGTTATGGTTTAACAACCCTATTTCGTTATAGTAGTTCTGACAAGGACTTTTGATGGAATCGAATATGGATCAGGCAAAAGAGAGGATTAGGTCTGTAAACCCAATCCCTAAGTTTAAGAAACATACGGTGTCAGCGGTTCGAGATTGGCCACCGGGTTGTGGACCGGCTTCTGAACAACACCTTAGGCAGATAGTAGTTGTGTCGACTACGGATAGCGTCGACATAGGAAGTATCATTTTATCGATAATCAGGTGTGTAGATCTCTATCACACTACTTAACCTGTTTATAACCATGTGTTATGGGCTAAAAGCCAGAAAAGTAGGTTGTATGAACAGTCGTGTTACCCAAAAAGGGTAGGCAATGGATGCTAGGTACGTAATCATAGAAATCTCTATGTGTATCGATAAATGTATATATGAAAGCCTGTTCTCTTAAAGATGGTATGATGTTTTCAATTTTTCATGTGTGTATGCATGGGGTGGGATTATGATAATGAAGGGGAAGTGCATAATAGGTCACATGGTGATCGGTGGTTAAACCACAAATTCAAATGTTAGGTCACATAGTGATCGGTGGCTATGCCACGTTTAATGATTCCTGATTAATAGGAATATGCAGTACGACTGTCGTTATGGTGTGTAGCGGATGGAGGGTTGATTGTAGAAATCCCCGAGGTGTGATGGTTGGTACGGGTTGGTGTTTAGAGGATGGAATTCTAGGTTGGGTTGGGCTATTCATCATTTATTATTTATCATGTAAATATGATTGTTGCCTTTATGTATAGGCTAGGGCTCATAATGTGTTTGTGGGCCTCAGGTCATTATGTGTTTCGAGATTTATACACTGAGTCTTGGTGACTCACCCTTTTATTTTTCCTACTCTTTCAGGGATGAGCAGATCGTGGACATGGGAGCCGAGACGGACTTTAGGGCCATCAAGTTATTTAATTTCATAGACTATTTCGCTTTTTTTATTTGTTATAATTTTGGGATTAATTATGTAATAAGGCCTGTGGCTTAGGTTATCGCTTTCTTTATTTTATTTGGTTTGATGTTTACGCTTAAAATTTATGTTCAAGGACTTAAGCCTCAAAAAGTAATAAAATGGGTTTTCCAAACATGTTCAACGTAAAAACAAAGGTTTCCAACAAATATCTTATTTTACCAAATGCCTAAGTAAAGAAACTGAGATTTTCTAAAATCAATTTAAGTAAAGTTTTTAACAATAAACCCCGTAGCATACCGTGATCCGGTCGTAAAGGCGAGCGTTGGCGTAGCGTATTAACCCGCTTTAGTTTGGGGTGTTACATTTTGGTATCGTAACCCGGTCTTCAAAACTCGGCCATTCTAAACTTTTGAAATGGGTCTAGTAGTGATTTGAAAACTTGTTGTGAATTTGAGAAAATGTTTGGATGATGATATGGCCTTTATCTATTTTGTAAAATTACTAAATTACTCCCCGATTTATAAATGACCAAAATATCCCCGATTTGTAAAATTATCAAAATACCTCCGAATTGTAAAATTACCAAATACCCTCTGTATTTGAAAATTACTAAAATACCTTCTTTTCACAAAATCACCAAGGAACCCTATTTCGTAAAAATTACTAAAAATACTCTCAGAGATAATAAATTACGGAAAATACCCTATAGGTAATGAAATGACTAAGATACTCTCAGTGATGAATGTAAGTTCATGGATGCTATTTGTATGTTGATGTTAAATGATTGAATGTATAAAGCCTTCCTAGAACTGGTAAAGATGCGACTTGAGACTCAATTGTAGAAATAATTGCAAATTCAAAAGAATCACTTTAAAACTAATATTCATAAGACTGCTCGTGGTTAATCGTTGGAAGAAAACTAATAATTCATAAAATTTCAAATCGATAAATACGACTAATCAGAGAATGAGTACAAGAGGTCGTGACGTCCGCCGATGGTCGTGGGTAGGTGGTAGGGACGAGGTCGTAAATCCGCTGGTCTCGCCATGATCCGAACAGACATAACGGTAATACCGCGGAGGAGAATTTTCAGTGACCGTGACGCACGAGATGATGCGTATTCGTGCATGTTAAGGGTTCTGTGAGGGTTGCTTCGGGCAGAGCAGTACGAGCCCTAAATCAGGTCGGTCGACGTGAGCCAATGGGACGCAATGTTAGGAATTCTCCGGTATAGCCCCGGAGTTTAGCTGAGTATTAGTTGAGGCGCGGAACGTCATAAATGAACAATAAAGGAGTTGGTTGAATTCTCCCGCGATATCAATGGTGGCTTACTGCCATGATGGTTCGTTATCGCATTCACTACCTTTTTGGAAGGCGTTGTATCAAGCGTTGGGTACGGTTGGATTTTAGTACGGCGTTTCATCCTCGTAACCGATGGACCGATCGGAGCGGGTAATCCAGATCTTGGAGGACATGTTGAGAGGATGTGTCATTGATTTCAAGGGTAGTTGGGAAGAATTCTTACCGCATGCGGAGTTTGCGCACAACAATAGTTACCACCAAGTATTCGGATAGCGCCTATGAAGCATTGTATGGGCAGAGGTGTCGACACCTACACCGTTGGACTAATTAGGGAACGCCGATTTTGGGTCCAGAGTTGGTTATCGAGACCGAGGAGAAGGTTGAGTTAATTCGGCTCGATTGAAGGAAGCGTCGGACAGACAGAAGTCCTATGCTGATCTAAAGCGTAAGGACATAGAATTAGCAGTGGGTGACAAGGTTTTCTTGAAGGTGTCGCCATGGAAGAAAGTATTAAGGTTTGGTCGAAAGGGTAAATTAAGTCCCAGATTTATCGGACCATATCGAGTGTTGAAACGAGTAGGACTGGTAGCTTATCAACTAGAGTTACCTTCTGAGCTAAGCCAGATTCACGATGTATTTCACATCTCTATGTTAAGACGTTATCATTCGGATCCATCCCATGTTGTGCCTGTGGAGGAAATCGAGGTAAGACCTGATCTATCATTCGAAGAGGAACCGGTGGAAATTCTGGATCGTGATGTTAAGATGTTGCAAAGGAAAACGGTTCCGTTGGTTAAGGTGCTGTGGCGGAATCATGGTTCTGAGGAGGCTACGTGGGAACCAGAGGAAGTGATACGGCAGTAATACCCCCATCTTTTCTGACCAGGTAATTTCGAGGACAAAATATCTTTTAAGGGGGTAGAACTGTAACATCCTGAATTTTTGGTCCTGTGCGTTTAATGGATGGATATGTTTAATGTGTTAATTTAAGTATTAGGGGTCCAAATTGGGCTCAGGTTTGGGGCGAGGATGTAGTTAAAATTCTTGTTTGAACACTTTAGTGGAAAGCTTGATAAGTTAGGGCATAACATATATTAGCTATGTTTTAAAACACAAATGGGCTTGTGGCTCATGGGTCGTGAGCGCCACTTAGAGAGCAAGGGGTGACGCCACACAAGGGAGTAAGGGGCCCAAATTCAAGTTTCTTGGAGCCCAACTCTTTAATTTAAGTTAGCTAATTTTCGCAATTAATTAAGTGGAGTTGGACGGCAACAAGGCTTAAAAATAGGAGGATTTAGGTGAAGGGGATAATGCTGATATTATAGTTGATAACATGGAAGATAAGGGAGGAAATTTAGGATCTGATTTGTTGGTCACAGTGGTGGCCTTAGGATATGTTTTGCGAAAATGACTTTACTTCATATATTTCATAAAACATTGTTTAATAAACATTGAATAATATACTGATTTTTAAGACTTGTAATCAGATTAAATCGATTTAGTAAACATGAATGCTAAAGGACGTGGACGCGGTAGACGTGGCCGTGGTAGAGGCCGAGGTGCTAGAGTTGTATTTGAGGCATCGGGACATATGCCGAAAATGGACGCACCTGCGTCACCTGTGACTGAAGCTGGGTCACATGATCGAATGAGAGAGGACGATGCTCTGTCCCAAGCGATGTTGCGAGTTCTGGAAAGGGTTGCTGGGGCAAGAACTGGGTCGGTAGCTCGTGGGTCGATATCAGAGCGACTCAGATCGAATGGGAATGAAGTCTTTAGGGGTATTTCGGGTGCAGCCCCTAATGTAGCGAAGTACTGGCTTGAAGCGGTGGAGCGGATTATGGACGACCTGGATTGCACCGCCGAGCAGAAACTGAAGGGGGTTGTGTCATTACTGAGAGACGAGGCGTATCAGTGGTGGCTCACTGTTTGGGAAGGCACTCAGGCTAATCGTATTACGTGGGAATTCTTTAAGACAGCATTTCAAGGAAAGTATGTCGGGGCTAGCTATGTGGATGCCCGAAGGAAGGAATTTCTAAATCTGGTCCAATGAGGTAAATCTGTGGCAGCTTACGAGGCGAAATTTCTGCGTCTGAGTCGGTATGGCCGGGGTATAGTGCCGACTGATCATGAGCGCTGTGTGCGTTTTGAGGATGGATTGCGTGATGAGTTGCGGGTATTGATAGCCCCACAGAAGGAGAGGAATTTTGCCACACTTGTGGAAAAAGCTAAAATAGCTGAGGAGGTTAAGCACTCGGAACGGCAAAACCGAGACAAGGATAGGGGCAGGAACAAGAGAGACTCTAGGTACTCAGGTCCTGCTAGAGGGTTTCAAAAAAGGCACAGGAATGAGGAGCCAGATCGAGTGAGAGTTCAAGCTACTACTAATCAGTTACAGCCATGTGCGAATTGTGGGAAACTTCACTCGGGAGAATGCTGGAAGAGAACTGGTGGTTGTTTCAGATGTGGATCCAAGGACCATCGGTTTAGGGATTGGCCTCGAAAGTCTGATCAAACTCAGGCAGTTCATAACAGATTTGCGCAGCCAGCAGGAGGTACTCAGCAGTCGCCGAGAGGCCATGGGCCAGGTCGAGGTGGTAATGGTGTAGGACGAGGTCAAGGTGCACCGGGTAAAGGTACCGATAACAGGGGTAACACGGAGGCGAGACAGCCAGGTTTGGTCTATGCGGTCAGACGTGGAGAGGATGGCGACGCACCAGACGTCATAACCGGTACGTTCTTCATATCGGATGTACCTTTTACCGCTTTGATAGACATTGGATCCACCCATTCGCATGTTGCATGTGCTGTGTCTGGAACTCTGAATATTAGATCTGAGATTACTGCTAGAGAAACAATAGTGATTAGCCCGTTAGGATAGTCGGTAGTAGTAAATAAGTTGTTTAGTGATGTGCCCTTAGAAGTTCAGGGGGTAGTATTTCTAGCGGATTTGATGGAACTGCCATTCGGGGAGTTCGATCTTATTTTGGGCATGGACTGGCTGGTTAAGCATCATGCAAATTTGGACTGTGCTGCAAAGCAGATGGTATTAAGAACTTCAGAGGATAAGGAAGTGATGATGATAGGTGAAAGAAAAAACTATCTGTCTAATGTGGTATCTGCTTTAAAGGCAGAGAAGTTGGTGCGAAAGGGGTGTGGAGCGTTCTTAGCCTTTATCAGTGCTTTGGATGCCAAAGAGTTGTCGGTTAAGTGTGTTAGAACGGTGAAAGAGTTTTTAGACGTCTTTCCCTAAGAGCTTCCAGGATTGCCTCTGGATCGGGAAGTGGAATTTGGTATTGAGCTGTTGCCAAGAACGGCTCCGGTGTCCATTGCCCCTTACAGAATGGCGCCGAAGGAGCTCGTGGAACTTAAGGCTCAAATTTAGGAGTTGATGGATCGTGGATTTATTCAACCAAGTGTGTCACCATGGGGAGCACCGGTTTTATTTGTTAAGAAAAAGGATGGATAAATGCGTATGTGCATCGATTATAGGCAATTGAATAAATTGACGATCAAGAACAAGTATCCGTTACCGAGGATCGATGATCTGTTCGATTAGCTGCAAGGAGCTTCGATTTTCTTGAAGATAGACTTGAGATCGGGATATCACCAGTTAAAAGTCAAGGAGGTGGATACTCATAAGACTGCGTTTCGAACTCGTTATGGGCATTACGAGTTCTTAGTGATGCCGTTTGGGTTGACTAATGCACCAGCTGCATTTATGGACATGATGAACCGAGTCTTCCAACCCTATCTAGACCGGTTTGTGGTGGTGTTCATAGATGACATCTTGGTGTACTCAAAGATAGAAGAGGAGCATGATTCGCATTTACGGGTCGTATTACAGATATTAAGGGAGAAGCAATTGTATGCCAAATTCAGTAAGTGTGAATTCTGGCTGAAGGAGGTGACCTTTTTGGGGCATGTTGTGTCTTCCAGAGGAATTAGAGTTGATCCCCGGAAGGTCGAGGCTGTATTGGATTGGAAGCCACCGAAGTCAGTGGCAGAAATTTGGAGTTTTCTAGGTTTGGCTGGGTATTACAGGCGTTTCATTGAGGGGTTTTCGTTGATTGCTGCACCCCTAACTAAGTTGTTGCGTAAGGGAGTACCGTTTGTGTGGTCAGATAAGCAACAAGAGAGCTTTGAGAAATTGAAGAAGATTCTCACAGAAGCGTCGGTATTGATTCAACCTGAGGCTGGTAAAGAGTTCATTGTGTATTGTGATGCGTCACACACGGGCTTAGGATGTGTGTTGATACAAGGGGAAAAAGTGGTGGCATATGCATCTCGTTAATTAAGGCCGCATGAGGTGAACTTTCCCACTCATGATTTAGAGTTAGCTGCAGTAGTGTTTGCTCTGAAGATTTGGAGACATTATCTGTACGGGGAGAAGTCGATTATCTACACGGATCTTAAGAGTCTGAAGTACCTCCTTACCTAGAAGGAGTTGAACTTAAGACAGCGGAGGTGGATAGAATTGTTGAAGGATTATGACTTCTCAATCGAGTATCACCCAGGTAAAGCTAACGTAGTGGCTGATGTGTTGAGTCGTAAGGTGATATCGGATTTGAGAGCGATGTTCGCTCATCTCACCTTTATGAAGATGGTAGTCTATTAGCCGAACTTCAAGTGAAGCTGCATGGGTAAATCGGTTTAAGGAAAAGCAGTTGTCGATGAAAGATTGAGTTCTCGACTTGAAAGAAGTGGAAAATGGTGAGATGGGGATTTTGGATTGAATAGTGATGGAGTATTGTGTTTCATGGAAGAGTTTGTATGCCCGTGGATTCGAATTGAGACAAATGATTCTCGCTCGAGGCGCATAGTAGCCCATATGCTATGCACCCCGGAGGAAATAAGATGTACCGAGATCTTCGTGAGCGTGATTGGTGGCGTGGTTGAAACGAGAGGTTACCGACTTCGTGAGTAAGTGCTTGACATGTCAGCAGGTGAAGGCGAACATCAATCGCCTTCGTGGTTGCTACAACCGGTGAAAATTCCATTATGGAAATGGGAAAGGATAACGATGGACTTTGTTAGTGGGTTACCCTTAACGCCTACTAAGAAAGATTCAGTATGGGTGATAGTGGATCGGTTAATGAAGTCTGCCCATTTCCTACCGTTCGCATGCATTATACGTTGCGAAGTTGGCCAAGTTGTATATAGCAGAAGTCGTGAGGTTGCATGGGGTACCAGTGTCGATTATATCAGACAGGGATCCTAGGTTTACATCAGGATTCTGGAAGGCTCTACATGAAGCTTTGGGTACAAGGCTAAATTTCAACACGGCGTTTCATCCACAGACTGATGGTCAGTCGGAGAGAGTAATCCAGATTCTAGAAGACATGTTAAGAGGCTGTATGATCGACTTTAGGGGTAGCTGGGAAGATTTTCTACCGTTGGCAGAGTTTGCATACAACAACAGCTATCAATCCAGCATCCAGATGGCACCCTATGAGGTGTTGTATGGTCGTAGGTGTCGTACTCTTACTTGCTAGACTGAGTTGGGGGAGCGGCAGTTATTGGGTCCAGAGTTGATCTCGGAGACGGAAGAAAAAGTTAAGGTAATTCTGGTACGGTTAAAAGAAGCTTCGGACAGAAAAAAATCATATGCGGATCTGAAGCGGAAGGAGATAGAGTTCTCTGTGGGTGATCAGGTCTTTTTGAAGGTCTCACCTTGGAAAAAGATCTTAAGATTTGGACGGAAGGGCAAGTTGAGCCCCAGGTTCATCGGACCATACCGTGTACTAAAGCGTGTTGGGCCAGTGGCTTATCAGCTGGAGTTACCTCCGGAGTTAAGTCAGATACATAGTGTATTCCATGTCTCGATGTTAAGGCGTTATCTTTCGAATCCGTCTCATGTGGTGCCAGTGGAAGAAGTTGAGATAAGACCTAACTTGTCTTTTGAAGAAGAGCCAGTGCAGATTTTAGATCGGGATATTAAGGTGCTGAGAAAGAAGTCAGTTCCATTGGTCAAAGTATTATGGCGTAATCACGGGCCAGAGGAAGCTACATGGGAGCCAGAGGACACGATTCGGCAGCAACATCCTCATCTCTTCTAATCAGGTAAATTTCGAGGCCAAAATTTCTTTAAGGGGGTAGAATTGTAACATCCTGAAATTTAGGAATTTATGTTTTACATTATACCATGCGATAGGCTAGTCAATAGTGTTAATTGTGTATGTTTAGGGGTCCTAAGAAGGCTTGGGGTTGGGTTGGGCCTTAGCAAAATATTTGTGTTTAAACACTTTAAGGAGAGAAGGTAAGTGGCATCATGACTTAAGGAAATAAGTATGTAATTTTGCTAACACAAGCGGAGCATTGGCAAGGTGGTTGTGGCGTGAAATGGCAGAGGGGAGAGCTTGGGTTCGAATCCCATCTAGTGCAAAAATTTTGGATTTATTTTTGTGTCCCTATTACAAGTGTCGACCATGGTTCTAAATTTGGTAAGGGAGACTTTTTATTGATGGAAAGATGAATAAGAAAATAAGGTATGGAAGAGGGTAAGGAAAGAAGTAAAAAGGAAAGGAGGAAGAAGGGGGATATGTTGGCCGAATATTTGGAAGGTGCTTGGAATAGAATTTTGGTCAACACTCATCCTTTTGGCAAAAGTAATACACAGTTTTGGGAGGGGGGAACTTGATAGCCGAAATTCCTAGAGTCATTTTGCTAGTTTTGGTTCAAGAAAGGCCTATTTTCTTTTTAGCATATTGGTGTTTTCTTTTCCCAATTCTTTTCCTTGTTTTGGCCGAAATACCTAGTCATTGTTCACCTTGTTCCCTTGTTGTGCCGTAACCCTTAATCCATCCTTGTTCATTCTTCTTTGATTGCCGAAATACTCACATCTTTTGGTTCATTTCTCTTTTGGTGTTGGTCGAAACCTCTTAACACCTCTTTTCCGTCTTCTCTTTTCTTTTTGTTATTATTTCTTCAACCTTCCTTTCACTTCTTAAATCAACATTACCTTGTGACCGAATTTTCTTATTCATTTCTCTCCATAGCCGAATCTATTAACATCCTACTTCCTCTCTATTTCTTTTCTTTAGAAGTGTTGGGCACTATCTTCTTGACCGAATCGATAAGTAATCCTCTTATTTTCAATTTCTTTTCTTCATGCCGAATATGTGCCCTTGACTTGGGATGGTTCTTTTAACTGAAAGCATCACTTTCTTCTACTCACTCAAAGCGTGATCATCTCTTTTTCGTAGTATTAAAGTGGGAAATCCGAATCTAATATCCTTATCTCAGCCGTAGCCATAAGTCAATTGGTAGAAATCGGATTCATCATCGATAAGGTAAAGAGTTTCGTTATGGTTTATTTCGATATCTTTCATTGCTCGGTTATTCCGTTAAAACAGAATGATAGATTTGTCTAATCGATTGTTATAGGGATTAAATCACTCGTTTTCTCTACACGTTGGTTCTTCGGAAGTAGAGGTAAGCCGAATCCATCCTTAAACAACTACTTTCTCTCATAGTATTTTACTGACCGGGACTTTTCAATGGAGGCAAGTGGTAGCGATTTGAAAGGAAAGCGATAGGAGAACACAAAAGGAGTGGATTTGCAATTCCTACTCCTAAGTTCAAACGTTGGGCGGTATCGGCAGTTTGGGATTTTCCACCGGGTTGTGGACCATCATCCGGTGAGAATAGACAAATCGTGGTCATTCACGATACTAAGGGTAAGCGTTTCACTAGATCATCTGATTTAGATTAATAAAATCTCGTTTGTTGGTTAATCAAGTGTAATGATGATTTAGGTGCCGACGATCAAAAAGGTTTAATCCTTACCGTAATCAGGTGTGTAATCTCACATCGAAATCCCGCAGATTCATGATTCGATAACATGTTGGATAATAGATCGTTATTATTATAAGGCTAAAAATCGTAATATGGCATAGATCGAGTAACTTACTTAAATTAAATTATTTCTAAAATCTGTTAAAATCGGTATAAAATTTGTAAAATTGCCAAAATGTCTCTATGGGCTGATTTACTAAAATGCCCCTATGGGCTGATTTACCAAAATGCCCCTATGGGCCGATATGCTAGAATGCCTTAGCGGGCCGAATTATTAAAATGCTTTATTGGGCTGGATCTCCAAAATTGTTCAATAGAATAATGGTTGTTATTTATATGTGAATACTTTATGTTAATTATGTATGTTGCATTTTGTTTTACATTTTGCATGGGATGGGAAAATTGTATGAAGAGCAGTGTAGCCTGGCGGCATTGCCACAAATTGTGTATTATTGAGCCTAAATTATGTTTTCAGTGGTTTGACCACAAAAATAAAATGCTATAGCAATTTGACCGCAAATTTGGTGTGAGCGCGCGGTGGGTTGACTTGATCCCACAGTGTGATTGGGTGGTCGGGGTGTGATGGATGGATGGGTTGGGTTGCATACATTTACTTCATACAAATATTGTTATGTAAATGGGCTTCGGCCCAAGAACATGTTATATGGGCCTAGGCCCAAGATTATGCTATGCGGGTTTAAGCCCAGTGGATGATGGTAAGGGGATTATGCACTGAGTTCTAGAAACTCACCTCCTTTTTCTTAATCCTTGCAGGTAATGCTCAGTGATGTGGACTTGGGCCATGGATGACTCGGTGGAGGCCATACTTTAGAAATGGTGTTTTCGAACTTAGTAAATTCCTTTTTCGTTTATTTTCAAGTACTTTTTACTATATTAGGTTAAAGTTGTAATAAGGCCTCTTGGATTTTAAATTTGGATTTTATGTTTGACTATTTATTTTCTATCATGGTTTGATTTAAACGGGGATTTTTCTGAAAATCATAAACAACGGTTTTTCATAAAATTTATCAACAAACGGATTTCATAACAAATATGTTCGAATAATTTAACTTGGACTTTCCTTTGAAATATCAATATTATTTTCAAAAAATTACGGATTTAAAAGATCACTAATTCAATTATCGACTCTTCAATTAATCTTTCAAGAATTGTAGTATTTCTAGTAAATATTTCTGATCCAAATTTGTTTTTCTTAAACTAAATTCTAATCTTTAGTAAGAAGCATAAGTTCTTTACTCGTTTTCTTCATGTGACATGTCAAATCTGGTCATACTGCATAGGCCGGGTTTGGGGTGTTACACGTGTAGATAATCGACTTCTCCCCGTACAAATAGTGTCTCCATATCTTCAGAGCAAACACCACTGCAGCTAACTCCAAATCATGAGTGGGATAGTTCACCTCATGCGGCCTTAATTGACGAGATGCATAAGCCACCACTTTCCCCCCTTGCATCAACACACATCCCAAGCCCGTGTGTGATGCATCACAATAAACAATAAACTCTTTACCAGCCTCAGGCTGAATCAATCTTGGCGCTTCTGTCAGAATCTTCTTCAATTTCTCAAAGCTTTCTTGCTGCTTATCTGACCACGCAAACGGTACTCCCTTACGCAATAGTTTAGTTAGGGGTGCAGCAATCAACAAAAACCCTTCAACGAATCGCATATAATACCCAGGCAAACCTAGAAAACTTCAAATTTCTGCCACTGACTTCGGTGGCTTCCAGTCCTATACGACCTCGATCTTACGGGGATCAACTCTAATTCCCACGGCAGACACAACATGCCACAAAAAGGTCACTTCGCTTAGCCAAAATTCACACTTACTGAATTTGACATACAGTTGCTTGTCCCTTAATATCTGCAATACGACCCGTAGATGCGAATCATGCTCCTCTTCTGTCTTTGAGTACACCAAGATGTCATCTATGAACACCACCACAAATCGATCTAGATAGGGTTGGAAGACTCAGTTCATCATGTCCATAAATACAGATGGTGCATTTGTCAACCCAAACGGCATCACCAAGAACTCGTAATGCCCATATTGGGTTCGAAATGCAGTCTTATGAATATCCGCCTCCTTGACCTTTAGCTGGTGATACCCTGATCTCAAGTCTATCTTCGAGAAGACCGAAGCTCCTCGCAGCTGATCGAATAGATCATCGATCCTCGGTAACGGGTACTTGTTCTTGATCGTCAACTTATTCAATTGTCTATAATCGATGCATATACACATCGAACCATCCTTTTTCTTAACGAACAAAACCAGCGCTCCCCACGGTGACACACTTGGTCGAATAAATCCACGGTCCAACAACTCCTGAATTTGAGCTTTAAGTTCCACTAGCTCCTTCGGCGCCATTCTGTAAGGAGCAATAGACACCGGAGCCGTTCCTGGCAACAGCTCAATACCAAATTCCACTTCCCGATCTGGAGGCAATCTTGGAAGCTCCTCGAGAAACACGTCTGGAAACTTTTTCACCGTTCTAACACTCTCTACCGACAACTCTTTGGTATCCAAAGCACTGATAAAGGCTAAGAATGCTTCATACCCCTTTCGTACCAACCTTTCTGCCTTTAAAGCAGATACCACATTAGATAGATAATTTCTTCTTTCACCTATCATCATCACTTCCTTATCCTCTGAAGTTCTTAATACCATCTGCTTTGCAGCACAGTCCAAATTTGCAATTTGCACTTTCGGTGAATCGGTCCATTAAATCACTTTGGTAATTCGGCCCACTAAGGCATTCTAGCAAATCGGCCTGTTAGTGCATTTTGGTAAATCGGCCCATAGGGGCTTTTTCGTAAAAATAGCCCATTAGAGCTTTTTAATAATTCGGCACATAAGAGCATTTTGGTAATTTTACAAATTAATACCGATTTTGACAGATCTTAGAATTAACGTTGTTTAAGCAAGTTACTCAATTCATGCCATATTACGGTTATTAGACTCGTAAGCAACATCGATCTATTTTTCCAACTTGATGATAAATCACGGATTTACAGGATTTCAGTGTGAGATTACACACCTGATTACAGTAAGGACTAAACCTTCTTGATCGTCGGCACCTATGTCACCATAACACTCGATTAACTAACATGAGATAGTGTCTTAATCCAAATCTAAACAATCGGTTTATCACACTTACCCTCACTATCGCGAAAGACCACGATCTGCCTATTTTCACCGGAAGATGGTCCACAACCTGGTGAAAAATCCCAAACTGTCGATACCGCCCTACGTTTGAACTTGGTAGTAGAGATTGCAAGTCCACTCCCTTTTTGCCCTCTTATCGATTTTCCTTCAATAACGCTACCACTTGCCTCCATTGAAAGAGTCTCAATCAGAATAATACTACGATGAGAGAAAGTAGTTATCTATGGAGAGGGTTTCGGCTTACCACTACTTCTAAAAGATCAAAGAGTAGAGAAGATCGAATGAGTTAATCCCTATAATAATCAATTAGTCAAATATATCGATCTGTTTAGCAAAATAACCAAGTAGCGATATCGAATGGACTAAGAAGAGACTCCTTACCTTAATCGATGATGAACTCGATTCCCACCGATTCAACTTATGACTAAGGATGAGTCGGCAAGGATGTGAGATTTGGCCAACCCCACAAGAACACTACAAAAAGGAGATGATCACGATATGAGGGAGTAGGAGAGAGTGATGTTTCGGTTTATAAATAAAGTGAACCAACCTAATGATGATTGTAACACCCTGGTTCTAGGGGTTAGGCGTTTGGTGCTTAGCTCGAGTGTTGGCACACTCTAGGGTGTGGATGGGTAAGTTTTAGGGGTCCTGAGAACCCTAGGTAGTGGTGGAATGATTTGGAAAATTTTTAGTTTTAGGGGCTAAAAGGGAGAGCTTGGATAGAGGGGGTCTTAAGAGAAGTTTTGGTGGAAGTAAGGCACTAAGATTGGTGTGGCAAAGTGGCAAGGAGGCGCCACATAAGGCATGGGAAGTGACGCCTCAAGGGGGGAGCCGGAAGGGTCTCATGTTCGATTCGCAAGAGCAGCAGAGATGGGCATTCTTTTTGCGTCATCTTGGTGGGGTGGTGGACGGTTTTGGATGCTAAAAGGTGGATGAAGACTTGGTCTTCTTTTTTGAATTTGGCTAGATAGGTTTGACTTTTTCAAAGCTTTTTGAATGGATGGAAGGGAGGTATTTTAGGAGAGATTTGAGGGATTTTTGTGGGAGGTTGGAGCTTGGCCGAATGTTATAAATAGGGGGGGAGGTGCTCATTTCTTTGCATTCACCATTTTGGCTTTCTCTCCCTTGCCGAATTTTAGCCTTTCCTTTTAGCCTCCATTTTCATTTCCTCCTCATACCTCAACCACACCAAAACGCCTCTCTCTCTCACTTATTCATCCGAGTGAAACTTCAAGTCCCTTTCTCCTTCCATTTTTCTTATCCATTTCACTCGTTGCTAGACCATAAACTCTCCTCACTTCTCTGATTGCCGCAACACCTTTTGAAGTACCCTAGCACCCACTTCTTTGTCTTCTAGTTTTGCAAAGCCGAACCTACACCTTACCTCTGTGCCAAAATCCCTTTCTATTATTTAAACTTAACGTTGCCAAATATTGGAAGCAGATCTCTTCGGGCCTTGGTGTGCAATCGGTTAGTGAAGGCACTTTGGGGATTTGTAGTATTCAGTCAAGCTTCCGCAACCGAACTCGGTAAGGAGGAGGTGGTGTTTTGGCAGAGAGTTAGTCAAGCAGCACTTCGGGATTGGATCGTTTGTGCTATTAAGGTGCGTAATCACCGCACTGATTCTCCGGTTAGTTATTTTTGATGTGTATTCAGATGTGTTGTGTGTGGTAGCCATTATGTTGGCTTGAATGGTGGATACCATAATTATGGGTAATCGGACATCGTGAGTAACACTTGGATATTATGTTAATGTGATGTATGTGTAAATATATGGTAATGTTGTGATATATACAGATATATACTCATGTTATATGATGACTTCACATGTAGCATCCGCATAATTGCATGAGGTTGGGTTTGATTCGATGAAGGAGGAAGAGTACACAAGTTGTACGTGGTCTAATGATAGCTCCGGCTACATTAGCGCTTGGGGTTAGCCGAGTGCTACCTCAAGGAGATGTTGGCTAGGTGCCCATCTCGGCGGTTGATGGCTATGTGCATCACCGTGAGACGGATTTTGATATCGGGATCATGATGGGTTGATCGGTGGCTCACCACGGCCTTGAGCGATGAGTTGCCAAGGTAAGGATGTTGGATCACGATGTGATCGGTGGTGGTTTATCCACGGCCTTAGGCGTGGAGTCCGCTAAGGTTGGTGTTCGCTGGACAATGGGTTGGGCTGAGATACATATGGGCATGACTTGCTATGTGAATTGTTTGGTATGGGGCCAAGCCCATACGCTGGAAATCTGTGTTTTGATTATGCACCGAGTCATTATGACTCACCCCATTATTTTTCTAACATTTCGTGTGACGCGTAGTTTGGACCGGGATCGAGAGGACACATGGTGGCCCATGCGAGAAGAAGAGATTAAACGTTTTAGGCTTACTTTAAGTATTTGTTTTAAAATAGAATATGTAATAAAGGCCTTTTGACTCTTATTTATTTTTGTTATTATTTTATTAGTATTTATTATGGTTTGAAGAATTTGAAACACTATGTGAAGATGATTATGTTTTTCCAACCTACTTATTCAATTTGGCTTGTATATATTAATCTTTTAGTATGAGTATATTTTAATAACAAAGTTTTACTCATAAGTTTAAATAAACATGGATTTTTCAAAAGGTAGCAAGTTTTACTAAATTTTTCTAAGTTAAATAGATTTTCCACTGTCTTTTCCGCTTTAACATAACCAGATTCGGTCGTAGTGAATGGGCCGGGTTTGGGGATGTTACAGTTTGGTATCAGAGCCAAGTTCCAAACTCGACTTTGAGGGTTTTGGGCCCGAAACAGTTTTTGAAAATGGGCTTTTAGAAAAAATGGGCTTTTACAAAAGTTTTTCGTGTCTGGCATGGCACTGTACCTCAGGCCAAGTCCACTGTAAGTACTTGACTTGTGAAGTAGTTTGTTATGTGAACTGTTATGGGCTTTGTTGGGCTCAGTAGAATAGAATGATAGGGCTATTGGACCCTAGGACTAGTCTACCCAAACACGTGCATAAGATTTAAAGTGCCTAATAAACAAACCTATGAAGTAAGTCGCGAGAGTTAAGGTGTGGCAACTTTGTGTGCGCATGTCTAGGATTGGTATTCGGTGGGAGCTTGGTACTTAAGCAAATCGCGTGACTCACCTCCTCTCCACTTGAATCCTACATGGTGCGTAGCTACGGTTCACCTTAACCAAGAGGACTTGTTTATAGGCTAAACCGAATATTAAAACCCGAAAGGGAATTAGCCTTGCTATTTTTTTTAAAAAAAAAAAAAACCTTCTGTTTTAAAATTTATTTTGTCAAATTTACCCCTTTGGTTTGTAAAACTCTAAATCAGATTTTGAAAGATGTTTTCTCAATTTATAAAATTACCAAAATACCCTAGTGGCAAAATTACAAAAATGCCTCTGTGTTATAAAATTACCGTTTTACCCTCAATTTTTGATAAAATGCTTTTTACTTGGTAAAATACCAAAATCTCGAGTTTTCAAAATTAAGATACTTTGGTTGCGGAAATTTACTTAAAATACCCTGGTTGATAAAATTACCGAAATGCCCTCGGTACTAAGTTTTCAAATTTCTCTCGATCTTTACTGAAATATTCCTATTTTACTAAATATCAGAAAATTTTATTTTGTGAAATATTGTGATATCTCGATTTTGAGAATTTAAGAAAATGCCCATGATTTCAAAAAAAAAATTACAAAAATAACCCTGATTTCTGAAATTTTTGCGATACCTCCGGTCTGAACAAAATTTTCAAGATGACCCTGAGATTTTGTGAATTTTGAAATATCTTTAAGTTGGAAAACTAATTTCAAAAATTGACCCAGAGTTATTACTGATATACCCCTATAGGAAAAAGACGAAATTACCCACAGGTAGGAAGGAAACTTGATTGATCGAAAGAACTACTCTTGGAAACTTTATTGCATAAAATTGCTCGTGGATAAACAAAGGAAACAAGAATTTCTAATGCATAAAACTTTCTAAACAGACTAAATCGAGGCGCTAGATATGAGTTCTAGGGGCGTGGTCGCAATACTCGTGGGCGTGGTAGAGCGGGGATGTCGATGATCGAACCGGTGGGTCACGCCATGGGTCGAGAGAGCGATGCACGCCACCACCGTTGAGGTTGAACAAACAGGATCGGTGGAGGAGACAACACGGTGTCACAAGTCGTGGTTTGCGAGTGCTCGAACGAGTGGCGAGAGCCAATGGGGGCAACAGACTCGGAAGTCGGTGCCGAAAGGCTTAGGGCGAATGGGGCCGAGGTCTTCGTGAGGAGTGTCCGGTAGCTCCGAACGTGGCGTAATCGCTTGAGGTCATGAAAGGATTATGGATGACTTAGACTTGATCGCGAGGAGAAGCTTAAGGGTGTTGTTTCGTTCTTTGCGGGATGAAGCCTACCAAGTGGTGGCTCACTATTAAGGAAAGTACCCTGGCAGTCGAGTGGATGGGGTTATTTTAAGATCAAGTTCGAGGAAGTATGTCGGAGCGAGCTATGTGGATGCTCGGAGGAAGGCGTTCCTCAATCTGGTGCAAGGTAGCAAATCGATAGCGAGTACGGAAGAAGTTTTCGCGTTTGAGCCGGTATGCTCGAGGAATCGTGGCAACCGATTATGAGAGATGCATCGATTTGAAGATGGGCTACGGGATGAGTTGCGAGTTTTGATTGCTCCGCATCGTGAAAGAGACTTCGCCGCTTTAGTGGAGAAAGCTCGAATAGCCGAGGAGGTCAAGAAGGTGAGAGGCTCAATAGGAAAGGAACCGTGATAAGAGAAGTGTTGGATCGCCGTAGTGGTTGAGAGGGTCCGTAAGAGACCGAGGGTTGAGACTCCTGCTCATATTGTTAAGACAAGCGAGAGGAATCCAGATCGTCCGTGTGCGCAGTGTGGAAGGTACCATGTTGGCGAATGCTGGAATCGTGTTCGAGAGTGCTTCAGATGCAAGTCCAAGTCTCATCTGATTAAGGATTGTCCCCAGAATCCGAATGGGACTCGAGCAGAAGGCCAAGGTTATGTGCAACCAGGCAGAGGTGGTCGGCAAGCAGCGACAAGGGGTCGCGGTTCGAACCATAGAGGAAATGGTTTCGGCCGAGGTCGTGTGGCAGTAGACCGCAGTAATGGTGGCACTGAGGCAAGGCAGCCAGGTCTGGTTTATGCAGTTCGTCGGAGAGAGGATAATGATGTGCCTGATGGGTCAACTGGTAAGTTCCTTAAGTCTGGAATACTCTTTGTTGTTTTGTTCGCTTTGGGTGATTGTTTGATCTGTTGCTCGTAAAGTAGTTGGAACCTTGAGTATGAACTTAGAAACGGTGCCTAGAAGGTATGTTAGCTCTTTAAGATCGGTTAACAGCGACTATAGCGTAGTGAAAGGAATTGGATCATTAGTTTAGACAAGTAATTTCGAGGACGAAATTATTTTAAGGAGGGTAGAATTGTAACACCCTGGTTCTAGGGGTTAGGCGTTTGGTGCTTAGCTCGGGTGTTGGCACACTCTAGGGTGTGGATGGGTAAGTTTTAGGGTCCCGAGAACCCTAGGTAGTGGTGGAATGATTTGGAAAATTTTTAGTTTTAGGGGCTAAAAGGGAGAGCTTGGATAGAGGGTCTTAAGAGAAGTTTTGGTGGAAGTAAGGCACTAAGATTGGTGTGGCAAAGTGGCAAGGAGGCGCCACATAAGGCATGGGAAGTGACGCCTCAAGGGGGAGCTGGAAGGGTCTCATGTTCGATTCGCAAGAGCAGCAGATGGGCATTGTTTTTGCGTCATCTTGGTGGGGTGGTGGACGGTTTTTGGATGCTAAAAAGGTGGATGAAGACTTGGTCTTATTTTTTTGAATTTGGCTAGATAGGTTTGACTTTTTCAAAGCTTTTTGAATGGATGGAAGGGAGGTATTTTAGGAGAGATTTGAGGGATTTTTGTGGGAGGTTGGAGCTTGGCCGAATGTTATAAATAGGGGGGGAGGTGCTCATTTCTTTGCATTCACCATTTTGGCTTTCTCTCCCTTGCCGAATTTTAGCCTTTCCTTTTAGCCTCCATTTTCATTTCCTCCTCATACCTCAACCACACCAAAACGCCTCTCTCTCACTTATTCATCCGAGCCAAAACTTCAAGTCCCTTTCTCCTTCCATTTTTCTTATCCATTTCACTCGTTGCTAGACCATAAACTCTCCTCACTTCTCTGATTGCCGCAACACCTTTTGAAGTACCCTAGCACCCACTTCTTTGTCTTCTAGTTTTGCAAAGCCGAACCTACACCTTACCTCTGTGCCAAAATCCCTTTCTATTATTTAAACTTAACGTTGCCAAATATTGGAAGCGAGATCTCTTCGGGCCTTGGTGTGCAATCGGTTAGTGAAGGCACTTTGGGGATTTGTAGTATTCAATCAAGCTTCCATAACCGAACTCGGTAAGGAGGAGGTGGTGTTTTAGCGGAGAGTTAGTCAAGCGACTTCCGGGATTGGATCGTTTGTGCTATTAAGGTGCGTAATCACCGCACCGATTCTCCTGTTAGTTATTTTGATGTGTATTCGGATGTGTTGTGTGTGGTAGCCGATTATGTTGGCTTGAATGGTGGATACCATAATTATGGGTAATCGGACATCGTGTGAGTAACACTTGGATATTATGTTAATGTGATGTATGTGTAAATATATGGTAATGTTGTGATATATACAGATATATACTCATGTTATATGATGACTTCACATGTAGCATCCGCATAATTGCATGAGGTTGGGTTTGATTCGATGAAGGAGGAAGAGTACACAAGTTGTACGTGGTCTAATGATAGCTCCGGCTACATTAGCGCTTGGGGTTAGCCGAGTGCTACCTCAAGGGAGATGTTGGCTAGGTGCCCATCTCGGCGGTTGATGGCTATGTGCATCACCGTGAGCCGGATTTTGATATCGGGATCATGATGGGTTGATCGGTGGCTCACCACGGCCTTGAGCGATGAGTTGCCAAGGTAAGGATGTTGGATCACGATGTGATCGGTGGTGGTTTATCCACGGCCTTAGGCGAGTCCGCTAAGGTTGGTGTTCGCTTGGACAATGGGTTGGGCTGAGATACATATGGGCATGACTTGCTATGTGAATTGTTTGGTATGGGGCCAAGCCCATATGCGAAATCACAATGTTTGATTATGCACCGTCATTATGACTCACCCCATTATTTTTCTAACATTTCGTGTGACGTAGTTTGGACCGGGATCGGAGAGGACACATGGTGGCCCATGCGGAAGAAGAGATTAAACGTTTTAGGCTTACTTTAAGTATTTGTTTTAAAATAGAATATGTAATAAAGGCCTTTTGACTCTTATTTATTTTTGTTATTATTTTATTAGTATTTATTATGGTTTGAAGAATTTGAAACACTATGTGAAGATGATTATGTTTTTCCAACCTACTTATTCAATTTGGCTTGTATATATTAATCTTTTAGTATGAGTATATTTTAATAACAAAGTTTTACTCATAAGTTTAAATAAACATGGATTTTTCAAAAGGTAGCAAGTTTTACTAAATTTTTCTAAGTTAAATAGATTTTCCACCGTCTTTTCCGCTTTAACATAACCAGATTCGGTCGTAGTGAATGGGCCGGGTTTGGGGATGTTACAATGATGGACAACATTCGGCTAGGAAGAAAAGAAGATGAAAGGAATAGAATGAAGCCACTTACCCGATTCAACCAAGGAAGAAATGTCCAACGCGCAAGAACGGAGAAGAGATAATGGCTAAGAGTATTCGGCTACTTTGAGAGAAAGAAAAGAGGAAGATTCGTCCTCCAAATATGGTCGACTAAAGAAAGAAGAGAGAAAGACAGGAGGAACGGTGACAAAAAGAAAAGAAAAGAAGAGCAAAATGGCTTGAGTGTTTCGGCAAAACAAAGGAAAAAAGGTGAACAAATTGGCTTGAGTGTTTCGGCAAAACAAGGGAAAAAGGTTGGAAAAGAAAGTACCAAAATGTTAAAAAGAAACAAAACCTTTCATGCACAAACTTGCAAATAGGCTATAGGAAATTCGGCTCCCACATTCCCCTACCGAAACCGTATACCTCTAACACCATAAAGGTAATGGTTGACCAAAAATTCTTTCCCCAAGCACCTCCCAAAAATTCGGCTAACATATCCCCCCTCTTCTCTTTCTTTTATTTCTTTCCTTATTTTCTCCTTGATCTCCTCCTTACTCTTCTCCTTAGTGTTCTTTCCATCATTAGAAAGTCTTCGTTACCTTCTTTAGAGTCTTGGCCGACACTTACCATATTCCACCTGATTAGCACAAAAAAATTAATCCAAAATTTACAATAGGTGGGATTCGAACTCCACCCCTTAAGCCCCTTCATGTGACGCCTCACCACTCTACTACTAGCTCCACTTGTGCTAGCAAAATACACACTTATTTCCTTAAGTCTTGACGTCACTTGCCTTCTCCCCCCTAAGTGCTTAAACACAAAAATTCTACCAAGGCCCAACTCAACCCCAAGCCTTCTTAAGGCCCCTAAACATACACAACTAACATTTTTAACTAGCCTAACGCAAGGTATAATGCAAAACATAAAATCCTGAATTTCAGGATGTTACAATGACATCTAGATACGAAGAAAAGGATTTATGCCTTTACCTGGACTATGAGGACAAAGCCGTATATGTAATCCGTTTTATGTAAAGAAATTTGTTTTCTAAAAAAGTTCTTTTAATGGAATTGAATTCATAATCAACATCTCTCTTTCTTTTTTGCATTCAATCCATGTATTTGCATTGCATTTCATGCATGTGCATTACATCATTTGCATTACGCTATTTTGATTACATTGCATCATTTGCATTAGTTTTTTACAAAATGACCCTGATTAGGTGAAATATTTTCAGTTAACCTAGAAGACATGGAACAAAGGTTAGAGAGATTAGAGCAAAGGCAAATACTGATGCAAGAGCAGTTGGCCAAAATTCAACGGGATATGCGAGATCAAATGAATATGATGCTCCAGTTAACCCAATTACTAGTTGGAGGGCTTGAAAAAAGGAGTGGCCCAGTGGTCAGCAGTATGGATGATGATGAAGACATCGTTTATTTCTCGATAAGTATCCCGACTCAACCAGACACGCGTTCGCATGGGGTACCCGTCATTATTGGACCCCATTGTCAGACTGATACTTCGGCCCTGTTAAACTTTTCGATGGGTTCAGGTTTTAACCCGGAGGGTGATCGAGCCAAACTGGTTGTGCTGACAGAAACAAAAGAAAAAGAAGAGTGGACTTTAAAGGCCCCGAAGAGGAAGGACAAAGATGTGAATAATACGAGTGGGTATAAAAAGGGCCATTCGAAGCCGTTTATAGTAAACCAGCCAAAGAAGGCAGTTACCAGTTATCTGATCTCCCTAAAAGAAGAACTCAATCCAAAATCGAACTCAGAGAAACCCCAGTTCACACCTATTCCAACGACGTATAGGGAGTTATACCAGAGCTTATTTGATATGCATGTTGTAGCTCCTCATTACCTGAAACCAATGCAACCCTCATAGCCCAAATGGTATGATTCGGATGCTCAATGTGAGTACCATGCCAGGATTATAGGACATTCAATAGAAAATTACCTTACTTTCAAGAAGCTGGTTGAAAGATTCATCAAAATAGGAGTTATAAGATTCGATGATCCCTCTGGTGCAGTGCGTAAAAATCCGTTACTCAACCATGCTGTTAAAGGGATAACTATTGTGAGTACCATGATGAATGGGGGCATGAGATCAGGAGTACGTCAAGTTCAGGGCTCTAGTGCAAAACCTGATACTGGCAAATTTGAACATTAATGATATATTCGAAGAGAGAACCAGGGAATAGACTTTTCCAAGCTTCTACCTTTACGTACTTGGGAAGATTTTAAACAATGGGACTATGAAGGGATCCCTGTATTTTAGAGCTAATCTAGAGCAATGTTCAAAACATGCTTGTTGCTTTAAGCCTAGAAGCAACAAGAATCTTTTTGTGAAATAGGCTTGTGTCCAGAATTTTTATTTCAATAAGATGCATCTTTTTAAGCAAATATTTTTTATTCTTTACATTTCATACTATACATTCTTTGGTTTTTAGAATATTCTTTCATTCTTTATTCATGACTATACCATACAAATAATCATCCTTAGAATCATTTATTCTTTGGAATTTGCCTTCGTACCTACAATAGGTACCCAGATATCAATGAAATGAGCAACGTTGTTACTGACTCCCTTTTTGAATGAGATATGGGCCTAAGGGTTCTAAGGACTTGGAAGATGACAGAGATCGTAGCCTATCTTTTGATTTGTTAAGGATGGTAGAACAAGATGAAAATAGACTCTACCTTGCAAAAGGTCAGTGGACGTTGCGAGATTAAGAAGGGGCAAATATCGAAGCATAATTCACCACAAGGCGAGACATCATTGAGCTATTTTCAAGAATTCAAGATGTTTTCGCACGATCATATCAAGGCACGCTAGACTACTAAAACGTGGGTATGCTGTTAGGATTGGTGTTTAAAGAACCCATGCTAATGGTTCTATAATAGTCAGGCTAATCATGAGGTTTAGGCTACCGGTCTACCCAGAAACGGAAATTGCATCAAATGCCAAATCGAGGAAGACAGGACTTATGTGCCTCCTCCATTTTGTCTACATGTGGGACACAGACGTTATGAGGCTGATCTCGTCAAGAGCATTTAGCCGACACCAATTCATCTTCGTGGGTGTCAATTTCTTCACTAAGAGGGTGAAGGTCGCTTCATAGGCCAATATTACAAAGTCGATAGTCATTAGACCAAAAAAAAAGATAAAAAATAAAAAAGAAAGAAAGAATAAAAAAATGTCAAAAAGATCACATTCAACCGCATAATGCCAAAAGTCTACGGTCTGTTCAAAGATTAGGTGCCACATATCAGTTCAGCAAAAGCAACCAAAAAGAAAAACAAAAGATCATAAAAAGACCGAGACTTGTAAAGATTGGCATACAGAAGTTACTAATTACCCTCTAGGTTTTCTTGAACGTTGGCCAGGAACTTTGCCGGGGCAACACATTTCTCATTGGTTTCGCCCATTGAAGTCGAAATCCCTTTTTTCTGAGTTTTATCAGAACTGAAGTTGGATGAGGTAGAATGGATTTCATCCCGATATGACCAGTTGAATTTGAAGAGAAAAGGTTAAAAGCTATCTGTCACGGTCAGATAATGCGAGATTACAACAAATAGGCTCGCCCTAGAAAATTTCATGATAGGGCTTTGAAGAAGATTTTTCCCATGCAAAAGGGACTTCAGAAGAACATGGATGCCAAACTGGGAAGGACCTTATGCAGCAAAGAAGGTTTGTTCTGGGGAAGCATAGATATTGTCTGAGATAGATGGCAAGGACCTGCGGTGAATTCAGATTCAATAAAAAGTTTTCCAAAGAGAAAAACACACACAAAAAAAAAAAGAAAAAGAAAGAAAAAGAAGAAAATGAGAGGCCAAGGTGAAAACCTGCAAAGGGCACTTTGAGACCAAAGGGGATTTGAGTTGAAAACCCGATAAGGGCGACTCAAATTTTGATCAAAAATAGGGCATACAGTAGTCTTGCTATGCCTGAATTAACAATGAAGAAGTATGCTACGTCTTGGGGCATCGATAAAGTACTCCGGATTCCCTAAACATATATTGAGCTTAAAATGGTTCTCAAGAAGTTTGAACAGAGAAGCTCAGGCTGCGATATCTAGGGCACCTAGTTTCCATTTTACCCATTTTAAATGTTTATTTGTGATTATATTCAAATTATGTTCACAATAAATTTCCTTTGATTGCATTTGCTATCTTTGCTTAACTTATTTATTAATAGCTATGCTCCTGATTAATTTCCTTCTTGTCCATTGTTATGATCTTTTTCAAGCATTTCGCATTGAAATAACGATTAGTGGACTAATAACACTTTCACAAAAGGAGTTTCACATATTACTCTGAAAGCTTCTGAATAATACAAGAACTTGAAATAGGACTATTGTCTAAAACTCACCAAGTTTAAAGAAGAGTCTAAACTGAGACTATCTCTTCGGATCTTTGTAAAAAAATGGTGGTTGAACAAATGATAATATATTGCGTCAGTAATACAATCTTGATGAAAAATGGGCAATGTCAACCCAAGTGTGAAAGGGGAATCATTCGCAAGAAAAAATGATATTCTGCATTCATGCGAGCATCATGCATACACATCTGGTTGGGTCACCTAAGGAGTGATTAGTTGATGGAACAAGATACAGACCCTATACCCCTGAGTTATAGTGGGATAGATGGAAGCTAATACAGATCCTATACTTTTGAATAACAATGTGATGGATTGAAGAAGAAACAAATCCTACATTTTGAAGTAATAGTGGGATGGATGGGAAAAGATTCAGATCCTATACCCCTAAGTCGCAATGAGATGAACCCTGAAGTCACAGTGGGGCAAATCTGTTGAGCAAGATATAATCATTTTCTCAGGTTTTCTGTCGAGAATACCAGCCGAATAAGATGACAGCATAATACGTCAGTGATAAAACCTTAAAAAACAATGAGCGATGACGCCTTAAACTTTTAAAAAAAGGGATCATTCTCATGAAATTCTGCATTCATTCAAGACACATTTAGTTAAGAGCATTTAATTTATCTTGATCATTGTATCTTAATCATTGTAAAAAGACCATTCTCATGACATTCTGTATTCGTGCAAATGTCATCCATAATACATTTAGTTAGGAGCATTGGATTCATTCTGATCATTGCATCCTAACCATTTTGCATAAGCATAAACACATAAAACTGATTTTACAGGATAAGTCCCCCAGAGGACGGTGTCGTAACATTGGTGGCAGATCTTGTCGCCCTGAGTTTGCAGTGGAGCAGATTGAAGATAGCAGATTTGGCATTCCTGAAGTTGCAGGAAGCAGATCGAAGACATCAGATCTTGTCTCCCTTAGTTTGCAGGAAGTAGATCGAAGACATCAGATCTTGTCTCCCTGAGTTTACAATGGAGCAGATCGAAGATAGCAGATCTGGCATTCCTGAAGTTGCAGGAAGCAGATCAAAGACATCAGATCTTGTCTCCCTAAGTTTGCAAAGGAGCAGATCGAAGATAGCAGATTTGGCATTCCTGAAGTTGCAGGAAGCAGATCGAAGACATCAGATCTTGTTTCCCTGAGTTTGCAGTGGAGCAGATTGAAGATAGTAGATCTTGCCTTGCTGAGCAAAGCGGGTCGAAGATACCAGTCTGGTGTCCCTGAGTTTGTAGTGGAGCAGATTGAAAATAGCAGATCTTGCCTTCCTGAGTGAAGCGGATCGAAGATACCAGTCTGGCGTCCCTGAGTTTTCAGTGGAGCAGATCTTGCCTTCCTGAGTGAAGTGGATCAAAGATACCAGTTTGGTGTCCCTGAGTTTGCAGTGGAGCAGATTGAAAATAGCAGATCTTGCCTTCCTGAGTGAAGCGGATTGAAGATACCATCAAGGCCCCCGAGTTTGCAATGGGAGCGATTGAAAATACCAGATCTTGCCTTCCTGAGCGAAGCGGATCGAAGATACAAATCTTATCACCTCAAAGTCCCAGTGGAGTAGGTTGAGGCTACAAATCCTTTTTCCCTGAGGTTATTGAGGATCAACCTTTATTTCAGAGAAATTTCAGTAAGAAGATCGAAGCTATAAATCTCTTCTCTCTGAATTCTTATCACCTCGAAGTCCCAGTGGAGTAGGTTGAGGCTACAAATCCCTTTTCCCTGAGGTTATTGAGGATCAACCTTTATTTTCGAGAAGTTTCAGTAAGAAGATCGAAGCTAAAAATCTCTTCTCTCTGAATTCTTATCACCTCGAAGTCCCAGTGGAGTAGGTGGAGGCTACAAATCCCTTCTCCTAGAGATTATATTGAGGATCAACCCTTATTTCTGAGAAGTTTCGGTAAGAAGATTGAAGCTACAAATCTCTTCTCTCTGAATTCTTATCACCTCGAAGTCCCAGTGGAGTAGGTTGAGGCTACAAATCCCTTTTCCCTGAGGTTATTGAGGATCAACTTTTACTTTCGAGAAGTTTCAGTAAGAAGATCGAAGCTACAAATCTCTTCTCTCTGAATTCTTATCACCTCGAAGTCCCAGTGGAGTAGGTTGAGGCTACAAATCCCTTCTCCCTGAGGTTATTGAGGATCAACCTTTATTTTCGAGAAGTTTCAGTAAGAAGATCGAAGCTACAAATCTCTTCTCTCTGAATTCTTATCACCTCGAAGTCCCAATGGAGTAGGTGGAGGCTACAAATCCCTTCTCCCAGAGATTATATTGAGGATCAACCTTTATTTTCGAGAAGTTTCAGTAAGAAGATCGAAGCTACAAATCTCTTCTCTCTAAATTCTTATCACCTCGAAGTCCCAATGGAGTAGGTTGAGGCTACAAATCCCTTCTCCCAGAGGTTATTGAGGATCAACCTTTATTTCTGAGAAGTTTCAGTAAGAAGATCGAAGCTACAAATCTCTTCTCTCTGAATTCTTATCACCTCGAAGTCCCAGTGGAGTAGGTGGAGGCTACAAATCCCTTCTCCCGGAGATTATATTGAGGATCAACCCTTATTTCTGAGAAGTTTCAGTAAGAAGATCGAAGTTACAAATCTCTTCTCTCTAAATTCTTATCACCTCGAAGTCCCAGTAGAGTAGGTTGAGGCTACAAATCCTTTCTCCCTGAGGTTATTGAGGATCAACCTTTATTTCAGAGAAATTTCAGTAGGAAGATCGAAGCTACAAATCTCTTCCCCCTGAAATTACATCGAATTGGATCGAAGCGCTAGTTTTCATGCCCTTGAAGATGCAGTGGGATGGAATGAAGCTACTCAAAGAAGAGAGGCACCGAAAGAAGTCAAGATTCGACAAGGCCGGGCAAAATTGGCCCTTTTAAAGTCTTTGCTCTATTCTCATTACACGACAATGAGCAAAGAGGGGCAGCTGTAGGGCCCAAAATTTGCCAGGGCCCATACCTTAACCAGATTTAAACCAAAAAAATAATAAACAGTCCCAAATAATAAACTAAAAGTCCATTACATAAACAAAGTCCATTAATATAAGGTCCTTTAAACAAGAATTTACAGCAAACCTAAACTAGCCAATCCAATTACTCGGCCCAATACCCGAATGGCCCAAGCACTTTAGTGTTTCAGGAAACCCTAGGTCAGAACCTTTGTGCCGCAAGCTTCAGTCGCACGGCCTCCACCCTCGCCACGTTCGTGTACCAGGCTGGCCTCCGTACCTGCAAAGGACAAACAACCACGACAACAGGGAGCAACAGAGAAAACAAAAACAAAAAAAAACAGTTGTAATTATTTTGATTTTCATTTTTTTTCATTTTCAATTTCGGCCTTTAAGAGCCGAAGCAAGCCGCTGTACATTGGGGACGCACACATACGCAATACAAATACAAAAAAAATCAAAAGTAGAGAAATTGAAGGGTGATTATCAGCAGATTAATTGAGTTTTTTTTATTTTCGTGCTTTTCGGTTTCCATTTATGTATTCATTGCATGCGAAAAAAAGGGAGAAAGGCACTTATCTGTTAAGGCCGTCATCAGATCCCTATTCGCTTTGTCGAAATCGAAGTTTGAATGGGGATCTTGAGCAGAAAATAGGCGATACCTTGGGTGTTCTAAACGAGGGTGATAGGGCATCACTATGCGCCACCATACACCGATTACGATGGTGAAATGGTGGTTGAATGGCGCAGACATCTGAATCGGCAGAGGGAGAGGTTCGATTTGTGTTTTTCTAAAGGCGACTGAAGACAATAGCAAAGGGATTAGGGTTTGATTTAGGGATAGAAAGGTTTTTAAAAAAATCTGATTAGTTTAAGGCTTATTAACCTTTTTTTTGAAATAGTACGAAACGGCACCGTATAGGGCCATCTGACCCGCGCGTCGACCTGAATTCGCCCTCAGGATCCGTGCATTTTTGAAAATTGGGCTATTTATGTGATTGGTCCTTCCCTGTTTCGCGATGATTTGATTGAGTCCTTTTTGCTTTTTCTTTTGTTATTGCTATTTTTACCTTGAATTCATGCGCTATTTCAATTCGGCCCAACTTGAACACTGCGTTTTGGGCTATGGAATTATTTGCTGTTTTAGTCCCTGATCATTTGGGCACATTTATATTGATCCTTGATTTGGCTTAAATAGTTTTATTTATTTATAAATTAGCCTGTTAATCTTATTCTTATTTCGATTTAGTATTTTTTTTAGTTTATAAAATTTATTCATCATTTATTTGTAGAAATTATTTTAACAAATTATTTTGAACTTTTTTTATTGATTTTATAATGTTTTAATTTGTTTTAAACTTTCATTTATATATATTTTTATTTTTATATATGTTTGATTTCAAAATATTTCTTTTATATGTCTCTTTGTCTTAATATTTTGTATAATATTCAACTTAAATACTCTTCTATATTTATATTACTAATTCATACATATATATATATAATTCATATTAAAATCATCTTATTTTATATTTATTATTAATTTTATATTTCTTATGTATATATGCCCTTTTAAATCTATTTATATATAAATTTAGCCTCTTTTAAAATTACTTATATATATATGTGTGTTTTATTTTAAAATTAGTGTATATAATCTATTAATTTGAAAGATCATATTTTATTGTATACTAAAACTTATTTCATACATTTTTTATATTGTTACTTATATACTTTATTGTATATTTATACGTTAAATTTTATCTACAATTACGTTCATTCTTATAATGTTGAGCTTGTATGTTATTTCACGCTTAATGCTATACTTGTGCTACTTATTATTGTTTTATGTTTTAAACACCAATGTACTCGAGCCTTTATTAAATGTTCTATTTTCATTGCAAATATACCAAATAAAATGTATTTTGAGCCAATTTTAAAATTACGTATTTGAGAAAATTTCAAGATAAGGCAATATTTGTGTGTTTGGAAATTCGAAAAATTATGCCCTAACATGCTGGGTGTAAATTTTCCGTTCGACCAAATAATCAAATACCCTTTTTAATTATATGTTTTGAAAATCAAAGATGATCTCGGTGTCGAGGTAGAAATGTGTCACATCCTAACGTATTGGATGTGATGTTTTTATTCCTCTGGAACGAGTGAATCTTGAGATTCAATTCAAAGTTAATTAACATTCTTAAAAAGTATCACACCTTAAATATTTTCAAGTTTTCAACATAAGGACATTAATTAATCAATTTGGTACCAATTTTGGGCGTTATAGGGTGCTAACCCTTCCTCGCACATGAATCGACTTCCGAACCTGTTTTCTTATAATTCGTAGACCAAAAATTATTGTTTTAATAAATCAAAATGTTTTATTAAAATAATCCATCTCAAGGTGATCCGATCACACCTCAAATAAAAGATCGGTGGCGACTCCATTCCATATTTTTAAAGTCGATCCCCGTTTTTTCAAACTCTTAAAAAATGGTTTCGACAATGGCCATTACGTATTTTATTTAAATTTGGGATTTGCAACGTTTATGGTTTTAATGCTATTAGTAGGAAAACTCGAGTTTTCAAAACAAACAAACATTTTATCAAAATACACACACATTCGCAAACTATTTTGAAAGCTTCCACAGAGTATAACGGTTTGAAAATGGATAATTATTAAAAACAAATGACACGTTTTTGAAGTTAGCATAAGATATTGAAAAGTGGTACAAACGGAGAAATGGCCTTAACATTATCGCAATTTCTAAAGCACTATCATGTAACATCGCCAGACTCGGCCATAACGTCTAGGCCAGGTTTGAGGTGTTACATTTAGCGGTATCAGAGGCAGGTTGCAAAACTCGGCTATGGATTTGGGTTATAAAGATTGGTTTTAAGAAATGATTTTTAAGTGATTTGAAATATTTTTGGATTGAGCATGTGGTACACCGAGTCTCCGGCGTCGATCCTGTAAGTGTTCTGAAACTCTGTTTAGATTTGTCTTGAAATACTACTAGCATGCTTGAAACAGCCAATAGGTAGTATATTGTACTGAAAACACTCTAGGGAGTGTAAACTGGAAACTGTAGTGAGACTGAGACTCGCGATAACGAACTCTGAACTTCTAATACTATCTGCATAAAATAACTACTAATAAATATCAAAATTGTAACTGATTCATAAAACTGCTAATACAGATAAACTTCAAACTACGATGAGCGCACGAGGTATCCACGGACGAGGTACTAGAGGCCGTGGTAGAGGCCGTAGAGGGGTTCAAGCTGGGTCCTCATCATCTGGAAATCTGCCTAATCTGGATACTAGTGAGACACCGGTATCACCTGCGATAGAGACTGGGTCTCGAGATCGCATGGCTGGGGACGACGCACTGTCCCAGGCCATGCTGAGGATTTTGGAGAGGGTCGCTGGGCCCAACACTGGATCTGGAGGCCGAGGGTCAGTTACAGAACGTCTCCGGTACAATGGGGCAGAGTTATTCAGGGGTGTCACTAGAGTCACCCCTAATGTGGCCGAACATTGGATGGAGGCCACGGAGAGGATTATGGACGAGCTCGACTTTACCGCCGAGCAGAAGCTTAAGGGAACTGTTTCTCTGCTTCGCGATGAAGCTTACCAGTGGTCGCTGACGGTTAAGGAGGGAACTCAGCCCGACCGATTGACTTGGGATTACTTTAAGATGGCTTTCCAGATTAAGTATGTGGGAGCCAGCTATATTGACGCTAGGAGACGTGAGATCCTTAATCTCACCCAGGGAGATCGTACAGTGGCCGAGTATGAGGCTGAGTTTTTGAGATTGAGCCGATATGCGTGTGTCATGGTGGTGACCGAATATAAGAGATGTGCCCACTTTGAGGATGGCCTCAGAGACAGTTTGTGAGTTCTGATAGCTCCACAGAGGGAGCGTGAGTTTATTACATTGATTGAGAAGGCGAAGATCGCCGAAGAAGTTAAGCACGCTGAGCGCCAAAACCGAGAGAGAGGAAAGAATAAGAGGGAATCAGAGCCCTCGAGTTCTGTGATGAGGCCTATGAAAAAGTCCAGATCTGATGGGCCAGTGAGACTTGGGCCTTTTGTTGCACCTACTGGGGTGGCGCTTTGTGTGCACTGTGGTATACGTCATCCAGGTGAATGTTGGAGGACGACTGGGGCATGTTTCAGATGTGGGTCGACTGAGCATCATGTTCGGGATTGTCCGTTGAAAACTGATCAAATGCAAGCTCTAGTTATCAGTGCTACACAGCTACCGAGAGTAGTTTAGCAACCACCTAGGGGTCGATGTCAGGCCAGGGGTGGTAACGGTATGGGCTGAGGTCAGAGAGTACCGGGTAGAGGTGCTGGACCAACTGAAGCGAGGCAACCTGCACTGGTTTATGCTGCTGGTCCCCATGAGGACCGAGATGTTCCGGACGTCATCACGGGTACGTTTTTAATTTATAATGTACCTTATTTGGCATTAATAGACATAGGCTTTACATACTCTTACGTAGCTAGTACTGTGTCTGAAACCTTGGGGATTCCGGTTGAGAGTACTTCTAGTGAGGTAACTGTGGTGAGTCCGTTGGGGCAGTCTATCCGAGTGAGCACATTGTTTAGAGACGTCCCGTTAGAGGTTCAAGGGAAATTATTTCTGGCTGATCTGATGGAGCTTCCATTTGGTGAGTTTGATTTGATTCTGGGAATGGATTGGCTGGTTAAACACCGGGTAAGTTTGGATTGCGTGAGAAAAAGGGTTGTTTTGAGGGCCGAGGAAGACAGCGAGGTAGTTGTGATTGGGGAGCGAAGAGACTATCTGACGAATGTAATTTCAGCTTTGGTAGCGAAAAAGTTAGTGAGGAAAGGGTGTGAGTCATTCTTGGCCTACATCAGTATTTCTAACTCTGGGGACTATTTGGTTAAGGTCATCAGAATCGTAAGGGACTTTCTGAATGTTTTTCCTGAGGAACTACCGGGTCTGCCTCCGACTCGAGAAGTGGAATTTGGGATTGAGCTTATTCTGGGTATAGCTCCGGTGTCTATCGCGCCCTACCGAATGTCACCGAAGGAGCTTACAGAGCTTAAGGCTCAAATTCAAGAACTGTTAGATCGTGGGTTCATTCGTCTAAGTGTGTCTCCATGGAGAGTATCGGTGCTGTTTGTTAAGAAAAAGGATGGCAAAATGCGGATGTGCATCGATTATCAGTAGTTGAACAAACTGACAGTCAAGAATAAGTACCCACTTCCGAGGATAGATGATCTATTCGACCAATTCAGAGGGGCTTCTGTGTTCTCCAAGATTGATCTACGTTCAGGATATCATCAATTGAGAGTTAAGGAATACGATGTGCATAAGATGGTATTTAGGACTCGTTATGGACATTACGAGTTCCTGGTTATGCCTTTTGGGTTGACCAATGCACCAGCGGTATTTATGGATTTGATGAACCGTGTGTTCCAGCCTTATCTGGATCAGTTTATGGTGATATTCATCGATGATATCCTAGTGTATTCCAAGACTGAAGACGAGCACGATGAGTATCTGAGAGTGGTACTACAGACTCTTCGTGAGAAACAGTTGTATGCAAAGTTCAGTAAATGTGAATTTTGGCTCCGGGAAGTAACCTTTTTGGGACATGTGGTTTCTGCGAAGGGGATTCATGTTGATCCTCGTAAGATTGAGGCCGTGTTGGATTGGAAATAGCTGAAGAATGTGTCTAAAATCCACAGCTTTCTGGGGCTGGCGGGTTATTATCGACGCTTCGTAGAAGGGTTCTCCTCGATCGTAGCACCATTAACCAAGCTTCTGCGCAAGGGAGTTTCCTTTGTCTGGACTGATAAGTAACATGAAAGCTTCGAGAAGCTCAAATGCATTACGACTCAAGCTCCTGATACGTCTGACAACAGAGCTGGTAGAGACTTCGTGGTATACAGTGATGCGTCGCATGTGGGTCTGGGTTGTGTTTTGATGCAGGATGGTAAAGTGGTAGCTTATGCGTCCCGTCAGCTCAAGACGCATGAGGCTAACTATCTGACGCACGATTTGGAGTTGGCAGCGGTAATCTTCATTCTAAAAATCTGGAGGCATTATCTGTACGGTGAGAAGTGTACTATCTACACTGATCACAAAAGCCTTAAATATCTCCTCATTCCGATGGAGGTAAACCTTAGGCAGCATAGATGGGTGGAACTGCTTAAGGATTTTGACTGCAGCATCGAGTACCATCCTGGTAAGGCCAATGTGGTGGCGGATACTTTGAGCCGTAGGGCTATGACCGATCTGAGAGCGATGTTTACTCGACTCAGTTTATTCGATGATGGGAGTCTGTTAGCGGAACTTCAGGTTAAGCCTACATGGATTGATCAGATTAGAGGTAAAAAGATGGGGGACAAGTCTCTTGAGTTGCGTTTCTGTCAGGATGAAACTGGTGATGCTACTGATTTTGGGATTAACAGTGATGGGGTACTTTGTTTCCACGGTCAAATTTGTGTATCGAGTGATGAGGAGTTACGACAGTCGATTCTAAGGGAGGCGCATAGTAGTCCCTATGCTATACATCCTGGTGGGAACAAGATGTACCGAGTTCTCCGAGGGTGGTACTGGTGGCCAGGGTTGAAGCGTGATGTTACTGACTTCGTTGCTCGCTGTTTGACTTGTCAGCAGGTTAAGTCTGATCATCAGTTACCTTCGGGGTTGCTGCAGCCGGTAAAGATACCGATGTAGAAATGGGAACGAGTAACGATGGACTTCGTTAGTGGGTTGCCTTTAACGCCCACTAAGAAGGATTCTGTCTGGGTCATCGTGGATCGATTGACCAAGTTTGCTCACTTCATTTTGGTCAAGACGAACTTTTCTCTCCAGAAATTGGCTAAACTGTATAAATCTGAAATAGTGAGACTGCATGGGGTTCCTGTCTCGATCATCTCCAATAGGGATCCTCGCTTCACGTCTCAGTTCTGGAAGAAATTGCATGAGGCTCTGGGTTCAAGGTTAGACTTCAGTACTGCTTTCCATCCTCAGACAGATAGTCAGTCGGAGAGGGTGATTCAGGTATTGGAGGACATGTTGACGAGCTGTGTTATTGACTTCCGAGGCAGTTGGGAGGAGTACTTGCCTTTGGCGGAGTTTGCCTACAATAATAGCTATCAGTCTAGCATTCAGATGGCACCTTATGAGGCCCTGTATGGTCGTAAGTGTCGCACTCTCTTATGTTAGACTGAGTTGGGTGAGCGACGAGTTCTGGGTCCAGAATTGGTTTTTTTAAACTGAAGATAAAGTCCGATTGATTCGATATCGGCTGAAAGCGGTATCTGATAGGCAGAAGTCCTATGCCGATTTGAAGAGAAAGGATATTAAGTATTCTGTAGGGGACTTAGTCTTTCTCAATGTCTCACCATGGAAGAAGGTCTTGAGGTTCGGTCGCAAGGGTAAGCTGAGCCCTCGGTTTATTGGGTCGTACCGTATTCTAAAGCGAGTGGGGCCAGTCGCATATCAGTTGGAACTACCTTTGAAGTTGGATCGCATTCATGATTTTTTTCACGTTTCGATGTCGAGATGCTACCGCTCTGATCCCACGCATATTGTTCTGGTGGAGGAAATTGAGGTTAGACCAGATCTGAAATTTGAGGAGGGGCCGGTCCAGATTCTGAATCACGAAATTAAAGTTCTACGAAGGAAATCTATCACCCTAGTGAAAGTGCTGTGGCGGAATCATAGAACTGAGGAGGCCACTTGGGAGCCGGAGGACTCGATGCGTCAGCAGTATCCTCATCTTTTCCTATCAGGTAAAATTTTGAGGACAAAATTTCCTTTTAAGGGGTAGAGTTGTAACGCCCCAAATTTCTTTAATTCCGGCTTATGTGATTTTGGAGCACCAAAAATATCTGTATGTGTTTCTGAAATTAATTGACACAAATGTGTATCTGCTTCAGTGGTTAAGTGTTTTGGGTGTGTCTGAGAGGTCCCAAGTTCAAGTCACAACTTGGGTAAATTTTGGCATTTTTATGAATAAAGCTCTCACTGGGGTCGGTAGGCTTTTAAGTTATTGTTGGTAAAATGATATCAGAATGGGCCTGCTGGTCTAGTGGAGTGTTTCAATGCATGAGGTCCTAGGTTTGATTCCCTGCTTTGGCTTTATTTTTGCACGATTATGGGGAGGAGTTTGAGTGGCATTAGAATTCTGAGTACTGGGATAGTGGAGATAGTTAAGGGATTTAGGGGTATCAAATCTTTTTCTTTTATGTTCCTTTTTTCAAAATTTTCGGTTTTCTTTCCAAAAATTCTGACGTTCCATTCTTTTTCCACCTCTCTGTCGTTTTCTCTTTTGCTAAATCCATGTTCTCTGTTTCTCCCTTTTCATCTTTGTTACTTTCTTGTGCGTTGCTCGTAGTGTTCTGTTTCTGTCAGTGTTCTTCGTGCGTTCTGGTAAGTATGGATAACGTGACTATTATGTTGGCTTTAGTAAACCGTTTTGTGTCAGGAAAGGATTAAGGGGCTGAAGTCTTCCCCAAACGGTGTTGTAGTGCGTGGAATCACCATCATTCGGTCAAAGGTAAGGATTTTTTATGGATAAAGGTTTGTCTGTCTCGTTAAAGTTCAGATTAAGTGTCGATTTAAGTGACTGATTGGGGTTTTAATTGATCAATTTTAAGGTTCCGGGAGACTCGGAGTGTTTTTGTTTTTTTTGTTTTAATATTTTGCTTTTAAAATTTTTATTTAATGAAAAAAGCATTCTCATGGTAAAGCCTCCTGACTTGATTTTACAGTACACATGTTACGCGATTGTTCAGGCATTGCATAGTGTCTGTGAGGGAAGTGATTTGGATGTGACTTCCCTGCCTTGGTGGTGAAGGCAGCTGCCAGTGGTGTAAGGCCGTCGCGCAGGTGAGATACTATTGCCTGGATCTGTTACATTGGGTGAGGGGCCCCATTATGTATATCTGCCCTTGTGTCTGCATGTCCGACTTGGCGCTATCTTACTATCTCCTCGTCGACACACGTCCAGTTAAGGTCCAAATCCCAGCCCCCACTGCCAAGCTCTGGAACCGCAGGATCTTGATCCGACGGTCCTGATTATTTTAATCAGCTGCTACTTACGATATGTCTGTACAGAGACATTATGACTTTACACTGCTTCCCCGCTTCTACTATCATGTCAGACTTGATCGTTAGAGACTATGCTCACCTACTACCATCTGTTGCCCTCAATCATGAGAATAATTTAGTTGACTATCCTCCAAGTTTTAATTTATTTTGATTGTTCTACTACAATGCTATGTGTTTGTTAGAATTTTTGGGATTACTTAAGTGTGTATAGTCTACGTAGTTCACACATGGCAGGCGCTTATTTCAAACAACAATGAACATTTTATCAAACATCGGCAATCTAGCTATTTAGCCTCCATGAGTAAGCTATTGAATGATGTGTGGTAAACAATGACAACACACTGAAGGGAGGTAACATTGAAAGCAAATGAAAATCGTGATGGTCCAACTTAACGTAGCCATCACACATTAAAGAACCATAATTGATTTACACTGTAACGTCCGCTAAACGAAAAGCGTCCACACATGTTGATTCGGCGGCACTTACAACTCAAACATATTGCTTCTGGCCCGACACTGTTCTTCACTAATATTTACAGAGCCCTACATCATTTTTTTCATAACGCACCTGAGAGTTTAGACCTCCTAGCGTCGCCAAACCTATGCTAATTTCCCTTTCCGGGACTCCTCTCGCAGCCCTATGCCATACTACTCATGACGAGCAATCGAAGGAATATATAATGTGACAATAGAAGGCCAAAAAGTGTGTGTATTTCATGCACTATGTTTACTAATCAACGCACTTGTAAAGGAGAGATTTTTGAAGAATGCAACATGTACAATGTCTACAATGCAGAATCTAATGACAGAAAAGAAAAGTGTCATGCACTATCCTTCTTCCGCGATCTCTTATTTTATTATTATTGATTAGAGAAGGACAACAGGTGTCGAAGGTGTCGTGACCAGCTGTGTAACTGCTTAGATTGTGGAGGCCACTCCCGCTCCCCTATTCACTTCGCAGGGAACTGGTAGCTTAAGCAGTCAGCATGAACTGAAGAAACAGAGATACAGAAGGGAAATAATTCAAGCCACTACTGACATTGAGCTGATGACACTCCTGACTAAAACGAACGGATTTAATCCTCATTTCAATCCCACCACTCTTGAATTTATTTTCTACATGTTATTTTTTTGTTATTTATTTATTTCTATATCGTTTTCTTTTATTATTACCTTTATTATTATTTAGCTTATTTATTTGTTGTTCTTTTTTTATTTATTTTATTTTTGTTTATTTTTTAAAATTGATTTATTTCTATTTAATGTACATTATAGTTTTATCACATTTTTACTTTTATTATTATTATTTAATATTTCTATTCTGATTTTTTGTTACTATTTATTATTATTATTGTTAATATTATTCATTTATTTTTACTTATTTTTATTTTTATTCTTTTTACTATTATTATTTGTTTATTATTATTACTATTTATTATCACCATTATTATTATTGTTATTACTATTACTATTATTATTTTCTTTACTATTATTATTATTATTATTATTAATTTTAGTATTACTATTGTTATTTTCACTATTGTTATTATTCATTTTAATATTACTACTATTATTTTCACTATTATTATTATTATTTTTAATATGATTATTACTATTATTATATATTATTATTACTATTATTATATATTATTACTATTATTATATATTATTACTATTACTTTCCTTATTATTATTGAATTAATGTTATTATTACTATTATTTTATTATCTTTAAACTGTTGTACATAATATGTATCTATTTGTTGATTTGCTATTAGCTTTTATTTTTGTTATTATTTTCTTTTATCTTATTCGTTTGTTTATTTATTTGCAATTTTTTTTTACCTATTATTTCATCTGGATTGTTTGTCTTGGCCTTTATCTTATTGCATTTTATTCTTGCCTTTATTATTATTTATATTATTGTCCTCACTTTTATTCTATTACGCATATCGCATTATAATTTATTTTCCATTTTATTATGATCGCATTACATTTTATCTGATTTTTGAAATAAGCAAATACCCCGCGTTCTAAGGTTCGAAAGAAATTGTACCCTAACTTATTGGGTTTCGATTTTTCTCATCGAGTCTAAAGAACCTATTATTTTCTTTTTAAAATCGAAGCATAAAAATTAAATAAAAAATTATTCTGGAGAATTCAAAATTGTCGTGTCCTAACTCACTGGATGTGACGTTTTGTTATTTTGGGATAAGGATTTCTCAAAATAAGGCAATATTTCGTGTTTGGAAATTCGAGAAATCGTGCCCTAACGTGCTGGGTATCGGTTTTCCGTTTGACCTAATAACCAAATATCCTTTTAAAATTTTGTCCATGTTTTCTTAAAAATAAGGCAATATTTCGTGTTTGGAAATCCGAGAAATCGTACCCGAACGTGCTGGGTTTCGATTTTTTGCTTGTCCAAATAATTGAATATTCTTATAAAAATTTCAATGCATGAGTTTTGGGAATCATGAGGTGATCTTGGATTTGAGGATTCAAATTATCGTATCCTAACGTGCTGGATGCGATATTTTATTCCTTCGGAGCAAGAGAATCTTAATATCCAATTCAAGTATATTCAAATATTTTTAAAAGAGATTGCATTTTAAAATCTTTTCAAATTTTCGACATTAGGGTATTAATTAGTCAATTAGGTACCAATTTTTGGCGTTGCGAGGGTGCTAATTTTTCCTCGTACGTAACAGACTTCTGAACCTGTTTTCTTGAATTTCGTAGGCCAAAATTAATATTTTAATAAAATAAAATTCTTTATAGGTGATCCGATCACACCTAAACAAAAAGGATTGGTGGCGGCTCCGTGTTTCATTTTTAAGTCGGTCCTCGTTTTCCAAAATAAAAAATGGTTTTGACAGCTTGGCGACTCCGCTGGGGATATGAGAGAGTCGAGCCGTAAAATTAATTATTTTCTGTCTTGTTGTCGAAAATTGAAAATCTGATTTGAAAACTTACAATCCTATTATTGCATTTGTTCGTATTTTTATTTCATAATTACTGTGGTTTGAGTTTCGCATCATATTGCATAGGGACCATTTTGGTCTTACCCCTTTAAGTGGGAGTGAGAAGCTACTCCTTCGTGAGGTTTTCACCTTCGTGCAGGATAGTGGATCGATTTCGGGATACATCCGTACCTATGTCTTCGTGAGATTTTCATCTCCGTGCAGCCATAGAGAAATGTATTCCCCTGAACTGAACTCGGTCTGTATGAGCCTATAATGGGTGAGGATCGAGGAATCTGCTGGTTCGGGTACCTCTCTTTAGAACCAAACCTCATATAGTGAACCCTAGGAGCCCACTTTAGGTAGAACTATGTTGAACCCTAGCAGTCACCTGGATAGGTGTTTGACTATTTTCTCTTTGATTTGATTTTTACCATCTGTATATGATACTAACGTGTTTTCTTTTGTTTATGACTACATTGCATCATCATAGAAAGGAGGTGTTGATTCATATTTGATTGCTAAATAGAAGAGTTTGTCATAGGAAAATGGATTTCTTGATAAAGTGGGTTATAATACGTTCGTCCAAATATAGTCCAAGTAAACACAACGAGAAAAGATTGATAGTATATGACTTTGCCTCGTTGCCCGGGGATTCAAGCTAACAAGGATTATTCGAGAGTCATCACGTCTCAATTTTCTTAAAGAAGCTTATGAGCATCGCGGAGGATAAGTGAGTGAAGAGTCACGGCCTGGATCAAGCAACGAGGAGCTAGAAGAGGTATTGTAACATCCTGAAAAGGGCCTATGCATTTTTGGTTTAATTGTACGAAATGACATATCTTATGTGTTATGAATATATTTTGAACACTTTTGGAAACCTGGAAATGTATGGAAATGTTAAGTTTAAAAGAGGAAAGTGAACATTTTTAGAACCTTGGAAATGTAAGGAAATGTCTTGTAAGGAAATGTCATGGAAATGTAAGGAAATGTCTTGGAAATGTAAGGAAATGTCTTGTAAGGAAATGTCATGGAAATGTAAGGAAATGTCAAGTTTACAGAGCCGATCAAAATTTTTTGGAAACTTAGAAATGACCTAGAAATGACGAGTTTTAAGGTTTAAAAGGGGAAATTAAGGCAAGGTGGCCTTAAAAGAAAAAGTTTGTGAAATTTGACACACAAACAGGCTTGGAAAAGTGGTCTCAAAGATGCCACTTACGGCCTATGGAAATGGCGCCATATGAAAGAGGAATGGGCCTAAGTTCGAGTCACATGGGAAGCAAATAAAAGAAATTTTATTTTGCTACAAGGAGCAGAGAGAGACTTGACGGCACATGGCTATAAATTAGGAGGTTTTATTCTTTTATAAATAGTGGATAAATAAAGGGATTTATTTATCATTATTTTCAAGAGATAATTGTTGGATTAAATTCTTTTAATTTGAATAAAGAGATAAAGAGGAAAATAAGGGAGAAGTGATGGCCAAGTAAGGGACTTTGAGTTTAATAATTTCGGCTAAGTAAGGATAGTTGCTGAATTATCTTTTATTTTAAGTGATAATTAAGGGATAAAGTTATCGATAGAGGAGTGGTGGCCAAGTAAGGGACTCCTTAGATGATAATTTCGGCTATAAAAGGAAGGAAGGAGGGCTACTCATCAATTTGTGCTTCCTCCTTTCTCTGCCAGAATTCTTAGTGCTCTCTTCTCTTCTTTTCTTTCTTTTCTTTTGTCAAGTCGAGATTAAGTAATTGTTGGAACCTAGCCGAATATTTTCCTCTCCATTAGAAGCCATAGCCGAATCCTCCATCTTTATTCTTCCTTTTCTTTTCTTTCTAATCCATCAAAAGCCGAATCTTGGAAGGGCTTCAAGGATACGTGCTGTCGATTTCTTCAAAGGTAAGAACAAGTTTGATTCCCATTCTTTTCTTTTAGATTAGCCGAGATAATCTAACCCCATACATATTATGGTTGCCGAATATGGAAGGACCTTTCGGGATTATCGAGTAGTCGACTAAAAGGAGGAGTATTCGGGATTTCTAAGATTAAGGTAAGACATGTGAATATTCTCGCCAAAGGCCTTGATTTATGTTTGATGATTAAGATTAAGTCTAACGTAAGGTTTTAGGGATTTTGACATTCCTAGTGAAACAAGGAACAGCTTTGGATTTGTTGGTGTTCCAATCGGTAACAAGGTAAGAATACTAATCCTACTAGGATTTAGAGTTTTGTTCGAATGGCTTTTTATTAAGGTAATAAGTGATAAATCAATGTAGGGATTAAGGATCTAAGCATTAGATCAAGCTTTTCGGGATCTCAAGGAAATTTTAAGCGAATCAGTGTGTACCCCACACTAATTCTTAATATGTTTTATGGTCGTGTTTAATTAAAATATGTGATATTAAGAATATGAAAGTGGCTAAGGTACCATGTTATGGTACAAAGTACTCAGGTACGTTTCCTACTCCTATTATGTAACATCCTAGATTAGGGGTTATGCGTTTGGAATATAACCCAAGTGCTAGTGGGTTTTAAGGGTATTTGGAGATGTTTTAAGAGTTTTTAGAACTTTAGAATGAGGGTGAAAGCTTTGGAAAAATTTTGGATTTAAGTGTAAAAAGAGGGAATTAGGCTGAGGAGGCCTTAAGACTAATTTGTGGGCGTTTTGGGTCACGAAAGTGAGCTTGGTAAAGTGGCTTAAGGATGCCACTTAAGGGCTGGATGTAACGCCAACGAGGGCTCGGGTTTGAAACACGGCAGCAGCAAATGGGTGTTTTATTTTTTGTTTTGGGCATTAAGGCAAGAGGGAGCTAAGGAAAGAGCTCTTAAAAGAAAATGGGGCAAATTTATATCACAAGAAACCGCCACGGCAGAGTGGCTTGGGGCATGATTTGTAGCTTGCTGGAGCAGGACTGGAGTTCGAACCTTGGGGCTGCAGTTGGTGTTTTATTTTTCCATCTTTGGCGTGAAAGGGGAGAGAAGGAATTGGGTGGCACATGGGATCTTCAAATGGATAAAGCTGGTTGTGTTTTCAAAATTCGGTGGGATAATGGATTAATGCTGGACTTTATTTTTATTTATTAGGTGATAAGGGTGGCCTTTATTTTATTTGTTTTTAAATAGGTGATATAAGGATAAATAGGAGATTAAATAGGGATTTAATAAGTAAAGATAAAGTGGCCGAATATGGGTCTCTTTTTCAAGGCAATTTCGGTCATGTGGGGGGGAGTATTAGGTGCCGAAAATTAGTGTTCCTCTTTTAGTCTCCCTTGCCCAATTTTAAAGTTAAGAAATCCTCTATTTTCCTCACTTATTTTTGCTAAGGCCGAAACTTCACCATTCTTTCACCATTGCCGATTTCATACAACCCCCTTCCATACTCTTTTTCTTTCTCTCAAACATCAACTCTACATTATTGTTTGGAGGCCGAATATTCCAACTTCAATTGTTAAGCCATAGTCAAATAACAAGGTGCTCTATTCTCTGTTTTTTTTTCTGCCGCAAGTTTTAGAGACCAAAGTATCATAAGTGGTAAGTATTTAAGTATTCGATTTGTTTCTTTTTGTGTGATGAATCCAGTGAGTGAGGCCTTGAGTTTTAGAGCATGGCCGAATGTATTAGTGCCATTAAGTGTGTCTTTTTTGTGTGTAGCCGAAGGAAGGAAGCACTAAAGGGTTCTTCCGGGATTCGATTCATCAAGGGAGTTCGACAACTTCTAAGACAATGAGCGGTTTCGGGATTTAGATCCGTAAGACTCAAGTGATAAATTCAAGATTTCGGTAGGTGGGGGACTATTCGGCCAAGGTTAATAAAGGCTTCGGGATCTAGGAATTTCGGTAGAAACAGGTCTGTACATACACACTTTATAATTGATTAACGTGCTATATCTTGTGTATGCTAAATCTGGTTTATGTAGCTTTGGACTTAATACCGTAACCGGTATAAGCGAAGATTCAGGTAAGTCTCGGTCAATATGAGTTACTATTTGATGCTTTTGGGAAGCATGATATATTTGATATATGTGACTTATGATATGTGCCCGATAGGCATGATTTCTATATATGTGTTAATTGATGTGGGATATATGAGTGGAGGGGGAAGTGATCATTGTGTCGACGGACACCCGTGGTTTGGTACCACATTGTGACTACGGTCACCAGAGGTTTGGCACCTCCAGAGGTTTGGCACCTCATAGCGTCTCGTCCCAGTGGCTTAGCACCACAGTGGGTTGGCCCCACAGTTTACATCATGGGATTGACGCTAGTGATTTGGTATCACACGATGGGTTGGCCCCATCATTTGATTTGTGACTACGGTCACCCGGTGGTTTGGCACCACCAGGTGGTTTGGTACCACGGGGTAGAGAAAGGTGTTTGGATGGCTAGGTTGGGTGCATGATTTAGTGCATGTTAATTTGTTATAAATTGTGTATGTTGTTGCACTAAATTGGGGAAGGGTTACACATTGAGTCTTGGTGACTCACCTTCTCCTTTAACATTTTTCAGGTGACTCGTAGATGGCGGTTGAGGAGCCGGTTGGACTCGAGGTGGCCATGCGAAGGATTTGAATTTAATGAACTTGGATTTTAGTTATTTTATTTTTATTATTGGTTTTGTTTTAATCAAGTTGTAATAAGGCCTCCTAGGATTATTTTTATTATCTTTACATGTTTTGAATATTTTCTTTAAACTATTTAATAATATTAAAATGGGTGCACATGTTTTCTCAAATCAAACGCAAAATGTTTTTAAAGTGCCATCGGGTACATTTGAAACATGTAACAACTTGACTTAATAAATATTTTTAAAACAAACTAAGTATGGTTTTAGCAAGATAACTGAAAATGAAGATGTTTTCATCAAAACTCAAATCGGCTAAAGGGATTTTCAAAATGGTTTTCTCTGTGACATACCAAATTCGGTCGTAATGTTTGGGCCGGGTTTGGGGTGTTACATATTAGGATTACGAAATATGTTATATTTAACATGTGAAATACGATAAGAATGTGAATTTAAGTATGATATGCATGATATGAATAATATGGGTCATTCGGGATATATGAAAAAGGGGAAGTGAAGGTGATGACTACGGTCTCACTATCTGAATGTGGTGACTTCGGTCACATTATCTCGAATGTGGTAACCGGTTACATTATCTCAATGTGGTGTCTCATGACACAATTATCTGGTGGCTATGCCACAAATTTTATATGGGCGATGAGCACGTCGATCGCAGCTGACGCCTTCGATGGTGTGTAGCGGATGGAGGGTTGACTTAGTAGTCCCACGGTGTGGCCGGCAGTGCAGGGGTGTGTAGCGGATGGACAACTAGGTTTGGGTTTGGGAATGCATCATAACTTTGTATTCTATGTTTTGAATGTGTAATATGTGATATGCCCGATTCTATTATGATTTATGTCGTGTACACATTGAGTCTGTTTGACTCACCCGTTGGGGAACATTTTTTCAGGTGATGAATAAAGATGGACCGGACGGCGGAACTTGTGGTGGCCATGCTCAATATGAAGTTTATATTTTGAGGACTCTTGAATTTATTTTAGTACTTTGAATTATTTTGGGAATTATTTGATGTAATAAGGCCATAAGGCCATAGTTGAATTACTTTACACTTATTTTTATTTATTATGATTATGAATTTTATCTATTAAAATTTAATTAAAATTTCTTTTAAACTAAACCCTAAATATTTTGTCACTTAAGATAAAAGGGATTTCAATATAAAACGAACTGTTTTCAACACAAGCCCAACCCAAAACAATATTTTTCTTAAAATCACACAAGTTTTCCTAAGAACAAAAGAATTTTGAACCGGTTTACTTGAGGAACATACCAAATCTGGTCAAAGCTCGTGGGCGGGTTTGGGGTGTTTCATTTGGTATCGAGCCCGCTTTTAAACTCTACACGTGGGCTAAGGCCCAAAACGTTTTCAAATCGAGCCCAAATGAGTTTTATGAAAGTATTTTTGAAAATGAGCGGGTTTTTCTCGGCATGGCACCTAAGTCTCCGACCCATGATCCACTGGTAAGTACCCTAACCATTTGTGTGATTATGTGGTTTATGTTATGAATTATGGAAGGGTAGAAGAGGAATGGAACATAGAATAGCATGATAGAAACTTGAACCCTAGGACTAGTTTACTCAAACACATGCATAAGACTTAAGGACTATTAAACAAACTCAGAAGTAAGTCGCCGAGCTAGGGTGTGGCAAATCACAGCGCATGTCTAGGAGTGGATTCATGGAGAGCTTGGTATTTAAGCAGATCCTAGTGACTCACCTCCTCTTTACTTAATCCTATCCTACAGTGCGTAGTGTAGTTCACCCTAACCAAGAGGACTTATTCACTGGCTAAACCAATCATTAAAACCCGAAAGGGACTAGCCATGCAGATTTTATAAAATTCCTAGTTTTAAAATCCCTAAATTACCCTTTTAATTGTAGTAAAAGATTATTGTGAAATTTTTCCAAAATATCTCCGATTTACAAAATTACAAAAATGCCCTTGTATTGTAAATTACTAAAATATCCTTAGTTCTTAAGATTTTCAAAAGTACCCTCGATGTTTGCTACAATATTTCTACTTTACAAAGATATCAAAAACTTCTGTTTTACAAATAACAAGATACCCTAATTTGGGAAATTTACTGAATCGCTTCAACTTCCAAAATTACAAAATAACCTCGATTTCTGAAATTTTTGCAACACCTCTGATTTGGAAAACAAAATAACCTGAGATTTTGTAAATTCAAAATACCTCTAATTTGAAAAATATTTTCGAATTGACCCCGATTTATTACCAAAATACCCACAGTAGGAAAATGACGAAATTACCCACAGGTAGAGAAATGGATAAAATGGCCATAAAAGTGTAGTGAATGATGTTGTGAATGAATGTGACTTCATGGAAAAATGAATGTGTCTCTGCTTATGAATGTGAATGTGACTCCACGAGTTAGAGTAGTGAACTTGAACTAGAAACTTTGGTTGATCGAAAGAACTACTTCGAACATCTCTTTTCATAAAGCTGTTCGCGAATAATCGGTGGAACAAAATTTACGATGCATAAAACTTTTTAATCAGATTAAATCGCGACGTTAGAAATGAGTTCTAGGGACGTGAACTTAGAGACTGTGCCTAGAAAGTATGATGGTTCTATTAAGATCAGTGAGTGCGCAGACATAAGCGTAGTGCGGTGAGTTAAGATGTACGATTATTCGTTAATAAGTAATTTTGAGGACGAAATTATTTTTAAGGAGGGTAGAATCTGTAACATCCTGAAAAGGGCCTATGCATTTTTGGTTTAATTGTACGAAATGACATATCTTATGTGTTATGAATATATTTTGAACACTTTTGGAAACACGGAAATGTATGGAAATGTTAAGTTTAAAAGAGGAAAGTGAACATTTTTAGAACCTTGGAAATGTAAGGAAATGTCTTGTAAGAAATGTCATGGAAATGTAAGGAAATGTCTTGGAAATTTAAGGAAATGTCTTGTAAGGAAATGTCATGGAAATGTAAGGAAATGTCAAGTTTACTGAGCCTGGTCGAAAATTTTTGGAAACTTAGAAATGACCTAGAAATGACGAGTTTTAAGGTTTAAAAGGGAAATTAAGGCAAGATGGCCTTAAAAGAAAAAGTTTGTGAAATTTGACACACAAACAGGCTTGGAAAAGTGGTCTGAAGATGCCACTTAGGGCCTATGGAAATGGCGCCATATGCAAGAGGAATGGGCCTAAGTTCGAGTCACATGGGAAGCAAATAAAAGAAATTTTATTTTGCTACAAGGAGCAGAGAGGTGGACGGCACATGGCTATAAATTAGGAGCTTTTATTCTTTTATAAATAGTGGATAAATAAGGGATTTATTTATCATTATTTTCAAGAGATAATTGTTGGATTAAATTCTTTTAATTTGAATAAAGAGATAAAGAGGAAAATAAGGGAGAAGTGATGGCCAAGTAAGGGACTTTGAGTTTAATAATTTCGGCTAAGTAAGGATAGTTGCTTTGAATTATCTTTTATTTTAAGTGATAATTAAAGGATAAAGTTATCGAGATAGAGGAGTGGTGGCCAAGTAAGGGACTCCTTAGATGATAATTTCGGCTATAAAAGGAAGGAAGGAGGGCTACTCATCAATTTGTGCTTCCTCCTTTCTCACCAATTCTTAGTGCTCTCTTCTCTTCTTTTCTTTCTTTTCTTTTGTCAAGTCGAGATTAAGTAATCTGTTGGAACCTAGCCGAATATTTTCCTCTCCATTAGAAGCCATAGTTGAATCCTCCATCTTTATTCTTCCTTTTCTTTTCTTTCCAATCCATCAAAAGCCGAATCTTGGAAGGGCTTCAAGCATAGGTGTTTGTCGATTTCTTCAAAGGTAAGAACAAGTTTGATTCCCATTCTTTTCTTTTAGATTAGCCGAGAGAAATCTAACCCCATACATATTATGGTTGCCGAATATGGAAGGACCTTTCCGGATTATCAGAGTAGTCGACTAAAAGGAGGAGTATTCGGGATTTCTAAGATTAAGGTAAGACATGTGAATATTCGGCCAAAGGCCTTGATTTATGTTTGATGATTAAGATTAAGTCTAACGTAAGGTTTTAGGGATTTTGACATTCCTAGTGAAACAAGGAATAGTTTCGAGATTTGTTGGTATTCCAATCGGCAACAAGGTAAGAATACTAATCCTACTAGGATTTAGAGTTTTGGCCGAATGGCTTTTTATTAAGGTAATAAGTGATAAATCAATGTAGGGATTAAGGATCTAAGCATTAGATCAAGCTTTTCGGGATCTCAAGAAAATTTTAAGCGAATCAGGTGTGTACCCCACACTAATTCTTAATATGTTTTATGGCTGTGTTTAATTAAAATATGTGATATTAAGAATATTAAAGTGGCTAAGGTACCATGTTATGGTACAAAGTACTCAGGTACGTTTCCTAATCCTATTAGGATTACGAAATATGTTATATTTAACATGTGAAATATGATAAGAATGTGAAGTTAAGTATGATATGCATGATATGAATAATATGGGTCATTCGGGATATATGAAAAGGGGGAAGTGAAGGTGATGACTACGGTCTCACTATCCGAATGTGGTGACTTCATCACATTATCTCGAATGTGGTAACCGGTTACATTATCTGAATGTGGTGTCTCATGACACAATTATCTGAGTGGCTATGCCACAAATTTTATATGGGCGATGAGCACGTCGATTGCAGCGGATCGCCTTGATGGTGTGTAGCGGATGGAGGGTTGACTTAGTAGTCCCCACGGTGTGACCGGGCAGTGCGGGGTGTGTAGCGGATGGACAACTAGGTTTGGGTTTGGGAATGCATCATAACCTGTATTCTATGTTTTGAATGTGTAATATGTGATATGCCTGATTCTATTATGATTTAGTGTCGTGTACACATTGAGTCTGTTTGACTCACCCTGTTGGGAACATTTTTCAGGTGATGAACAGTGATGGACCGGGACGGCAGAACTTGTGGTGGCCATGCTCAACATGAAGTTTATATTTGTGAGGACTCTTGAATTTATTTTAGTACTTTGAATTATTTTGGGAATTATTTGATGTAATAAGGCCATAAGGCCATAGTTGAATTACTTTACACTTATTTTTATTTATTATGATTATGAATTTTATCTATTAAAATTTAATTAAAATTTCTTTTAAACTAAACCCTAAATATTTTGTCACTTAAGATAAAAGGGATTTCAATATAAAACGAACTCATTTTCAACACAAGCCCAACCCAAAACAATATTTTTCTTAAAATCACACAAGTTTTCCTAAGAACAAAAGAATTTTGAACCGGTTTACTTGAGGAACATACCAAATCTGGTCAAAGCTCGTGGGACGGGTTTGGGGTGTTTCAGGCATCTATTGAAAGTTCACGGGACACGACCATAACATCCGGAGATGAAGAAAAAGATTGGTGTCTTCACCTGAACTACGAGGACAAAGCTGCATATGTAATCTGTTTTATGTAAAGGAATTTATTTTCTAGAAAAGTTCTTCTAATGGAATTGAATTCAGAATCAACGCCTCCCTTTTCTTTTTGCATTCATTTCATGCATTTACATTGCATTGCATTGCATGCATTAAATTTCACAAAAAAAAACCCTAAAGAACTGAAATTCCTTGAAGAGGTCAAGAGCTTGGAAGGAATATCGGGAAATCTAAACATTAACACCGTATCCGAAGAGGGAGCCAGAGAAGAGAATTCATCAGACATCTGCCCTTACATACTTGGGAGTGTTTTGAACGATGGGACTGTGGAAGAGAGCCCTGTATTTTTTAGAGTCAAATTCGGAGTAATGTCCAAAACACGCTTATTGCTCTAAGCCTAGGAGCAATAAGAATCTTTTTTTGAAATAGGCTTATGTCCTAAATCTTTGCTTCAATAAAAAATGCATTTTTGCGCATCACTTTGAGCAAATATTCATTTAGTCATTTATTCATTCATGTTCATACTATATAAATTCTTTTGTTCTTTGAATATTCTTCATACCTGCAACAGGTCCTTAGATATCAATGACATGAGCGACGCTGCTACTGACTCAGAATCTACTTTTGTGCAAGATATGTGTCGAGAGTGATCTCAGGACTTTGAAGACAACTGAGATCATTTCCTAATTTGTTAAGGATGGTAAAATAAGATGAGAAACAGATCCCACCTTACAAAGAATAAGTAGAATCTACGACTTTCTCTATGTGGGGCATGGATCGCATTGGGCCAATCATGCCAAAAGCTTCTGACGGGTATCGATTCACCTCTCGGTCGTCGATTACTTCACCAAGTGAGCGAAAGCTACTTCATATGCCGATGTCACAAAGTCGACAGTCATCAAATTCTATGTCGATATGAAATCCTAAAAAGGGATCATATCCGACAATGCATTAAATTTGAACAACAGCGCGACATCAGAAGTTTACAGTCTGTTCAAGATTAAACACTGTATTGACCCAACACGAACGGTAAAATATATATATATATATATCGTGGGAAAGATGACCGAGACTTGTAAATATTGGCATAAGAAGTCACCATTTACCCTCTATGCTCATCGAGTGTTGGCCAAGACCTTCGTCGGGGCAGCACCTTTCTCATTATGAAATGGAAGTGGTTTACCCATTGAAATCAAGATTCCTCCTCTCCAAATTTCGATTGAGTCAAGAATTGGATAAAACAGAATGGATCCAGTGAACTTAAGAGGTTGAAAGTTACCCGTCATGGTCAAACGTGCCCAAAATGAATGATACGAGCTTACGACAGAAAGGTTCGTCCTAGATAATTCCACGATAGAGACCTAATTTTAAAGGATCCTTCCCATACACAAGGAATTCTGAGAAAAGTGGATGCCAAACTGGGGAGGACCTTATGTGATAAGGAAGACCTTCTCTGGAAAAGCGTTGATTTTGACCGAGAGGGATAACAAGGACTTGCCTAATCCTATGAGTTCAAATCAAGAAATATTTCAGTAAAAAAAAAGAAAAAGAAGAAGATAAAAAGAAAAGAACAAAGAAAAAGAAGAAGAGAAAATAAAAGAAAAGAGAAGAAAAAATAAAAGGAAAAGGAGAGGCCAAGGCGAAAACCCGCAAAAGGGCGCCTTGAGACCAAAGGGGTTTTGAATTGAAAACCCGCAAAAGGGCAATTCAAATTTTAATCAAAATGGGGCATGCGGTAGCCTCACTTTCTCCAATTTAACAAGAAGTAGAGACGTTACGCCTTGAGACAAAAGGGGTTTTGAATTTAAAACCTAGGAAAAGAGGCAATTCAAATTTTGATCAAATGTGGGGCATGCAGTATTCTTGCCATGCCTGAATTAACAAGAGGGGGAGATGTTACGTCTTGGGACATCAACAAAGTACTCTAAATCCCCTAAACACATATTGAGCTAAAAAAGAGCCTTCAAGAAGTTCGTGCAGAGAAGCTCATGCTGCGATATCTGGGGCACCTACTTTCTTCTCACTTATTTTGTATTTCAGCAATGTTTGCTTCATTTGATTAATCCATTCTTTTCAGATTTTGTTCTTGATAAATTTCAGTCTTGTCCATCATTATGATATTTTTCAAGCATTTTGCATTGAAGTAATGATTAATGGACTAACATACTTTCCTAAAAGGAGTTCTGCATATTACTCTGGAAGTTTCTAAATAATACAAGGACCTAAAACAGGACTATTATTTAGAACTCACCAAACCTAAGGGTTAGAAACATTTGAGAAAGAATAGTCCAAATTGTGACTATTTCTTCAGATTTTTCTGTTAAAGATACCAGCTGAACAAGAAGACATGGTAACACATCAGTAATAGAACTTGGACGAACATCGAGCAATGATAACCCTTAAACATTTAAAAAAGGATCATTCTCATTTCTGCATTCATCGTTCATAACACATCTAGTTAGGAGCATTTGATTCATTTCGATCATAGCATCCTAATCATTTGGCATAAGCATAGATACATGAAACCGAGTCTACAGGACATGTCCCTCAGAGGACGGTGTAGCAACATCGGTGAATTCACAGATCTTATCTCCCTAAGCAGTAGTGGAGCAGATCAAATTTGGCGAATCTTATCTCCATGTATCGGCAATGGAGCAAATTCAAGCCACCAGTCCTATCTCCCTGACCAGCAGTGGAATAGGTCGAAGATTGTATATCTTGTCACCCTAAGCAGTAGTGGAACAAGATCGAACGACAAATCTTGTCTCCCTAAGCAGTAGTGGAACAGATTTAAGCCACCAATCCTATCTCCCTGACCAGCAGTGGAATAGGTTGAAGATTGTAGATCTTGTCACCCTAAGTAGTAGTGGAACAAGATCGAACGAAAAATCTTGTCTCCCTAAGCAGTAGTGGAACAGATTTAAGCCACCAGTCCTATCTCCCTGACCAGCAGTGGAATAGGTCGAAGATTGTAGATCTTTTCACTCTAAGCAGTAGTGGACCAAGATCGAACGGCAAATCTTGTCTCCTTAAGCAGTAGTGGAACAGATTTAAGCCACCAGTCCTATCTCCCTGACCAGTAGTGGAATAGGTCGAAGATTGTAAATCTTGTCACCTGATAAACCGTAATATATACATATTTTAATCCCACATTTAGCGTACTTTTGGATGATTTATCCCTTGATTTGTGGAATTTGATGCTCCTAATCCTTTAATTTCATGTTTTATACTTAGGGAAGCATAGGAGGACGAAAAGAATGAGAAACGGGCTAAAAACGGACCAAATGGGCCAAAGTAGGAAATCAACACGGCCTGGGCCCAAGCCACACGGCCGTGCCCCTTTAGCAGGCTCGACCACGGCCTACAACTCGACTTACACGGGCGTGTGCCATGGGCGTGTCCCTGCTGTGGCAAAGAAGAATTTTATTCGGATTAGGGTACCTAGAGGCAAAGAAAGCCATTCCAAAAGCCTATATAAACACCCTAGAGGCCAATCTTCAGGGGGCGTCCAGCTAGGCCAAGGAGCCAAGCTAGAGAGGTCAGAATTGTGGGATGTACTCGAAGAAAGCCAGTTGATTCATCTCAAGAAGCCGAAAGCATACTCAAGACGAAGGATCTCTCCTTCAATTCCTTCAGGGGGTTTTAGGGTTTTCTTATATTTTGTTTTATATTTTCTTCTGAAATGTATTCTTTTATGATTATGAACTAAACCCCTCAGATACTTAGGGGGATGAAACCTAAGACGGATCTTGTTATTGTTTTCTGAACTATATGATAAATACTTGATTTGTTCTTAATTATGTGTTCTTAATTCTTGTTTTGATATTTTAGGATATTGATTCAAGTATTGATGTGCTTAGGTAGAGGAGGAATAGACCCTGTCTAAGAGTAGGTCTAGCATAATTAAGCGGAGTTGATCGCAGCCCTAGAGATAGGATGACAAAAATCTGCCGGATTAAGGTCAAACCTAATATGGGAGTCCATAGATCGACTTAATGCAATTCTAGGGGTTTTAATTAGAAAGAGATTTCAATTAATCAACCTAAGGTTAGACGTTAGTAGCCTCGATAGAGGTATTAATATAAATTAGGGAATCCTATAGATTAAGTCAAGTGAATAAATCGTCTGGTTCTGAGTTAGATAACAAGTGAAGTCTAGGTGGATTCTTCCTTGGGTGTTGTATTAATCAATTGGTTGTTCCCACAAGTATTTCCCCAGTTCATTCTCTTTGTCTTAGCATCTTTAGCTTAGTAGTGAGTTAATTTTAAATTAAACAATAATTCACTTTAAATCTTAGGCTAAATAATAGAAAGTTAGTATTAGTACTTTTGGTTCCTTTGGGTTCGACATTCCGGTCTAGCCACTAAACTATACTACCGTTCGATAGGTGCGCTTGCCTTAATCGTTGTCACAGTTAGTTTCTAGGCTAGATCATTCGTTATATAAATTTTTAAGACTCTGACACACGATCAAGTTTTTGGCGCCGTTGCCGGGGAACTAAAATATTAAGAACTCTAAATTTTTATTACTTTAGCCATTTTTATTTTTTGTAATTTACTTTTACTTTGTTTTTAACTTTGCTAATATTCTTTCGTTTATTTGTTCCTAGCAGGTACCTCTAGTTTATGACTAGAAGGAACCCAACAGGACCCTTAATTTACGACAGTGATATTGAAGGTACCGTTCGTAAAAATCGTATAGAAATAAGGCAAAGCTTAAATTATATAGAAGAAGAGGAAGAAGACGAATCCAATACTACCGAAGAGATGGCTGAGAATAATCGCTACATCAGAGGTGGCCAAAAATCATGCTCCTCGAACTATGTATGATTATGCTAAACCTAATTTAACAGAATCTGGGTCAAGTATTGTTAGACACGCTATTCTCGCAAATAATTTTGAATTGAAACCTAACACTATATAGATGATACAACGATGCATTGAGTTTGATGGATTGCGGGGATGAGGATCCTAACACACACTTAGCGAATTTTCTAGAATTCTGTGATACCTTCAAAATAAATGGTGTTTCTGATGATGCCATCCGTCTTCAGTTATTTCCCTTTTCTTTGAGGAATAAAGCTAAACAGTGGTTGAATTCTCTTCCACGAGGATCAATCACTACATGGGAGTAAATGACTGGAAAATTTTTATTAAAATATTTTCTGCCGGCTAAAACGGCTAAGTTGAGGAATGATATCTCTTCTTTTGTGCAGGTGGATTTAGAGACACTTTATGATGCATGGGAGAGATACAAAGATCTATTGAGAAGTTGCCCACACCATGGACTACCCTTGTGGCTACAGGTCCAAACCTTTTACAACGGTGTAAACCCTTCAACCAGGCAGTTGATTGATTCAGCCGCCAGCTAAACATTAAATAACAAAACACCTGAGGCTGCCTACGAGTTTATTTAAGAGATGTCACTGAATAACTATCAGTGGCAAGTCACAAGGACAAGGCCAACAAAAACAGCCAGAGTTTTCAACCTCGACGCAGTAACCATACTATCAAACCAGGTAGAACTCTTAAATAAAAAGATTGATGGTTTGTATGGTTCTTCGCAGGTACATCCAGTAATGCAGTGTGATACAAATGGAGGGTCGAACAATACGGAATACCCAACCTACAACCCTGGCGTAGAAAGCGAGCAGATGAACTATATGGGTAATAATTTTAAACCTCAAAATAACCCTTATAGTAATACCTATAATCCAGGTTGGAGGAACCACCCCAATTTTTCATGGGGTGGTCAAGGAAATCAGAGACAACAACCCCCTCCAAACTTCCAACAACAGCCCTACCCATAGGAGAAGAAGCCGAACCTTGAGAAAATGCTGACAAAATTCATAGCAGTGTCAGAAAATCATTTCCAAAACACCGAGACAACACTTAAAAATCAACAAGCATCAATTCAAAGGATCGAGAACTAGTTAGAGCAACTTGCTAAGCTAATCTCCGAACGACTGCAAGGAAGCCTACCAAGTAACACTGAGACTATCCCAATGGAGCAAATTCAAGCCATAACAGCTCATGATAGTGTAGGGTTAGATGAGCCCAATTTAAGGCAAGAGAATGTGGTAGAGAAAGGTAAAGTTGAGGTGAATCATGATAAACCAAAACTGGTAATCAAAGAGTACCAACCTCACATACCATATCCCGAAGCGATGAAGAAAGATAACATAGAGGAATAGTTTGGTAAGTTTCTTAAACTTTTAAAGAAATTACATATTAACTTACCGTTTCTTGAAGCTCTTTTGTACATGCCAGATTCAAAGAAATTTTTAAAAGAGCTTCTGACAAACAAGTGGAAGTTAGACGAGGAGTCGCATGTGGAACTAAACGCAGTATGCTCAGCAATGTTGCAAAATCAACTACCACGAAAATTAAAAGATCCAGGGAGTTTTAAAATTCCATGCTTAATTGGTAGTTTATCTGTTGATAATGCTTTAGCTTATTTAGGGGCAAGCATAAATGTTATGCCTTATAAAATGTTCAAGCAACTAGGTCTAGGGAAACCCAAACAAACTAGGATGAGCATTCAATTAGCTAATAAAACTATTAGAATTCCTAGGGGTATAATTGAAGATGTACTCGTGAAAATTGATAAATTCGCATTCCCAGTAGACTTTGTCATTTTAGACATGGATGAGGACAACACGATCCCTTTAATTTTAGGAAGACCCTTTTTAGCAACTGCTAGAACTAAAATTGACATTGATACAGGTGAACTCATACTTCGTGTAGGTGATGAAACAGTCACTCTTCAGGCTCTTGACTCGGCTAGAACATCAAGTAATGTAACATCCTTAAATCGGGGTCTTGCATTTACGTGTGTTTGCATGTGATAGTATGGTTGTGGTGCTAGTCTAGGGTGTTTTAGGGGCTAGGCATGAGCCAGGAATAGGCTAGAGCCTTGTCGAAAATTTTTGGTTTTGGATACTTGGAAGGGGGAGTTGAGAGGGTTAGGTGTTAAGGGAAATTATTGGAGTGCTTTGACACAAGTATTCCAGTGGTAAAGTGGCAAGGAGGTGCCACTTAGGCACAAGGGGGAGTGACGCCACATTCAAGTGGGAGAGCCTTGGTTCGAGCTGCAGGAATTCCTTTCTGCTTATTCTTTTTGACGCCAAGACTTGTAGGAGGTGTTCTCAAGATGGACTCTAGTGGATAGTTGTTGAAATAGTCAACAGATTCAAAGGAGTGGTGGGGAGAAGTTGTAGGAGTTTGACTCATTCAAATCTGTTTGAATGAGTGGTCAGGAGAAAATTGAGGAGATGGGCATGGGAGCTTAGAGTTGGTCGAATGTCAAACTCTAGGGGGAGAGGAGGAATCAGTTTGGATAGCTTAGAGGGGGGTTCCGAATTTCAATAGACAACTTAGGAGAGCATTTTCGGCTAGGCACTCTCTTGTTTTGTGGCAAACCGAAACACCCCATTGTTGCCTTTTCTCTCAAGTACCAAAATCGAAGCATTCCCTAAAGCCTTCTCTTCTTTTTCTATCTTTGGTTTTGCCGAAACTGTAATATCCTCTACTCTTTTTCTTCATTTTATTTGTTCCAAACCAAAACTAAAACTAGTCCCCTCTCAATTGACTTCTTTTTTTCTCTCTCAATCCTCTTTTGTGCCAAATACATAAATCTTTCTTCTCTTCTCATCTTAGTCATAGCATCTGGTACTCATCATTCTTTCTCTTTTCATCCACATCTTGTGATAGCTGAATACCCTAGTCACTCTCACTTATTTCTCTCAATCTCCTTAAGAGCTGAAACTACTTCTTCTCTTCATCACTGTTAGGCAAGAACTATTTTCTTCTCTCCATTTCTTTGGTTCGAGATCAAGCATCATCAACGCTCGCTTTGTGCTGATTTCTTTTGGGGGTTCGATTAACAGCGATCTTTGGCGTGCTTAAAAAGCGTAATTCGCGAGAAAACCGCGCGGTGTGACTCTTACACAATTTCATTAGATTAATATGTTTATCATGTATGTTGTCAAAGCGTCAATAACTTTGTAATCGATATGTTTGCCAGCAGAGTAAGAGCGAGGACTCAATGTAAGTCCACTTTGTTTAGCTGCACGCTAAATGCACATGTAAATACGAATATGCCATGCCATGTGATTTTTATGTTGGCTGTTCATTATGCACATGCCTGAATCATAATTAGGTATGTATGAGAGAGAGGAAGGGCATGATTCTAGAAAGCTGTACACTGGTTTTGACCACATATATACATATTATTTGTAACTATGGTCACCAAGTGCGTTTTGACCACATGCCCATACATATTATGCTAGACTACTAGTCACCGCGGTTTGAACCACATATATATATTATTTGTAGGATTACGGTCACAAGTGATTTTGACCACCACAGTGTTTGGTACTCTACGGGTAAATCTGGAGATTTAGTTGAGATGTTGGGGTTTTGATTGCATGTACACTTGCATATTGGCTAGAACCGCTTGTGGCATCATAATAACTGAGATGGGATTTCATACACCGAAGTCTCGTGACTCACCCCTTCCTTTACATTTCTTTTCGTGATGAAATCATAGATCGCGATGCGGAGTAGTGAGGCAAGGACTCGGGGTGGCCATGCACAATGTAACACCCAAAGGCTTGATCAGTACACTACGACTAACAGTCATGTTACAATGCAGAACGCATTACTTGAGAGGTTTAGGTTTTTAGCTTGTAAAAGGTGAGGATGTAAACACTTCACTATATGGTATATTTGAAAATTTTGGGTAAACTTGTTTGAAATCGAGGTGGTGTATTTAGAAAACCCAAAAATTTTTGAAAGCTTAACCAAAAGATGAAGTTAAAACGAGTTTATTCCATTTCATTATTCAAATAGCTTCTTAATGTTACTTAAGACATTTTAACTTCTGGTAGAAAATCGTAGTTTTGATTTGGAAATCGCTTGAGTTTCTAATGCAAGTCATGGTGAGATACCCGATGGTATAGTTTAAAACACTGTGTGCTATAGTTTTTAAATCATTGTCTTTCCAAATTTTAGTAAGAATTTCAACTCCACTTATTTTGTTAAGGCATATTAAAGTCTATTTCAAAGTGATAAACATCATGAAACATACTTTAAAGGCCTTTTACAACCCAAAACAAAGCCCAAATAATAAAAAAAGCAAGCTAAAGTGCCCCAATTATAAAATCTCGAGTAAACTTTATTAAGCGTGGCATGAGCTTTTGAGTCCATCGGCTCATCAATAAGCGCGCCTATGTCACCTGCAATGTCAAAGGAGAGGGTGGAGTCGAATGACTCAAAGTGCATAAATCGCCCCGAGATAAAACAACATGTCTACACACATGCGTACATAGCAACTTGCATGATTAATGCAGCCCGATCCTAACCAATGCATATAAGCCTTTTCTACCCAGGTGGTGGTACCAAACTACCCGTGGTGCCAAACCAGCAGTGACCCCAAGTCATGATATCCATAGTGTGATGGTGCTAAACCACTTGGTGACCCAAAGTCCACGAATAATCCCAATGATGGGGGCCCAGCCCATGGGTGTGATGCATACCAAATCACTAGCATCGATCCTATATCTCAAAGTGGGGCTGGCTCCACAGCAGTGTTAATCTCACAGGGGCCGAGTCGCTTAAGGATTGCCAAACCTACGGTGTCCCAAAGACACAAAATGTGATAATTAAATCTTTGGTAGGCCAAAGTCACAAAATCAAGCAGGTAGTGCAAAACCACTTGGAGGTGCCAAACATCCTGTGTCCCAAGGACACAAGTGTCCCAAAGACACGGATGTATCATCATTCTCCCTCCACTCATCATATCACCCATCAACATACCATACTCCTGTGATCGATCATGCATATCCATACAAGTCATGCATATCATGCTAATATGTTTAACTGCTCCTTATCCCATATACAACACATATATCCATAGTCATGGATTATCATATATCATCGTGATAAACATAATAATAATCTTTGAAGCTTCACAGGAGTTCGAGATCTCATACCTGGCCAGGGTGTCATATCAATCATTCTTGCTTTCATTAATCACAACAAGGTTATCAATCACATTACTAAATAGAAGTGTGTTGGTTTTACCACACCGCTAAAGCGCAACCACTAATACTCACAAGAAAGCGATCTAAAAGGCTTACGATCCTTGGCCTCTTATAATGCGGCCAAAAGAAAAAGCATTAGACAATCACCATGGTTCGGCCAACATCAAATAACCAAAGGGGTTACCGTTGATCCACTCACCTTTGCTATTGGTTTGATTTCTTATCAAAATCCAACCACAATAGTTACTCCTTCCAACAACTCGGCTACACCTTCCAAAAGAGAGCGCTTAAAAACACTTGAAGCCTTATCTTATTGAAATCCAAAAAGAATAGTCTAACAAATAACTCCTCTTACTACCACTTATCAATCGGGTTAATGTAAAAACGTGCTCCTCTTAAGCTTCTGCTTCCACACTCCAGTATTACTATAACGTTAAGAGATTAATACCCTCCGAAAATTATTATCTTACGGCCCCCTTAAACTCAAAACCATAGCCAAAAAGAAAAGACAAGAGAGGACAAATGGGCCATTAAGGCCACCCCACTTACCTTGTTCAAGGATTGAACAACCAACCAAGATCCACCCTTCAACGATATTCGGCCAAGAGAGGACTTCAAGGAGAGGAGAGATTCTGGCTAAGATGCAACCTAAGAATAAAGAAGATTCTACTTGTTTAACACACACCTATGTTCAATTCTTAGTGAAAAAGAAAAGAAAGAGAATGGAAGATGGAAATATAGGGTTCGGCACAAAGAAATGAGGAAAGCAAAATGGAGAAAACGGTGCTAAGGGTTTTAAAAAGAAAGAAACAAAAGATGGATATGAGTAGGGAAACTTTGGCTGGAAAGAAAAAGAACAAGGTGTTTCGAAGTGAAAGTTTCTACCAACTCAATGAAAGAAAGAAGAAAGAGTGGGGAGGAGACCACAACAAAAAAACCAAAAAGAACTTTTGCTTAATAAAAAGAAGACCAAAATGTACCAAAAGCAAAGTACATTCGCCTCCCTCCCCACACAAAGCCAGCCCCACCCTCCAATGCACCCTCACCATGAAGGTTTCCATTAAACTCAACTCCATACCACATTCAAACAAAACTATGACCAAGTCTTCTCCACATTTGCTCTCCAACCTTCATTTGAATGTAGAGACTGAGTCCAAGAAGAATTCCCACTTGTCTCACTCCTCCATTGCAGCCCAATTCATATGTGAGTTGCAATTTAGAAACCGCGCCTACTCGCACAGATCTACCATAACACGTATTTACACAATTTCTCAAGTAAACGTAAAGTACCAAAATTTTACAACTGTATCCAGCGTGGAACACATACCTTTCTGTGCCCGACAACCCAACAAAGCCAAATTTCCAAATCTGCCTCTGCCTTAGGCTGAATCTCTCCACTACTGTGTACCTGCCTCAATTGTTCAAACATGTAAAATGTAATATAGCACACCTACACATGTAATAACAAACAGGTCTCAACCCTGTGACAGCTTAAATTTATTAAAATAATTTCTCCTCGCCTCTTAACCTGAACAGAGTATGTCTCCATCATATCCTTCTGTTCCTTCTCGTTCCGCTCTAAGCTGTCACATGATTAGCCATTAAAAGAACACTAGCAAAGGCGTACGGCACTTTACGCAACCTTCCTTCATCTGACATCAGACCTGACAGACAAAGTTCCTATCCATAGTATCTGTCCACTTATCTTCATCTTCCCGCTCATACTACATGCGCACTTCCGATCCGAACAGAACAACATGGATCAGTAAACGAAATACGCTGTATAACTCGTCACTTCCAAACATACGCCCGTCCACTCTCGCGTCCCAAAACCTTATATAATAATAAAACTGACTTAGCTTGCTTACCTTGCCTCTGCCTCTCCCCGTAACTCAAAACCTTCTTTCCATCCATGTATGCGACCTTCTTACCTTCGTAAACACACTGACCCCTCTTACAAATCCCTGAAACTCCGTCTTCCGCTCCTAAGATTCGGTGACAAGATTCTAATTAGCTTCTTCAATCGGAGCTCAATCAACCCTAACCTGCTTCTCTCAGCCAGCTCGAACTAATTAACAACCTGCAAGCCACCTTCCAATTCCAATTCCACTTGAGCGAGGGACATAACTTCTCCTGTACCATAACGCGTTACAGGAAGCATTCCTGATGCTCGTGGGTAAATCAAGCACAGGTAAACTCTACAATGAAAATCCCAAACCTTAACTCTAAAACTGCATAATAACCCAAAGATCCTTCTAAGATCTTCACTCCGACATCCTTGCATCCACCGCCACCTCGCCGATCAAGCAGTGAAAAGTAACCAACCGGTGACTCAGCAGTTAAGAGTCTTCTCCGATGCACGCTCGACGAAACTCGATCTTTATCCTCCAGATTATCGGAAAACACGCAACCTTACGCTTCATTCCTCACTACCACTAACAAATACAGGAATCTTAAAAATAATCAACCACTCACCGAAATATGAGAGCTCAATGTATCCACCACTACCTAAACCGATTTTTCCTCCTTCTGTCTGCGCAAGCCAGATCAATCTAAAAATCCAAAACTGGTTATTTCCCACACTGAATTGCAAGTTCGAAGTCAACCCCTCCGTCAAATGTGGCAAATTTTAATTTAATCGCGTCATACTTCCAACACTTCACTACTTCACTCGCATCAGCACAATATACCGCCTGCTCCCTACACCACGATGCATGCATGGTACAAGGTGACCTCGCAAAAAGGCCCCGGCACCTTTCCTTTTACCAATACTCCTAGTATGCATACATAAACTCTGAAACACAATGTTCCTAGACAAGCCGACAGCCATCGGGGCTCAAACTACCCACGACTCAAATCCTTCTCTGACCAGAACTCTTCATCTCAACATATCCGACGTCTAACCGGGTACCTGCTTAACTCGTAACTCGCAATCAACCCGCGCCGTACTCGCCTACAAAACCTGCGGCAACACGTTTTAAGTCCGATACACCAACGCTGGTCTACACAACCTAGCGCCATCTAGACACAGCGATACCAATTCGGGGTAACGAATTTAATTTTCCATCTATCTCCGCCGATCAAAATCCTCTTCGAAATAAGAGGTACTTACCTGGCGATAGACTAGACTATCGGGATCTCCTGTATAAGTGCCTCCAGTGCTCTCCAAGGCCTTCTCAAATCTTCAACGCAGCATCCTACTTAACTCCAGACACAAGGCCGGATAGCGACCTTCATGTAAAAATTCTCGCAAGCGCCGAGAGCGTAGCCGCAGGTCTACAATCCTTGATCTTCCGCAGATGCAAGAAGACACAACCCAAGTTCATGCGATGCATCGAGATCAGAATACTTACCTCTTTAGCCTTCATTTAATTTAAAACCGGAGCTTCTCAAAGAATCTCTAAGCTTATCGAACTTCCCCGCCGCTAGTCAAACAAAACGAACCTCTTCTCCAATAATAATTCTGGCTGCGCTGCTTATCAACGCAGGATTCAGTCCCTCTTCTGCATCCGCGCCACCACCCGTAAACTCCGGACTCCGACCTTTAACATCACGCGCGGTTCCAAACTCAGCCAAATTCGAGGATCCGCACTTAACGACTCCAACCGACACTTCATATGTCTCTAAGAAAGCACTGCTTCTCTTAAGAACCAGTGACCTTACTGAGTATCCTAATGTAAGCCAATGCCCCGCAAAACTCAGCGCACAACTCCAAAATGCGTGATCATGCTCCTTCCCTCCTGAATATTATATCAAGAGGTTGCCCAAATGGCAGAACCACCTACTGGTCGAACGATAACACAATGAAACACTCTCATTCATCATATATCAATGCCAAAGCACGTTAGGCAATAACCCATCGTATGATGAGAAATTGGAAAACGGATACTCGAGTCCGGACATCGTCTGTGAATATCCGCCTCAACCTTAACTGCTACAGCATCAAAGTCAATCTTTTAGGCTACCCTGCACTCCTTTCAGCTCATCAGTCATCTATCCGTAACGGCGGATACTTCTGTTTTAATCGCGCACTATTCCAACTGGCACATAATTTGTGGCAATATGTAGACCATCTTCTTCTCTCCTTAACAACAAGCAGGCATCGTGGCGCTCGCAAACATCTTTGATTCCACAAACCGACCACAACTTCTAACGGTGCCTTCACCAATTCTTTTCGTACATCCTCACATGCGGAGACAGATCGACATCAGCTCCGGTCCAAAACAGCATCCGGTCCTAATCCCCACTACCATCTCTACAACTGGCTCCCTTCAAACATACATCGGCCAGGGCAGCAATCCCTCTAACCAGTACCTGATTTGATCTCTTCTTCAAAGACTTAGCCTTTAGCCTAGCCCCAAGGCATACACATGAAACCACACCACTTCACGCTCTCTCCACTCCGCACCATCTTCTCTGCCTTTCACATTGTATACACTCTCCTACTACCCGCAACATAACCACTCACCTCAATCGCTGAATCCACCACCGCTAGTCATCCACCTGCGCACTTAACCACTCCCCAATGATATCTCCCACAATGGTTACACTCACGGCGGTCCCCGACTAGCAAAGAACAACCCTACTGACAGATCGATTCGGCCCACTGCCTAGCCCTTTTCTCGAGGATTACCCGGCGATCCGTAAGACCCAAAGCTCCTCCTATGCCTGCTCTGTCCATACCACGCCTCACGGACTCCTTAACACCCTCGGCTACCTTAGCCTTCTCAACCAGACAAGAAACTCACGCTCCGCCGAGGAGCAATCAACACCCTCAACTCGTCTCTCGACCATCCTCGAAACGAACACACCTCTCGTGTTCGGTAGCCACAATACCCCTAGCATACCGGCTCACCTTCAAGAACTCACCTCATACTCAAAAATGGACTTACTCCTTGGACAAGCCTCGAAATGCCTTTGTTGAGTCAATATAACTAGCCCCAATGTACTTCTTTTGATACGCACCACAAATAATCCCATGTCGATCCTCTCACGCCACACTCGTCCCGAACCGTGAGCCACCACCGATATGACTCATCCCGGGAGAAGCGTACGATGCCCTTCAACTTCTCTTCAGCGAGCTTAAGTCCGGATCATCCATGATCCGCTCGATTGCCTCCCAACATATTCAAAGCGGTGCTAGGAGCAACACCAGATACACCTCGAAAGAATTCGGCCCCATTTGCCCGAAGTCGCTCAGCACAATTTCCTAACTCCCGCACCACCCCTACTCCAGCCTACCCTTTCTAACACTCGCGGCATCGCTCAGTGACACTGCGTCATCCCCACCGATCTTGAAACTCACCACCTCCACCGGTGGCGATGCCGTATCTCATTTTCGACCCACGACCCGGATCCTACGGGTTCGTAAACATCATCCTACCCCGACCTGCGTCCACGACCACGTCCACCTCTAGTGCTCATGACTAAATTCTCTACGTGCTCGATTTAGAAGTTTTATGCATCAAGATTTATTCCATTGTTTTAAAGCAAATCTTATGAATATTTAAGGAGATTTGTTCTCATGAGTTCACGAATCCTATCGATTTCAGGCTTCTAAAGTAATCCACTATTGCTAATCATCAAATCACATCACATCCAACAATTCACAAGCAATAGTAAGGGTACTTACTGGCGGCGAATGGTGCAGGAGACTTCGGTGTCATGCCCTTCAAACCATTTATTTCAAACAAAACACTTAAAACAGACTTTTGAAAGCATTTTGGGCCTCGGGCCACACCAGCCTTTGAACTTGGCTCGATACCACAATTGTAACACCCCAAACCCGGTCAGTACACCACGACCGAATCTGGTATGTTACGGGGAAAACGTACTTGAGAGGTTTAGGTTTTTCGTTTAAAAGCAGGATGTAAACACTTCACTATATAGTGTATTTGAAGAAAATTTTGGGTAGGCTTGTTTGAAATCAGGTGGTGTATTTAGAAAACCCAAAAATTTTGAAAGCTTAACCAAAAGATGTAGTTAAAACGAGTTTATTCCATTTCATTATTCAAATAGCTTCTTAGTGTTACTTAAGACATTTTAACTTGGTAGAAAATCGAGTTTTGATTTGGAAATCGTTTGAGTTTCTAATGCAAGTCATGGTGAGATACCCGATGGTATAGTTTAAAACACTTTGCGTTATAGTTTTTAAATCATTGTCTTTCCAAATTTTAGTAAAATTTCAACCCACTTATTTTGTTAAGGCATATTAAAGTCTATTTAAAGCATAAACATCATAAAACATAATTTAAAGGCCTTTTACAACCCAAAACAAAACCCAAATAATAAAAAGCAAGCTAAAGTACCCAAATTATAAAGTCTGAGTAAAACTTTATTAAGCGTGGCATGAGCACCCCGAGTCCATCCCGGCTCCATGTCCGCGTCTATGTGTCACCCGAAATGTCAAAGGAGAGGGTGAGTCGAATGACTCAGTGCATAAATCTCGCGCTCCCGATAAAACAACATGCTAACACACATCATACATAGCAACATGATTAATGCAACCCGATCCTAACCATCCATATCGCTTTTCTACCCCGTGTGGTACCAAACCACCGGTGGTGGCAAACCACCGTGACCCAAAGTCACGATATCCATAAGTGTGGTGCCAAACCACTGGTGACCCAAAGTCACGAATAATCCAATGATGGGGCCAACCCATCGTGTGATACCAAATCACTAGCGAGACGATCCCATATCTCAAAGTGCGGCCAACCCACGGTGGTGTTAACCACGAGGACGAGTCGCAATAAGGTGCCAAACCTCTGGTGTCCCAAAGACACAAATGTGATACCAAATCACCGTGACCAAGAAGTCACAAAATCAATCGTGGTACCAAACCACCGGAGGTGCCAAACCTCTGGTGTCCCAAAGACACAAAGTGTCCCAAAGACACGGATATCATCATTCTCCCTCCACTCATATCACCCATCAACATACCATACTCATGTGATCATGCATATCATACAAGTCATGCATATCATGCTAATATGTTTAACATCATATCCCATATCGCATATATCCATAGTCATGGTATCATATAGATCATCGATGAAACTTATAATAATAATCTTTGACTTACCCGAGTCCAAGATCATACCCAATAGGGTGTCATATCAATCATTATTGTTTCATTAATCACAACAAGGTTATCAATCACATTACTAAATAGAAGTGTGTTAGTTTACACACCGCTAAAGCGCAACCCTAATACCACAAGAAACGATCTAAGGCTTCTTGATCACCGCTCCTATAATCGGCCAAAAGAAAAAGCATTAGACAATCACCACATTCGGCCAACATCAAATAACCAAAGGGGTTAATGTTGATCCTCACCTTGCTATTGGTTTGATTTCTTATCAAACCCGAACCACAATGGTTCTCCTTCCAACAATCGGCTACACCTTCAAAAGAGAGCAGTTAAAACACTTGAAGCCTTATCTTATTGAAATCCAAAAGAATAGTCTAACAAATAATCCTCTTACCACCACTTATCAATCGGTTAACGTAAAACGGCTCCTCTTGCTTGCTTCCACACTCCAATGACCCTATAACGAAGAGATTAATACCCTTCCAAAAAACCATATTCGGCCCTTAACCAAACCATAACCAAAGAAAAGACAAGAGAGGGACAAATGGCCATTCGGCCACCCCACTTACCTTGTTCAAGGATTGAACAACCAACCAAGATCCACCCTTCACCGATATTCGGCAAGAGAGGACTTCAAGGAGAGGAGAGATTCGGCTAAGATGCAACCCAAGAATAAAAGAAGATTCGCCCAAGTGTTTAACACACACTTATGTTCAATTCTTAGTGAAAAGAAAAAGAAAGAGAATGGAAGATGGAAATATAGGTTCTGCACAAAAGAAATGAGGAAAGCAAATGGAGAAAACGGCTAAGGGTTTGGAAAAAGAAAGAAACAAAAGATGGATAGGAGGTGGGAACTTTCGGTTTTGAGCAAGAAAAAGAATGTTAAAGGTGTTTGGGAAGTGAAAGTTTCTACTCAACTCAAATGAAATGAAAGAAGAAGAAAGAGTGGGGAGGAGCATTCTGGCTAACAAAAACCAAAAAGAACTTTTGCTTACCAAAAGAAGACCGAAAATGTACCAAAAAGCAAAAGTACATTCGGCCTCCCCCTCCCACACAAAGCCGTCCACTCCCCCTCCAACTCCCTAAATTTCGGCCAAAATCCCCCAATCACTCCATACCACACATTCAAACAACCATGACCAAGTCTTCCTCCACTATTTGCTCTCCACCTTTCATTTGAATGTGGAGACCAAGTCCAAGGAAGAATTCTACTTGTCTTCTACCTCTTCCTCCATGCCGTCCAAAATGAAGCCAAAATGGGGAACTCTGTGCCTTGAACTCGGGATCTCTCCCCTTGTAGATGACGCCACACCTAGCTCCCCAAGTAACGCATGCTTGCCACTTTGCCACTCACTTCTTGTGCTATGAAACACCAAAGAAAACTCTTATACCCCAGCCTCCAACAGCTCCCGACTTAAGCCTAAAAACACAAATTTTCCTACCTACTCAGGCACACTCCTAGCCTACAATTAAGCCCCTAAAACATAGAAATAGCAACATAGCACACCAACACCTGCAATATCATGCAACAACAAAATAGCCCCCTAACCCGGGATATTACACACAATATTTCGGGTTTTTGTTTTGAACTATCATTTCGGTTTTTACTTTGCTTTAAATTTGGTTTTGGGTTGTAATAAGGCCACTAACTTTATTTTTGGGTTTATTTATCTGCTTTGAATTTACATTATATTTTGCTTAAGTTAAACAAAACGGCATGCCTAATAATCTATTAATGAATGTTTTCTAAACTTTTTACAAAGTATCGGGATTTTCCAAAACTTCACCATCGGGTAACGACAAACAAGTAGTAACAACAAGCTAACTCAATTTTCTGTAAAACTAAGTTTACTTTAAGACTAAATGCGAAACGGTTTTTTTAGCTTTATTACTCAAACTAGTTCGGCTTTTCATAAAATCATAAGTTTTCCTAAAATGAGAGACGACAACTTGTTTTCAATAACGTTTCTTCACAAAATTTAATCAACCACTTGTTTTCTTTAATAATGGTTTTCCCTGTGACATGCTGAATTCGGTCGTAGCGTGTTGACCGGGTTTGGGGTGTTACAAGTAATCACGGTGAGAAAATTAATTTTATTAATGACCATCCAGATAAACCTTCTTTTCAGGAAGCACCACAGAACCACACAACTGAGCCAGACCCTAGACATCATGACAACAAAGAAGTATTTCATGAGGATCAAAGGCTTCATATTGATGAACTAGACGAGTGGAAAACACATTTCAAGGAGAAATCAAAATCACACGAAGTAAAACCAAGGGAACCCCCAGATGAGCTTATAGAAACGACAAATCATTTCAAGATAGGAGATCAGGTATTGTTGAATAAGGGAGACCCTCGAATCACCACATCAGACATGAATACAAGCGAAGAAGTCCAACTTGAGGTACGCAATATCTTCCCATATGGAACGGTCGAGGTAACTCACTCTGAATTCGGCACTTTTAAGGTAAACGCCACTCGACTCAAACTTTATCATGATAATAGAACTGATAGCATGAGAGGCGGTGTTCAACTCTTCAAACCTCCTTGATTTTGTGAACGAGAGGAAAGTCCAGCTTAAGACTCTAAACGAGCGCTTCTCGGGAGGCAACCTGAGCACTAACCCCGTTCATTCTTTTTCATTTCTATTTTTACTTTTAATTTTTTCCTTTTTAGCACCTAACTATGAACTAACCAAAGTGTAGATTTCCATACCACACGACCGTGGTCGTGGCCGTGTGGATACTACGGACTTTCGTACTAACATGGCAGAGGTAGTACGAGCCAATGACAAAAGATTCCCTGATCACGGACGATTATATATTGCCACGGTCGTGCGATATGGCCGTGGCTGACACTGAGGGAAGTGGGCTCCGACTGAACACCACGGCCGTGCGATACAGCCGTGGTCGACATTGTTTTATCAAACATGGGCGTGGTGACCATGAAACGGGCGTGGGAAAAACGAACGAAGCACAACACGGCCATGCGATACGGCCATGTGACCCAACACGCCCATGGTACACGGGCGTGGGGATGTACCAGATTTGAAATCTCTATTTAACACACCCCTTGTTCCCTTTCTCACCCACTCCCCATTCCCTTTCACTCTTCCCCTTTCCATTTTTTTTCTCATTCTCCTGCCCCAACCCCTCCATTTTCACCTTACCCATGTCAAAGAAACGGAAGAATCCGAGTACAGTCTCCCTGTGGGAGACCGATCTACATAAGTTCATGCCGGCCACTTCATTCACTAGACAAGCCGAGGACATTTGAGGCCATTTAGTTTTTATTTTTCTTTTCTCTTCTCCTTTATTTTCCTTCTCTTTGACTCTCTTATACTTAATTTAATCTATTTTATTTTAGTTTCTTGGTTTTAGTTTTTTCAGGCTACTTGGGAATCACACACCACGGCCTTAGAAATCACACCCACCTCGCTAACCATCTAACGATAAGGACTTCACAGTCCATTAATCTTTTATTTTAATATTATTTTACTTTCTATTTCCTTTCTTTTTATCTTTCTCTTCTTTAAATATATAATTATTATATTTTAAAATTTTCTTATTATTTCCTGGCTTTCTCTTCACGAGCTACCCAATTTCTTCATCTAGCGCAGAGATTGTCGGCGGACACCGCCGCCACCAGCGCCTCCTCCTCTAACTCGACCCGAATTCCCATCGCTTCTTTTCTTTGACTCCATCCAAAATTCAGGAAGTTTCACCTCTCTTCCTTTCTTTTGATTTTCTGACTGTATTGTAAATATCTATCTTTGTACATTGAGGGCAATGTACATCTTAAGTGTGGGGGGTGAATCTTAAAAGTGCCTAACTTTTTTCATTATTCTCAAATCCTGAATTATATCTTGTTCTTAAGTAAATATTCTCATATTACTATTAGAATGAAACTTCCTTTGATTTATGATTTTCATTGATATGTTTTGGATTAAGTCATAGTTAACTGTGCAATGATGATTTAAACTTTAGGGGACTAGAGAGTCAAGCATGATGAGTCTATTTTCAAAAATTTTGTTAGGTTTGTCTACCTGAATCTAATTATTACTTTGAAGTTTGAAATTTACAAGGTTGATATCAAAAAGCCATAATTTTTTGTGAGATTTTGAGCCATTTAGAGCATACATTTTTCATGCTCACGTTATTGATTATGAGTGTGTCAACATTGATTTGTTATTCTAGAACTTGTTTCGATTATACATGTCGAGACCACACCTTTGATTTGATATACAGAGATGATAAAGGCACTTAGGATTTAACCCACTTACTCCACTAAAAGCCTACCTTCATAATTAACCCCTAGTGAACCCCTTTGATCCTAACAAACCATTTCTTGACTCACCCATTAATATTAACCCAAAACCCACTTTGTATTTGTTATCACCATTTCTCTTGACTACCCCTTGATCGTGTGTCAGAGTCTTAAAAATTTATATAACGAATGATCTATCCTAGAAATTAACTTTGACAACGATTGGGGCAAGCGCACCTATTGAACAGTAGTATAGTTTAGTGGCAAGACCAAAATGTCGAACCCAAAGGAACCAAAAGTACTAATACTAAATTTCTTTCTATTATTTAACCTAAGATTTAAGAGATTTATTGTTTAATTTAAAATTAACTAACTACTAAGCTAAAGATGCTAATACAAAGAGAATGAATTGGAGAAATACTTGTGGGAAAAACCAATTGATTAAGACAATACCCAAGGAGGAATCCACCTAGACTTCACTTGTTATTTAACTCTCAACTGCATTTATTTATTCACTTGACTCGATCTGTAGGATTCCCTAATTTATATTAATACCTCTCTCGAGGCTACTAACGTCTAACCCTAGGTTGATTAGTTAAAATCTCTTTCTAATTAAAACCCCTATAATTACATTAACTCGATCTATGGACTCCCATATTAGGTTTGACCCTAATCCGGCAAATTTTCGTCATCCTATCTCTAGGGTTGCGATCAACTCCGCTTAATTATGCTAGATCTACTCTTTGACAGGGTTTATTCCTCCTCTGCCTAAGCACATCAATACTTGAATCAATATCCTGAAATATCAAAGAAAGAATTAAGAACATATAATTAAGAACAAATCAAGTATTTATCATATAGTTCAGAAAACAATAAAAAGATCCGTCTTAGGTTTCATCCCCCTCAGGTATTTGAGGGGTTTAGTTCATAATCATAAAAGAATACATCTCAGAAGAAAATATAAAACGAAACATAAGAAAACCCTAAAACCCCCTAAAGGAATTGAAAGAGAGATCCTCCGTCTTGAGTATGATTTCGGCTTCTTGAGATGAATCAACTGGCTTTCTTCGAGTAAATCCCACAATTCTGACCTCTCTAGCTTGGCTCCTTGGCCTAGCTGGACGCCCCCTTGAAGGTTGCCTCTAGGGTGTTTATATAGGCTTTTGGAATGGCTTTCTTTGCCTCTAAGTACCCTAATCCGAATAAAATTCTTCTTTTCCACGGCAGGGACATGCCCATGGCACACGCCCGTGTAAGTCAAGTTGTAGGCTGTGGTCGAGCCTGCTAAAGGGGCACGGCCGTGTGGCTTGGGCCCAGGCCGTGTGGATTTCTACTTTGGCCCATTTGGTCCGTTTTTAGCCCGTTTCTCATTCTTTTCATCCTCCTATGCTTTTCTAAGTATAAAACATGAAATTAAAGGATTAGGAGCATCAAATTCCACAATTCAAGGGATAAATCATCCAAAAGTACGCTAAATGTGGGATTAAAATATGTATATATTACGGTTTATCAAATACCCCCACACTTAAGCTTTTGGTTGTCCTCAAGCAAAATTCTCAACTCACAATTAAAATAGAATTTCCTCAATTCATAACCTTCATCAATCATGTTTCATCATAATTCATAGGTAATTCATACATTGATAATTTAACCGGAAGGTTCCTAAGGATTCAAACAATCAGAGTCAAAATTTGTATAGTACGAAAGCATAGGTGTTTCCCCTTACCTAACTAATTACCTTTAGCTCAAAATCAACAAGAATTGACATCCTCACTAAAGGTTCACTCAAATCACTCAAAGTGTTTAAGGTTCAAAAATAAGCACTCAAGAGTCAAACATGAAAAGTTAATCCCATAGGCTTGCATGAAAATCAAATCTCCACCATCAGAAATGATATGATACACAAATCAAAAGGTCTTTTATGGGTTGTAACGGGGCTTGGGTTAAAGGTGTGGATAAAGGCTTGAATTAGAGGGTTAGTATCGAGACTTAATTGATAAATTACCTAACTATAAAGTTGTACTAATACTGAATAATTACATCAATTAGAAACTTAATACTAATAACATGAGCTTCTTCTAAAGATAATGAAATTAACAGTTTAAGCTCAAATAACATAGAACTAATAATGAATATACTTCAGTTTTTTTTAAGAACAAATCATACAATAATAATGAAATTAACAACTGAAATGGAAACATAATTTAACTAAGTAATCTGTTCAAATCAGACCTTGACTTAATGTGGGTCAAATTAATTAAAGGGATTTCAACAATAATGGTTTTTTGGTTAATGTTGAGGTTAAGTCAATGAAAGGGTTGTTAGGATCAAAGGGGTTCACTAGGGGTTAATTATGGAGGTAGGCTTTTTGGGAGTAAGTGGGTTAAATCCTAAGTGCCTTTTTCATCTCTGTATATCAAATCAAAGGTGTGGTCTTGACATGTATAATCGAAGCAAGTTCTAGAATAACAAATCAATGTTGACACACTCATAATCAATAAATTGAGCAAGAAAAAGAATATGCTCTAAAAGGCTCAAAATCTCACAAAAAATTATGGCTTTTTGATATCAACCTTGTAAATTTCAAACTTCAAAGTAATAATTAGATTCAGGTAGACAACCTAACAAAATTTTTGAAAATAGACTCATCATGCTTGATTCTCTAGTCCCCTAAAGTTTAAATAATCATTGCACAATTATCAATGACTTAATCCAAAATATATCAATGAAAATCACAAATCAAAGGAAATTTCATTCTAATCATAATATGATAAAATTACTTAAGAACAAGATATAGTTCAGGATTTTCAAATAATATTATAGTTGACCCCCCCACACTTAAGACGTACATTGCCCTCAATGTACAAAGATGGAGAAAGACAATATAGTAGAAAATCAAAAGATAGGGAGAGAAGTGAACTTCCTCAATTTTGGATGGATTCCTTAAGAATGAAACTCGTAGGGATGGAGTATGATGAACTAAGCAGAGGTGAAGGTATGTAAAAATATTCCAGTTCCTTAGTAGCACCTTGAACATTTTGGAACTGCAGAGTCATCAGTAACTTTTTAGGGGGTTTCGTTATGATATTTACTTGAAAATTAGACAATCGGAAGTAAAAGAAATCATACTTTTACTAATAAAAGTTTTGAACAAAATAAAAGGTAAAGATGTGAACTAGAAAATTATAATGAAAGGTTACATAAAAATTAAATAAAAGCAAAAATAAAAATAAAGATAGAACTAAAAATAAAAAGGACTCAAAAGTCCTCATCATTGGTTGGATCGCGAGGTGGTGGGGGCGGCGATATGTGAAAGTGATGACAAATCTGCTGAAGAGTCGCCTCAATGCTATCAAATCATCGAGCGGTGTCATTGAATTGCTGAGTACAGTAATGCTCGAACTGAGTGAGGCGTGCAGAGAGGTCTGAAAGTGAAGCAGCCGCATGAACTGGTCGATGGCTCTGTAACAGCCCGATTTAGGGCCTAGTCAGAATAGTGGTGTGAGACCACGAATCCGAGGTAAATTTATGAGTTTTTAAGGTTCATGTCATGTTTGCATGTTAGTGTGAAAGTTTTATGAAGCAATTTTGCTAAATTGAGGTTGAATGGTCAAAAAGGACCAAATTGCAAAAGTTGCAAAATATGAGTTTCTAGAAGCATTTTGTATGAAATAGCTTTAGAATAGCAATTATAAGTCCTTAAATAGCAATTTTCCCAAATCATAATTTTTGGAAAAAATTGGACATGAGTTAGTAAAATAGAGAATTTTTAAGAGAAGGGCATTTTAGTCATTTGTCTATTAAATGATTAATAAAGGAAAAAGATGACAAAATCACTATCATCTTCTTCCTCATTGCCGAAAATTTCAAAGAACCCATAGCTAGGGTTTGTTCATCTTTCAAGCTTTGTAACATCCTGAAATAGGGGTTATTCGTGATTGAATTATTTTGCTTGTGTTTAAATTTCTGTGATATTATTTGTGGTGTTATAAGACTTAATTAGGGGTCTTGAGTAAGCTCGGTTTAGTAGGATAATTCTTAGTATGGCTTATTTAATGAAGAGGATTAAATGAGCTTAGCACTTAAGTTAATTTAAGTGTATATTAAAGCACAAGATGAATTAGTGGCAAGTTGGTTAAAGAGCTTGAAAGGTTGCATGAGGTTAGTGGTTCGAGTAGTAGGTATAGCATTTTTAAAAGTTATTTTTGTATGTTAGCTTTAATGGACGGTCAAACATAATTATGATAGGTGGACTAATAATTTTTGGTAAGTTGAATTGTTGTTTAAGGAAAGCATGGAATAAGGGATAAGATTCCTAAGGTTATGGTAAGATATCTTGAAGTTATGGTAAATTGAGGGGACAAAGGCTTGGTTTGTGGGAAATGTTTTGGAAACAAATTCATGGCCTTTATGCCATGAACTTGGACGGCAAAGTGGCTAAAGGGGGGAGCCAAAATTTTACCTTAGTTTGGCTAGGATTGAAGTCTTTTCTTTTTGGTCATTTCTTTCATTTTGTGCAAAAGTTGCAAAACATTTTCTCTCAAACACTTTTCTTTTTGGTCGAATTCTACATTGTGGTAAGCCTAAACTCTTTTGACCATTTGGTCATTTTTGATCATTTGCTATTTTCTCCTTTTCATTCTCTCAAAAAACAAAACTTGCATTAACCTTTTGTTCTCCCATTTGTTTTGCTTAAACATCAAAAACCTCCTATACACTCTTCTTTGCCAAAATTATATTTCTCTTCCCATTATTTTTTTTTGTCCTATAGCCGAATATACCTCTTTGTTGTGCCGAAAATATTCTTCTTCTATCTTGAATCTCTTAGGCCGAATATTGAAGGTAACATAGTTTTCTTTGGGACTTCTCTAGCAATCGGTTTTTGGTAAGGTGGGAAGTGAGGCCGATTCTTTTAGGAGTGTGTTGGATAGTGTTCGAAGGCTTTTGGGGACAAGGAAAGTTTGTGTGGCCGATTTGTCTAATCGGGATTTAAGGCTTTCGTTAAATACAGGTGTGTGTACATACACATCTTATAACTTTTTAATATGCTAAGTGTTATATTATGCCTAATCGATTTATGTAGACATGGATGTAATATCATCATGGTATTAACAAGGATTTGGGTAAGTCTTTGTGACTATGAGATTACTATTTGATGCTTTTGGGAAGCATGACACATTTGGTATGTGTATTATTGGACATATGGCAATGATAAATTTATTAATGTTGTTAAAATAAACCTTTTGCATGATTTCAGTAAATATACATAATTGTTGATATGGGTTGATGAGTGGAGAGGCGGTGATATTCGTGTCGACGGACACGGTGTTTTGGTAACACATCGTGACTACGGTCACCGAGGTTTGGTACCTCCGGAGGTTTGGCACCTCATAGCGACTTGTCCACATGGTTAATTCCACCGTGGGTTGGCTCCACTTTGAGATATGGGATCGTCGCGGTGATTTGGTATCACACGATGGGTTGGCCCCATCATTCGATTTGTGTCTTCGGACACCAGAGATTTGGTATCTCCAGTGATTTGCCATCACATCTGTGACTATATGTCACCAGTGTTTTGGTAACACAATTGTGTCTTTGGACACCAGTGGTTTGGCACCACCAGTGGTTTGGTACCACACGGGGTAGAAAAAGGCATATGGATGGTTAGGTTGGGTGCATTTTAAACTTATGCATGTTAATTGGTTATAATTTGTGTATGTTGTTGCACTAAACCGGGGAAGGGTTACACATTGAGTCTTGGTGACTCACCTTCTCCTTTAATTTTTCAGGTGATTCGTAGATCGCGGGTGAGGAGCCGGATTGACTCGAGGTGGCCATGCAGTGGAGACTTTTAATAAATGAATTTTGGATTTTATTTATCTTTCTTTTAGGTTTATGTTGCTTATTTGTAATAAGGCCTCCTAGTATGATTTTATTATTGCTGCGTGTTTGAATGTTTAGTTTAAACTACTTGATGATGTTAAAACGGTTGCACATGTTTTCTCAAATTAAACGCAAAATGTTTTAAAGTACCATCGGGTACATTCGAAATTTTTAAACAACTCGACTCAACAAATATTTTAAGTTGGTTTTTAACAAAGAAAATTTAAATTGAAAGGTATTTCGACTAATTTCAAAATCGGTTTTAAAATGGTTTTCAAAATCTTTTCTCTGTAGCAAACCAAATTCGGTCATATTGTTTGGGCCGGGTTTGGGGTGTTACAAAATTGGTATCGAGCCCAGTTCAAAGCTCATTGTGTGGGGCCCAAGGCCCAAAAATGTTTTGGTAGGCCTTTTTGAAAAATTTTGGTTTTAATAAGCATGGCACCGAGTCTCCTGCACCAACCCCCAAGTAAGTATCTCGACTTTTTTTTGTATGAATTATATTCGTAGAAGGGTAGGAAGCATGGGACGTAGATAGTGATAGTATTTTAAACTTTAGGACTAGTTTACTCCAAACAAAGACATAAGACTTTAATGGCCTAATTAAAACCAACCCGTGACCAAGTCACCGAGTTAGGTGTGTGGTAACCTTGGTGCGCATGTCTAGGATTGGATCCGGAAGAGCTTGGTACTTAAGCGGTCCTCGTGACTCACCTCCTCTTCATGGGATTCCTACCTGTGCGTAGCTTCGGTTCACCCTAACCAAGAGGACTCGGTCATAGGCAAAATCCTAAATAAAACCCGAAAGGGATTAGCCATGTTTTAAGGAAAACTTCTGTTTTAAAATCATTAAATTATTTTTTTAGATGGTAGGACAAATTTATCTTCGAAAATTTTCAAAATATCTCGATTTGTTTCTTCGGTTTATTACAAAAATACCCTTTAGGAAAAATGACGAAAATACCCACAGGTTAGAAAGCTGACAAAGAATGCCTCAAGAGTGCATAGGTATGAAAGGTATAGGGAATGGATGTATTATTCTGTGTAAACCAGGATAGAAGACTTAAAACCTTGTTTGATCGAAAGAATCTCTATTAAACTCTTTTCATAAAATTTCTTCGCGGATAATCAAGTGAAACATGTACTAATTCATAAAAATTTCCTAATCGAGTTAAAGCGCGATAGTTAGAATGAGCTTGAGAGGACGTGGCCGTCGTGGGCGCTTGGAAGGGGTAGGATGGCCGTGCTCGTAACTCCGTCGGGTCGGGTCAAGGATCTGAGAATGAGATACCGCCACCACCACCCCCAACCTTTGGAGCTGAAGAGCAGGATCAGACGGGTGACGACGCTGTGTCACAAGCGATGCTACGGGTTCTAGAAAGGGTAGCTGGAATTGGTGGAGGTGGAGGAGCTCGGAAGTCGGTTCCTGAGAGACTTCGAGCTAACGGAGCTGAATTTTCCGAGGTGTGTCTGGTGTAGCGCCCAATACGGCCGAGTATTGGCTGGAATCGACCGAAAGAATCATGGATGAGATAGATTTGTCTAATGAGGAGAAACTGAAAGGAGCGGTGTCGCTTCTTAAGGATGAGTCCTATCGATGGTGGCTCACGGTTCGAGATGGTGCTACGGCAAATGATCTCACTTGGGAGTATTTCAAGAATTCTTATCAGAAGAAGTATGTTGGCTCAAGCTACATTGATGCTCAAAGGAAAGCTTTTCTGGGGTTAGTACAAGGAAGTAAATCTGTGTCGGAATATGAAGCGAAATTCCTAAGGCTGAGTCGTTATGCTCAGGGAATAGTGGCATCGGAGCATGATCGTTGTGTTCGTTTTGAAGACGGACTTAGAGACGAGTTAAGGCTGCTGATTGCTCCACAGCAAGAACGTGAGTTTGCTGTCTTGGTGGAGAAGGCGAAGGTAGCCGAAGGAATCAAGGAGTCCGCGAGGCAAAGTTATGATAAGAGCAAGCTGAAGAGAGGCTTTGGATCGTGCAGGTCGTGGTAATGTTCCGAAAAGGTTTAGGCGAGTGGGTCAAATCAGCGGGAAGGTCCACAGTGCTAATCGAGACCGACCCAGTGTAATCATTGTGGGAAGTTCCATTGGGGAGAATGTTGGACCGGAGGGAAAGGATGTTTCGAGTGTGGTTCGTTGGATCATCGTGTGAGAGACTCGTCCGCGTAAAGCAAGCTAGGAATCGATCCAAGGTCAAGGTCGTGCCCGATTCGAAAGGAGGGACCAGACCGCAGAGAGGTCGTGGTTATGGTAGAGGTGGCTATGGCTCTAGTGGAGGTTGCGGAGCACCGGGCGGAGGTATTGGCAACACGGAGGCTAGGCGACTGGTTTGGTGTATCTTTGCGAGGCGTCGTGAGGAAGGAGACGCACCGGACGTCATAACCGGTGCGTTTTTAATTTTGGTGTTCCATATCTTGCCTTGATAGATGTGGGTTCGACGCACTCTTACGTTGCTAGTAGTATAGTTGAGACCATGAGTTTAGTTCCCAGACCGCTTCTAGGAGGATGACTGTATTTAGTCCTTTAGGTCACTCTGTAGAAGTAGATAAGTCAGTATAGAGATGTACCCCTAGAACTCCAAGGGGTAGTGTTTGTAGCCGATCCGATGGAACTGCCGCTTGAGGAGTTCGATCGATTCTTGGGATGGACTGGTTGGTCAAGTACCAAGCAAGTTTGGATTGTCTTTGCTAAGCGCATGGTTTTGAAGACGGTTGAAGGTGAAGAAGTGGTCATGATAGGTAATAGGAGAGATTATCTAACCAACGTGGTATCTGCGTTGAAAGCAGTAAAGATGGTCAGGAAGGGCTGTGAGGCGTTCGTAGTTCATGTGTGTGCTTTGGAAGCTAAGGAGTCTTCGTGAGGAATGTTCAAACCAGAAGGAATTTGCTGACGTATTTCCTGAAGAACTTTCGGGGTTGCCTCCGGATCGTGAGGTAGAATTCGGTATAGATCTGTTACCCGGAACGGCGCCAGTGTCTATAGCTCCGTATAGGATGGCACAGAAGGAATTGTTGGAATTGAAGGCTCAGATACAAGAGTTGTTGGATCGAGGTTTCATTCGACCAAGTGTTTCACCTTGGGGAGCGCCGGTACTTTTTGTCAAGAAGAAGGATGGTGCGATGCGGATGTGTATAGACTACCGCCAGTTGAATAAGCTGACGATTAAAAACAAGTATCCTTTGCCGAGGATAGATGACTTGTTTGATCACCTGAAAGGGGTCTGCGTTTCTCTAAGATTGATTTAAGGTCTGGATATCATCAGCTGAAGGTGAAAGAGGCTGATATCCATAAGACGGCATTTCGTACTCGGTATGGACACTACGAGTTCCTGGTGATGCCGTTTGGTTTGACTAATGCACCAGCAGCTTTCATGGACATGATGAATAGGGTATTTCAACAGTTTTTGGATCAGTTTGTTGTGGTCTTTATAGATGATATTTTGGTGTATTCGAAGTCAGAAAAAGAGCATGATGCGCATTTGCGAGTAGTGTTGCAGATTCTGAGGGAAAAGCAGCTGTATGCGAAATTTAGTAAGTGCGAATTCTGGCTTAGGGAGGTGACTTTCTTGGGTCACGTTGTTTCAGCCGAAGGGATTAGAGTGGATCCTCGAAAGATTGAGGCAGTGTTGGATTGGAAGCCGCCTAAATCTGTGGCTGAAATTCGGAGTTTTCTAGGTCCGCAGGGGGTTATTACAAGATTTGTGGAAGGATTTTCTTTGATTGCCGCACCGATGACCAAGTTGTTGAGGAAAGGAGTTCCATTTGTGTGGACCGAGGAGCAAGCAAGAAAGTTTCGACAAATTGAAGAAGATTCTCGATCAAGCTCCGGTTTTGATTCAACTTGAGGCGTGCAAGGAATTCACGGTTTATTGCGATGCATCACATATTGGTTTGGGATGCGTCTTTGATGCAAGAAGGGAAGGTAGTGGCTTATGCATCTCGGCGAGCTGAGACCACATGAGGCTAATTATCCGACTCATGACTTGGAGTTAGCGGCAGTAGTCTTCGCTTTGAAGATATGGAGGCACTATTTGTACGGAGAGAAGTCGATAGTTTATACGGATCACAAGAGTCTTAAGTATCTCTTGACTCGTAAGGATTTGAATTTGAGGCGTAGAGATGGATTGAGTCATTAAAGGACTACGATCGCTCGATCGAGTATCATCCTGGTAAGGCTAACGTGGTGGCGCACGCGTTGAGTCGTAAGGTTGTATCGGATTTAAGATCGATGTTTGCTCTACTTAGTCCGTTCGATGATGGGAGTCTTTTGGCGTAATTGCAAGTCAAGCCGAATTGGTTAGATCAGATTAAGGAGAAGCGCTTAGAGGATGATGGTTTGAATGATCGGAGGTTGCAAGTCCGTAATGGTGGATTAGAGGATTTTAGTCCGTCCAGGTGATGGAGTTTTGTGCTTTAAAGGAAGATCTTGTATGCCAAGGATGTGGAGTTGAGACAAAGGATTCTTCGGGCGCACATAGCAGCCCATATGCTATGCATCCCGGAGGTAGCAAGATGTATCGGGATTTGAGAGAGCAATTTTGGTGGCAGTCCAAATGGGAAGTAACCGAGTTCGTGGGTAAGTGTCCGACGTGTCAACAAGTCAAGGCTGAACATCGGTTGCCATCCGTTTACTTCACCGGTGAAGATTCCTCGGTGGAAGTGGGAGAGGATCACCATGGACTTTGTCGCTGGATTACCTCTTACGCCTAGCAAGAAGAATTCGCTTTGGGTGATTGTGGATCGTCGACTAAATCAGCGCATTTCATACCGTAAGGGTAGATTATTCGCCTGAGGTTAGCTAAGTTATATGTAGCCGAGATAGTGAGATTGCATGGTGTGCCAAGATCGATTATCTCGGATAGGGATCCGAGGTTTACATCGAGGTTTTGGAGAGCGTTGCATCAAGCTTTGGGTACGAGATTGGACTTCAAAGACGCCTTTTCATCCGCAATCCGACGGACAATCGGAGAGAGTGATTCGAATCTTAGAAGATATGCTCGAGGTTGCGTTACGGATTTCGATGGCGCTTGGGAGGAGTATCTACCGTTGGCGGAATTCGCTTATAACAATAGTTATCAAGGGAGTATCCAAATGGCTCCATATGAAGCACTGTATGGACGGAAGTGTCGTACTCCTACGTGTTGGACGGAATTGGGTGAACGCCGTGTTTTGGGTCCAGAGTTGGTGGTAAATCAAGATAAAGTTAAGGTAATTCGGGCTCGTCTCTCAAGGAAGCGTCGGATAGGCAAAAGTCTTACGCCGATCTCAAGCGCAAAGAAATGGAATTCGAGGTAGGAGATAAAGTCATTCAAAGGTGTCGCCTTGGAAAAAGGTGTTGCGCTTTGGGCAAAAAGGGAAATTAAGTCCAAGGTTCATCGGCCCGTATACATCGTGTTGAAGCGAGTAGGACCGGTAGCTTATCACCGAATCGCCAAAGCAGAGTTGAGTCGATTCACGATGTCTTCCATGTGTCAATGCTTAGACGGTATAGGTCGGATCCATCGCACGTCGTGCCGATGCGAGAGATTGAGGTTAACTCCGACTTATCGTTCGAGGAGGAACCATTCGAGATCTTAGATCGTGATGTCAAGGTTCTCGCGTGAAAGTCGGTACCTTTGGTGAAAGTGCTATGGCGAAACCATGGTACGGAGGAAGCGGCGTGGGAACCCGAGGATGTAATACTGGCAAAGAATACCCCATCTCTTACGATCGTAATTTCGAGGACGAAATTATTTTAAGGGGGTAGAAGCGTAACATCCCTGAAATAGGGGTTATTCGTGATTAAATTATTTTGCTTGTGTTTAAATTTCGTGATATTATTTGTGGTGTTATAAGACTTAATTAGGGGTCTTGAGTAAGCTCGGTTTAGTAGGATAATTCTTAGTATGGCTTATTTAATGAAGAGGATTAAATGAGCTTAGCACTTAAGTTAATTTAAGTGTATATTAAAGCACAAGATGAATTAGTGGCAAGTTGGTTAAAGAGCTTGAAAGGTTGCATGAGGTTAGTGGTTCGAGTAGTAGGTATAGCATTTTTAAAAGTTATTTTTGTATGTTAGCTTTAATGGACGGTCAAACATAATTATGATAGGTGGACTAATAATTTTTGGTAAGTTGAATTGTTGTTTAAGGAAAGCATGGAATAAGGGATAAGATTCCTAAGGTTATGGTAAGATATCTTGAAGTTATGGTAAATTGAGGGACAAAGGCTTGGTTTGTAGGAAATGTTTTGGAAACAAATTCATGGCCTTTATGCCATGAACTTGGACGGCAAAGTGGCTAAAGGGGGAGCCAAATTTTACCTTAGTTTGGCTAGGATTGAAGTCTTTTCTTTTTGGTCATTTCTTTCATTTGGTGCAAAAGTTGCAAAACATTTTCTCTCAAACACTTTTCTTTTTGGCCGAATTCTACATTGTGGTAAGCCTAAACTCTTTTGACCATTTGGTCATTTTTGATCATTTGCTATTTTCTCCTTTTCATTCTCTCAAAAACCAAACTTGCATTAACCTTTTGTTCTCCCATTTGTTTTGCTTAAACATCAAAAACCTCCTATACACTCTTCTTTGCCGAATTATATTTCTCTTCCCATTATTTTCTTTTTTTTTGTCCTATAGCCGAATATACCTCTTTGTTGTGCCGAAAATATTCTTCTTCTATCTTGAATCTCTTAGGCCGAATATTGAAGGTAACATAGTTTTCTTTGGGACTTCTCTAGCAATCGGTTTTTGGTAAGGTGGGAAGTGAGGCCGATTCTTTTAGGAGTGTGTTGGATAGTGTTCGAAGGCTTTTGGGGACAAGGAAAGTTTGTGTGGCCGATTTGTCTAATCGGGATTTAAGGCTTTCATTAAATACAGTGTGTGTGTACATACACATCTTATAACTTTTAATATGCTAAGTGTTATATTATGCCTAATCGATTTATGTAGACATGGATGTAATATCATCATGGTATTAACAAGGATTCGGGTAAGTCTTTGTGACTATGAGATTACTATTTGATGCTTTTGGGAAGCATGACACATTTGGTATGTGTATTATTGGACATATGGCAATGATAAATTTATTAATGTTGTTAAAATAAACCTTTTTGCATGATTTCAAGTAAATATACATAATTGTTGATATGGGTTGATGAGTGGAGAGGCGTTGATATTCGTGTCGACGGACACCGTGTTTTGGTAACACATCGTGACTACGGTCACCAGAGGTTTGGTACCTCCAGAGGTTTGGCACCTCATAGCGACTTGTCCTCGTGGTTAATTCCACCGTGGGTTGGCCCCACTTTGAGATATGGGATCGTCCGCGGTGATTTGGTATCACACGATGGGTTGGCCCCATCATTCGATTTGTGTCTTCGGACACCGTGAGATTTGGTATCTCCGTGATTTGGCATCACATCCGTGACTATATGTCACCAGTGTTTTGGTAACACAATTGTGTCTTTGGACACCAGTGGTTTGGCACCACCAAAGGTGGTTTGGTACCACACGGGGTAGAAAAAGGCGTATGGATGGTTAGGTTGGGTGCATTTTAAACTTATGCACGTTAATTGGTTATAATTTGTGTATGTTGTTGCACTAAACCGGGAAGGGTTACACATTGAGTCTTGGTGACTCACCTTCTCCTTTAATTTTTCAGTGATTCGTAGATCGCGGGTGAGGAGCCTGATGGACTCGAGGTGGCCATGCAAAGGAGACTTTTAATAAATGAATTTTGGATTTTATTTATCTTTCTTTTAGGTTTATGTTGCTTATTTGTAATAAGGCCTCCTAGTATGATTTTATTATTGTTGCGTGTTTGAATGTTTAGTTTAAACTACTTGATGATGTTAAAACGGTTGCACATGTTTTCTCAAATTAAACGCAAAATGTTTTAAAGTACCATCGGGTACATTCGAAATTTTTAAACAACTCGACTCAACAAATATTTTAAGTTGGTTTTTAACAAAGAAAATTTAAATTGAAAGGTATTTCGACTAATTTCAAAATCGGTTTTAAAATGGTTTTCAAAATCTTTTCTCTGTAGCAAACCAAATTCGGTCATATTGTTTGGGCCGGGTTTGGGGTGTTACAAGCTTGCTAGTAAGTTCATCTTAGCCCCGTATTTAATATTCTTCGTATTTTTAAAGTTCTCGTATTATGAATTAGGTATTTTTAGCTATAAAGTGAGCTAAGATGCATGTTCAAAAATCTACCCATGAATGATATGCTTGTTAAATGATGTTTTATAGAAGTTTATGAGAGTTTGATGTTAGATAAACATCTTTTTCTAAGTGAATTTCATGAAAAATGAGCATAGGGACTAGTTTGTAAAAGTTATGAGATTGTTCATACATAGTAGAAATAGTGAGAATTGAGGATTGTCATAGTAGAGAAAATGAATCAGCTAAGCATAAAGTCTAAGAAAACTGAATGAGAATTATTTTACGAGTCTTGGGGCAAAAGTGCAAATATGAGAAAGTATAGGGGCAAAATAGTAATTTTTCCAAAATATGAGTAAAGAGTCAATTTAGTCAATGTGAGTATTAAATGATCTATTTATGACTATAGATCAAGAAAAATGAAGCCCGGATCAAAATCGAGGCAAGAACAAGGTCGAGGACTAAATTGCATACCTAGCTACATTTTGTATATTGAGGTAAGTTTGTATGATTTCTAAGCTTTATGATTTATATCATTGAATTGCTTAGTATAATGTACAATGTTATTATGAAAATGTTTAATGTTATGTTAAACAAAGAAATTAATGAGATCAAGCATGAGAAAGCCCCGATTGAAGTTGAATAGCTTAGGATACTCGATCTACCACATGAAACAAGAAAGTCCGTATAAGACCAAGCTGAGGCATTGCATCGGCAAGCAAGCAAGTTATCATGTAAGTCCAAGGCAAGCTTGGCATTGAGAAGTTATCATGCAAGTCCAAGGCAAGCTTGGCATTGAGAAGTTATCATGTAAGTCCAAGGCAAGCTTGGCATTGAGAAGTTATCATGTAAGTCCAAGGCAAGCTTGGCATTGAGAAGTTATCATGTAAGTCCAAGGCAAGCTTGGCATTGAGAAGTTATCATGTAAGTCCAAGGCAAGCTTGACATTGAGAAGTTATCATGTAAGTCCAAGGCAAGCTTGGCATTGAAAAGCTATCAAGAGAAAGAGATTTCAAGTAAGTCCAAGCTAAGGCTCGGCATTGACCAGTTCATGAGAAAAGATACCAAGTAATACCATGTCAAGATATGGCAATGGTAAGTTCCCAAGGGAACTCACGAGAAAGACTTCGTATAAGTCAATGTCAAGACATGGCCTCGAAACTAAGATGAGATTTAGTATCATCGGTTATTCATATAAATTCATCGGGCAAACGAGTTAAGCTCCATTGAGATAACAAGAAAGCTAAGTAAGCAAAGTTATTATTAAGTGAAAATGAGTATTATTCATGTTATGAATGATGAATTAGAAATTATGAGTATTATGTTCAAGTATGCTGATCAAAGTGATCAAGTGATACAGGTACTTTGTTTGCCTATCAAGTATGAGATTAGTAAGTTTCATGAGATATGTAAGAATCAAGTATGAGTAAGTAAGCTTTATAGCTGAATTTACGATACCATTATTTATATCAAATGGTCTATATTAAGTAAGAATGTTGCTATGTGCATTATGCAAACTTACTAAGCTAAACGCTTATGTCTTTCATTCTTTCTTTCTATGTAGTCCCGCCAAGCTAATATCGAGGATCACCGTCATCGGAGCTCGGAGCACACTATCAATCGCTATTTCGGTATAGCCAAGTTGTTTTATTAAGTATGGCATGTATAGGAAGCATTACATTTTGAGTAAATGTTTTAAGAAGAGCCAAAGTATAGGCTATTAAGTTTGTTATTCTTTTGTATATGGCTAAGTGATTGGCCAAGTGTGTATGTTTATAATTATCAATGAAGCATGTAGTATTATTCATGAATGATGTAGTATTGAGTTGTTGAAATGAGTATGAATTGGATCTTAATTTCGTGGTGGCAATTGTCTTGGTAAATAGCCTCTAGTGCTCCCACGGTTGGACACACGCGCGTGTGTCTAGGCCGTATCGTAACTGCACACCTTTGCATCTTAAGGCGAGAATATCAAGTTGTAGTACACGGTCTAAGTCCACGGGCATGCTATGGCCGTGTGAAATAAGTCGAGATATCAAGATATAGTACACGGTCTAAGTCCGCGGCGTGTCTTGGCCGTGGGCAAATTGGCGAATCTCGAGTTTTTAGGCACGGTGCGGGGGGACATGGGCGTGTATGTCTATCCACGGGCGTGTCTTATCTTACAGGGGCGTGTGACCCCTATTTCAAAGAAAAGTTTTTCGATTGGGTTCCGAAAGTTTATCAGCACGAGTTTAAGGCCTCGTAGGCCCATGAAATGTACGAGTTTTTTAAGAATGAGAAGTTTTAATTTCGAAACGAAATTTTATAGCCCGTAATGTCATGATTAATCAAGTTCAAGCATAGTAATGTCTTGTATCCTATCTAAGCCTCAGACTCGGGTATGGGGTGTTACATTTAGTGGTATCAGAGCTATGGTTTAGTCGGTTCTAGGACTAACATAGCACGAGCACGAGTCTAGCTATACATGCCATACCCAAGAATGTTTTTATAATGATAGTGTGACGACTCCTGACGACTTAAATTATGTTTATATGTATATAGTAAATGGATCCTGAAAGAGATATGGCGGATGATGTAGAAAGTAACGCGCCGGCTCCCGCTGAAGGGACGATGCCAAATGAGAACGAGAATAGATCCACTACGGTGAGTCAAGGATGAGGAGAAGAGGCTAGAGAAGCCTTCCTCCATATGATGAACACATGGTACACGGAGTTCGTTCGTACGAACCCGAATGCACAACCCTCCACCCCGCCTATTCCTCAACCTATCCCAAGGCCCCTCAAGTAATAGAGGTGGCAAGAGGAGTTAAGCCTCCAGCTTGATAGGATCAGAAACATGGGGCTGAAGAATTCGGGCTAGAAAAGATGACGATCCGGAAGAGCTGAATTACAGTTAGAAAATACCATCGTGGTATTTAATGAGTGTCATGTACACTGAAGAGTGCACGAAGTGCGTAGTTTCTCTTTTAAGAGATTCTCGCCTATCAATGGTGGAACACCTTGGTATCGTAGTCCCAAGAGAGAAGATCACGTGGGAATTTTTCCAAGAAGAGTTTAAGAAAAAGTATATCAGTCAAAGGTTTGTGGACCGTAAAAGGAAGGAATTCCTAGAATCAAACAAGGCAAGATGTCTCATGGCCGACTACGAGAGTGAGTTTGTAAGACTCAAAGAATACGCTAGAGAATGCGTGTCCACCAAGCCATCATGAGTAAAAGATTTGAATATGGACTAAATGAGGACATCAAACCGCTTGTTGTTTCCCTAGAATTGAAGGAATTTGTTGTGCTAGTCGAGAGGGCTTGTAAAGCCAAGAACTAGTAAAAGAGAAGAAGAAATCAAAATGGAGTCTCATGACTCTAGAAAGAGGCGATGGAACAAGTCATTCCAATTTTCATTCAAGAAGTCAAGAGATTTCCCTACCCGATCGACTACTTCCACTTGGATTTTCCAGAAGGATAAGAGTAAACAATATTCGGAAATAAAGCTCGGACTACTTGGGCCGCTAGTGTGGGAATGTTCGATCGATAGACTCGAATGCCCACATTGTGGCGCACGCCATTTAGGGAAATGCCGAGCACACGAAAATGCATGTTTCAGATGTGGTTCCCGGACCACTACATAAAAGATTGTCCAGAGATGATGAAAGAGGACGGAACTCGAACCCGAGATCCGGGAGTATGGTCGAGGAAGGCATGCAGAGAAACCCCGTAGTGGGGCAAGTGGAAGAGGTAACCTAGAGAGCGCAGGCCGCGAGACCGAGGGTAGGCGCGCCGCACGGACTTATGCCATTCGCGCTCGTGAAGAGGCATCTTCCCATGATGTTATCACGGGTACCTTCTCTCTTCATGATGTTAAAGTTATTGCTTTAATAGATCCCGGATCCACACACTCTTACATTTGCATGAAATTGGTATCTGGTATGAGTATGCCTGTAGAGTTTACAGAATTTGTGATTAAAGTGTCTAATCCTTTAAGCAAGAGTGTGTTAGTTGATGAAGTATGTAAAGATTGCCCATTAATGGTTAGAGGTCATTGTTTTAAAGCAAACCTTATGTTGCTACCATTTGACGAGTTTGACCTCATTCTCGATATGGACTGGTTGACTGCCCATTATGTAATAGTTAATTGTGGGAAAAAATACATTGAAATGAGATGTGAGGATGGGAACACCCTTCACATAGAATCAGATGAACAGAGTAGATTGTCAGAATTGATTTCTCACGTGACGGCACAGAGATACATGAGAAAGGGGTATGAAGCATATTTGGCCTTTGCGATGAATGAAAAAGAAACAGAGTTAAAGATTGAGTTAGTGCCAATAGTATGTGAGTACGTGAATGTGTTTCCCGAGGAATTGCCAGGACTACCACCAGTTAGAGAGTTGAGTTCAAAGATTGATCTAGCTCCGCATCTGTACCAATATCTATTACTCCTTACAGAATGGCTCCGACGGAGTTGAAGGAGCTGAAGTCGCAGTTACAAGAGTTGACAGATAAAGGCTTTGCAAGGTCAAGTTGTTCTCCCTGGGGTGCTCCGGTTTTATTTGTGAAAAAGAAAGATGGCACTATGAGATTGTGTATAGATTACCGTCAACTTAATAAAGTGACAGTAAAGAACAAGTACCCATTGCCTAGAATCGATGATTTGTTCGATCAATTGAAAGGATCCAATGTGTTCTCCAAAATAGACTTGATATTTGGGTACTACCAGCTACGAGTAAAAGAATCAGATGTGCCTAAAATAGCCTTCCGAACAAGGTATGGGCATTATGAATTTTTAGTCATGCCCTTTGGTTTGACCAATGCTCCGGCGGTATTCATGGACTTAATGAACCGCATGTTTAGACCATACCTTGACAAGTTTGTAGTCGTTTTCATTGACGACATACTGATTTATTCCCGAGATGAGAATGAGCATGCTGATCACCTACGGACAGTTTTACAGATTCTACAAAAAATAATTATATGCCAAGTCCAGTAAAAGCGAATTTTGGCTCAAGGAAGTAGGGTTTCTGGGACATATTGTCTCGAAAGAGGGAGTTCGAGTAGACCCCAGTAAGATTTCGGCTATAATAGATTGGAATCCACTGAAGAATATTTCTGAGATTAGAAGCTTTCTAGGCATAGCCGGCTATTATAGACGATTCGTCAAGGGGTTTTCTGTTATTGCAACCCCGATGACTAAATTGTTACAGAAAAATGTGAAATTTGAGTGGACTGAAAGATGCCAACAAAATTTTGGAACGCAATTTTATAGCCCGTAATGTCATGATTAAGCAAGTTCAAGCATAGTAATGTCTTGTATCCTGTCTGAGCCTCGAACTCGGGTATGGGGTGTTACAGGCTCGATTGTGGCTCCTCATGTGGGTGTGGTACATCGTCAGTAATGTCCTCAGGGTCCTCCTCCTCGGTGGTATGGGCTAGCTGATATTGGGCAGGATCGTACACGCGGCGTCGCTTGATCATCCTCATGTTTATCATCATCAAGATGCCTTGTGGAGACATCTGTCCTATCAAGGTAAGCGAGGCTGATTGTGCTGCGGTGTTAAGGAGACCAAAGTGTCTCGCGAGCCGTGTTACGTAAGGCCCCATGGAAATGACCCCCTTACGATGTCGCTCCGTCTGATGCTGAATGGCCAGAGCGATGAAGTAGGCAAGGTCAAAGATATGTCCATTCGCCATGCACCAAAGGAAGTAGATGTCATGAGTGTTAACTACCCGGGTGCTCTCTCGCATTCCCATCAATGTATGAGCCAAGATGGTGTGTAAGTAACTCAAAGATGGGGCGAGAGCTGTCGCCTTGGAGCGACTAGGGTCATAAGTGGCCGCGGCGGGGGCTATGTTATACCAACATCTCACAGGGGAGTTGTAGATGTGGCGATGGAGTTTCGCAAGATCATTTTCCCTCATAAACTCATCCGTGTAGAGGCCCAGAGCAACTCCAAATTCGGGGACACTCATCTCGCGAACCAAACCACCTAGGCGAAATTGGATGGTGCCTGGGTCGTCATGATTCGTCATTACCACCTGTAAGTGAAAAGTGGAGCAAAGCTCTAGCATTAGTTTGAGGTAGGTGGGCTCGACAATACCGAAAAACCGCTCCCAAGGGTCCGTATCAGCAAGTTGTACTTGTTCTAGAGCGTCCCAGTCGATACATCGGCCTTGACTGAGAGGTGTTGCCTGTAGAATTTGAAAAAGTTCCTCTTGAGCTCCCGGAGGAAACCGTAAAAATGGGTGTCTCGCTTCGGCCGATGCACTTACGGATGACGAGCCGGGTCCCTTTCATTTTTTAGAACTAGGGGCTGCAGTTTTCTTGCCTCGGGAAGATGCCATTATGGTCCTGAAAATAACAGATATTCATCGATTCAAGTAATATTTCAGCCAAGACATATTGTATAACTTTTATTAGCATAAATACTAATCGCTATTACTTAAACAAGGACTAAATGAATTAACAATCTAATAGTGAGTATAACTAATATTAAGTAATAGAGATAAACTAACTAGAAACTAAACAAAATTCTTATGATAATATAGTTCAATGAAGTGAAATGTAAAATGTAAAATGTGAAAAGGAGAGGTGACCGGTGGAGTTTTTGGAGAGAAACGGCGCGGTTGAGGTGGTGGTCGGAGCATGAGCTTGGTGGTGGCGCGCGGGTGTGGGAGGGTGGGGCTGTGGCATCTGCGCACGGGCATGGACTGTGTTTGTATGTGGATGAGAAAGATAAAGAGAGAGAAGGGAGAAGGGAATAAGGGGAAGTGAAGGGAGGAGAGGGGAGAGGGTGCTGGTGGCCGGAATGGGGAGGGAAAGAGGATTTGGGGATGCTTGGAGGAAACGGCTAGGGTTGGGGATTGGGGACGAAGATGAATAGGAGGGGCTTTAAATAGGAAATCGACCACACGGGCTGAGGCCACGCCCATGTTCTATTTTTTTGGGTCGTGTGAATCAGGAATTTTGAATTTAGGCGCGTCTGAATTGTGTCACACGCCCGTGTTACATGGGCGTGTTACACCCCAAGGCCATTTTGCACGCCCGTGTATTGTCTCGTTCGCTTCTCCCACGCTCGTGTAAATGGTCCCACGCCCGTGTTCTTAAGTTAGTGTCGTCCACGGCTTTAGAGCATGGGCGTGTTTCACGACCGTGTCCTTTACTCAGTGTTGGCCACGGGTTAGATGCACAGGAGTGTCCCACGCCCGTGTTCCTTAGTCAGGTTCGACCACGGCCGTGTCGTCTAGTCAAAGCCCGTGGCCTGGAAAACTCTCTCATATCTCTAAAATCTTCACCATTATAAATTTTTGGTCGCTAACCATTTACCTTGAATGTGCCATGAGTTGGATGAGTTACCTCGATTGTGCCGTAGGGAAAAATAGTTTTGATCACAAATGGACCTGACCATCTTGATTTTAGCTTTCCAGGAAACAATTTGAGCCTTGAATTATATAGCAAGACTAAGTCTCCTACTTTGAATTGCTTTGATTGCTTTAAACGAGAATCATGGCGTCTCTTTGTTGCCTCCTTATATAGTCGCGAGTTCTCATAGGCATTAGCTCGCCATTCATCTAGCTCGTTCAACTGCATCATCCTCTTCTCCCCTGCGGTTTTAAGATCATAGTTTAAGAATTTTATAGCCCAAAAAGCTTTGTGCTCTAACTCAAATGGTAGATGACAACTTTTTCCGTAGACAAGTTTGTATGGGGATGTCCCTATGGGGGTTTTAAACACTGTTCTATAGGCCCATAAAGCATCGTCTACTTTTAATGCCCAATCTTTCCTGTTTGATTCTACTGTTTTCTCTAGAATACGCTTAAGCTCTCGATTTGCTACTTCCACTTGCCCACTGGTTTGAGGGTGATAAGGGGTAGCTGTCCTGTGGTGTACTCCGTATTTTTTTAAGACTTTATCAAATTGAGTATTACAAAAATGAGTACCCCTATCACTAATAATTGCTCTGGGTGTTCCGAATCGAGAGAAAAGTTTCTTAAGAAACCTCACTACTACTCTAGGATCATTAGTAGGTAAAGCTTGAGCTTCCACCCATTTTGGCATGTAATCCACTGCTACTAAGATGTATTTATTTCCAAATGAACTAGAAAATGGTCCCATAAATTCAATACCCCATACATCGAATATTTCACATGATAACATATACGTTTGAGGCATTTCATCGCGTTTAGAGATATTACCTGTTCTTTGTCATTTATCACATGAAGCAACATACCTGTTGGCATCTTTACACGGAGTTGGCCAATAAAAACCTGATTCGAGTGTTTTATGTGTTGTCTTAATCCCGCTGTAATGTCCTCCTGAAGGTCCTGAGTGGCAATGTTCTAGGATTTTGCTTGCTTCTACCTTTGTAACACATCTCTGAATTACTTGATCTACACATATACGGAAAAGAAAAGGGTCCTCCCAAAAATAGTTTTTCACATCGGCAAAGAATCGCTTCTTTTGATGATGTGTTAACCTTTTTGGTAGGATGTTAGAAGCTAAATAATTCGCAATATCTGCAAACCAAGGTATCTAGGAGTCGATTATAGCAAAGAGTTGTTCTTCAGGAAACGAGTCGTTTATCTCACTCTCGTCGAGTTCTTTGATATGTGGATTTTCAAGCCTAGAAAGATGATTTGCTGCAAGATTTTCAGCTCCTTTCTTATCCTGAATTTCCAAATCAAATTCCTGTAAGAGTAAAATACATCTTATTAGTCGAGGTTTTGCATCGAATTTAGTCAAAATATAACGAAGAGCTGAATGGTCAGTGTAAACGACAACTTTAGATAGTATCAAATATTGTCTAAATTTATCAAATGCAAAAACCACAACTAGCAATTCTTTTTCTGTGGTGGTGTAATTTTCTTGTGCAGCAGTTAATGTCTTGCTAGCGTAATAGATCGGCTAAAAGTGCTTGTCTCTTCGCTGTCCCAAAACTGCACCTACTGCAAAATCACTCGCATCACACATTAATTCAAAGGGTAAATTCCAATCAGGTGCAATTATAATTGGAGCATTTATTAATTTATCTTTGAGGATATTAAATGCATCTAAACATTCCTGATCAAAATTGAAAGTTACATCTTTTTTTAGTAATTTTGTTAAAGGCTTAGCTATTTTAGAAAAATCCTTAATAAATCTTCTATAAAATCCAGCATGTTCTAAAAAGCTTCTAATAGCCTTAACTGAACTAGGAGGAGGTAATTTTTCTATGGTTTCGACCTTTTCTTTGTCTACCTCAATTCCTTTACTAGAAATTTTATGTCCTAACACAATCCCTTCTCGAACCATAAAGTGACATTTTTCCCAATTTAAAACAAGGTTCGTTTCCTCACATCTCATTAGAACTCGTTTTAAATTTTTAAGGCAAAGATGGAAAGAATTACCGAATACAAAAAGTCGCCCATAAATACCTCCATAATGTCTTCCACAAGTTCACAAAGATGGCTAGCATGCAGTACTGAAAAGTAGCAGGAGCATTACATAATCCAAAAGGCATTCTACGATAAGCAAACGCACTGTATGGACATGTAAATGTTGTCTTTTCTTGATCCTCGTGGGCTATTGGAATTTCAAGTAGCCGGAGAGTCCGTCCAGAAGCAATAGTACATATGCCCGGATAATCTTTCTAACATTTGATCAATAAAGGGTAAAGGAAAGTGGTCTTTTACGTGGCATCGCTCAACTTTCTATAGTCAATACGGACTCTCCAACCTTGTGGATCGTTCTTGTAGGAATCAATTCATTCTTTTCGTTAGCTACAAATGTCATGCCTCATTTCTTTGGAACGACCTACAGGACTTACCCAAGTATCGCTGAAATAGGATAAATTATTCCAAAGATCTAGAAGTTTAATTACCTCAGGTTTAACAACTTCTTTCATGTTGGGATTCAATCGTCTTTGAGGTTGCACACATGGTTTATACTCATCTTCCATTAAAATTTTGTGGGTGCAAAACGATGGGCTTATTCCTTTAATGTCAGAAATTTTCCAAGCTATGGCTCTTTTATGTTCCTTTAGTACCTGTAGCAACTCGTCTTTCTCTTTGGGTTCCAGTTCTGAAGAGATAATTACTGGTAGAGTAGAATTATCCCCAAGAAATGCATATTCTAAGTGATTTGGTAACTATTTTAATTCCAATTTTGGTGGCTCATCGATGGAGAGTTTTTGTTTTAGTTCGTCGTTGATTTCAATGCCCTCTTCTTTCTTTTGTCTAGAGGTAGATGTATTCAACTCATCGGTATTATCATCTTCCCCCTCACCTTGGGTAAGACACAGTTCCATCGTGTCGTCATGTATGATTTCCTGCAAGGAATCTTGAATAAAATGATCAATGGTATCAATAAAATAACAGGAATCATCTTGTTCCCTAGAATATCGCATAGCATCGTAAATTTGAAAAACAATTTCCTCGCCGCCTACCCTTAGCGCAAGTTTACCATTACCTACATCAATAACAACCCTAGCAGTAGCTAAAAAGGGGCGCCCTAAAATTAAAGGCACATCAACGTCCTCATCCATGTCAAGCACAACAAAATCAACAGGGAATATAAATTTATCAACTTTTACCAGAATATCTTCAATAACTCCCCTAGGATATTTAGTAGATCTTTCAGCTAACTGAATACTCATCCTAGTGGGTTTTGGTTCCCCAAGACCAAGTTGCTTAAACATTTTATAAGGCATTAAATTAACACTGGCCCCTAAATCAGCTAGTGCTTTTTCAATGTTTAAACTACCAATTAAACAGGGAATAGTGAAACTTCCTGGATCTTTCAATTTGGTTGGTAGCTTGTTTTGGAGGATGGCTGAACATTCTTCATTAAGTTCCACTGTTGATATCTCTTCAAACTTCCTTTTATTTGTTAGAAGCTCTTTTAGTAATTTTGCGTACGTTGGCATCTGCGAAATAGCTTCAATAAAAGGTAAGTTGATATGTAACTGTTTAAAAAGTTCAAGAAATTTACCGTATTGTGCGTCTAAGCGATCTTTCCTCAACCTTGCCAGATATGGGATTGGTGGCTTAAATTCTTCCCGTACCGGTGTTACATTCTCGATGTCCTTACTTTTCTCCTTATTAGTTTCTTGAGGCATCTTCTTTTCTACTTCAACCAATTCCTTCCCACTCCTTAATGTTATTGCCTTTACTTGTTCTTATGGTTTAGGTTCGGTATTATTCAGTAAATGACCTGATTGCCTTTCGAAAACTAACTTGGTCAGCTGACTTAGTTGATTTTTAAGCCCTTGAATTAATGTTTGCTGATTATTCAACATCGTTTCGGTATTCTGAAAATGAATTTCTGACGCTGAAATAAATCTTGCTAGCATATCCTTAAGATTTGGCTTCTTTTCCTGTGGGTAAGGCTGTTGTTGGAAGTTTGGAAGGAGTTGTTGTCTCTAATTTCCTTGCCCACCCCATGAAAAATTGGGGTGGTTCCTCCAACCTGGATTATAGGTATTACTATAAGGGTTATTTTGAAGTTTAAAATTATTACCCATATAGTTCATCTGCTCGCTTTTTACGCCAGGGTTGTAGGGTGGGTATTCCATATTGTTCGACCCTCCATTTGTATCACACTACATTGCTAGATGTACCTGTGAAGAACCATACAAACCATCAATCTTTTTATTTAAGAGTTCTACCTGGTTTGATAGCATAGTTACTGCGTCGAGGTTGAAAACACTAGCGGCTTTTGTTGGCCTTGTCCTCGTGACTTGCCACTAATAATTATTCAGTGACATCTCTTTAATAAACTCGTAGGCAGCCTCAGGTGTTTTGTTATTCAAGGTTCTGCCGGTGGCTGAATCAATCAACTGCCTGGTTGAAGGGTTTACACCATTGTAAAAGGTTTGGACCTATAGCCACAAGGGTAATCCATGGTGTGGGCACCTTCTCAATAGGTCTTTGTATCTCTCCCATGCATCATAAAGTGTCTCTAAATCCATCTGCACAAAAGAAAAGATATCATTCCTCAACTTAGCCGTTTTAGCTGGCGAAAAATATTTTAATAAAAAATTTTCGGTCATTTGCTCCCATGTAGTGATTGATCCTCGTGGAAGAGAATTTAACCACTGTTTAGCTTTATTCCTCAAAGAAAAGGGAAATAACCGAAGACGGATGGCATCATCAGAAACGCCATTTATTTTGAAAGTATCACAAAATTCTAGGAAATTCGCCAAGTGATTATTTGGATCTTCATCCTGCAAACCATCAAACTGAACAAACTGTTGTATCATCTGTATAGTGTTAGGTTTCAATTTAAAATTATTTGCAGCAATAGCAGGTCTAACAATACTTGACTCAGTTCCTGTTAAATTAGGTTTAGCATAATCATACATAGTTCAAGGAGAATGATTTTCGGCCACCTCTGGAGGTAGCAGATTATTCTCAGCCATCTCTTCGGTGGTTTTAGATTCGTCTTCTTGCTCTTCTTCTATGTAATTTAAGCTTCACCTTATTTCTCTACGATTTCTGCGAACGGTACCTTCAATATCACTGTCGTAAATTAAGGGTCCTATCAGGTTCCTTCTAGTCATAAACTAGAGGTACCTGCTAGGAACAAATAAAAGAAAGAATATTAGCAAAGTTAAAAACAAAGTAAAAGTAAATTGCAAAAAATAAAAATGGCTAAAGTAATAAAAATTGAGCGTTCTTAATATTTTAGTTCCCCGACAACGGCGCCAAAAACTTGATCGTGTGTCAGAGTCTTAAAAATTTATATAACGAATGATCTATCCTAGAAACTAACTGTGACAACGATTGAGGCAAGTGCACCTATCGAATAGTAGTATAGTTTAGTGGCAAGACCGGAATGTCGAACCCAAAGGGACCAAAAGTACTAATACTAACTTTATTTCTATTATTTAACCTAAGATTTAAGAGATTTATTGTTTAATTTAAAATTAATTAACTACTAAGCTAAAGATGCTAAGACAAAGAGAATGAATTGGGGAAATACTTGTGGGAAAAGCCAATTGATTAAGACAATACCCAAGGAGGAATCCACCTAGACTTCACTTCTTATTTAACTCTGAACCAGACGATTTATTCACTTGACCTGATCCGTAGGATTCCCTAATTCATATTAATACCTCTCTCGAGGCTACTAACGTCTAACCCTAGGTTGATTAATTGAAATCTCTTTCTAATTAAAACCCCTAGAATTGCATTAACTCGATCTATGGACTCCCATATTAGGTTTGACCCTAATCCAGCAGATTTTCGTCATCCTATCTCTAGGGTTGCGATCATCTCCGCTTAATTACGCTAGATCTACTCTTAGACAGGGTCTATTCCTCCTCTGCCTAAGCACATCAATACTTGAATCAATATCCTGAAATATCAAAGCAAGAATTAAGAACATATAATTAAGAACAAATCAAGTATTTATCATATAGTTCAGAAAACAATAACAAGATCCGTCTTAGGTTTCATCCCCCTCAGGTATTTGAGGGGTTTAGTTCATAATCATAAAAGAATACATCTCAGAAGAAAATATAAAACAAAACATAAGAGAACCCTAAAACCCCCTAAAGGAATTGAAGGAGAGATCCTCCGTCTTGAGTATGATTTTGGCTTCTTGAGATGAATCAACTGACTTTCTTCGACTAAATCCCACAATTCTGACCTCTCTGGCTTGGCTCCTTGGCCTAGCTGGACGCCCCCTTGAAGGTTGGCCTCTAGGGTGTTTATATAGGCTTTTGGAATGGCTTTCTTTACCTCTAAGTACCCTAATCCGAATAAAACTCTTCTTTGCGACGGCAGGGACACGCCCATGGTACACGCCCGTGTAAGTCGAGTTGTAGGCCGTGGTCGAGCCTGCTAAAGGGGCACGGCCGTGTGGCTTGGGCCCAGGCCGTGTGGATTTTTACTTTGGCCCATTTGGTCCGTTTTTAGCCAGTTTCTCGTCATTTTCATCCTCCTATGCTTTCTTAAGTATAAAACATGAAATTAAAGGATTAGGAGTATCAAATTCCACAATTCAAGGGATAAATCATCCAAAAGTACGTTAAATGTAGGATTAAAATATGTATATAATACGGTTTATCACCCCTATATCGAGATTTGATTTGATCGGTTACTTAACTATTTTTTTATTTCAGTTGTTAAATTTTATCTTATTATTATTATATGTGATTTGTTCTTAAAAAAAAACGAAGTATATTCATTATTAGTTCTATGTTATTTGAGCTTAAACTGTTAATTTCATTATCTTTAGAAGAAGCTCATGTTATTAGTATTAAGTTTCCAATTGATGTAATTATTCAGTATTAGTACAACTTTCTAGTTAGGTAATTTATCAATTCAGTCTCGATACTAACCCTCTAATTCAGCCTTTATCCACACCTTTAACCCAAGCCCCGTTACAACCCATAAAAGACCTTTTGATTTGTGTATCATATCATTTTACAGTGGTGGAGATTTGATTTTCATGCAAGCCTATGGAATTAACTTTTCATGTTCGACTTCTGAGTCCTTATTTTTTAACCTTAAACACTTTGAGTGATTTGAGTGAACCTTTAGTGAGGATGTCAATTTTTGTTGATTTTGAATTAAAGGTAATTAGTTAGGTAAGGGGAAACACCTATTTTTCGTACTACAAAAACTATGACTTTGGCTGTTTGAATCTTTAGGAACCTTCTGGTTAAATCATCCATGTATGAATTACCTACGAATTATGATGAAACATTGTTGATGAAGGTTATGAATTGAGGAAATTCTATTTTAATTGTGAGTTGAGAATTTTGCTTGAGGACAAGCAAAAGCTTAAGTGTGGGGGTATTTGATAAACCGTAATATATACATATTTTAATCCCGCATTTAGCATACTTTTGGATGATTTATCCCTTGAATTGTGGAATCACACTCAAGACGGAAGATTTTTCCTTCAATTTCCTTCAGGGCGTTTTAGGGTTTTTCTTATGTTTTGTTATTTTCTTTCTTCTAAGATGTATTCTTTATTATTCATGAACTAAACCCCTCAAATACCTGAGGGGGATGAAACCTAAGACGGATCTTGTTATTGTTTTCTGAACTATATGATAAATACTTGATTTGTTCTTAATTATATGTTCTTAATTCTTGTTTTGATATTTCAGGATATTGATTCAAGTATTGATGTGCTTAGGCAGAGGAGGAATAGACCCTATCTAAGAGTAGATCTAGCATAATTAAGCGGAGTTGATCGCAACCCTAGAGATAGGATGACGAAAATATGTCGGATTAGGGTCAAACCTAATATGGGAGTCCATAGATCGAGTTAATACAATTCTAGGGGTTTTAATTAGAAAGAGATTTCAATTAATCAACCTAGGGTTAGACGTTAGTAGCCTCGAGAGAGGTATTAATATAAATTAGGGAATCCTACGGATCAAGTCAAGTGAATAAATCGTCTGGTTAAGAGTTAGATAACAAGTGAAGTCTAGGTGGATTCTTCCTTGGATATTGTCTTAATCAATTGGTTGTTCCCACAAGTATTTCCCCAATTCATTCTCTTTGTCTTAGCATCTTTAGCTTAGTAATTAGTTAATTTTAAATTAAACAATAATCCACTTTAAATCTTAGGCTAAATAATAGAAAGAAAGTTAGTATTAGTACTTTTGGTTCCTTTGGGTTTGACATTCCGGTCTTGCCATTAAACTATACTACCGTTCGATAGGTGCGCTTGCCTCAATCGTTGTCACAGTTAGTTTCTAGGCTAGATCATTCGTTATATAAATTTTTAAGACTCTGACACACGATCATCACCCTAAGCAGTAGTGGAACAAGATCGAACGGCAAATATTGTCTCCCTAAGAAGTAGTGGAACAGATTTAAGCCACCAATCCTATCTCCCTGACCAGCAGTGGAATAGGTTGAAGATTTTAGATCTTGTCACCCTAAGTAGTAGTGGAACAAGATCGAATGGCAAATCTTGTCTCCCTAAGCAAGAGTGGAACAGATTTAAGCCACCAGTCCTATCTCTATGACCAGCAGTGGAATAGGTCGAAGATTGTAGATCTTGTCACCCTAAGTAGTAGTGGAACAAGATCGAACGGCAAATCTTGTCTCCCTAAGCAGTAGTGAAACAAATTTAAGCCACCAGCCCTATCTTCCTGACCAGCAGTGGAATAGGTCGAAGATTGTAGATCTTGTCACCCTAAGCAGTAGTGGACCAAGATCGAACGGAAAATCTTGTCTCCCTAAGCAGTAGTGGAACAAATTTAAGTCACTAGCCTTATCTCCCTGAAGCGGCAGTGGAGTATACTGAAGATTACAGATCTTGTCTCCCGAAGCAGTAGTGGAGCAGATTGAAGACGGCAAATCTTATCTCCATGAAACAGCGGAGTAGATTTAAGCCATCAGCCTTATCTCCCTGAAGCGGGAGTGGAATAGACTGAAGATTGTAGATCTTATCTCCATGAAGTAGTAATGGAGCAGATCGAAAACGACGAATCTTATCTCCATGAAGCAGCAGAGTAGATTTAAGCCACCAAGCTCGTCTCCTCGAAGATACAGCGGAGCAGGTTGAAATTACCAGTTTTCATTTCCTTAAAGTTTCAGTAGAGAAGATTGAAGCTACAAATCTCTTCTCCCTAAATTCTTATCCCTTTGAGGTTCCAACGGAGTAGGTCGAAGCTACGAATCCTTTCTCCCTGAAATCCTCATTTCCTTGAAGTTTCAGTAGAGAAGATCGAAGCTACAAATCTCTTCTCTCTAAATTCTTATATCCTTGAAGTTCCAGTGTAGTAGATCGAAGCTACAAATCTCTTCTCCCTAAAATTACATTCGAGCAGATTGAAGCCAGCAAACCTTATCTCCCTAAAGTTACAGTGGAGCAGGTTGAAATTACCAATTCTTATCTCGTTGAAGTTCCAGTGGAGTAGATCGAAGCTACAAATATCTTCTCCCTGAAATTATATTCGAGCAGATCGAAACACCAATTCCTATACTTCTGAAGTTGCAGTGGGTTAGAGCGAGGTTACTTGAAGAAGAAAAGAAGCGCCGTAACTTAGCAAGATCGGGCAAAATTGGTCTTTTTAAAGTCTTTGCTCCATTCTCGTTACACGACAACGAGCAAAGATGGCAGCTGTACAGCCCAATTATTGCCCGGGCCCAAAATAAACCAAAAAAACACAAAATCAGAAAGCCCAATTACAACCAAAACATTGGCCCGAGTACAGTTTTTTTAGCCCAATTACAAATGGCCCAATTGGCCCAAACACTAAATTTTTTCAGAAAAAAACTAGGGTTTTCGAAACCCTAGCGCCGCAACCTCCTCTGACCTCCGTACACTGCCCATGTGCCTCTGCCACCACTATGACATGCAAACAGAGAAAAAGAAGCAGACAACAGAAGCAAAAGAAATATTGTATTGTTTTTTCATTCGGCTATATAAGCCTAACCAAAAACACTTGTAAAGGAGATTTTTTGAAAAAAAAACAGAGAAAAAACACACAAAAACAGATATCAAATACAAAAAAAAAAAGAGAAAGATTCAATAGAAAGAAAAAAGGTTGCACTTCGCTTCATTTATTTGAGTTTTTTTATCTGCTTAATTTTATTTTTTATTTATTTTAAAAAAAAAAAGACGAAAATATAAAGGTGTCGAAATCACCTGGTTATGTGCTTCGTGCCCCGTCGGAGGCCCCCTCCGTCCGCGAAAGTCGGTGAGTCCTTCGGGACTCTATTTGACGCTCAAAAAAGGGGTGAAGAAGTCAGAACTAAATACGGCAATTTTAAAGGCCTTTTTTTGGGGTGTTAGGCTTTAAGGTCTGTCCTAGGTCTAAAAATGAAGGAAATCGACCGGAAAAGGGATTCTTTTAGGACCTCCGGCCGCCGCACACGGTGGCAAACCGGCGACGGCGCAAGAGGGTCTCCAAACCCTAGCAGAGGAAAAGTGAAGCCCCTTTGTTTTTAAAAAAAAAACCACAACAGAAAATAAAAAAAAAAGAGAAAAATCTGCTTTTATAAAGAGCCCAAAATGGCGTCGTTTAGGGCCTGAGTCAGTGGCCCCAAAACGGCGCCGTATGGGGCTGACCCGCGTGCGACCCGACCCAGGGGTGGGAGATCCGCATGTTTTATAACCTTAGGGTTATTTATTCAACTGATCCTTCCGCTTTTAAAGTTGCTTTCAATAGGTCCGCACTTTACTTCATGATTTTGGCCACTTAATTTTACATTGGTTTCAATTTGGTCCTCGTTGAAATGTTGCATTTTGGAGGGTAGGAATATTTCTCTGTTTAGTCCCTCCTTGTTATTCGCGCACTACAATCTGGTCCTCTACTTTATTTTATTCCCGATTTTACCCTTAAACTCTGTTTAAATTTCAAATTAATCCTAGACTTTTGCCTTAGTACGATTTAGGCCCTTAATTTCATTTTAGTTTCTATTTAATCCTCATTTCAATCCCACCACTCTTGAATTTATTTTCTACATGTTATTTTTTTGTTATTTATTTATTTCTATATCGTTTTCTTTTATTATTACCTTTATTATTATTTAGCTTATTTATTTGTTGTTCTTTTTTTATTTATTTTATTTTTGTTTATTTTTTTTTAAATTGATTTATTTCTATTTAATGTACATTATAGTTTTATCACATTTTTACTTTTATTATTATTATTTAATATTTCTATTCTGATTTTTTGTTACTATTTATTATTATTGTTAATATTATTCATTTATTTTTACTTATTTTTATTTTTATTCTTTTACTATTATTATTTGTTTATTATTATTACTATTTATTATTACCATTATTATTATTGTTATTACTATTACTATTACTATTATTATTTTCTTTACTATTATTATTATTATTAATTTTAGTATTACTATTGTTATTTTCACTATTGTTATTATTCATTTTAATATTACTACTATTATTTTCACTATTATTATTATTAATATTATTATTACTATTATTATATATATTATTACTATTACTTTCCTTATTATTATTGAATTAATGTTATTATTACTATTATTTTATTATTTTTAAACTGTTGTACATAATATGTATCTATTTGTTGATTTGCTATTAGCTTTTATTTTTGTTATTATTTTCTTTTATCTTATTCGTTTGTTTATTTATTTGCTTTTTTTTTTTACCTATTATTTCATCTGGATTGTTTGTCTTGGCCTTTATCTTATTGCGTTTTATTCTTGCCTTTATTATTATTTATATTATTGTCCTCACTTTTATTCTATTACGCATATCGTATTATAATTCATTTTCCATTTTATTACGATCGCATTACATTTTATCCGATTTTTGAAATAAGCAAATACCCCGCGTTCTAAGGTTCGAAAGAAATCGTACCCTAACTTATTGGGTTTCGATTTTTCCCATCGAGTCTAAAGAACCTATTATTTTCTTTTTAAAATCGAAGGATAAAAATTAAATAAAAACTTATTCTCGAGAATTCAAAATTGTCGTGTCCTAACTCACTGGATGTGACGTTTTTTATTTCGGGATAAGGATTTCTCAAAAAAAGGCAATATTTTGTGTTTGGAAATTCGAGAAATCGTGCCCTAACGTGCTGGGTATCGTTTTTCCGTTTGACCTAATAACCAAATATCCTTTTAAAATTTTGTCCATGTTTTCTTAAAAACAAGGCAATATTTCCTGTTTGGAAATTCGAGAAATCGTACCCTAACGTGTTGGGTTTCAGTTTTTCGCTTGTCCAAATAATTGAATATCCTTATAAAAATTTCAATGCATGAGTTTTGGGAATCATGAGGTGATCTTGGATTCGAGGATTCAAATTATCGTATCCTAACGTGCTGGATGTGATATTTTATTCCTTCGGAGCAAGAGAATCTTAATATCCAATTCAAGTATATTCAAATATTTTTAAAAGAGATTGCATCTTAAAATCTTTTCAAATTTTCAACATTAGGGCATTAATTAGTCAATTAGGTACCAATTTTGGGCGTTGCGAGAGTGCTAATCCTTCCTCGTACGTAACCGACTTCCGAACCTGTTTTCTTGAATTTCATAGGCCAAAATTAATATTTTAATAAAATAAAATGCTTTATAGGTGATCCGATCACACCTAAATAAAAAGGATTGGTGGCGGCTCTGTGTTTCGTTTTTAAGTCGATCCTCGTTTTTCAAAATAAAAAATGGTTTCAACAACTATCATGTGACATCGCCAGATTCGGCCATAACGTCTAAGCCGGATTTGGGGTGTTACATTATATTTTTATAATTTATTTGGTAGAATTGCAAAATATGGAAAGGGATGGAAAAAATAAGGGTTTGAACTTTGAAACTTAGGTGGCAGGAGTCATAATCATTACTTGTTCAAAACTATTTGGAAGTTACATACGATGACATTTAAATTTTATAGAAGTATTCATCTCATTATTTTTAATGCTTTAAGACATAGACGATAAATAAATTTAAAAGAGATTCTAATTAAAAACAATAGGAAAGATTATTCTATTTAAAATATGCTTAACCCAAAAAATTAATAATAAAAATAATTAGATAGTTTATAAACATAATAAGAAATTAATAATGTAATAATATTATAGCATTTTGTTTTTTAGTAACGTCGTGAAATTACTTATTAAATTTTATTAAAAGAAATAAATTAGTTAAAAGTAACCTTTTGTAAATTAGGTTTTGTGTAACACTCAAATATTTACATATAACAAAATAAAAATTATAAATTATAAATAAAAATACATTTATGTACAAATTTAATACTGAATAAGAAAAAGTTACATCTATTTTGTACTAAACATAAAAAAAAAAAAAAATCATGTTAATATATAAATTTATCCTTTCTAGAACAAAAATATGATGGAAGTTAAAATGTTGTATACAATATTTCTTTTATTTTCTTACTAATTTTTTTTCCATATTAACATTTAATTACATATGTTTTCGTTTTAAAAAAATAAATTAAACCCCATTTAACTTTAAGTATTTATATAATATTAAACTACTTTGTAATAATGTTGTGAAATTAATTTTTAATAAATAAATTAGTTTGAAATGATTAATTGTAAATTAATTATCTCCAAATGTTATATATATTATTATTTTTATTTAACATTAAAAATATTATAAATAAAAACACTATTTATGAATATCGTAAAATCAACCTCGTAACGTCGAATCATATTCCTAATATTATATATAAAAAAAAGTTAAAATTAAAATTGAATGATTAATATTTTAAACTTCTATGATACATACCCTCCATTAATGCTTCTCGACTTGGAAGGTGATTTTTAACTTCTAAATCAAAATCAAATTAATTTAATTATTATTTCGAGCTAAACCTGCTCATAGGTCAGGTTATTCGTTTAGGTTCGAAGGTCTGTCTAAAATTTGAGAAGGTTTGAGCAAAAATATTAAGCCTAAAAAATATGTTTGGTCAAAAAGAAATAGATTTGTTTAAAATATGAATCGGGCCCGACCCGACCTGTTTTTTAGTTTATAATACTTTATATTATTTATTTTTATATATTGTGTAATTTATAACATATTAAAAAATAAACTTATACTAAATATATAATACTACTCTAATTAAACATTAAAATAATGTTAAAGATTACTATATAAAATATTTCAATAAATAAAAAATATATAAAATTATTAATTATTAAATATTAAAATAATATAATATAAATATTTTTAAAATTTAAAAAATTAATATGGGTGAGTCTAAAATAGGCTTGAATAAGCTTTTTGTAAATATAGGTAATTTTGGACAAAACTTTAAGCCCATATTTTATATTGGGTCGGACTTAGACAAATATAACGTATGTTAATATTATGCTTAGACTAGACCTAAACTCGACCTATAAGATTTTTACTTGGAGTAAATTTAATAAAAATCGAATTGAAATAAACTAAATGCTGTAATTGAATTCGATTCTTTATTGTTCCCTTTATTTTCTCATCCCTTTCTTTTACAAAGCAGAAGAAATTGAATTTGATTTACTCTTTTTACCCTTCACTTGCCTGGTGCTTCAACATGTCTAATTCCTTAGCAAACCTTTCCATCGCCGAGTGGCAAACAAACCGATGCCACTCTTCCAACTTCTCATTTCTTATTCTTGGTTGGCATTAAAAGCTTATCACCCCAACCGCTATCGGTGGCCCCGCAAACATTGCCTTACCCCATCCGAAAAATCGGCATCTTCAAGTTTGATTTTTGTTAAATTTGATATAATGTACGTCTGGTAACATTCGAGAAATGGATTCATTTACCACTGAGCCACCATTAAAGCTGCCACGGATTTCACATATTCCTCTGTCACACTTGCTTTCGCTTGTTTTATTAATTCCACTCGCATACCCTAATGGTTTCTCACGGAGACTTTTAAGCGTTGTTATTGTTTCTTTGAAGAAGACAATCAGAATAATACCCTAACCCGTAACCGACGCCGGACTAGGGTTAGGAGCGTTCTTCGACAGATCGAAACTTACATAACATTTCATACATTACATTCATCATTAACAATCATAGTGTCCCTTAGATGAGTCATCAAGACCCTAAGCATGCATATAAACCAAGTTGGGACTAAACTGAAACACATACAGAATCTCATGGAAAAATTTAAACTTTTCTAAAATACAGGGGAGACATGCCCGTGGGAGGAGACCGTGTGCCCTCCACAGCTTCTAGACACCCACGTGTGTCCATCCGTGTCTATATACTGACTATATCAACACGGTCACTAGGCACGCCCGTGTGCCATGGTCGTGTGCTACTAGGCCATATACTGACTTCCCCACCACGGCCACCAAGCACGCCCGTGTGCCATGGCCGTGTGCTCTTAGCTAGCTACTGACTTGCACACCACGGCTAGCTGACACCCCCGTGTCGAGGCCGTGTGCTACTAAGCTACATTCTGCCAATTCACCCACGGTCTTTAGGCACGCCTGTGTGCCACAATCGTGTAACATTATAGGCCATTTACAAGGCCAAAATGCCACCCATAAGGGTCAACCTACAAGCAACATATATCATCCCATTTCATTCACATATAACCACCAAAATATACCAAATAGCCATCCCAAATCATGCATATTTGACAACTAAGAAAATCACACAATAATACATTCAATATCCATTCTATCTTTACATTCAAAACCAATTCCAACATACCAATTTGCATGACCAAATCACAATTATGCCCAAACACCATTCATCTATATACTTACCATATCATAACCATTTCATATATCAACTAATCTTACCAAAACAACTTCACATATCACATTACTTTAAGCATATTACCAAAACATAACTAGCCAAATCACATGGCTAAGTTCACATAACAATTCATACCAATGACTAGCCTATACATGCCATATCTAGCCATATACATTTTCAAAGTGTACCAAAATAAGTTTAGTAGTGTGATGACAATCCGTGACGGTCCCCGAGCCTTCATAGAGCTTTGACGACCTATAAAACAGAGAAAACATACACAGAGTAAGCTTTCCAAAAGCTTAGTAAGTCATACACAAATAAACTTGGTATGGAAGGCATATATGCAAATAAATACATTGGCACATATCAATCACTTAGCAAACTCTCACTTATTTACTTTGGTTCATACAATTTTAACCACATTAGCCATTTTCACCATTCAAGAATCATATAAACATATAGCTCATCTAGCCAAAACAATTCTTATCATATCATAAATTCCATATACATCTCATCATAGTAAGATCACTTAGATGCTTACCTTATATACACAAATAGTGTATAATCAACGTACCTGAATCGGATTTAATATCACCTAATTGTTCATAGCTCGGATTTGTAATTTGTATCACAAACTTGCTCGTTGAACCACTAGGAATTTAATAGGATACTCAGAAAGCCCAGAATAGTCGTACAATGCCAACGTCCCAGACGAGGTCTTACATGCACTCGGATATCGATGCCACTGTCCCAGACAGGGTCTTACACGAATCAATACGATGCCAATGTCCCAGACATGGTCTTACACGTAAAGCTCATATCGATGCCAACGTCCCAGACATGGTCTTACTCATAAAGCTCGTATCATTGCCTTCGTCCCAGACGAGGTCTTACACGAAATCTCAAATCAACGCCAACGTTCCAGACGTGGTCTTACATGATAAAACAGAACAGATACCTATGTCATGACATAACTAATCCTCTCTATTCCTAGGTTCGTACGGGGCTTTTTAGACTTTACCGCTATATCGGTCTTATCTCGTAATTCATATGCACAACCTCTCATAAGCATTCATTATCAACATTAATCATATGAACAAATACAATTGCATACATATACGTTTATTTGCATAGTGACTTACTCGGATTCGGTTTATCGGAATGAAAACGGCTACTCGGTTACTTTCGCTTTCCCGCGATCTAAATCCATTTTTCTCAGTTCTTGATCTAAACATATTCAGAATTAATCCTTTTATTCACTAATTCAACCAAATCAATCCAAAGACACACATTTAGGGCTATTTGCAATTTAGCCCTCACATTTGCACATTTTATCAATTTAGTCCATTTTTCTAAAAACATCAAATTCACAAAATCTACCCATACATATGCTTAGCTGAATATTCATACATCACATATAAGCCCATGTTTTTCATCAAATTCACAAATTAGCCCCTCAATTTTCCATTTTCTCAATTTAGCCCTATTAAGCTAAATTCATCAAAACTTCAAGAACAAAACATGTTCATCTAGCTCATATCTTTCATTTAACACCAAAAATCATCAAAAAGCTTGACATATCATCAATGACATCTCACACAAACATCATCAATAATCAAAATTAATACATGGGCTTTGAAGCTCTCAAAGCAACGATTGCAAAAACATAAAAATTATCGAAAATCGACCGAAAACATACCTTGAATTCAAGCTTAGAAGTGCCGAAAATCAAAAGAACTAAAACCTTTCTTCTTTCTCTAATATTCGGTCAAAAGATGAATGAAATAATGTCCTTTTTCATACTTTGTTTTTATCATAAAACATTTTAATACAAAAATGACATAATTAACCTTTTATAAACATAAAACAAAACATATATATATAAGGTCATTAATGACCATTGCCGTACACTAACCAAAATAGTGGCTAATTTGCTACTTAAGTCCTTCACACTTAAAAGCCACATCACTTAAGTACTTTAACAAATAACAAGCAACTTTCACATTTAATGCATTTTGATCCTTTTGCCAAATTAAACACACAGATGAACTAATTAGCTTACGGAAATTTACCACATGCTCAATCACATTCCAACGACACAGAAAGTAATATTAAAATATTATACAGACTCAGATTTGTGGTCTCGAAACCACTGTTCCGACTAGGGTATAAACCAGACTGTTACAATTCTTCCCCCTTAGGGATTTTCGTCCCCGAAAATCTTACCATTAAACAGATTCGGATATTGCTGTCTCATTGAATCTTCCGGTTCCCACGTTGCCTCTTCAATTCCGTGTCGATTCCACAATACTTTCACTAACGGAATTTTCTTGTTTCTCAACTCTTTTACTTCACGAGCTAAGATACGAATCGGTTCTTCTTCATATGTCATATCAGATCGGATTTCAATTTCAGATGGGACAATCACATGTGACGGATCAGATCGATATCTACGGAGCATCGAGACATGAAATACATTATGAATCTTTTTTAGCTCGGGAGGCAACAACAATCGATATGCGACAGGTCCAACTCGCTCAATGATCTCATACGGTCCGATGAACCTCGGACTCAACTTGCCTTTACGTCCAAAATGGAGCACTTTCTTCTACGGTGACACTTTCAGAAATACTTTGTCGCCGATCTCAAATTCTATATCTTTTCGTTTCAAGTCTGCATATGACTTCTGACGATCAAATGCTGTTTTCAAACAATCTCGGATCAGTTTTACTTTCTGTTCTCAGTCTTTTATCAAATCGACCCCATGTAGCTTATTTTCATTGAGCTCGGTCCAATACAGAGGTGTACGACATTTACGTCCGTACAAAGCTTCATATGGTGCCATTCTGATGCTCGACTGAAAACTGTTATTGTATGCAAATTCAATCAAAGGCAGATACTGTTCCCACAAACCATTAAACTCAAGTACACAACATCTTAACATATCTTCGAGAATCTGAATGATCTGCTCGGATTGACCATCTGCTTGCGGATGAAAAGTCAGATCTTGAAATGCGCTTTTAGTGCCTAAAGCTTCTTGCAATTTCTTCCGAATCTCGATGTAAACCTCGGATCTCTATCTGACACAATGGATAGTGGCACCCTGTGCAATCTCACAATCTCTGAAATATAAAGCTCAGCTAATCTATCAAGTGAATAATCAGACCTTACCGGAACAAAATGGGCAGATTTCGTCAATCGGTCAACTACGACCCAAATCGCATCCTTCTTTCTCGGAGTCTGAGGCAAACCAGAAACAAAGTCCATCGTTACTCTATCCCATTTCCATTCGGGAATCAGAATCGGTTGTAGCAACCCAGATGGAACTTGATGTTCAGCTTTCACTTGCTGACAGATTAAACATTTCGAAACAAAGTCAGAAATGTCTCATTTTATACCTGACCACCAGTAATGTTGCTTCAGATCATGATACATTTTAGTACTCTCCGGATGAACAGATAAACGAGTATTATGGGCTTCACTCAAAATCAACTGAATCAACTCTGGATTTCTCAGAACACAGATACGATCTCGGAATCTCAAGCAATCATCAACAATTTGAAATTCAGATTCAGAATTCGAATTACACAGAACCCGTTTTGCTAACATTTTATTGTCAACTTTCTGAGCATTACATATCTGTTGTATAAACAACGGTTTCGCTTTTAGTTCAACCATCACAAAACTATCATCAGATAAATCTAACTGAGCATTTAAAGCACATAGTGCAAACAATGATTTTCTACTCAATGCATCAGCAACAACATTTGCTTTACCCGGATGGTAATATATCACAAGTTCATAATCTTTTAACAACTCAAGCCATCTTCTCTGACGCAGGTTCAAATCTTTCTGAGTCATTAGATACTTCAGACTTTTATGATCTGAAAATACGTGACATTTCTCACCATACAAATAGTGGTGCCAAATCTTAAGTGCAAACACAATCGCAGCTAGCTCAAGGTCATGTGTCGGATAATTCTTCTCATGAGGCTTTAATTGTCTCGAGGCATAAGTTACAACTTTGCCTTCCTGCATCAAAACACATCCTAAACCGTTTAATGAAGCATCACTATAAATCACAAATTCTTTGCCCGATTCTGGCTGTACTAACACCGGAGCTTCTGTTAACAGAGTTTTCAACTGATCAAAACTTCTCTGACATCTATCAGACAATTCAAATCTAACATCCTTCTGAAGTAGTTTTGTCATTGGAGTAGCTATCAATGAAAATCCTTTTACAAATCTGCGGTAATAACCAGCTAGGCCCAGAAAGCTACGGACTTCAGACATGTTCCTCGGAGGTTTCCAATCCAAAATAGCAAAAATCTTGCTCGGATCAACTCGGATTCCAGAAGCTGACACAATATGCCCCAGAAAACTAACCTCGTGTAACCAGAATTCGCATTTACTGAATTTTGTGTACTATTACTTTTCTCTCAGAGTTTGCAATACAATCTTCAGATGCTCGGTATGCTCAGTCTCATCCTGTGAATAAATCAAAATATCGTCTATGAACACTACAACAAAGCGATCTAGGTACGATCTGAAAATTCTGTTCATCAGATCCATAAAAATAGCAGGAGCATTGGTTAGTCCAAATGGCATAACTAAAAACTCATAATGCCCGTACCTCGTTCTGAAAGTAGTTTTCGAAACGTCTGAATCTTTCACTCGTAACTGATAGTATCCCGATCTCAGATCAATCTTGGAAAACACAGTAGCTCCTTTTAACTGATCAAATAAATCATCAATCCTGGGCAACGGATATTTGTTCTTAATTGTCACCTTATTCAACTGACGATAATCGATGCACATTCTCATCGTGCCATCTTTCTTTTTCACAAACAGAACGGGAGCACCCCAAGGCGAGAAACTCGGTCTAGCAAACCCTCTATCGGCCAATTCTTGTAACTGCGACTTTAACTCCTTCAACTCTGTTGGTGCCATTCTATACGGAGCTATTGAAATAGGTGTAGTACCCGGCAACAACTCAATACCAAATTCAACTTCACGTATCGGAGGCAAACCCGGCAATTCTTCCGAAAACACATCAGAATATTCACAGACAACAGGCATCGATTCTATTTTCTTTTCAGACACTTTCGAATCAATCACATAAGCAAAATATACCTCATAACCCTTTTTTCACATAACTTTGAGCTTTCAAAACCGATATCACAGTAGACAATCCATTCATATCATTAGACTTAATCCGCACAATTTCATTATTCGAACATCTCAAATCAATAGTCTTTCTTTTACGCTTCACCACAAAGATCATACAAAACAACCAATCCATACCTGAATAATATCAAACTCATCAAATGGCAAAAGCATCGATCAAGCAGGGAAACAGATATCTCGAAACATTAATCGATGGTTCTTGCATACTTTGTCAACAAGAACACTTTTACCTAAGGGGTTCGATACTTTTATAGCAAACTCGATGAGACTCTACAGCAAAGTCTTACTAAATACTAAATTCATGCATATATATGAATGCGTAGAACTGTGGTCTATCAATGCAATCACGTATATCATAAAGTGTAAAAGTACCCATTATAACATCAGGTGATGAAGCTTCCTCACGAGCTCGGATAGCATACGCTCTAGAAGGCGCTCTAGCTTCAGATCTTGCAACAATGTCCCTCGTAGTTCTCTGACTACCACTGACATTTCATACATTCTTCTCGTGGTCTACCTCTCACAGGTGCATTATCGGATCTCGAGTTACGAATAGGTCTCTCAGCTCGACAGTGTTCAGGGCAATTACGGATGAAATGATCCAGTGATCCACATCTAAAGCAAGCTCGCATTTAATCTACAGCTTTCCGGATGCCTTTTTCCATAATGTTTACATTCCAGGTTTCTCTGATCGTATATTTCCAACACTTGCCATCGGTTGCTTGGAGCTTTGGAGCTCATTTGCGATCTAGATTGATTTCTATTCGTATGACCCACATTATCTCTGAAACGACTTTGATTATCTCGGAATCTTTTCGAGTAGACTGAAATGATTTACTCAGAAATCTCTTTCTCATATCTCGAACTTCTAACTCAGCTTTTCTTTTATCTTTTCCAAGCGCCTCAACTTTGCACGCTCGGTCAACGAGTACAACAAACTCCTTTATCTCTAAAATTTTGACTAGCAAACGAATGTCTTCATTAAGCCCATCTTCAACCTTTTGCACATTATAGCTTCGATGATACACATTCTCGAGCGTCTCGACTCGATCCTCACGAACTCGTTCATATTCTCAAACAATCATTCGGCCTTGTTTTAGTTCCGAAAATTCCTTTCGCTTTTGATCTACGAATCTCTCACCGATATACTTTTTTGAAACTCGCTCAAAAGAAGTCCCATGTAATTCGCTCTTTCTAACAACATGAAATCGTGGGTTTTCCACCATTAATAAGTCGCATCTCCGAGTAATGATACAACACACTTTATGCATTCATCCGAGTCGAGAGACATTTCGTCGAATACCCGAATCGTATTCTCTAACCAAAACTCACCTTTTCAAAGATCATCATCATTGGTAGCTCGAAATTCTTCACTCCATACTTGCGAATCTTGTCTATCGAGGCTTATTTAACGATTTGGATGCATAACCGGGTGGCTACAACCGTAGTCCGAGGGGATTATCCGGGCGAGGGTTGTGAAACAATCGGGTTATTCTTTACAAACCGAGTGAACCACTCACTCATCATCCGGAAGAAAGCTTGTTTAGCTTCTTCCCCTTGACCGCTAGTAGCCGGTCTCGATTCAGAAGGCGCTGCCCCTTGCACGGGATCAAGTGCATTGCTTTCTACGTCGTCAGCTACGACTCTTTCGGGATCCATTACTATACAGAAATCACATTTATACTTCAGGATTCATCAGACTATCGCAATTCAGAAATATGGCATGTATAGCTAGACTCTAACACGCTACGTTAGTCCGAGAATCGGCTAAACTGTAGCTCTGATACCAACCAAATGTAACACCCCTAACCCGTAACTGAGGCCGAACTAGGGTTAGGAGCGTTACCGGACAGATCAAAAACTTACATAACATTTCATATATTATATTCATCATTAACAATCATAGTGTCTTTTAGATGAGTCATCAAGACCCTAAGCATGCATATAAACCAAGTTGGGACTAAACTGAAACACATACAGAATCTTATGGAAAAATTTAAACTTTTCTAAAATACAGGGGAGACACACCCGCGGGAGGAGACCGTGTGCCCTCCACGGCTTCTAGACACTCCCACGTGTCCATCCGTGTCTATATACTGACTATATCAACACGGTCACTAGGCACGCCCGTGTGCCATGGCCGTGTGCTACTAGGCCATATACTGACTTCCCCACCACGGCCACTAAGCACGCCCGTGTGCCATGGCCGTGTGCTCTTAGCTAGCTACTGACTTGCACACCACGGCTAGCTGACACCCCCGTGTCAAGGCCGTGTGCTACTAAGCTACATTCTGCCAATTCACCCACGGTCTTTAGGCATGCCCGTGTGCCACAACCGTGTAACATTATAGGCCATTTACAAGGCCAAAATGCCACCCATAAGGGTCAACCTACAAGAAACATATATCATCCCATTTCATTCACATAAAACCACCAAAATATACCAAATAGCCATCCCAGATCATGCATATTTGACAACTAAGAAAATCACACAATAATACATTCAATATCCATTCTATCTTTACATTCAAAACCAATTCCAACATACCAATTTGCATGACCAAATCACAATTATGCCCAAACACCATTCATCTATATACTTACCATATCATAACCATTTCATATATCAACTAATCTTACCAAAACAACTTCACATATCACATTCCTTTAAGCATATTACCAAAACATAACTAGCCAAATCACATGGCTAAGTTCACATAACAATTCATACCAATGACTAGCCTATACATGCCATATCTAGCCATATACATTTTCAAAGTGTACCAAAATAAGTTTAGTAGTGTGATAACGATCCATGACGGTCCCTAGCCTTCAGTAGCTTTGACGACCTATAAAACAGAGAAAACATACACAGAGTAAGCTTTCCAAAAGCTTAGTAAGTCATACACAAATAAACTTGGTATGGAAGGCATATATGCAAATAAATACATTGGCACATATCAATCACTTTGCAAACTCTCACTTATTTACTTTGGTTCATACAATTTTAACCACATTAGCCATTTTCACCATTCAAGAATCATATAAACATATAGCTCATCTAGCCAAAAAATTTCTTATCATATAATAAATCCCATATACATCTCATCATAGTAAGATCACTTAGATGCTTACCTTATATACACAAATAGTGTATAATCAACGTACCTGAATCGGATTTAATATCACCTAATTGTTCATAGCTCGGATTTGTAATTCGTATCACAAACTTGCCCGTTGAACTACTAGGAATTTAGTAGGATACTCGAAAGCCCGTAATAGTCGTGACAATGCCAACGCCCCATTTAGGTCTTACATGCACTCGGATATTGATGCCACCGTGTCCGCATGGTCTTCTTACGAATCAATACGATGCCAATGTCCCAGACATGGTCTTACACGTAAAGCTTATATCGATGCCAACGTTCTAGACGTGGTCTTACTCATAAAGCTCGTATTGTTGCCTTCGTCCCAGACGAGGTCTTACACGAAATCTCAAATCAACGCCAACGTCCCAGACGTGGTCTTACATGATAAAACAGAACAGATACCTATGTCATGACATAGCTAATCCTCTCTATTCCTAGGTTCGTACGGGGCTTTTCAAACTTTATCGCTATATCAGCCTTATCTCGTAATTCATATGCACAACCTCTCATAAGCATTCATTATCAACATTAGTCATATGAACAAATACAATTGCATACATATACGTTTATTTGCATAGTGACTTACCTCGGATTCAGTTTATCGGAATGAAAATAGCTACTCGGTTACTTTTGCTTTCCCGCGATCTAAATTCGTTTTCCTCGGTTCTTGATCTAAACATATTCAGAATTAATCCTTTTATTCACTAATTCAACCAAATCAATCCAAAGACACACATTTAGGGCTATTTGCAATTTAGCCCTCACATTTGCACATTTTATTAATTTAGTCCATTTTTATAAAAACATCAAATTCACAAAATCTACCCATACATATGCTTAGCTGAATATTCATACATCACATATAAGCCCATATTTTTCATCAAATTCACAAATTAGTCTCTCAATTTTCCATTTTCTCAATTTAGCCCTATTAAGCTAAATTCATCAAAACTTCAAGAACAAAACATGTTCATCTAGCTCATATCTTTCATTTAACACCAAAAATCATCAAAAAGCTTGGCATATCATCAATGGCATCTCACGCAAAAATCATCAATAATCAAAATTAATACATGGGTTTTGAAGCTTTCAAAGCAACGATTGCAAAAACGTAAAAATTATCGAAAATCGACCGAAAACATACCTTGAATTCAAGCTTAGAAGTGCCGAAAATCAAAAGAACTAAAACCTTTCTTCTTTCTCTAATATTCGGTCAAAAGATTACTGAAATAATGTCCTTTTTCATACTTTGTTTTTATCATAAAACATTTTAATACAAAAATGACATAATTAACCTTTTATAACATAAAACAAAACATATATATAAGGTCATTAATGACCATTGCCGTCCACTAACCAAAATAGTGGCTAATTTGCTACTTAAGTCCTTCACACTTAAAAGTCACATCACTTAAGTACTTTAACAAATAACAAGCAACTTTCGCATTTAATGCATTTTAATCCTTTTGTCAAATTAAACACACAGACGAACTAATTAGCTTACGAAAATTTACCACATGCTCAATCACATTCCAACGACACATAAAGTAATATTAAAATATTATACAGACTCAGATTTGTGGTCCTGAAATCACTGTTCCGACTAGGGTATAAACTGGACTGTTACAATCACGTTCCCGTAATGTCCCGATGGAAATGAGGGATTAAATTTTGAACGTGAATTAACAACACATAGCATGCGTACCTCTTCATCAGGGTCAAGATTTATAGCAAGGGTTCAACAACACCATAAACAAGCTGTTATGAGTTCAGAAGTGGTACAATGGCGAAGGTGGGGAGGTAGAAGGCTACGAAGAAGTGAAACTTCTACAAGGCCAAATAAAAAGGAATGTTGAACCGGATTGTCAAATGGCAAGATGGTAATGGGAGTGATGACAGGGGCTTCCACTTCATCATACTCGCGGTGGGTAAATGTGATTCGTTCCTGGTGTCGAGCATCTAAGATATGTCTTCCCCAGACGGGTGAGCTTCCCCAAACGGGTGAGATCAAGTAACTACACCTTCCTTCTCGAGGATTTAAGGCATTGTGTCCTAACTTACGGGACATGATCCTTCCTTCTCGGTTAACTTGAAATAAGCCCTTTTCGTGAAAATTAATTTAGTTAAGTAATGTCTTAATAAGGGATCGTATTTTAAATTCTCTTCAAATTTTCAATTCCCAGCACTAAGGCACCAAGTAATCAATTAGGTAACAATTTTGGACGTCACGAGGGTGCTAATCCTTTCTCGTGTGTAACCGACTCCCGAACCCATTTCAGAATTTTGTAGACCAAAAAATTGTTGTCTTAGTAAATCAAAACTTTTATTAAAACGATCAAATTACGAGGTGATTCGATCACACCTCATAAAAAAGGATTGGTGGCGACTCTTATTTTCGTTTTTAAATAAAAAGTCGATTTCATGAAAAGGTTTCGACAGGTAGCATAAGTGTTCTAACAAGTACAATGTCAAGTTGATTGCTTTTATGAAGCTAATGTTCTCGACATTCATAGAAAGTATGTAATGAATCAACAAAATTAATTTATATTTGATAGATAGATAGTGAATAAGTTGAATACATTCTATTCTTTCGGTCTCTTGCAAAACGTTTTTCTCTTCTTAATGCTATTTATCTCTTTTAAGTACTCCATGTTTGGTCAAATCTTTAACGATAGATGTTGAAACCATTTTTTTCTTTCGTTTGTTTGAAAAACGGGATCGACTTTTAAAACGAAAATGGAGTCGCCACCGACCTTTTTCGAGGTGTGATCGGATCACCTTGATTATTTTAATAAAACTTTGATTTATTAAAACAAATTTTGGTCTACGAAACCCGAGAAAACGGGTTCGGGAGTCGGTTACGTACGAGGAAGGGTTAGCACCCTCATAGCGCCCAAAATTGGTACCTAATTGATTATTTAATGTCTTAATGCTGAAAATTTGAAAAGATTCTAGATTACGATCCGTTTGCTTAAGACACATTTGGACAGGAATCATATTGGATGCCAAAACTTCTTATTTCGAAGAAATAAAATGTCGTACTCAGTAAGTTAGGGTACAACATCTTATTTTCTCGAAATTAAATTTATCTTTTGATTTTTAAACCCGACGTAATAAAGTTTGAGAAGGGTATTCGGTTATTTGGGCTTTATGAAAAATTGGAACCCAGTAAGTTAGGGCACAATTTCTCAAAATTCCCCGAATACGGAATATTGCCCCTGTTTTTTTGAAATTCTTACCCCGAGATGTTAAAATGTCACATCTAGTGAGTTAGGGCGCAACATCTTAAATTCTCGAGGATAAGTTTTTATTCAACATGTTTTAATTTAGAAATGGAAAGGGGACTCGGTTGCTAGGATTTAACGAGAAAAATCGGAACCCAGTGAGTTAGGGCACGATTTTCTCGAAGCCTCCAAACATGAGCATTGCCTTATTTTAAACCTTTTGAGTAACTATTTTAAAACTTGGACGATGTTAAAACATGACTTTTTAAGTGAATGAAATACGATGGAATAATAACATACAACGCAGAGTAATTGTTTACAAGTGAAATGCTATACCATTAAATCGAAAAATACAAATAAATATAAAATAAGAATTACAATACAAGTAATAGCAATAATCGCACAACATGTTATCCTAATATCCACATCAACACAAAATGAAATAAGCAATAAGGAAATCCGAAATAAAACAGTTCTAGGCAAATAATATACAAAAGATTTGAAATAGATGTTACAAAAGCGATCTAAAGTATATAAAATAATTTTTTTATATAAAAACTAGTATCCATTCAAGATGAAACAGTATATAAAACTCTTTACAAATAATATATAAACCTATATAATGTGTAAATACATATATATGTAAAACGTTTTAAACAAATGATAGAGAAATATATATTTAAAATAGGTAAAATATATATGAATATCAAATAAATAATGTATATAAGAATATTTAATAAACAATACGTAAAAAAAATTAAAACAAATAACAAATAGAAAGTATAAATAGAGATTCAAAATAAATAGTGAAAAAAATAATGTGCACAAAAGTTTAAAAATAACAGTGTGTAAAAGTTTATAATAGTGAAGCAATAAAAATATAGAAAAACAATACATATATAGATATATATATATATATGTAAGAGTTTAAAATAAGTAAATAAAGTCACGTCAAATAAGTAATATATATAATAATTCAAACAAGATATATTAGATCAATATTTTTTAAAAAAAATAGTGAATAACATGAATAATTTATGATAACGAATAATGTAATGCGGAGATAATAAATAATTTAAAATAAAATTTCCGAAAACCGAGATTTAAAAGGAAAAGGATTCAATTGAAGCAAAGAACGAAATCAAGAAGATAATTCCTAAATAAATTAAATTTTAAGACAGAATTAGGGACTAAAATATAGTGCGCCGAAACCAAAGAGGATTAAAAACACAATTTACCCAAACTCCTGAACACAGCAATTAAATATGGATTAAATTCAAACTTTGCAAAATTATTTGAGCGAAATTTAAAAAATAAAAGGAAATGAAAAGGGCCTAATTGAACAGCAATGCAAGAAAGGAAGAATCACACTCACAAATATCCCCTCACAGCAAAAACGTGCGGATCCTGAGGGCTCAAGTCAGGTCAACCCGATCCAGCTCAAAACGACGTCGTTTTGAAGCTATTGCATTTAGACTTAAACGACGTCGTGTCTCTCGCTTATAAAAGGAAAAAATTTGTTCAAAAAAATCATTTGATGATGGCTTTAAAAAAAAACAAAGGGGAGAAGGGATTTGATCTCTGGTTCTCCGATTCCAGGCCATCGGGCCACCGTGGCGGCCGTCAGTCGCCGTTAACGGCGCCAGCGTCCACGGTGGTTGAAGGAGACCAAAAGAAGCCCATTTCGATCGCCTCACTCCCCCTAACCCAGATCTATCCTTCAAACACTCAAAACCCCTCCAAATATCGAAAGAAGTAAAAAAAACGCTTCGGTTTCGACTCCGATCACCACAAAAAGGTAAAATACATAAATATTTATTCTATTTCTTTGTATATGCGTGACATCTGAAACAAAAGTAGACTGAATAAATTCAAAAAATACCTCTTCTTTTCTATCTTTGTATTTGAAAATCGTAACCCTTTTACAATGGATTTCTGGCTTCTTTTATAGCCGATTCAAAAATAAATAAAAAAATACAAAGTTTTTCTTTTTGTTCTTTTTCTTTTCCGTATTTGCTGTTGTTGTGGTCTGATTTGTAGGTACGAAGGTGACATGGCATTCGACGTGAGGCGTTCAAAGGCTCGACAGTGTATGGAGGCCGTACGCGCAGACGTGGCGACGCGCGCGTGGTGTGTGTGAGGAACGAGGTAGCCCAAACGTCTGGCTGGGGTTGCGGCGCTATGAGACTTGGGCCTTTTGGTGTGCGTGAGGAACGAGGTAGCCCAAACGTGGTGTGCGTGAGGAACGAGGTAGCCCAAAGGTTAAAACTTTTGGGCCTTTTGGGCCTCGTAATGTATAGGGCTAAATTTTGGGCCAACTTGGGTCTGCTGTAATTAGCATTTGGGCTTGTAAGGACTGTCATTTGGACTTTGGGTTTTTATGTTTATTTTTTATTTTGTTTTTATTATTTTAATGGGTTAATGGACTGGTTAATGGGCCCCGGGCGTAAATGGGTTCTTACAGCTGCCCCTCTTTGCTCGTTGTCGTGTAACGAGAATGGAGCAAAGACTTCAAAAAGGACCATTTTGCCCGGTCTTCAAATCTTTGACGTCTTTCGTGTTTTTGTTCTTCGAGTAGCTTCATTCCATCCCACTGCCTCTTCAAGGGCATAAGAACTAGCACTTCGATCCAATTCAAGGATATTAGACTTGTAGCTTTAATCTGCTCCGCCGTAACTTCGAGGAGATAAGATTTGCTATCTTCAGTCTGCACCACTGGAATTTCACGGAGATAAGAATCCAGAGAGAAGAGATTTGTAACCTCAATCTTCCCTACTGAAACTTTACAGAAATAAGGGTTGATCCTTAATGTAATCTCAGGGAGGCGAGATTTGTAATTTCAACCTACTCCGCTGGAACTTCGAGGAAATAAGAATTCTGGGAGAAGAGATTCGTAGTCTCAATCTTCTCTGTTGAAGCTTTAAGGAAATAAGGATTGATCCTCATTGTAAACTCAGGGAGGCGGGATTTGTAATTTCAACCTACTCCGCTGGAGCTTCGAGGAAATAAGAATTCAGGGAGAAGAGATTTGTAGTTTCAATCTTCTTTACTGAAACTTCAAGGAAATAAGGATTGATCCTCAATGTAATCTCAGGGAGGGGGGATTTGTAATTTCAGCCTACTCCGCTGGAACTTTGAGGAAATAAGAATTCAGGGAGAAGAGATTCGTAGTTTCAATCTTCTCTACTGAAACTTCAAGGAAATAAGGATTGATCCTCAATGTAATCTTAGGGAGGCGGGATTTGTAATTTCAACCTACTCCGCTGGAACTTCAAGGAAATAAGTATTCAGGGAGAAGAGATTCGTAGTTTCAATCTTCTCTACTGAAACTTCAAGGAAATAAGGATTGATCCTCAATGTAATCTCAGGGAGGCGGGATTTGTAATTTCAACCTACTCCGCTGGAACTTCGAGGAAATAAGAATTCAGGGAGAAGAGATTCGTAGTTTCAATCTTCTCTACTGAAACTTCAAAGAAATACGGATTGATCCTCATTGTAAACTCAGGGAGGAGGGATTTGTAGCTTCAACCTACTCCACTGGAACTTCGAGGATATAAAAATTCAGGGAGAAGAGATTCGTAGTTTCAATCTTCTCTGCTGAAACTTCAAAGAAATATGGATTGATCCTCATTGTAAACTCAGGCAGGAGGGATTTGTAGCCTCAACCTACTCCACTGGAACTTCGAGGATATAAAAATTGTGGCTTTCGATCTGTTTCACTATTCTTTAGTGAGATAAGATCTGCAATTTTCAGTCTGCTTCCTACAAACTCAGGGATGCCGGACTGATGTTTTCGATCCGCTTCACTGTAAACTTAGGAAGACAAGATTTGCTATCTTTGGTCTGCTCCACTGCAGACTCAGGGATGCCAGACTAGTATCTTCGATCCGTTTCACTGCAATCTCAGGAAGACAAGATCTGCTATCTTCAATTTGCTCCATTGCAAACTCAGGGATGCCAGACTGGTATCTTCGATCCGCTTCACTGCAATCTCAGGAAGATAAGAACTACTATATTCAATCTGCTCCACTGCAAACTCAGGGATGCCAGACTGGTATCTTCGATCCGCTTTGCTGCAAACTCAGGAAGACAAGATCTGCTATCTTCAATCTGCTCCACTACAAACTCAGGGATGCCAGACTGGTATCTTCGATTCGCTTCACTGCAATCTCAGGAAGACAAGATCTGCTATCTTTAATCTGCTCCACTGCAAACTCAGGGATGCCAGACTGGTATCTTCGATCCACTTCGCTGCAATCTCAGGAAGACAAGATCTGCTATCTTCAATCTGCTCCACTGCAAACTCAGGGATGCTAGACTGGTATCTTCGATCTGCTTCACTGCAATCTCAGGAAGACAATCTGTGAATTCACCGATGTTGCGACATCGTCCTCCGGGGAACCTATCCTATAAAATCAGTTTTATGTGTTTATGCTTATGCAAAATGGTTAGGATGCAATGATCAGAATGAATCTAATGCTCCTAACTAAATGTATTATGGACGACATTTGTATGAATGCAGAATGTCATGAGAATGATTTTTTTACAATGATTAGGATGCAATGATCAAAATGAATCGAATGCTCCTAACTATATGATATTATGGACGACATTTGCATGAATGCAGAATGTCATAAGAATGATTTTTTACAATGATTAGGATGCAATGATCAGAATGAATCGAATGCTCCTAACTAAATGATATTATGGACGACATTTGCATGAATGCAGAATGTCATAAGAATGATTTTCTACAATGATTAGGATGCAATGATTAGAATGAATCGAATGCTCCTAACTAAATGATATTATGGAGGACATTTGCATAAATGCAGAATGTCATGAGAATGATCCTTTGTTAAAATGTATAAGGATCAGGATGCAATGATCGGAATGAATCAAATGCTCCTAACTAAATGATATTATAGAGGACATTTGTAGAATGTCATGAGAATGATTAGGATGCAATGATCAGAATGAATCAAATGCCCCTAACTAAATGTGTTTTGCATGAATGCAGAATTTCATAAGAATGATCCATTTTTAAATGTTTAAGGTGTCATCGCTCATTGTTTATTAAGGCTTTATCACTGAGGTATTATGCCGCCATTTTGTTCGGCTGGTATTCTCGACAGAAAACCCGAGAAAACAAATATATCTTGCTCAACAGATTTGCCCCCACTGTAACTTCAGGGTTCATCTCATTGTGACTTAAAGGTATAGAATCTGAATCCTTTCCAATCCATCCCATCAGAACTCAAGGGTATAGAATTTGTTTCATCTTCAATCCAACTCATTGTAAATCAGGAGCATAGGATCTGCATCTTCTTCAATCCAACCGATCGCAAATCAAAGATATAGGATCTCAGAATTTGTTCCATCAATCGATCACTCCGGGTGACCTAACCAAATGTGTATGCATGATATTTGCATAGATGCAGAATATCATTTTTTCGAGAGTGATTCCCCTTTTGCACATGGGTTAATATTGCCCATTTTTCGTCAAGATTGTATCACTGACGCAATATCTTGTCATTTGTTCAACTGCCCTTTTTGACAAAAATCCGAAGAGATAGTCTCAGTTTAGACTCTTCCTTAAACTTGGTGAGTTTTAAACAAAAGTCATGTTTTAAGTTCTTGTATTATTTAGATGCTTCAAGAGTAATATGCGAAACTCCTTTTATGAAAGTATTATTATTCCACTAATCGTTATTTCAATGCAAAATGCTTGAAAAAGATCATAACAATGGACAAGGAGGAAATTAATTAAGAGCATAACTCGAAACAAATAAGTTAAGCCAAGATAGCAAATGCAATCAAGAAATTTATTGGTAGTGTATTTTGAAATGAATAAAATAATTAAAGATAGCAAATTCAGAATGAGTAAGATGGAAACTAGGTGCCCCAGATATCGCAGCCTGAGCTTCTCTGTTCAAACTTCTTGAGGACCATTTTGAGCTTGATATATGTTTAAGGGATCTGGAGTACTTTGTCGATGCCCCAAGACGTAGCATACTTCTTCATTTTTAATTTAGGCATAGCAAGACTGCTTATGCCCCACTTTTCATCAAAATTTGAGCCGCCTTTTTCGGGTTTTCAACTCAAATCCCCTTTGGTCTCAAAGCGCCCTTTGTGGGTTTTCGCCTTGGCCTCTCCTTTTTTCTTCTTTTTTCTTTCTTTTCCTTTTTTTTTGTTTTTCCTTTTTTTTATGTTTTTTCTTTGGAAAACTTTTTATTGAATCTGAATTCACTAGATTGGGCAGGTCCTTGCCATCCATCTCGGTCAATATCCATGCTTCCCCAGAACAGGCCTTCTTTGCTGCATAAGGTCCTTCTCAGTTTGGCATCCACTTTCTTCTGAAGTCCCTTTTGCATGGGAAAAATCTTCTTCAAAGCCCTATCATGAAATTTTCTAGGGCGAACCTTTTTTATTGTAAGCTCGAATCATCTGACCATGACAGATAGCTTTTAACATTTTCTCTTCAAATTCAACTGATCATATCGGGATTAAATCCATTCTACCTCTTCCAACTTGAGTTCTGACAAGACTCGAAAAGAATGTCGACTTCAATAGACAGAACACTTTTATTCCACAAACTAAGGCATTGCCCCTGCGAAGGTCTTGGCCAATGTTTGATAAGCATAGAGGGTAAATGTAACTTCTTTATGCCAATCTTTACAAGTCTAGGTCATCTTCCTAATGATCCTTGTTTCATTGCTTTTATTTTTTTTTGTTTTTTTTACTTTTGTTTTTTTTTTCTCTCTGGCTGCCTTTACTGCATTGTGATGTGGCACCTGATCTTTGAACAGACCGCAAACTTTTGACATTGTGCGGTTAAATGTGATCTTTTTAACTTCTTTTTTTTTTGGTATTCTTTCTTTTTCTCCTTTTTTGTTCTGATGACTATCGACTTTATAATATTGGCCTACGAAGCTACTTCCACCCTCTTAGCAAAACAATTAATTCCTGCTAGAAGCTTCCGACGAGATCATCCCAATAAACTTCATGCCCCAGATAGATAAGGTCTACGAAGAAATGAAGGAGGCACATGATTCTTGTCTTCATAAATTTGGCATTTACGGTATAACTGATGCAATCTCTCTTTCATGGTAGACCAACAGTACCTGAACCTCATAATTGGTCTGGCTATTTCAGAACCATTAGCATGTATTCTTTAGACACCCTTATGGACCTCTTCTAAGATTTTCCCAGGCGTATCTTAATACGATCGTGCAAAAACATCTTTGAATGATGTCTTGCTTTATTTCTGTAGTGAGCTAGACTTCGATTTTCATTCCTTTCCTAAGCTTGTAATGTCCCCTGACCCTTTGTAAGGTAGGATTTGTTTTTCATCTTGTTTTACCATCATTAACAAATCAGAAGATAGGTCACAATCTCTGTCATTTTCCAAGTCCTGAGATCCCGTAAACCCATATCTCATTCAAAAAGGGAGTCAGTAACAACGTCGCTCATGTCGTTGATATCTGGGTACCTAGGTACGAAAGAAAAAATCCAAAGAATAAATAATTTCAAGGATGATTATTTGTATGGTATGGTCATGAATAAAGAATGAAAGAATATTCCACAGAACAAAAGAATGTATAATATGAAGAATATTTGCTCAAACAGATGCATTTTATTGAAATAAAAATTCTGGACACAAGCCTATTTCACAAAATGATTCTTATTGCCTCTAGGCTTAAAGCAACAAGCATGTTCTGAATATTACTCTAGATTAGCTCTAAAAATACAGGGATCCCTTCCACAGTCCCATTGTCTAAAATCTTCCCAAGTATGTAAGGGCTTGAAATTTTTATTCCCCGATTCTCTCTTCGGATATGTCATTAATGTTCAGATTCCCTAATATTCCTTCGGGTCTTTGATCTCTTCAATTTATTATCCATCAGGCCTTGCACTAAGGCCCTGATCTCAGTTTAGTAGACTTTCGTCGGTTCCCCAGGTTGCTGAAATAATTAGAATCTTTCTACAAATTTTAATGCATATGATGTGATGTAATGCAAATGCATGAAATGCAATGCAAATGCATGGAATGAATGCAGAAAGAAAGAGAGGCGTTGATTCTGAATTCAATTCCAATAGAAGAACTTTTCTAGAAAACAAATTCCTTTACATAAAACGGATTACATATGCGGCTTCATCCTCATAGTCCAGGTGAAGACACCAATCTTTTTCTTCGTATCTGTACGTTATGGTCGTGTCCCGTGAACTTTCTCAATAGATGCCTCTTCTAACTTCTTGTTGCTTGATCCAGGCTGTGACTCTTCACTCACTTACCCTCCGCGATTCTCATAAGCTTCTTTAAGAAAATTGAGACGTGATGACTCTTGCACAGTTTTTGTCAATTTGAATTCTTCGGGCAAGGTTTTGCATTCCTCCGCGGACTATCAACCTTCTTCCGTTGTGTTTACTTAGACCATATCCGGACAACCGTATTATAATCCACTTTATCAAGAAATTTGTTTTCCTATGACAAACTCCTATATTTAGCAATCAAATATTAATCAACACCTCATTTCTATGATGATGCAATGCAATACAATCAAAACAAAAGAAAACATGTTAGTACAAGAGAAATAAACAACACAGAACACCTGTCCGGGTGACCACTAGGGTTTAGCGTGGCTCTATCTAGGGTAGGCTCCTAGGTCTCTCTATATGTGGTTTGGTTCTAAAGTTGAGGTACCCAAACCAACAGATTCCTCGATCCTCACCCATTATAGGCTCATACAGACCGAGTTCAGTTCAGGGGAATACATTTCCCTATGGCTGCACGGAGATGAAAATCTCACGAAGACATAGGTACGGATGTACCCCGAAAGCGATCCACTATCCTGCACGGAGGTGAAAACCTCACGAAGGAGTAGCGTCTCACTCCCACTTAAAAGGGTGTGACACGATGGTCATGCAATATGATGCGGAAGTATTCTATAAGACTCGAACCACAGCAATCAAATGAGATGACGCAAGTGAATGTAATAAAAAGGATTGTAATTTTTCAAATCAAATTTTCAATTTTTGACAAAAGGACAGAAATTAATCAATTTTACGGCTTGACTCTCTTTTTGAGATCCCTAGTGGAGTCGCCAAGCTGTTGAAACCATTTTTTTCTTTCGTTTGTTTGGAAAATGGGATCGACTTTTAAAATGAAAATGGAGTCGCCACCGACCTTTTTCGAGGTGTGATTGGATCACCTTGATTATTTTAATAAAACTTTGATTTATTAAAACAAATTTTGGTCTACAAAACTCGAGAAAATGGGTTCGGGAGTCGGTTACGTACGAGGAAGGGTTAGCACCCTCGTAGCGCCCAAAATTGGTACCTAATTGATTATTTAATGCCTTAATGCTAAAAATTTAAAAAGATTCTAGATTACGATCCGTTTGCTTAAGACATATTTAGACAGGAATCATATTGGATGCCAAAACTTCTTATTTCGAAGAAACAAAATGTCGTACTCAGTAAGTTAGGGTACAACATCTTATATTCTCGAAATTAAATTTATCTTTTGATTTTTAAAACCTACGTAATAAAGTATGAGAAGGGTATTCGGTTATTTGGGCTTTATGAAAAATTGGAACCCAGTAAGTTAGGGCACAATTTCTCAAAATTCCCGAATACGGAATATTGCCCCTTTTTTTTGAAATTATTACCCCGAGATGTTAAAATGTCACATCCAGTGAGTTAGGACGCAACATCTCAAATTCTCGAGGATAAGTTTTTATTCAAAATGTTTTGATTTAGAAATGGAAAGGGGACTCGGTTGCTAGGATTTAACGAGAAAAATTGGAACCCAGTGAGTTAGGGCACGATTTTCTCGAAGCCTCCAAACATGAGCATTGCCTTATTTTAAACCTTTTGAGTAAATATTTTAAAACTTGGACGATGTTAAAACATGACTTTTTAAGTGAATGAAATACGATGGAATAATAACATACAACGCAGAGTAATTGTTTACAAGTGAAATGCTATACCATTAAATCGAAAAATACAAATAAATATAAAATAAGAATTACAATACAAGTAATAGCAATAATCGCACAACATGTTATCCTAATATCCACATCAACACAAAATGAAATAAGTAATAAGGAAATCCGAAATAAAACAGTTCTAGGCAAATAATATACAAAAGATTTGAAATAGATGTTACAAAAGCGATCTAAAGTATATAAAATAATTTTTTTATATAAAAACTAGTATCCATTCAAGATGAAACAGTATATAAAACTCTTTACAAATAATATATAAACCTATATAATGTGTAAATACATATATATGTAAAACGTTTTAAACAAATGATAGAGAAATATATATTTAAAATAGGTAAAATATATATGAATATCAAATAAATAATGTATATAAGAATATTTAATAAACAATACATAAAACAAATTAAAACAAATAACAAATAGAAAGTATAAATAGAGATTCAAAATAAATAGTGAAAAAAATAATGTGCACAAAAGTTTAAAAATAACAGTGTGTAAAAGTTTATAATAGTGAAGCAATAAAAATATATAAAAAGAATACATATATATATATATATATATAAGAGTTTAAAATAAGTAAATAAAGTTACGTCAAATAAGTAATATATATAATAATTCAAACAAGATATATTAGATCAATTTTTTAAAAAAAAAAACAGTGAATAACATGAATAATTTATGATAACGAATAATGTAATGCGAAGATAATAAATAATTTAAAATAAAATTTCCGAAAACCGAGATTTAAAAGGAAAATGATTCAATTGAAGCAAAGAACGAAATTAAGAAGATAATTCCCAAATAAATAAAACGTTAAGACGGAATTAGGGACTAAAATATAGTGTGCCGAAACCAAAGAGGATTAAAAACACAATTTACCCAAACTCCTGAACACAGCAATTAAATATGGATTAAATTCAAACTGCGCAAAATTATTTGAGCGAAATTTAAAAAATAAAAGGAAATGAAAAGGGCCTAGTTGAACAGCAATGCAAGAAAGAAAGGATCACGCGCACAAATATCCCCTCATCGCAAAAACGCGCGGATCCTGAGGGCTCAAGTCGGGTCAACCTGATCCAGCTCAAAACGACGCCGTTTTGAAGCTATTGCATTTAGACTTAAACGACGTTGTGTCTCTCGCCTATAAAAGGCAAAATTTGTTCAAAAAAAAATCATTTGATGTTGGCTTTAAAAAAAAAAACAAAGGGGAGAAGGGATTTGCTCTCTGGTTCTCCGATTCCAGGCCATCGGGCCACCGTGGCGGCCGTCAGTCGCCGTTAACGGTGCCGCCGTCCACGATGGTCAGAGGAGACCAAAAGAAGCCCGTTTCGATCGCCTCACTCCCCTTAACCCAGATCTATCCTTCAAACACTCAAAACCCCTCCAAAAATCGAAAGAAGTAAAAAAAAAACGCTTCGGTTTCGGCTTCGATCACCACAAAAAGGTAAAATACTTTAATATTTATTCTATTTCTATGTATATGCGTGACATCTAAAACAAAAGTAGACTGAATAAATTCGAAAAATACCTCTGCTTTTCTATCTTTGTATTCGAAAATCGTAACCCTTTTACGATGGATTTCTGGCTTCTTTTATAGCCGATTCAAAAATAAATCAAAAATACAAAGTTTTTCTTTTTGTTCTTTTTCTTTTCCGTATTTGCTGTTGTCGTGGTCTGATTTGCAGGTACGGAGGCGACGTGGCATTCGACGTGAGGCGTTCAAAGGCTCGGCAGTGTACGGAGGCCGTACGCGCGGACGTGGCGACGCGCGCATGGTGTGCGTGTGAGGAACGAGGTAGCCCAAACGTCTGGCTGGGGTTGCGGCGCTATGAGACTCCAGAAACCCCTAGGGTTTCTTGAAAGGTTAAAACTTTTGGGTCTTTTGGGCCTCGTAATGTATAAGGCTAAATTTTGGGCCAACTTGGGTCTGCTGTAATTAGCATTTGGGCTTGGAAGGACTGTGATTTGGACTTTGGGTTTTTATGTTTATTTTTTTATTTTGTTTTTATTATTTTAATGGGTTAATGGACTGGTTAATGGGCCCCGGGCATAAATGGGTTCTTACAATAGACTTCCATGATTTTTTTATTATAGAATTTCGTTTTTATTTATTTGTTATTAACAAATTTTTTAAAGCTTTATTTTCATTAATTCAGATATAAAATATATTTTTGTATTATTAAAAATAAAAACTAATTAAAATTAAATAAAATTTGAATTTGAATAATTATTATTTTTAATTTCTGTGTAACGTATCCTCCATTAATGCTTCTCGACTTGGAAGGTGATTTTTAACTTCTAAATCAAATCAAATTTATTTCATTATTACTTGGGAGCAAATTTAACAAAAATCGAATTGAAATAAACTAAATGCTGCAATTAAATTCGATTTTCTATTTTTCCCTTTATTTTCTCATCGCTACTTGTCTTACCACTCACCCTTACACTAATACATACGCACTATCATATCTTTTGCAAAGCAGAAGAAATTGAATTTGATTTACTCTTTTTACCCTCACTTGGCTGCTGCTTCAACATGTTCTCCAATTCCTTAGCAAACCTTTCCATCGCTGGAGCTGGCAAACAAATTGATGCCACACTTCCAACTTCTCCTTTCTTATTCTTGGTTGGCATTAAAAAGCTTATCACCCCAACCGCTATCATTGGCCCTCCAAACACAGCCTTACCCCATCCGAAATCTATATCTTCGAATCCGGCCTTTGTTAAATCTGATATAATGTACGTACCGATAACATTCGGGAAATGGATTCGTTTACCCCGAGCCACCATTAAAGCTGCCACGGATTTCACATATTCCTCTGTCACACTTGCTTTCGCTTGTTTTATTAATTCCACTGCATACCCTAATGGTTTCTCAAGGAGACTTTTAACTGTTGTTATTGCTGCTGGGAAGACAAACACATTCCCATAATATCCCGATGGGAATGAGGGATTGAATTTAGAACGTGCATTAACAACGCATAGCATGCGTACCTCTTCATCAGGGTCAAGATTTATAGAAAGGGTTCGACAACGCCATAAACAAGCCGTTATGAGTTCAAATGTGGTACAACGGCGAAGGTGGGGAGGTAGGAGGCTACGAAGAAGTGAACAAAGCCAAAGGAAAAGGAACGTTGAACCGGATTGTCAAATGGCAAGATGGTAATGGGGGTGGTGACAGGGGCTTCCACTTCATCATACTCGCGGTGGGTAAATGTGATTCGTGCCGGGTGTCGAGCATCTAAGAGATGTTTTTCCCAAACGGATGAGATCAAGTGAGTGGTTACGCCTCGTGCCATTTCACCCAGGGCAAACAGGAATTGTGCTAGGCCAGCACCATCACTCATGACATGGTTGAGACGGAGAGCGAAAATGAAACCACCGCATTTCAACCGCGTTACCTACTAAGCAATAAACTAATCCTAGTTAATTAACTTCATAAAAGAAAATACTAATATGAAAAAGTAAAAGTAATAAATGGTGAAAGACGAAACCACCACAGTCTAATTAATTGCATCCAATTAAATTTGTGTTGTCCGCTTAAGTTGGATAAATACCAAAATTATACATGAATTATGATTTAATTTGTAATTGTATGTATGAATTTTGATTTTGTACAATTTTATACGTGAAATTTTTGTTTGATCCAATTCTTGTAAATTATGAACACAATTATTGATATAACATCATTTTATATTTATATATTGCATACATAAGTAATTATATTTATCTAATATAAAAATAAACTGATGTATTTATTTTTTTAAATGTGTATGATTAAATCAAAATTAAAATTTCAAGTATAAATTTGAGCCATAATTAGAGTTTCATGTATATAATTAAACCAAATTAAAATTCATATATATAATTACACATTAAATCAAAATTTATGTATAATTTTAAAATTTATACCGTCTAATATATTTAAAATTTCTTTTTCATTTACTACATCCTTAGAGGACGTGTGTAGAGTTTTAAAATTCCAATATAAATTTATCAAATAATTTTTGGTTAAAAAATAGTTTCAAATTTACCAAATATGTAATTAATAAAATATCTATTGGCTTAATTTTATAATATTTAATAAAAAATAAGTGTGTAAATATATTTATTAGATAATTTTTTTACCTACATCGTCAATGTGTCATAATGTAGCATGTATATATACTATTATTTAAGCATTTGATTGAGTTGATGTAACGAGTCAGTCGAGCACGAACTCAATTAAGAAAATTATAAAATTATCTTTTCGTATTTAAAATAAGTTATAAAAATATGCATACGAGGAAACATAAATCCACACCAAATATTAATAAAACATTCAATTTACCACTAAACCAAAATTTTATTTAAATTTTTATTCATATTTTACTATACACCTAATTATATAGGTTATTTTCTTTTCTTATACAAGATATATTATGGCAAATCAAAGTAAAGTATGCAGCTGGTACAAGTGCGAGATTAGATTTATTTGAAGACTTTAAATGTTTCTATATAAAGATTGTAGTTAGTTATAATATAGAACTAAAAATGTTTGAGATTTGAATATTAAAGTCACTTCTTAAAAGTGATTAGATAAATTAAACTAATCTCAAGTTTACTTCAACTTAAAATTAATGTTTTAGCACTACGTTTAATAAGAGTATGAAAATATTGTAATCCACCTTGATCTCAGTACACTAATTAACACTAATCATTTATCTAATTGTGAAATTTCGTCCAAGATATTATATAAATTTTCCATTAAAAAGATTAAATATCATATGGCTTCTGTCACCCAAACTTTTGAGGGTAAGTTTTACAAATTTTTTAAGTAAAGGGTAAAGTACAATAATATTCACTCGTTTCATTTTGTTCACCTAGTTATTATTTTATTTTTGGATTTAATGATTTAACTTTTCGAAATTAGATATTTTAATTATTTTTACTGTTAACTTAGTAACAGAAGTATAACATAGGCTTTTTTTATTGGTCTAATGACAAATTTAACATTTCAATTTTTACATATTCTATCAATTTCATCATAAATCTAGAACAAATCAAAAAATTTAACCATGAATGTTTATACTTTTTTTTTTCATTTTAGATCTAATTCTAAAAATTATAAAATATATTTAAAAAATTTTAAGAAAATTTTTATATATACTTTTTTTAAGTTTTATAATTTTTATTTACTTTTTCTCATCAACCATGCTCGTTTTCTCTTCAATCAAACACATGAAAAACTCATAAATTAAATATATTTTTTGATTCAATCTCTTTTAATTTAGTGTCTCTCTTTTTTTCTTTTGCTATATTTTTATCTCAAAATTTAGAAACCCAGAAAAATGCAACAATAGAAATAAGAAGATTGTTGAATTAAAAAAAGAAAAACTCTCACATACACATTGTCATATAGCATAATTAAGTGGAACATTATTACCCGAATCAACAGCAATGGGCAATTTAGCATCCCTTCAGAACCAGGAACATTATAAAGGAGCTCATCGAAGCAAGGGAATGGTGGGCGAAGTGGTTCACCAAACTGTTCAAGTGTAACATCAGCATCGGCTTTTATAAACATCACACCCTCACCGGTGCAATCCACTATAAGCTTACCATTAGCCCCTTCTCTTAATCTACCTGCAAATGGATAATAACACACTAGGGTTTGTGCAAGTGCCTCCCTAATAACCTCAGCTGGATCTTTTCCTTCCATGGAAGGTTCATATTGATAAAAGTTGATTAGCGGAACTTGAAACCGGAAACTCGCTTGATCATTAATGTCCGATAACAGTTTTTGTTCACATGGCGTAGGCTTAGCAGGAGCAACAAGTTCTGGTTCACAACGTCGTGCAGTGAACTTAAGGGGAATGCTGGAAGGTGCTGCCATGACACAAGGATGTGAGATAATAGAAAAAGAAAGTGTTTGGTCTTAATGAAGTGTTTGAAATGTTTTATATAGGAACCAAAGTGTACAAATTTGAAGTTTATTTTACATCGCATATGTAAATTGTAATGAAGAAAGAGATAAAATTGAAAAAGAAACCCAATTTTAATGTAAATTTATTTTATGTATTTATTATCTTGTTGGATTCATGATTCACTTGCTAAATTTAGTGAAACCTCGGCCACAAAATTTCAGTGGCTATTCTGAAAGGGCTTTTTGGACTGTATTCAGAGCCATCCTTGTATTGAGAAGGCCGTCATTTCATTAATGCATTCATGAAAGGAATCCCGGTACGAAAGGTAAACTCGATTCATTTATTTCCATAACTCCACACGTTTTACATAATTAAAACGTTAAATTAATGTTTGCCCTATCAAGCGTGCTAAATATTAGCAAAAATATCAAGTTACTAAATATTTGGTCTAACTAATGACACAACATTTTTATATCATTTTAATATAATGGTAAATTTGCAGATTCAATTTATTATGCTTACATTTGAGATTTATTATGAGCTAGCGCATATACAAGACAGACTCACATGTTAACATGATTACATGAAATTTTCTTTAAAACATCTTTCTAACACACACACACATATTTACATGAAGTTGGAATGGGTATTTTTTAAGAAAAGAAAATCGAACTCAACATTTTGGCCAGAATAATTAAGGGTATCTATAACACCCTGATTTATTAAACCCTATTTTTATGAATTTTAATATAAGTAAGTATTTGTTTCAGTGGTTAAGTATTGTGGGTGTGGGTTGGAGGTCTTGGGTTTAAGTCTCACTTTTGGAAATTCTGTTATTTTTATTCCTAGCTTTATTCTTAATTGCAGGACTTATATTATATTTCCAGTCAACTTATATCAGAATAAGTTTGTTGGTTTAGTGGTAAAGTGTTAGCTTATTCTATGGTCTTGTATTCGAATCCCCGAGTGTGTGTTTGGCAATAACTTTTGCTTCGATGTGTGTGTTGTTTGTGTAGTAGAAGTTGGATGGAATTGATATTCTATGGTAGTTGGATGAGGTTTAGTGGGTCAGATTTTGCCAGTTGGTAGTGGGCAATTTCAAATTTTAATTTTTTTTATTTTTTTATTTTATTTTTTTGTTAGTTCCCAAAAATTCTCTCTGTTTTTTTTTCACGTTCTTCTCTTTCTCCTTACTATTCTTTTTCTGACATCTTTCCTCCTTGTGATTTCGTCCCTTTTTGGCTTCCCTTCTTTGATTATTGTCCATTGTGTTGCAGTTGTGGGCGTTGTGCATTCAGGTTCTTGATCCGTTCTGAGTAGGTAAGTTATTGGGTAGGTGTAGCTTTACTATTTCATGATTGGTGATTATTGGGGAATTTTTGTTATTCTTATAACGAAAGGATTTCTGTTGATGGTGTTCGTTTAATTCTTGTTTAGGGGAAAGTCAAGAAGCGATTGGTGCTCCTCCAGCGATTTGAGTGTTAGGTGATTACTGTTCGTTGGCAGTGAGTATATTTAAGCTTTGTACGGATTTGAGAGGCAAAGTTCATGGTTAATTTTTTTGTTTGAATTCGTAAATCATTTGCTAAAATAATTGTTGGGATAATATTTTTAGGTTCTGGTTATCTCGTGGGAGTGTTCGCATCAAAATCAAGCCAGGTGTGTAATCAGAAACTCGAAAAATGAAAATTAGTAAAAGCCGAAATTGGGGCTTGTCGATGTCACACGCCTGCAGGACGACACGCACTGCAGTGACAAAGTCAGATATGTGTCACACGGGCATGTGACAAGCCGTGTGTGAGGCCGTGTGTGATACACGGGCTAGGCCATTTTGGGTCGTATGGGCTACACGGGCGTGTGTGGGCCGTGTGCCAGGCCATGTGGGCCCAAATTTTAGAACTTTTCCCTAGGGTTGTACATGTTGTCTCGACCAACTGTAGGCTTTCCGTAGGGTTGGTATGTGTGGTATAAGCCTTAAAGCATGAAATCTGTCACTCTGTTAGATTGGAATTGACGTAAGTAATATCTACATAACTATTGTGTAAAATGATATGTATGATTTGTTCTGCTATGTATGAGCGTGTTTAGCATTCGTTATACGAGCATGCATGTGTTATACGTTCTGGTATCTGTTATTTTGTTTTATCTGATGCTCTGTTTGTATCTGGCTATGGGGCGGGTTATGTATTATGAGGAGGAAGTATTCTGTGTAAGGCGATATATTGCCAATTTACTAGCAGTAATATTGCGACTATTCTGAAAAGTGTTGTATGAACACTATACGGTGTGTAGGGCTGGGTAGGTGTTTTATACCCCACGTGGTGTGTTGAGATGGTCGAAGTTGGTGTGTAGAGGATGGGGGTAGGATTATACATATCTGTATATGTATGATTATGTCATAATTCTGATTTTGCAAAAGATTTACGTCTGTATATGTTCTGCCATGAGATTGAATCTGAATTTCTGTTTATGTATGCATTACACACTAAGTTATCAAAACTCACTTTCTGTTTGTCTATTTCATTAAGGTAACCCTCAGACTTAGGTGAGTCGGTGCAACAGAAGCTCGGATGTAACCACTTATTCGTAAAACTCTATTTACATAAATTTTGCTTAATTTTCTACTTTTAAGAGTTTTGTAATTTTGGGACTCTCTGGACATTTGGGTTTAATTTCGGATTTAGATTTTTAATTTGGAATATCTTACATGACATGTGATAAAATGATTTACGAAATTAACCGTTTTCGAGAAAACAAACTCGGGTTTTCAAAACATAACGACTTAAAAACTTCTGCTGCAAATTATTTGTTTAAATTGAAAATGTAAACAATTGACGGTTTAACAGGTAAACACATTAAGATGTTTTTAAATAAGTAAGATTTACAACATTTCATCGTAACATTCCCAGATTCGGCCATACTGTCTAGGTCGGGTTTGGGATGATACATTTAGTGGTATTAGAGCTAGATTGTAAAACTCGGGCTGTGAAATTTTGGGTTCAAAATTTTATTTGTAAAAACTATTTTTCCAAGTAAAGTTTATTTTTAAAATCTAAAAAGTAAGTATGTGGTACACCGAGTCTCCAGCGCTGATCTTGTAAGTACTTTTAACTTAGAAATACTTTAGTTAGAAAACTCTAAAATGACTAAAACTGCATTGAATTAGTTAGAGACTGAAATTTCTGAACTTTCTGAAACTACTTCTAATAATTATTTGAAGCATAATATACTATATATAAATACTGAAATTGATTCATAAAACTTTGTAATGTAGATAAAACTTTAAATACGATGAGTACTCGTGGAACATGTGGTCGTGGTACTAGTGGGTGCAGTGGGCACCGTAGAGGGACTCGAGTTGAGTCATCCTCGATGGGCAGTATGCCTAATTTGGATACGAGTGAGACACCGAGTACACTTACAATTGAGACTAGGTCTCAAAGTTGCTCGGCTGGGGATGATTCATTGTCCCAAGCCATGCTTAGAGTGTTGGAGAGGGTCGTTGGACCCCATTCTGGTTCTGGGAGCCATGGGTCAGTAACTGAACGACTCTGTCTAATGGTGCTGAGCTATTTAGGGGCGTCACTAGAGTCGCCACGACTGTGGCTGAATACTAGTTGGAGGCCATCGATAGGATAACAAATGATATTGATTGCACCCATGAGTAGATATTGAAGGGTGCAGTATCTCTGCTTCGCGATGAGGCATATCAGTGGCGGTTAATGGTTAACGAGGGTTCTTAGCCGGATTAGATTAGTTAGCAATATTTTAAGACCGCCTTCTAGAAGAAATATGTGGGGGCGAGTTATGTGGATGCTCGCATATGCAAATTTATGAACCTCACTCAAGGGGATGGGACTGTGGTTGAGTGTGAGGCCAAATTTCTTAGATTGAGTCAATACGCTCGGGGATGGTGGCGACCGAGTATGAGAAATGTGTCCATTTTGAGGATGGTGTAAGAGATAATCTGAGAGTCCTAATAGCTCCGTAGAGGGAGTGGGAGTTCACTGTTTTTGTGGACAATGTGAAGATCGTCAAAAAGGTTAAGTGTGTTGAGCGCCAGAACAGTGACCAAAAGAAAGGTAAGAATAAGAGGGATTTGGAGCCCTCTAGTTCTGTTCAAAGGACTAAGAAATGGGCCAGATCTGATGGGCCTTCTAGAGTTGGAGTTTCAGATGCTCCTACTATGGCTCAGCCGTGCAGTGATTGTGTAAAACACCATCTGGACGAGTGTTGGAGGAGGTTGGGAGTATGTTTGTGATGTGGTTCAATGAAGCATAGTATTAGAGATTACCCACAGTGTTCCAATCAAATGCAAGCTCCAGCTTCGGGTTTTGTTCAACCTTAGAGGGCAGTTCAGCAGCCACCTAGGGGCAGTGGTTCGACCAGGGGTGGTAATGGTATGGGTAGAGGATAGAGAGCACCGGATAGAGGTGCTAATCAGATTGAGACAAGGCAGCTTGCATTGGTTATACTACTCGACGTCGTGAGGACAGATATGCCACTGATGTGATTACGGGTATGTTCTTTATATTTGATGCCCCTTATTTTGCACTGATAGACATAGGGTCAACACATTCCTATGTAGCTAGTTCTGTGTCTGTAAACTTGGAGATTCCTGTTGAGAGTACTTCTGGTGAGATTTTTATACTGAGTCCATTGGGTCAATCTGTTCGAGTGAATAGACTATATAGGAATGTACCGTTATATGTACAAGGGGTTGTGTTTCTGAGTAATCTGATAGAGATACCGTTTGGGGAATTTGATTTAATTCTGTGTATGGATTGGCTTGTGGAGCATCAAGTTAGTTTGGATTGTGTGACTAAGAGGGTAGTTTTGAGATTCGAGAATGATGGGGAGGTGGCTATGATCGGCGAGCGTAGGGATTACTTATCCAATGTGATCTCTGCTCTTGTGGCTGAAAAACTGGTCCGGAAGGGATGTGAAGCATATTTGGCTTTTCTAAGTGATTCAATTTCTGTGGACTCTTCTGTTGGGAACATTCGAACAGTTAAGGAATTTTCGGATGTTTTCCCTGTGAAATTACCAGGTTTGCCCCCGAATTAGGAAGTGGAATTTGGTATTAAGCTTCTGCCGGTTACAGTTCCAGTGTCCATCGATCCTTATCGCATGGCACCGAAGGAGCTTATAGAGCTAAAGGCTCAACTCCAAGAGCTCTTGGATCGTGGCTTCATCCATCCTAGTGTGTTTCCGTGGGGGGCATCAGTTTTGTTTGTAAAGAAAAATGATGGTACCATAAGAATGTGTATCGATTACTGTTAGTTAAACAAGTTGACAGTGAAGAACAAGTACCCACTTTCGAGGATCGACAACTTGTTTGATCAGTTTCGTAGGGCTTCGGTATTTTTGAAGATAGATCTCCGTTCTGGGTATCATCAGCTTAAGGTTAAGGAGGTTGATGTTCATAAGACTGCCTTTAGGACTCGTTATGGACACTATGAGTTCCTAGTCATGCCCTTTGGTTTGACGAATGCTCCGGCTGCATTCATGGATCTTATGAATCGAGTTTTCCAGCCGTACTTGGATCAGTTCATCGTGGTCTTTATCGACGACATTCTGGTGTACTCTAAGACCGAAGATGATCATGATGAACATCTTAGAAAGTAAGATGTAATTTTAGTTATAATGGTTAAATTGATGATTGGTATACCAAATATAAAAGTCAGAGTTAAGATCCAACGCATTGGACCTTTGATTTGAATGAATTTGTTTAATCTTGTGGCTTAGTAATTTTGTTTTACATTTTAAAAAGTGTTGAGGTTTGATACACTACTAGCTGACTTTTATTTATTTATCTCATGACACTTCTACTTTTTATTTACACTTGTATAAAAATGGTTGATTGAGGATTAGAATTATTATAGTCTGGTTATCTATTCAAGCTCGAAAATTTGTCTAAAATTTTAGATAATTTATCTAAAATATTAAGCTCAAAAATGAGTTTGAAAATATAAATTAATTTTGATTAAAATATGAGTTAAGTTCGGACTTGAACATTTAAAACCCGAAACTGACCTGATCCATTTTATAAATTTATAATGTTTTATATTTGGTTATTTTTATATATTATGTAATTTATTAATTCCAGCCACATTATTAGTGTGCAATATCCTTTTTCTTTTTCTTTTTTTTTTACTGCCTCCTAAGAACATATGTTACAATTTTAACTTGTTCGTAGAGTTTTAAAACTCTAATACAAATTTACCAAATAATTTTTGGTTACAAACTATTTACTTAATTTTATAATATTTAATATAAAATGAATAAATTAAAAGTTAAAATCTCATCAATTACAAATAAATCTTTAAATAATTACATTTAACAATAAGCATTCGATTAAATCGAGTAAAATTGAGTGAAAAAAATTCTGAGTTAATCGAGTTGACGAGTCCTATTTTATCATCCTAACTCGATTTGAATTTTTTTGAATTAAATCAAATCAAATGAAATTTGAGTTGGCTCAAGTCAAATAAATTTGTTCGAGTTAAATTAATAAAATTAAACCGGCCATATTGAAATTTTCTGACAATATGACTAAATTCCAAGTTAAGGACCATAAATACCATATATATTTGAAATCTCTTTTAAAATAAATTAATAAAATAAGCGAAAAAAATTGTATAATTAGTATGATAAACTTTTTTTGAACATAAATATCATTATAGGTCCTTATTATATTTGCTCTTTTTGATACAATATTTAGAACTACCCATAGTCCCCCAACCCTTAAATAGGAGGATAATGCGCTTCAGCGCACTTGAATCAAATTTGATAGTTCTAAGACTCAATCAATTAGTATAATAAACTTGATTTGATAGTTTACTTGTTTAATGCCTCAAATTTATCATTTTGAAAAAAATTAAATGTTAATTTACTATTTTTTATATATTTTTAATATTTCTTAACAAATTTTAGTTTCTGAATTTATATATTTTTATAAAAATTTTGAAAAAAAAATATTTTATAAATATTTTGAAGTTTTTTTAATTTTTTTTTGAAATGGACCAATTTGTAAATTTTCAAAACTGTCAAGGACACAACAGGTATTTACATCACTTTGTTATTTGAGTTATTCGAACTACTCAAATAATTCGAGTTGTAAAATTCAACTCAACTCGAACAAAAAATCAAATTACTTATCTGAGTTTATTTAAAAAAATCGAAAAACTTAATTTAATTAACTCAAAATTTAAAAAAAAATTCAAATCAAATCAAATTTTACTCACATCCATTTAACAAGCTAATTTAAAATTTCACCAACCTAACAGTTTTTTATTTAATCAAATCGGTCTGATTTTCAGTCATCCAATATACAAGATGTTTATGTATCAATATATGATCAGTCTTTTAAAAAGAATGTTTTATTATTCTTTTAGATTTTCTTTGCAATTATATATACATTAGTATATATATAGATTAATGGTTGCCTATGTTGATGTAATCCATTAATGAGTTCTCTAACTCAATTAAAAATTATCAAATTATTTTATAAAATAATAAATATATTATGAGTTCTTTTATCTTTTAAATTTTTATATAAATTTAGAAAAATATAAAGATAATGATATTTGAATTTAAAATATTATGATTTAATATTTTAACTTTGTTATTTCAACTAAAACTTCATTTATTTTTTTTATATAACACTTTTATACATATATCTATTACCTATATCGCAAGTGTGACATAATTTAGTATATATATAAGATTTCTAAAATTGATTGTTTAAAATTCATTTTTAAGAATTATAATATGAATCCATCAATTATTAGGGTTTTTTTTTGGGTATAGAAGATATATTATGGCAAATCCAAACAAACAATATAACTTGTACAAGTGCGAGATTAGATTTAATGAAGTTTTTAAATAAGTTTTTACTCATATTATTAATCTAACCAATCTAATACAACGATGGTAAACTTTGAAAACAAACAGTGTAACGCCCCAAAAATCCCTTATAATTATTCTCGTATGTTTGTGACATAAATCTGTATCTGCTTCAGTGGTTAAGTGTTCTGGGAGTGTCTGAGAAGTCTTGGGTTCAAGCCTTAGCTTGGACAAAATTTTGTTTTTAATTGAGTAAACCCCTATCTTTAGCCAGTAGGCTTATAAATAAATATTGGAAAAACATGTCAGAATGGGTGTGCTGGTCTGGTGGTTAAGTGGAATGTTAATATGCTGGGGGTCTTGAGTTCGAGTCTTGGCTATGTAGGGGAGTGTTTTATTTTGCTGGATGCCGTGTAAGTGTTTGTGTGCCAATAGAATTCTGATGCTAGTGGGCGGTTGGAGTGTTTGAGGAATGTGGGGTTGTTGTGGCTGAATTTTTGGAGGATATTGTGGAGAAGTTTTAGGGATAGCTTTAGTGTTGGTACCGAATTTGAATTACCCTTTTTACTCAAAATTTCGACAGGGGTGTTGTTTGCTCCTCATTTTCTTTGTTTTGTTTTTTCTGCCGAAGTGTGCTTCCCCAAACTCCTCCCCCTGCTGCCGATTTTCTTTTCTACTTTCTTGTCACTACAGTTTTGTTATCTTTGGGTTGATTACTCACCTCAATTTCTTCCTTTTCCCCTAAAACCTTGCCGAATACTTGTTCATTCTCCACTATAGATTTTTGGTTTCTCTCTGAAAAGGGAGAATTGGCGTTGGTTCTTCTCTGTTCCTTGGTCGAATACTTGATTTCCCCTCATTCTCCCTTTTTTTTAAAAAATTTCTCTCTTTAGCAATTATTCCTGTTCAATGTGAGCTACTTTCGGGTGCTAAGTCTTTTGGTAAGGGGGGAAAGTTATGCCTCAAATGTTTTGAGAGAAGTTGTTATTTGTTAATTTGTTAAGTTCCTAACATTCGGTTATGTCGAATTGTGTTTGGCAGCAACAAATCGTGACAAATTGGGTTTACCTTCGAAATCGTAGGCTACAGCCTTTGGAGCAATATGGGTAAGCGACATTATTGGTGTTTGATTGTTGTTGTTGTAATGGTATTCGTTTAAGCGTGACTGATTTTGGGTCTTGGAATTGTCGTTGTTTAGGTGCTTTTTGTCTAGGAGTGGTTGCGTACCAAAAATCATATCAGGTGTGTAAACACAACTTTGCAAACGGAAATCGGTGAAAAGCCAAAAAGTGAGACTGTCGACACTACACGGGCGTGTGGCCGCCCGTGTGGTAGGCAGTGTGATCGGACACGAGCATGTGATCGATGAGGTAGGCCATGTGCGATTCATGGGCAGGGCCGAATTGGGCCGTGTGGGCCCCAGGGTGTGTGGGCCCCACACGGGCGTGTGGGATTATTGGGCCAGGCCGTGTGATCCACACGGCTAAGGCCATTTTGAGCCTTATGGGACACACAGGCGTGTGGGCCAACATGGGCAAATTACATGGGCTTGTGGGCCCATTTTTACTGTTTGTCTAAGGTTGCACGGGTCGTCCGAGTCGACTGTGGACCTACTGTAGGGTTGGTAAGATTACCTAGATCCCTAATTGACTGAATGACTGTTATATCCATGTACTTTATATATATACATGTACGACTGTATTGTGAGCATGCTGTTAAAACTGTACTGAATACATATATGATACCATGATTTGGCATGACATGATTGTATGATGCATTGCATGGGGATGGGTTTATATGGATCAGAGGAAGTGTACTGAAAGGCTTCAAGCCTAACTTATTGGCAGCTCAGCTGCAAACTACTGTCTAGTGCCGCAACAGGTACTACTTAGAGTGTAGGGATGGGTGGGTTGATTATATCCCCAAATTGAGTGTAGGGTTGGACGGAGATGGAGTGTAGAGGCTGGCTGGGTAGGATTTGTATACTGCATATTGTGATACTGTACTGATTACTGATATTGTAATGGGCTAAGGCCCAAATGCATGAATGCCTCTATACTGAGATGGGCTAAAGCCCAAACTGATACTATCACCGATTCTCGAATACGGCTTAGGCCTGCATCGTGATTGCCTTCATCTGTCTGCTTGTGCTATTTGGGATTACACACCGAAGCTTTCGTAAACTCACCCTTCTGCTTTAATCAGCATGTAATCCCCAAACATAGGCGGATCGGTACGGCGGAGGACTCAAATAGGCCACATGACCCATTTCGTTCTCTATTTTAGTACTTAATTATAATTTTGATTTTATTTTAGGTATTTTATCAGTAATAATGGCCTTTTTGGATTTTTTTGGTTAATTTGGGATTTCTATTATTTTGATTTACAACTGCTAGTAGTAGGGTTAATCGAGTTTTCAAAACGAATCAAATGTTTTAATAAAATACACTCAAATACGTAAATTAATTTAAAAAGCTTCCGCGATAAGTGACGTTTTGAAAATTAATATCATTTTGAAAGAGAATACTTTTGTGATAATGAACTACGTTTTGAAAATGAATGACGCATCCTAGAATTAACGTAAGATCTTGTAATGAGACTAATTCGAAAAGAGGTTTTTACGACAACTCATTTATTTTCAAAACACTGCCATGTGACATCGCCATGATTCGGCAATAACATCTAGGCCGGGTTTGGGTTGTGGTATCAGAGCCAGGTTGCAAAACTTGGCTGTGGATTTGGGTTTTTAAACTTGGATTTTAAAGTACCAATTTTTAGATGATTGAAATATTTTTGCAACATGTGTGGTACACCGAGTGTCCGGCGCCGATCCTGTAAGTTTATTGAAATTGTCATGTGTTGTAAACTGAAAATTCTATAGATAGCATATACTAAGACTACTATAGAAAGACTGAAAACACTTAAGTTTGTGTATACTAATGCTGTAGTAAAATCGATAGACACTGATAGACACTGCGTTGTACGAAAATAAACTTTACACTTCTGATATTGATTTCATAAAATACCCGTTAATAAACACTGGAACTCTAAATCGACGATAAAATCAAGTAAAACAGATAAACACGCTTAGACAATGAGTACGAGAGGTACTTACAGACGGAGTACAAGAGGCCGTGGTAGAGGTCGTAGAGGTGTTCGAGCTGGATTTTCATCTTTTGGTAACTTGCCTAATTTGGATACAAGTGAGACGCCGTCTTCACTCGCTGGATCGAGACAGGTCTCATGATCGAGCCAGTGGGGGACGCACACACCGCCCCAAGGCATGTTAAGGATTCTAGAGAGGGTCGTTGGGCCCAATACTGAAGCTGGAGGCCGAGGGTCAGTTACGAAACGACTCCAATCTAACAGAGCTAAGCTTTTCAAGGGTATTGCTGGAGTTGCCCCTAATGTGTCTAAATACTGGATTAAGGCCACAGAGAGGATTATGGACGACCTGGACTACACCTCTGAGCAAAAATTAAAGGGTGTTGTATCACTGCTACGAGATGAGGCATATCAGTGATGGCTCACTATTAAGGAGGGCACTTAGCCCAATCGAGTGACATGGGAGTTCTTTAAGACGGCGTTTCAGGGAAAATATATGGGTGCCAGTTACGTGGATGCCCATAGGAGAGAGTTCCTGAATTTGACCCAGGGTGATAAATCAGTGGCCGAGTATGAGGCTGAATTTCTGCGACTGAGCCGCTATGCGCAAGGAATGGTGGCGACTGAGTACGAGAGATGTGTTCGCTTCGAGGACGGCCTCAAGGATAATCTGAGGGTTCTGATAGCTCTACAGAGGGAGCGAGACTTTGCTGCACTGGTTGATAAGGCAAAGATCACCGTGGAAGTGAAGCACACTGAGCGCCAAAGCAGAGAGAGAGGTAGGAATAAGAAGGATTCAGAGCCCTCGAGTTTCGTTCAGAAGCTTAAAAAAAGGCCAGTGTTGATGGGCCGACTAGAGTTGGGGCTCCTATTGTCGCATCGATACGCTGTGGTAATCGACCGTGTGGTAGACACTATCAGGGCGAGTGTTGGAAAAGGACTGGAACATGCTTGAAGTGCGGTTCTTTGGAGCACCATATTAGGGATTGCCCGCAGAGGTCCGATCAGATGCAAGCTTCTGGAATGGGTACTGCACCACCACCGAGGGTTGTTAAGCAACCACCGAGAGGCCGTGGTCAGGCCAGAGGTAGGAATGGTCTGGGCCATAGTCAGAGAGCACCGGGCAGAGGTACTGGTCATACTGAGGTGAGGCAGCCGGCTCTAGTTTATTCTGCACGTCACCGAGAGGAGGGTGATACTCTGGACGTCATTACGGGTACATTTTTTATTTATAATGTACCTTATACTGCACTGATAGATATAGGATCAACTCAATCCTATATAGCTTGTACCGTAACTAAAAACTTGGGTATACTGGTTGAGAGCACTACGAGTGAGGTCACTGTACTGAGCCCGTTGAGGCAGTCAATAAGGGATAACAAACTATTTAGAGATGTTCCTCTAGAGGTTCAAGGAGCTATCTTTTTGGCTAATCTGATGAAACTGCCTTTTAGAGAATTTGATCTAATACTGGGAATGGACTGGTTAGTTAAACACTGAATGAGCTTAGATTGTGCCACAAAAAGGGTTATACTGAGAACTGAGGGGGTCAGCGAGGTAGTCGTAATTCGGGAATGTTAGAACTACTTATCGAATGTGATTTCTGCATTGAGAGCCGAAAAGTTAGTTCGTAAAAGATGTGGGGCGTATCTGGCCTACATCAGTGCATCAGATTCTATGGAATCTTCAGTTAAGGATATAAATACGGTTAAGGACTTTCTGGATGTTTTTCCTAAGGAGCTTCCTGGGTTACCCTTGTAATATCCCAAAATTGGGCCTAGTAGGATTGGGCCTTGAGCTTTAGGAAGAATTTGAGTATTATTTGTGTTGGTTCGGGTATGAATTTTGTGTGTTAGCATAGTCTTGTGAAGGCTTGATTTTATTTAGGATGCTAGAATAAATTTTAGTATGGTTTATTTAATGAAGTGGATTAAGTGAGCTTGACACTTAAGTTAATTTAAGTGTTAAATTAAAGCACAAGAGGAGTAAGTGGCAAGATGGTTAAGGAGCTTGAAAGGTTGTTTGAGGTTAGAGGTTCGAGTAGCATGTTTAGCATTTTGAAGGTTTATTTTTGAATCCTAGCAATTATGGACGGTCAACCTTTGTTTATGATAGGTTGGACTCTTAATTTTGGTAAGTTGAATTTTGGTTTAAGGAAAGCTTGAAATTGGGGATAAGAATCTTAAGGTTATGGAAGGTTATCTTAAAGTTATGGTATTATGAAGGGACAAAAGGCATGGAATATGGAGGATGTTTTGGAAACTTTATTCAAGGCTTTAGTGCATGTATGTGGACGACATGTATGGCTAGGGGTGGCCGAATGTAATAGGTAGTTTGGGGGAGGATATTGGCCAATTTTTGTCATTTGAACATCTTTTGCATTTTTGTTTTCCCTCTCCAAAAACTCTTTCTTTGGCCGAATGTCATTGTGCATTTTGTGCAAATGTAGCTTTTGTTTTAGCTCTTATTTTGTTGAACCAAAAATGCTATTTCCTTTCTTTCATCTTTGCTTTTGAAACCAAAACTTCATTTTGGTATTTTTGCACTTTTCTTTTAGGCAAAATAGGTGTTGGCCGAATCTCATCTCTCCCACATCTCTCTTTTCTTTTCTTTTTGACATTTGTTCATAATTACATTTTTTTTTACACTCTTTTGGCCGAATATTTCTCCATCTCAAATACCATTTCTTTTTCATTTGTTCAAAGATAAAACATCTACTTCCATTCTATTTTTATTTTCTTCACCATAGCCGAATCTTCTACTTCCTTTTAGTATTATTTTTGGCCGAATATTCAAGGGAAGACTCTCCTTAGTTTTCTTCTATCGATTTTGGATAAAAAGGGGTAAGTGTTCATGGACGTTTTTCTTTCTTTTCTTTCTTGTTTCTATGATGTTTTCTTGTGGACAAAGGCCAACCTTTGGGCATTGTTTTGCAAGGTTCTAACCATTTTTTAGGATTCGATTATTCTCTTAGGCTCATTGGGATTTTCAAGCAATCGATTTAAGCCATTCCTTTAGCAAATCGAAGTTGGTAAGTCAAGTGGTAAGGATTCTATACTCTTAAAGTTGGTTGAGGAAGCCTAAGGTTATTTGGATTAAGATATGTTGTTGGCCGAATGGTTTTCATTAAAATATTGTGATATGGCCGATTGTAGGACAAAGTGATCTAGTGCGGTAGATCGGATCATCGGATTTTAGTATTGCTTTGGTGAAAGGTGTGTATCTTACACACTTTATAACTTGGTTTATATATGTATATTTGTGTGTTATATAACTAATCATATTATGAAAGTGGGTAAATCGATGAGATCTGGATATGATACCATGATGGTATGAATGAGGATTCGTAAGTCTGTTTCAATATGTTGTTAATACATGTGGATTGAAATCATGATCTACGATTTATATATATTCGTTATGAGATACATATCAAAGTTTATTGACATGATTTGTCTATCTATTGCATTGGTATGGGCAATATGAGAGGAGGGGGAAGATTGATATCGTGTCTTCGGACACCAGAGGTTTGGTACCTCCAGGTGATTTGGTATCACATTCGTGTCTTCGAACACCGCAGGTTTGGCACCTCATAGCGACTCGTCCCCCGTGGTTAATACCACCGCGGGTTGGCCCCACTTTTGAGATATGGGATCGCCCGCGCGGTGATTTGGTATCACACGGGGTTGGCCCCACAACTTGATGATTCGTGTCTTCTGACACCGCTGGTTTGGCACCACCAAAGGTGATTTGGTATCACATTCGTGTCTTCTGACACCGCAGGTTTGGCACCTCATAGCGACTCGTCCCTCGTGGATTTAACTCCACCGTGGGTTGGCCCCACTTTTGAGATATGGGATCGTCTCGCGGTGATTTGGTATCACACGTGGGTGGGCCCCACAGATGGATTATTTGTGACTTTGGTCACCAAAGGATTTGGTATCACATTTATATCGTGACTTCGGTCACCACGTGGTTTGGCACCACCAGTGGTTTGGTACCACACGGGTAGAAAAGGAGTTATGGATGGCTAGGTTGGGTGCATTATACATATATGTTGCTTTGTTATAATTTGTGTAAGTATGTGGTATTTACCCGGAGAGGGAATATGCACTCGAGTCTTGGTGACTCACCTTCTCCCTTATCTTTTCAGTGATTCGTGAGATCGCGGATATGGAGCCGGATGGACTCGAGGAGGCCATGCAATAAAGTTTGGTTTTACATGAACTTCCATTTGGGTACTTTATTTTAATTTGGTTTTCATATTTTATGGATTTGTAATAAGGCTGTTTAATTATGTTTTGGATTATTTTTATGTTTTGAATATATTTAAAATATGGTTTATAAATTACTTGGTTAATTTAATAATTGAGCTCAAAGTTTTCTAAACTAAAAACTCCCAATGGTTTTAAAAATCTTACCATCGGGTAATATGAATAGTTCGATAGAAAAATTACAAGTTAAGTGTTTTCAACAAATTAAGTGATTTCCAAAATTCAGGTTTCTATACTCAATTGCAAACGGATTTTCAAAGTGATATTTCAAATTTTCTTAAAAAGATATAAATGTTTTCTATCCTATGATTTATCAACTAAGTTTTAAAGTTTTATGTAATTCAAAGTAAATCTCAGTTTTAACTTATTTTCGACAAATAAAGAATTTCAAAGAGTTTTTCACAAAATTTAATTGTTAATTCGATTCTTTCAAAAATATTTTCCTTAGTGACATACTAGATTCGGTCGTGGCGTATTGACCGGGTTTGGGGTGTTACAAATTGGTATCAGAGCTAAGTTCAAAAGCTTGGCTGTGGGCCCGAGGCCCAACATGTTTTAAAGAATGGATTTTAAAATGTTTTGTTGAAAATTATATGGTTGAAAAGGCATGGCCTCGAGTCTCCGACATCAATCCGCCCTGGTAAGTACATCAAATTGTTGATTTTGATGATATGATATGATGATGTTGGCATGACTGTATAGTAGTAGGAACTCTCTAGAGACCCAAACTATAGGTTGAATGTACTCGCTAAACAATTTCTTATTAAAATTATTCATAAAACTGTGTTTTAAGAAAGTGGAATAATGACTAATGCATAACGCTTTTTAATCAGATAAGTCGAGACTTTAGACATGAGTACTCGTGGTCGAGGTCGTATGATTCGTGGACGCGGTCGGGTAGGATGGTCGTGTCCGAGCCGGTGAGGTCCTGGCCAAGGATCCGAAAATGAGGTACCACTACCCCCACCACCGCCAGCAGCTTGGAGTTGAGCAACAGGATCAAACGGGGATGACGCAGTTGTCTCAGCGATGTCACGAGTTCTTGAGAGGGTAGCCGGAATAGGTGGAGGCGCGGGAATTCGAACCGTGATCCGAGCGACTTGAGCCAATGGAGCCGAGGTATTTCGAGGTGTTTCGTGCGTGGCTCCTAGTGCGGCTGAATATTGGCTAGAGGCGACGGAGCGAATCATGGATGACTTGGATTTGAGTCCGAGGAAAAGTCGAAAGGGATCGACGCTTCTTCGGGATGAGTCATATCGGTGGTGGCTCACGCTGATGAATAGTCTTCGCAATGGAGGATCTCACTTAGGATTATTTCAAGGCGTATCGGCGGAAATACGTTGGGTCTAATTACATTGATGTGCAGCGTAAGGCATTTCGAGAGTTTGATCCAAGGTAGTAAGTCCGTGTCGAATATGAGGCGTAATTTTTAAGACCGAGCCAGATCTTTGGAGGTATTGTGGCATCGAGCACGAGCGATGTGTTCGATTCAAGATGGTTTGAGGGACGAGTGAGATTGTTGATTGCTCCACATCGAGCGAGAGTTTGCCGCTTTGGTTGAAAAGGCTAAGATAGCCAAGGAATCAAGGAATCGCAAGGCGAGTTACGATCGGAACAAGCATAAGAGAGGTTACGGATCATCGGGATCACCGGTAATTCTCAAAAGAGGGCTAGGCAAAGTGGGCCGAATCGATCCAGGAGGCCTCATTCGCGCTAATTAGGGACCAAAGACGGTGTAACCGGCGTGGGAAATATCATTGGGGCGAATGTTGGACCGGAGGAAAGGATGTTTCGAGTGTGGCTCATTGGATCATCGTGTGAGCGATCGCCCATGTAAGCTAGCCAAGAATCACCGAGGGTCAAGGTCGTGCTCGGGCCTGAAATGAGGGACCGCCACCGCAGAGGTCGTGGGTAATGGTAGAGGAGGTAATGGTTCGGTCGAGGCATGGAGCATCCGCGTAGAGGTGCTAGCGAAGACCGAGGCAAGACGACTGGTTTGGTGTATGCAATGAAACGTCGAGAGGAGGGCGACGCACCGATGTCATAACCAGTATGTTCTTGATCATTGGATTTCCATATACTACTTTGATTGATGTGGGTTGACGTATTCAAATGTCGTTAGTAGTCTAGTAGTGTTATTAAGATCGTGAGTGCGCAGCAAGAGGGTAGTGCGTGTGAGTTAGACTGCATTTATTGATCGTTAGTAAGTAATTTTGAGGACGAAATTATTTTTAAGGAGGGTAGAACTGTAATATCCCGAAATTGGGCCTAGTAGGATTGGGCCTTGAGCTTTAGGAAGAATTTGAGTATTATTTGTGTTGGTTCTGCATGAATTTTGTGTGTTAGCATAGTCTTGTGAAGGCTTGATTTTATTTAGGAAGCTAGAATAAATTTTAGTATGGTTTATTTAATGAAGTGGATTAAGTGAGCTTGACACTTAAGTTAATTTAAGTGTTAAATTAAAGCACAAGAGGAGTAAGTGGCAAGATGGTTAAGGAGCTTGAAAGGTTGTTTGAGGTTAGAGGTTCGAGTAGCATGTTTAGCATTTTGAAGGTTTATTTTTGAATCCTAGCAATTATGGACGGTCAACCTTTGTTTATGATAGGTTGGACTCTTAATTTTGGTAAGTTGAATTTTGGTTTAAGGAAAGCTTGAAATTGGGGATAAGAATCTTAAGGTTATGGAAGGTTATCTTAAAGTTATGGTATTATGAAGGGACAAAAGGCATGGAATATGGAGGATGTTTTGGAAACTTTATTCAAGGCTTTAGTGCATGTATGTGGACTGGCATGTATGGCTAGGGGTGGCCGAATGTAATAGGTAGTTTGGGGGGGATATTGGCCAATTTTTTCATTTGAACATCTTTTGCATTTTTGTTTTCCTCTCCAAAAACTCTTTCTTTGGCCGAATGTCGTTGTGCATTTTGTGCAAATGTAGCTTTTGTTTTAGCTCTTATTTTGTTGAACCAAAAATGCTATTTCCTTTCTTTCATCTTTGCTTTTGAAACCAAAACTTCATTTTGGTATTTTTGCACTTTTCTTTTAGGAAAATAGGTGTTGGCCGAATCTCATCTCTCCCACATCTCTCTTTTCTTTTCTTTTTGACATTTGTTCATAATCACATTTTCTTTTACACTCTTTTGGCCGAATATTTCTCCATCTCAAATACCATTTCTTTTTCATTTGTTCAAAGATAAAACATCTACTTCCATTCTATTTTTCTTTTCTTCACTATAGCCGAATCTTCTACTTCCTTTTAGTATTATTTTTGGCCGAATATTCAAGGGAAGACTCTCCTTGGTTTTCTTCTATCGATTTTGGATAAAAAGGGGTAAGTGTTCATGGACGTTTTTCTTTCTTTTCTTTCTTGTTTCTATGATGTTTTCTTGTGGACAAAGGCCGAACCTTTGGGCATTGTTTTGCAAGGTTCTAACCATTTTTTTAGGATTCGATTATTCTCTTAGGCTCATTGGGATTTCGGAAGCAATCGATTTAAGCCATTCCTTTAGCAAATCGAAGTTGGTAAGTCAAGTGGTAAGGATTCTATACTCTTAAAGTTGGTTGAGGAAGCCTAAGGTTATTTGGATTAAGATATGTTGTTGGCCGAATGGTTTTCATTAAAATATTGTGATATGGCCGATTGTAGGACAAAGTGATCTAGTGCGGTAGATCGGATCATCGGATTTTAGTATTGCTTTGGTGAAAGGTGTGTATCTTACACACTTTATAACTTGGTTTATATATGTATATTTGTGTGTTACATAACTAATCATATTATGAAAGTGGGTAAATCGATGAGATCTGGATATGAAACCATGATGGTATGAATGAGGATTCGGGTAAGTCCGTTTCAATATGTTGTTAATACATGTGGATTGAAATCATGATCTACGATTTATATATATTCGTTATGAGATACATATCAAAGTTTATTGACATGATTTGTCTATCTATTGGATTGGTATGGGCAATATGAGAGGAGGGGGAAGATTGATATCGTGTCTTCGGACACCAGAGGTTTGGTACCTCCAGTGATTTGGTATCACATTCGTGTCTTCGGACACCAGAGGTTTGGCACCTCATAGCGACTCGTCCCTGTGGTTAATACCACCGTGGGTTGGCCCCACTTTTGAGATATGGGATCGTCCCGCGCTGATTTGGTATCACACGTGGGTTGGCCCCACAACTTGATGATTCGTGTCTTCGGACACCAGTGGTTTGGCACTACCAGTGATTTGGTATCACATTCGTGTCTTCGGACACCAGAGGTTTGACACCTCATAGCGACTCGTCCCTGTGGATTTAACTCCACCGTGGGTTGGCCCCACTTTTGAGAGATGGGATCGTCGCGGTGATTTGGTATCACATGTGGGTTGGCCCCACACGATGGATTATTTGTGACTTTGGTCACCAAAGATTTGGTATCACATTTATATCGTGACTTCTGGTCACCGTGGTTTGGCACCACCAAAGGTTTGGTACCACACGGGGTAGAAAAGGAGTTATGGATGGCTAGGTTGGGTGCATTATACATATATGTTACTTTGTTATAATTTGTGTAAGTATGTGGTATTTACCCGAGAGGGAATATGCACTTTGAGTCTTGGTGACTCACCTTCTCCCTTATCTTTTCAGTGATTCGTGAGCTCATGGATATGGAGCCGATGGACTCGAGGAGGCCATGCAATAAAGTTTGGTTTTACATGAACTTCCATTTGGGTACTTTATTTTAATTTGGTTTTCATATTTTATGGATTTGTAATAAGGCCTATTTAATTATGTTTTGGATTATTTTTATGTTTTGAATATATTTAAAATATGGTTTATAAATTACTTGGTTAATTTAATAATTGAGCTCAAAGTTTTTAAACTAAAAACTCGCAATGGTTTTAAAAATCTTACCATCGGGTAATATGAATAGTTCGATAGAAAATTACAAGTTAAGTGTTTTCAACAAATTAAGTGATTTCCAAAATTCAGTGTTTCTATACTCAATTGCAAACGGATTTTCAAAGTGATATTTCAAATTTTCTTAAAAGATATAAATGTTTTCTATCCTATGATTTATCAACTAAGTTTTAAAGTTTTATGTAATTCAAAGTAAATCTCAGTTTTAACTTATTTTCGACAAATAAAGAATTTCAAAGAGTTTTTCACAAAATTTAATTGTTAATTCGATTCTTTCAAAAATATTTTCCTTAGTGACATACCAGATTCGGTCGTGGCGTATTGACCGGGTTTGGGGTGTTACAACCCTTGAATCGTGAAGTAGAGCTTGGGATTGAGCTCCTTCTTGGTACAGCTTTGGTGTCTATCGCCCCTTATAGAATGGCACCGAAGGAGCTTGTGGAGCTTAAGGCTTAGATTCAAGAGCTATGGGATCGTGGGTTCATCCGCCCTAGTGTGTCTCCATGGGGAGCACCGGTTCTATTTGTGAAAAAGAAGGATGGATCCATGTGTATGTGTATCGACTACCGTCAACTGAACAAGCTGACCATCAAGAATAAGTACCCTCTACCGAGGATATATGATCTATTCGACCAGTTTCGAGGGGCTTCAATTTTTTCTAGGATTGATCTACGATTAGGGTATCACCAGTTGAGAGTTAAAGAGGCTGACGTGCATAAGACGACATTTAGGACTCTCTATGGCCATTACGAGTTCCTAATGATGCCATTTGGACTCATGAATGCACCAGCAGCTTTCATGGATCTAATGAACTGAGTGTTCCAGCCTTATCTGGATCAATTTGTAGTGGTATTTATTGACGACATACTGGTGTATTCGAGAACTGAGGATGAGTACGATGAACATCTCAGAGAAGTTTTACAAATTCTACGAGAGAAACAACTATATGCCAAGTTCAGTAAATGTGAGTTCTGGTTACGTGAAGTAACGTTTCTAGGACATGTGGTTTCTGCTGAGGGGATTAGGGTCGATCCTCGAAATATAGAGGCGGTATTGGAATGGAAACAGCCTAAGACTGTATCTGAGATCCGCAGTTTTCTGGGACTGGTAGGATATTATCGACGATTTGTAGAGGTGTTTTCACTGAATGCCGCACCCTTTACTAAGCTGCTATGTAAGGGTGTGCCGTTTAACTGGACTGACGCGTAGCAAGAGAGCTTTGAGAAGCTTAAGACTGTACTGACGGAGGTCCCTGTTTTGATACAGCCAGAGTCTAAAAAAGAGTTTACTATCTACAGTGATGCATCACATGTCGGTTTGGGGTGTGTGTTGATGCAATAGGGTAAGGTGGTAGCGTATGCATCTCGTTAGCTTAAGACTCATGAGGCAAATTATCCGACGCATGACTTGGAGTTGGTCGCAGTGGTATTTGCACTAAAAATCTGGAGGCATTACCTGTATGGTGAGAAGTGTATCATTTACACTGATCACAAGAGTCTCAAGTACCTCCTCACTCAGAAGGAGCTAAATCTTAGGCAGCATAGATGGATTGAGCTACTTAAGGACTATGACTGTACGATTGAATACCACCCTGGCAAGGCCAATGTGGTGGCTGATGCACTGAGTCGTAAGGCTGTGACTGATCCGAGGATGATGTTTGCTCGTCTCAGTTTATTTGATAATGGTAGTCTGTTGGCCGAACTTCGAGTTAAACTGACGTGGATAGAGCAGATTAAGAGTAAACAGTTAGAGGATGAGTCGTTGGGTCTTCGTTTTTGACAAGTTGAGAGTGGGAATACTGAGGATTTTAGACTGAATAGCAAAGGGGTGCTCTGTTTCTGTGGGAGAATCTGTGTACCGAAAGATACTAAATTGAGGCAGTTTATACTGAGAGAGGAGCATAGTAGCCCTTATGCTATGCATCCTGGCGGAAACAAGATGTACCTAGACTTTCGTGAGTTATACTGGTGGCCAGGTCTTAAGCGAGAGGTTACAGACTTTGTGGGTAAATGTCTGACATGTCAGCAGGTTAAGGCTGAGCATCAGTTACCTTCGGGGTTACTTAAGCCAGTTAAGATTCCACTTTGAAAGTGGGAGCGAGTGACTATGGACTTCGTTAGTGGGTTACCCCTCACACCCACTAAGAAGGATTCAGTATGGGTCATCGTGGATCGATTGACCAAGTCCGCCCGTTTCATACCGGTTCGTACTGACTACTCTCTGTAGAAGCTGGCTAAACTGTATGTGTCTGAAATAGTGAGACTGCATGGGGTACCTGTTTCGATAATATCTGATAAGGATCCTCACTTCACCTCTCGGTTCTGGAAGAAGCTACATGAAGCTCTGGGTACAAGGTTAGACTTCAGTACTGCGTTCCATCCTCAAACAGATGGTCAGTCTGAGAGGGTGATTCAGATACTGGAAGACATGTTGAGGAGTTGTGTAATTGACTTCCGAGGCAGTTGGGAGGATTACTTGCCACTAGCAGAGTTTGCTTATAATAATAGCTATCAGTCTAGCATTCAGATAGCACCTTTCGAGGCACTATATGGTCGTAGGTGCCACACACCTTCGTGTTGGACTGAGTTGGGTGAGCGACGTGTGCTGGGCCCTGAACTAGTTTCTGATACCGATGACAAAGTTAGTGTAACACCCATAACCCGTAACCGACGCCGGACTAGGGTTAGGAGCATTACCAGACAGATCGGAAACTTACATAACATTTTATACATTACATTCATCATTAACGATCATAGTGTCCCTTAGATGAGTCATCAAGACCCAAAGCATGCATATAAACCGAGTTGGGACTAAACTGAACCACATATGAAATTTAATGAAAATTAAAAACTTTTCTAACTTTCAGGGGAGACATGCCCGTGGGAGGAGACCGTGTGCCCTCCACGGCTTCTAGACACCCCCGTGTGTCCATCCGTGTTTACATACTGACTATATCAACACGGTCACTAGGCACGTCCGTGTGCCATGACCGTGTGCTACCAGACCATATACTGACTTTTCCAACACGGCCACCAAGCACGTCCATGTGCCATGGTCGTGTGCTCTTAGCTAGCTACTGACTTGTACACCACGGCCAGCTGACATGCCCATGTCGAGGCCGTGTGCTATTTAAGCTACATTCTGCCAATTCAACCACGGTCTTAGGCACGCCTGGTGTTACAAACCGTGTGACATTATAGGCCATTTACAAGGCCAAAATGCCACCCATATGGGTCAACCTACAAGCAACATATATCATCCCATCTCATTCACATATAAGCACCAAAATATACCAAATAGCCATCCCAAAACATGCATATTTAACAACTAAAAAAATCACACAATAATACATTCAATATCCATTCTATCTTTACATTCAAAACCAATTCCAACATACCAATTTGCATGACCAAATCACAATTATGCCCAAACACCATTCATCTATATACTTACCATATCATAACCATTTCATATATCAACTAATCTTACCAAAACAACTTCACATATCACATTCCTTTAAGCATATTACCAAAACATAACTAGCCAAATCACATGGCTAAGTTCACATAACAATTCATACCAATGACTAGCCTATACATGCCATATCTAGCCATATACATTTTCAAAGTGTACCAAAATAAGTTTAGTAGTGTGATGATTTATCCTTGACGGTCCCGAGCCTTCAGTAGCTTTGACGACCTATAAAACAGAGAAAACAAACACAGAGTAAGCTTTCCAAAAGCTTAGTAAGTCATATACAAATAAACTTGATATGGAAGGCATATATGCAAATAAATACATTGGCACATATCAATCACTTAGCCATTTTCACCATTCAAGAATCATATAAACATATAGCTCATCTAGCCAAAATAATTCTTATCATATCATAAATTCCATATACATCTCATCATAGTAAGATCACTTAGATGCTTACCTTATATACACAAATAGTGTATAATCAATGTACCTGAATCGGATTTAATATCACCTAATTGTTCATAGCTCAGATTTGTAATTCGTATCACAAACTTGCCCGTTGAACCACTAGGAATTTAGTAGGATACTCAGAAAGCCCAGAATAGTCATACAATGCCAACTTCCCAGACGAGGTCTTACATGCACTCGGATATCAATGCCACTGTCCCAAACAGGGTCTTACACGAATCAATACGATGTCGATGTCCCAGACATGGTCTTACACGTAAAGCTCATATCGATGCCAACGTCCCAGACGTGGTCTTACTCATAAAGCTCGTATCGTTACCTTCGTCCCAGACGAGGTCTTACACGAAATCTCAAATCAACGCCAACGTCCAAGACGTGGTCTTACATGATAAAACAGAACAAATACCTATGTCATGACATAGCTAATCCTCTCTATTCTTCGGTTCGTACGGGCTTTTCGGACTTTATCGCTATATCGGCTTTATCTCGTAATTCATATGCACAACCTCTCATAAGCATTCATTATCTACATTAGTCATATGAACAAATACAATTGCATACATATACGTTTATTTGCATAGTGACTTACCTCGGATTCGATATGTCGGAATGAAAACGGCTACTCGGTTACTTTCGCTTTCCCGCGATCTATGTCCGTTTTCCTTGGTTCTTGATCTAAACATTTTCAAAATTAACCCTTTTATTCACTAATTCATACAATTCAATCCATGGACACACATTTAGGGCTATTTGCAAATTAACCCTCATATTTGTACACTTTATCATTTTAGTCCATTTTTCTCAAAACATCAAATTCACAAAATCCACACATACACATGCTTAGACGAATGTATATACATCTCATACAAGTCCATATTTTCCATCAAATTTTCCATTTAGTCCCTCAAGTTACCATTTTTTCAATTTAGCCCTATTTAGCAAAATTCATCAAAAATTCAAGAACAAAGTATGTTCATCTAACTCATATCTTTCATTTAACACCAAAAATCATCAAAAAGCTTGACATATCATCAATGGCATCTCACACAAACATTATCAATTCATCAAATTGAGACATGGGTTTTAAAGCTCTCAAAGCAACGATTACAAAAACATAGAAATTATCAAAAACCAACCGAAAACATACCTCTAATTTGGCTCTCAAATGGCCGAATATGACAAGCTCAAACCCTTTCTTTTCTTTCTTATTTTTGGTGATAAAAAGATGGAGAACATGGCTTATTTCTTTTATGTTTTATAATATAATGAATAAATTTTCATTTTACAATTTTAACCTTTAATACTAAATGTATCAAACATGTAATTCAAGGTCATTCTTGACCAAAACCACCCACTAACTAAATAGTGGTTCAATTGCCACTTAAGGCCATAACTTTAAAAAGCCACAACACAAAGGTGCTTTAACAAATAGCAAGCAACTTTCACATTTAATGCAATTCCATCCTTTTGTCAAATTAAACACACAAATGGACAAATTAACTTACGGAAATTTAACACATGCTTAGTCACATATCAACGGCACATAAATTAATATTAAAATATTATACAGACTTAGATTCGTGTTCCTAAAACCACTGTTCTGACTAGGGTATGAACCGAACTGTTACAATTCTCCCCCCTTAGGGATTTTTATCCCCGAAAATCTTACCGTTAAACAGATTCAGATATTGCTGTTTCATTGAATCTTCTAGTTCCCATGTTGCCTCTTCAATTTCGTACTGATTCCATAATACTTTCACTAACGGAATTTTCTTGTTTTTCAACTCTTTTACTTCACGAGCTAAGATACGGATCGGTTCCTCTTCATATGTCATATCAGATCGGATTTTAATTTCAGATGGGACAATTACATGTGACGGATCAGATCGATATCTACGGAGCATCGAGACATGAAATACATTATGAATCTTTTCTAGCTCGGAAGGCAACAACAGTCGATATGCGACAGGTCCAACTCGCTCAATGATCGCATACGGTCCGATGAACCTCGGACTCAGCTTGCCTTTACGTCCAAAACGGAGAACTTTCTTCTACGGTGACACTTTCAGAAATACTTTGTCGCCGATCTCAAATTCTATATCTTTTCGTTTCAAGTCTGCATATGACTTCGACGATCGATGTCGCTTTCAAACAATCTCGGATCGCTTTTACTTTACTCGAGTCTTTTATCAAGTCGACCCCATGTAGCTTATTTTCACCGAGTTCGGTCCAATACAGAGGTGTACGACATTTACGTCCGTACAAAGCTTCATATGGTGCCAGTCTGATGCTTGACTGAAAACTGTTATTGTGTGCAAACTCAATCAAGGGCAGATACTGATCCCACGAACCATTAAACTCAAGTGTACAACATCTTAACATATCTTCGAGAATCTGAATAATCCGCTCAAATTGACCATCTGTTTGCGGATGAAAAGTTGTACTGAAATGCAGTTTTGTGCCCAAAGCTTCTTGCAATTTCTTCCAGAATCTCGACGTAAACCTCGGATCTCTATCTGACATAATAGATAGCGGTACGCCATGCAATTTCATAATCTCAGAAATATAAAGCTCGGCTAATTTTTCAAGTGAGTAGTCAGATCTTACCGGAATGAAATGAGCAGATTTCGTTAATATATCAACAACGACCCATATCGCGTCTCTCTTTCTTAGAGTCTGAGGCAAACCCGAAACAAAGTCCATTGTTATTCTATCCCATTTCCATTCAGGAATCGAGAATCGGCCGAGCAATCCGCATTTTAACTTGATGTTCGGCTTTTACTTGATGTCAGACTAAACATTTTGAAAGAAAGCCAGAAATGTCTCGTTTCATACCGCACACCAAAGAGTGTCGCTTTCAAATCCCGATACATTTTCGTGATTTCCCGATGAACAGATAGATTTACATTATGTGCTTCGCTCAAAATCAACCGAATTAACTCCGGATTTCTCAGAACATAAATACGATCCCGAAATCTCAAATAATCATCAACAATTTGAAATTCAGATTCGGAATTCACTTCACACTGAGCTCGTTTCAATAACAATTCTTTATTAGATTTCTGAGCATCACATATCTGTTGTAAGAACAATAGTTTTGCTTTTAATTCAGCTATCATAGAACAATCATCAGACAAATCCAACTGAGTACTCAATGCTCGAAATGTAAATACTGATTTTCGACTCAATGCATCAACAACCACGTTTGCTTTACCCGGATGATAATCTATCAGAAGCTCATAAATTTTAAAAATTCAAGCCATCTTCTCTGAGTCATTAAATACTTCAGACTTTTATGATCTGAAAATACATGACATTTTTCACCATACAGGTAATGGCGCCAAATCTTAAGTGCAAACACAATTGCAGCAAGCTCAAGGTCGTGCGTCGGATAATTCTTTTCATGCGGCTTCAATTGTCTCGAAGCATAAGCTACAACTTCGCCTTCCTGCATCAAAACACATCCCAGACCGTTTAATGAAGCATCACTATAAATCATAAATTCTTTACCGGATTCTGGCTGTACTAACACCGAGCTTCATAATGAGTTTTCAATCGATCAAAACTTCTCCGACATCTATCGACCATTCAAATCTAACATCCTTCTGAAGTAATCTGGTCAACGGTGTAGCTATCGTTGAAAAGCCTTTTACAAATCTGCGGTAATAACTAGCTAAACCTAAAATCGCGAACTTCGGATACACTTCTTGGAGGCTTCCAATCCGTATAAGCGTAAATCTTGCTTGGATCAACTCGAATCCCGTGTCGACACAATATGTCCTAGAAAACTAACCTCGTGCAAACTGTAATTCACATTTGCTTTGAATTTTGCGCATAATTGCTTTTCTCTCGTAGTTTGTAACGCAATCCTCATATGTTCAAAGATGCTCCGCCTCATTCCGTGAATAAATCAAAATGTCGTCAATGAATACGACAACAAATCGATCTAGGTACGGTCTGAAAATTCTATTCATCAGATCCATAAAAATAGCAAGAGCATTGGTTAATCCAAATGGCATAACTAAAAACTCATAATGCCCGTACCTCATTCTGAAAGTAGTTTTCGTAACGTCTGAATCTTTCACTCGTAACTGATAGTATCCCGATCTCAGATCAATCTTGGAAAATACAGTAGCTCATTTTAACTGATCAAATAAATCATCAATTCTGGGCAACGGATATTTGTCCTTTATAGTCACCTTGTTCAACTGACGGTAATCGATACACATCCTCATCGTGCCATCTTTCTTTTTCACAAACAGAACAGGATCACCCCAAGGCGAGAAACTCGGTCTAGCAAACCCTCTATCGGTCAACTCTTGCAACTGTGACTTTAACTCTTTTAATTCTGTTGGTGCCATTCTATACGAAGCTATCAAAATAGGCGTAGTACCAGGCAACAACTCAATACCAAAGTCAACTTCACGTATCGGAGGTAAACCCGGCAATTCTTCCGAAACACATCGAATATTCACGCACAACGTGCACCGACTCAACTTTCTTTTCAGACACCTTCGAGTCAATAACATAAGCGAAATATGCTTCATATCTCTTTTTCACATAACTTTGAGCTTTCAAAACCGATATCGCAGCAGACAATCCATTCATATCACTAGACTCCACTCATACAATTTCATCATTCGAACATCTCAAATCAATAGTCTTTCTTTTACGATTCACAACAAAGATCATGCAAAAATAACCAATCCATACCTGAATAATATCGAACTCGTCAAATGGAAAAAGCATCGATCAACAGGAAACAGCTTATCTCAAACATTAACTGACAAATCCTTGCATACTTTGTCAACAAGAACACTTTTACCTAAGGGGTTTGATACTTTTATAGCAAACTCGATGAGACTCTACAGCAAAGTCTTATCAATACTAAATTCTCGCATATATATGAATGCGTAGAACCAGGTGGTTTATCAAAGCAATCACGTAGTATCATAAAGAGTAAAAGTACCGCTTATAACATCAAAGCGATGAAGCTTCCTCACGAGCTCGGATAGCATACGCTCTAGCAGGCGCTCCTAGCTTCAGATCTTACAACATTTTCTCTCGTAGTTCTCCGACTACCACTATCATTTCTTATGTTCTTCGATGATCTACCTCTCACAGTGCATTATCGATCTCGATTCTCGAATACCGCCTCGACCGACTCCGGGGCAATCACGGATAAAGTGATCAAGTGATCCACATCCAAACAAGCTCTATCATTTAATCTACACTTTCCCGATGCCTTTTCCATAATGTTTACATTCGTGTTTCTCGATCGTGACGCTTCCAACACTTGCCACCAAGGTTGCTGAAGCTTTGGAGCTCATTTGCAGTCTAGATTGATTTCTATTCGAATATCTCACATTATCTCTGAAACGACTTTGATTATCTCGGAATCTTTTCGGAGTAGACTGAAATGATTTACTTTGAAATCTCTTTCTCATATCTCAAACTTCTGACTCAGTTTTTCTTTTATCTATTCCAAGCGCCTCAGCTTTGCACGCTCGGTCAATGAGTACAACAAACTCCTTTATCTCTAAAATTCTGACTAGCAAACGAATGTCTTCATTAAGCCCATCTTCGAACCTTTTGCACATTATAGATTCAGATGATACACATTCTCGAGCGTACTGGCTCAGTCTCACAAACTCTCATTCATATTCCGAAACAGTCATTCGGCCTTGTTTTAGTTCCAGAAATTCCTTTCGCTTCTGATCTATGAATCTCTCACTGATATACTTCTTCCGAAACTCGCTCTAAAAGAAGTCCCATGTAATTCGCTCTTTCGGAACAACAGAAATTAGGGTTTTACACCATTGATAAGCTGCATCTCGGAGTAATGATACAACACACTTTATACATTCATCCGAAGTCAGAGACATTTCGTCGAATACCTGAATCGTATTCTCTAACCAAAACTCAGCCTTTTCAGCATCATCATCATTGGTAGCTTGGAATTCTTCAGCTCCATACTTGCGAATCTTGTCTACCGGAGGCTTATTTAATAGATTTGGATACATAACCGGTGGCACAACTGTAGTTTGAGGGGGATTATCCGGGGCGGAGGTTGTGAAACAGTCGGGTTATTCTTTACAAACTGAGTGAACCACTCACTCATCATCTGGAAGAAAGCTTGTTTAGCTTCTTCCCCTTGACCGCTAGTAGTCGGTCTCGAAACAGAAGGCGCTGTCCCTTGTGCGGGATCAGGTGCATTGCTTTCTACGTCGTCAGCTACGGCTTTTTCGGGATCCATTACTATACAGAAATCACATTTATACGTCAGGATTCATCACACTATCACAATTCAGATATATGGCATGTATAGATAGACTCTGACACGCTACGTTAGTCCGAGAATCGGCTAAATCGTAGCTCTATTACCAACCAAATGTAACACCCCTAACTCGTAACTGATGCCGGACTAGGGTTAGGAGCCTTACCAGATAGATCAGAAACTTACATAACATTTTATACATTACATTCATCATTAACGATCATAGTGTCCCTTAGATGAGTCATCAAGACCCAAAGCATGCATATAAACCGAGTTGGGACTAAACTGAACCACATATGAAATTTCATGAAAATTAAAAACTTTTCTAACTTTCAGGGGAGACACGTCCGTGGGAGAAGACCGTGTGCCCTCCACGGCTTCTAAACACCCCCGTGTGTCCATCCGTGTTTACATACTACTATATCAACACGGTCACTAGGCACGTCCATGTGCCAAGACCGTGTGCTACCAGACCATATACTGACTTTTCTAACACGGCCACCAAGCACGCCTGTGTGCCATGGCCGTGTGCTCTTAGCTAGCTACTGACTTGTACACCACGACCAGCTGACACGCCCATGTCGAGGCCGTGTGCTATTTAAGCTACATTCTGCCAATTCAACCACGGTCTTAGGCACGCCTGTTTGCCACAATCGTGTGACATTATAGGCCATTTACAAGGCCAAAATGCCACCCATAAGGGTCAACCTACAAGCAACATATATCATCCCATCTCATTCACATATAACCACCAAAATATACCAAATAGCCATCCCAAATAATGCATATTTAACAACTAAGAAAATCACACAATAATACATTCAATATCCATTCTATCTTTACATTCAAAACCAATTCCAACATACCAATTTGCAGGACCAAATCACAATTATGCCCAAACACCATTCATCTATATACTTACCATATCATAACCATTTCATATATCAACCAATCTTACCAAACCAACTTCACATATCACATTCCTTTAAGCATATTACCAAAACATAACTAGCCAAATCACATGGCTAAGTTCACATAACAATTCATACCAATGACTAGCCTATACATGCCATATCTAGCCATATACATTTTCAAAGTGTACCAAAATAAGTTTAGTAGTGTGATGTCAATCCTTGACGGTCCTGAGCCTTCAGTAGCTTTGACGACCTATAAAACAGAGAAAACAAACACAGAGTAAGCTTTCCAAAAGCTTAGTAAATCATATACAAATAAACTTGATATGGAAGGCATATATGCAAATAAATACATTGGCACATATCAATCACTTAGCCATTTTCACCATTCAAGAATCATATAAACATATAGCTCATCTAGCCAAAATAATTCTTATCATATCATAAATTCCATATACATCTCATCATAGTAAGATCACTTAGATGCTTACCTTATATACACAAATAGTGTATAATCAACGTACCTGAATCGGATTTAATATCACCTAATTGTTCATAGCTCAGTTTTGTAATTCGTATCACAAACTTGCCCGTTGAACCACTAGGAATTTAGTATGATACTCAGAAAGCCCGAAATAGTCATACAATGCCAACGTCCCAAACGAGGTCTTACATGCACTCAGATATCGATGCCACTGTCCCAGATAGGGTCTTACACGAATCAATACGATGCTGATGTCCCAGACATGGTCTTACACGTAAAGCTCATATCGATGCCAATGTCCCAGACGTGGTCTTACTCATAAAGCTCGTATCGTTGCTTTCGTCCCAGACGAGGTCTTACACGAAATCTCAAATCAACGCCAATGTCCCAGACGTGGTCTTACATGATAAAACAAAACAGATACCTATGTCATGACATAGCTAATCCTCTCTATTCCTAGGTTCATACGGGCTTTTCGGACTTTATCGCTATATCAAATTTATCTCGTAATTCATATACACAACCTCTCATAAGCATTCATTATCTACATTAGTCATATGAACAAATACAATTGCATACATATACGTTTATTTGCATAGTGACTTACCTCAGATTCGATATGTCGGAATGAAAACGGCTACTCGGTTACTTTCGCTTTCCCGCGATCTATGTCCATTTCCCTTGGTTCTTGATCTAAATATTTTCAAAATTAACCTTTTTATTCACTAATTCATACAATTCAATCCATGGACACACACTTAGGGCTATTTGCAAATTAACCCTCATATTTGTACACTTTATCATATTAGTCCATTTTTCTCAAAACATCAAATTCACAAAATCCACACATACACATGCTTAGCCGAATGTATATACATCTCATACAAGTCCATATTTTCTATCAAATTTGCCATTTAGCCCCTCAAGTTACCATTTTCTCAATTTAGCCCTATTTAGCTAAATTCATCAAAAAATCAAGAACAAAGTATGTTCATCTAACTTATATCTTTCATTTAACACCAAAAATCATCAAAAGGCTTGACATATCATCAATGGAATCTCACACAAACATTATCAATTCATCAAATTGAGACATGGGTTTTAAAGCTCTCGAAGCAACGATTACAAAAACGTAGAAATTATCAAAAACCAACCGAAAACATACCTCTAATTTGGCTCTCAAATGGCCAAATATGGCAAGCTCAAACCCTTTCTTTTCTTTCTTATTTTCGGTGATAAAAAGATGGAGAACATGGCTTATTTCTTTTATGTTTTATGATATAATGAATAAATTTTCATTTTACAATTTTAACCTTTAATACTAAATGTATAAAACATGTAATTCAAGGTCATTCTTGACCAAAACCACCCACTAACTAAATAGTGGTTCAATTGCCACTTAAGGCCATAACTTTAAAAAGCCACAACACAAAGGTGCTTTAACAAATAGCAAGCAACTTTTACATTTAATGCAATTCCATCCTTTTGTCAAATTAAACACACAAACGGACAAATTAACTTACGGAAATTTAACACATGCTTAGTCACATATCAATGACACATAAAATAATATTAAAATATTATACAAACTCGAATTCGTTGTCTCGAAACCACTTTTCCGACTAGGGTATGAACCGGACTATTACAGTTAGATTGATTCGAGACCGACTAAAAGCGGCATCTGACAGACAAAAGTCCTTTGCAGACCTAAAGTTTCGAGAGATAGAGTATTCAGTAGGGGACTCCGCTTTTTTCAAGGTCTCACTATGGAAGAAAGTACTGAGGTTTGGTCGTACGGGTAAGCTGAGCTCTAGATTTATTGGGCCTTATCGCATTCTGAAACGAGTGGGGCCAGTAGCATATCAGTTGGAACTACCTCCAGAGTTAGAGCAGATTCACAACGTGTTCCACGTTTCTATGTTGAGGCGCTACCGCTCTGATCCCAGGTATGTTGTTCCTGTTGAGGAGATCGAGGTTAGGCTAGAACTGACCTTTGATGAGGAGCTAGTTCAGATAGTGGATCGTGATGTAAAGGTTCTAAGAAGGAAGTCCATCCCACTGGTTAAGTTTCTTTGGCGTAATCATAGTTCTGAGGAGGCCACGTGGGAGCCTGAGGATGCGATGCGACAGCAGTATCCTCATCTATTCTGCTCAGGTAAAATTTCGAGGCCGAAATTTTCTTTAAGAAGGGTAGAGTTGTAATGCCCCAAATATCCCTTATAATTATTCTCTTATGTTTGTGACACAAATTTATATCTACTTCAGTGGTTAAGTGTTCTGGGAGTGTCTGAGAAGTCTTGTGTTCAAGCATTAGCTTGGGCAAAATTTTGTTTTTAGTTGAGTAAAACCCTATCTTTAGCCAGTAGGCTTATAAATAAATATTGGAAAAACATGTCAGAATGGGCATGCTGGTCTGGTGGTTAAGTGGAGTGTCAATATGCTGGGGGTCTTAAGTTCGAGTCCTGGCGATGTAGGGGAGTGTTTTATTTTGCTGGATGCCGTGTAAGTGTTTGTGTGCCAGTAGAATTCCGATGCTAGTGGGCGGTTGGAGTGTTTGAGGAATGTGGGGTTATTGTGGCTGAATTTTTGGAGGATATTGTGGAGAAGTTTTAGGGATAGCTTTAGTGTTGGTGCCGAATTTGAATTACCTTTTTTACTCAAAATTTCGGTAGGGGTGTTGTTTGCTCCTCATTTTCTTTGTTTTGGTTTTTCTACCAAAGTGTGCTTCCCTAAACTCCTCCCTCTGCTACCGATTTTCTTTTCTACTTCCTGTCACTACTGTTTCGTTATCTTTGGGTTGATTACTTACCTCAATTTCTTCATTTTCCCCTAAATTCTTGCCGAATTCTTGTTCCTTCTCCACTATAGATTTTTGATTTCTCTCTGAAAAGGGAGAATTGGCGTTGGTTCTTCTCTGTTCCTTGGCTGAATACTTGATTTCCCCTCATTCTCCCTTTTCTGTCAATTTTTCTCTTTAGCAATTATTCCTGTTCAACGTGAGCTACTTTCGAGTGCTAAGTCTTTTGGTAAGGGGGAAAGTTATGCCTCAAATGTTTTGAAAGAAATTGTTATTTGTTAATTTGTTAAGTTCCTAACATTCGGTTATGTCGAATTGTGTTTGGCAGCAACAAATCGTAACGAACTAGGTTTACCTTCGGAATCGTAGGCTACAGCCTTTGGAGCGGTAGGGGTAAGCGACATTATTGGTGTTTGATTGTTGTTGTTGTAATGGTATTCGTTTAAGCGCGACTAATTTTGGGTCTTTGAATTGTCGTTGTTTAGGTACTTTTTGTCTCAGTAGTGGTTGCGTACCAAAAATCATATCAGGTGTGTAAACACAACTCTGTAAACGGAAATCGGCAAAAAGCCAAAAAGTGAGACTGTCGACACCACACGGGAGTGTGGCGGCCCGTGTGATAGGCCGTGTGATCATACACGGGCGTATGATTGACGAGGCAGGCCATGTGCGATTCATGGGTAGGGCCAAATTGGGCCGTGTGCGCCCCACGGGTGTGTGGGCCCGACACGGGTGAACCACAGAGGCGTGTGGGATTATTGGGCCAGGCCGTGTGATCCACACGACTAAGGCCATTTTGGGCCTTGTTGGCCACACGGGCGTGTGGGCCCACATGGGCAAATTACATGGGCTTGTGGGCCCATTTTTACTGTTTTTACTGCTAAGGTTGCACGGGCCGCCCGAGTCGACTGTGAACCTACTATAGGGTTGGTAAGATTACCTAGATTCATAATTGACTGAATGACTGTTATATCCATGTACTTTATATATATACATGTACGACTGTATTGTGAGCATGCTGTTAAAACTGTACTGAATACATATATGATACCATGATTTAGCATGACATGATTGTATGATGCATTGCATGGGGATGGGTTTATCTGGATCGGAGGAAGTGTACTGAAAGGCTTCGAGCCTAACTTACTGGCAGCTCAGCTTCAAACTACTGTCTAGTGCCGCAACCGGTACTACTTGGAGTGTAGGGATGGGTGGGTTAATTATATCCCCACATGGAGTGTAGGGTTGGACGGAGATGGAGTGTAGAGGCTGGCTGGGTAGGACTTGTATAACGCATATTGTGATACTGCATCGACATCGACATCTTTGTAATGGGCTAAGGCCCAAATGCATGACTGCCTCTATACTGAGATGGGCTAAAGCCCAAACTGATACTATCACTGATTCTGAATACAGCTTAGGCCCAGACTATGATCGCCTTCTGTCTGTCTGTTTGTGCTATTTGGGATTACACATTGAGTTTTCGTAAACTCACCCTTTCGTTTTAACTATACAGGTAATCCCCAAACATAGGCGGATCGGTACGGCTGAGGACTCAGCGGTGGCCACATGACCCATTTCGTTCTATTTTAGTACTTAATTATAATTTTGATTTTATTTTGGGGTATTTTACTGTAATAATGGCCTTTTTTGGATTTTCATGGTTAATTTTGGATTTCTATTATTTTGATTTACAATTGCTAGTAGTGGGGTTAATCGAGTTTTCAAAACGAATCAAATGTTTTAACAAAATACACTCAAATACGCAAACTGATTTAAAAAGCTTCCGCGATAAGTGACGTTTTGAAAATTAATATCATTTTGAAAGAGAATACTTTTGTGATAATGAACTACGTTTTGAAAATGAATGACGCATCCTAGAATTAACATAAGATTTTGTAATGAGGCTAATTCGAAAAGAGGTTTTTACGACAACTCATTTATTTCCAAAACACTGCCATGTGACATCGCCGTGATTCGGCCATAACATCTAGGCCGAGTTTGGGTTGTGGTATCAGAGCCAGGTTGCAAAACTCGACTGTGGATTTTGGGTTTTTAAACTTGGATTTTAAAGTACCAATTTTTAGATGATTGAAATATTTTTGCAACATGTGTGGTACACCGAGTGTCCGGCGCCGATCCTGTAAGTTTACTAAAATTGTCATGTGTTGTAAACTGAAAATTCTATAGATAGCATATACTAAGACTACTATAGAAAGACTGAAAACACTTAAGTTTGTGTATACTAATGCTGTAGTAAAACCGATAGACACTGCGTTGTACGAAAATAAACTTTACACTTCTGATATTGATTTCATAAAATACCCGTTAATAAACACTGGAACTCTAAACTGACGCATAAAACTGTTAAAACAGATAAACACGCTTAGACAATGAGTACGAGAGGTACTCGCAGACGAAGCACAAGAGGCCGTGGTAGAGGTCGTAGAGGTGTTCGAGCTGGATTTTCATCTTTTGGTAACTTGCCTAATTTGGATACAAGTGAGACCCCGTCTTCACCAGTGACTGAGACAGGGTCTCATGATCGAGCGGCTGGGGATGACGCACTGTCCCAAGGTATGTTAAGGATTCTAGAGAGGGTCACTGGGCCTAATACTGAAGCTGGAGGCCGAGGGTCAGTTACGAAACGACTCCAATCTAACATTATAAAATTATACAAAAGGACTAAATTGCAAAAGTTGTAAAATATGAGTTTCTAGAAGCATTTTGTATGAAATAGCTTTAGAATAGCAATTATGAGTCCTTAAATAGCAATTTGCCCAAATTATAAATTTTGGACAAAAATGGACATGAGTTAGTAAAATAGAAATTTTTAAAGAGAAGGGCATTTTGGTCATTTGTTTAATAAGTGATTAAAATAGGAAAAAGATGATAAAATTTCATTCATCTTCTTCCTTCCATTGTCGAAAATTTGAAGACTCCATAGCTAGGGTTCTTCATTTTTTTCAAGCTTGCTAGTAAGTTCATCTTAACCCTGTTTTTAATATTCTTCGTATTTTTGAAGTTTTCGTATCATGAATTAGCTATTTTTAGCTATAAAGTGAGCTAAGATGCATGTTCAAAAATCTACCCATGAATGATATGCTTGTTAAATGATGTTTTATGGAATTTTATGAGAGTTTGATGTTAGATAAACATCTTTTTCTAAGTGAATTTCATGGAAAATGAGCATAGGGACTAGTTTGTAAAAGTTATGAGATTGTTCATACATAGTAGAAATAGTGAGAATTGAAGATTGTTATAGTAGAGAAAATAAATCAGCTAAGCATGTAGTCTAAGAAAGTTGAATGAAAATTATTTTACGAGCCTTGGGGCAAAAGTGCAAATATGAGAAAGTATAAGGGCAAAATAATAATTTTGCCCAAGTATGAGTAAAGGGTCAATTTAGTCAATGTGAATATTAAATGAACTATTTATGACTATAGATCAAGAAAAACGAAGCCCGGATCGAAACCGAGGCAAGAACAAGGTCGAGGACTAAATTGTATACCTAGCTACATTTTGTATATTGAGGTAAGTTTGTATGATTTCTAAGCTTTATGATTTATATCATTGAATTGCTTAGTATAATGTACAATGTTGTTATGAAAAATGTTTAATGTTATGTTAAACAAAGAGATTAATGAAATCAAGCATGAGAAAGCCCCGATTGAAGTTGAATAGCTTAGGATACTCGATCTACCACATGAAACAAGAAAGTCCGTATAAGACCAAGCCGAGGCATGGCTTCGGCAAGCAAGCAAGATATCATGTAAGTCCAAGGCAAGCTTGGCATTGAATAAGTTATCATGTAAGTCCAAGGCAAGCTTGGCATTGAACAAGTTATCATGTAAGACCAAGGCAAGCTTGGCATTGAAAAGTTATCAAGAGAAAGAGATCCCATATAAGTCCAAGCCAAGGCATGGCATTGGTGAGAACGAGAAAGACTTCGTATAAGTCCATGTCAAGACATGGCCTCGAAATTAAGATGAGATTTAGTATCCTCGGTTATTCATATAAATTCATTGGGCAAACGAGTTAAGCTCAAATGAGATAACAAGAAAAGTAAGTAAGCAAAGTTATTATCAAGTGAAAATGAGTATTATTCATGCTATGAATGATGAATTAGAAATTATGAGTATTATGTTCAAGTATGCTGATCAATGTGATCAAGTGATACACGTACCTTGTTTACCTCACAAGTATGAGACTAGTAAGTATCATGAGATATGTAAGAATCAAGTATGAGCAAGTAAGCTTTATAGCTGAAATTATGATACCATTGTTTATGTCAAATGGGTTATTTTAAGAAAGTATGTTGTTATGTGCATTATATGCAAACTTACTAAGCTAAATGCTTACATCTTTTATTCTTTTTTTCCATGTAGTTCTGCCAAGCTAATCTCGTGGATCATTGTCATCGGAGCTCGGAGTACACTATCAATCGCTATTTTGGTATAGCCAAGTTGTTTACATTAAGTATGGCATGTACAAGAAACATTTCATTTTGAGTATATGTCTTAGAAAGGGGCAAGTATAGGCTATTAAGTTCGTTATTCTTTTGTATATGGCTAAGTGATTGGCCAAGTGTATATGTTTATAATTATCAATGAAGCATGTAGTATTATTCAAGAATGATGTAGTATTGAGTTGTTGAAATGAGTATGAATTGGATCTTAATTTTAGGGTGGCAATTGGCTTGGTAAATAGCCTCTAAGTGCCCACACGGTTGGACACACGGGCGTGTGTCTCAGGCCGCGTCGTAAAGCGCACCATAGTCTTATAAGTAAGGATAGACCACGGATTAATCCCACGGCCGTGTGTTAAGGCCATGCGGGACACACACGCTTAGAACATGGGCGTGTACCGGTGCGTGTGAAATAAGTCAGTATATCAAGATGTAGTACACGGTCTAAGTCCACGGGCGTGCCATGGCCGTGTGTTATAAGTCAGAATGCTAAGGTTTTACACACGGGCTAGGACCACGGGCGTGCCATGGCCATGTGAAATTTGGCAGTAAGCTCGAGTTTTAAGCACGGTTGGGAGACATGGGCGTGTCTCAGGGTTACACGGGCGTGTCCCAACTTACATGAGCGTGTGACCCCTGTTTCAATGAAAAGTTTTCGGTTGAGTTCTGACAGTTTACGGACATGAGTTTAAGGCCTCGTAGGCCCATGAAAAGTACAAGTTGATTAAGAAAGAGAAGTTCTTAATTCAGAACGAAATTTTATAGCCCGTAAGTACATGATTAAGCAAGTTTAAGTATAGTAATGTCTCGTATCCGGTCTAAGCCTCGGACTCGGCTATGGGTTGTTACATTTAGTGGTATCAGAGCTATGATTTAGTCGGTTCTAGGACTAACATAGCATGAGCACGAGTCTAGCTATACATGCCATACGTAAGAATGTTTTTATAATGATAGTGTGACGACTCTTGACGACTTAATTTATGTTTATATATATAGTAAATGGATCCTGAAAGAGATATGGTGGATGACGTAGAAAATGTAACGCGGCGGCTCCGCCCGAAGGGACAAAGGCCGAATGAGAACGAGAATAGACCCACTACGGTGAGTCAAGGAGGAGGAGAAGAGGCTAGAGAAGCCTTCCTCCATATGATGAACACATGGTACACGGAGTTTGTTCGTACGAACCCGAATGCACAACCCCCTCCACCCCCACCTATTCCTCAACCTATCCTAATAACCCCTCAAGTAGTAGAGGTGGTAAGAGGAGAGAAGCCTCCGGTTGATAGAATCAGGAAACATGGGGTAGAAGAATTCTGGGCTAGAAAAGATGATGATCCGGAAAGAGTTGAATTCTGGTTAGAAAATACCATCAGGGTATTTAATGAGCTGTCATGTACACCTGAAGAATACATGAAGTGCGTAGTCTCTTTCTTAAGAGATTCTGCCTATCAATGGTGGAACACCCTTGTGTCGATAGTACCAAGATAAATGATCACATGGGAGTTCTTCCAAGAAGAGTTCAAGAAAAAGTATATCAGTCAAAGGTTCGTGGATCAGAAAAGAAAGGAATTCCTGGAATTAAAGCAAGGCAAGATGTCAGTGACTGATTATGAGCGTGAGTTTGTATGACTCAGTAAATACGCTCGAGAATGCGTATCCACCGAGGCCATCATGATTAAGAGATTTAAAGATGGGCTAAATGAAGACATCAAACTGTTTGTTGCTGTCCTAGAACTAAAGGAATTTGTGGTACTAGTAGAGAGGGCTTGTAAAGCCGAGGAGCTAGTAAAAGAGAAGAGAAAGTCTGAAATAGAGTCTCGTGACTCGAGAAAGAGACAATGGAATAAGCCATTCCAATCTTCATCCAAGAAGTCAAGAGATTTCCCTACTCGGTCGGCTACTTCCACTTGATTTTCCAAGAAAGACAAGAGTAGACAGAATTCAGGAAACAAAGCGCAGACTACTTCAGTTGCCAGTGTAGGGAATATTCAATCTGACAGACCCGAATGCCCACAGTGTGGCAGACGTCATCTCGGTGAATGCCGAGCGTATGAAAATGCATGTTTCAGATGTGGTTCCCAGGACCACTACATAAAAGATTGTCCAGAGATGATGAAAGAGGACAAAACTCGGAACCCGAGATCCGGGAGTATGGTCGAGGAAGGCGCGAGAGAAACCCGAAGTGGGGCTAGTGGAAGAGGTAACCCTAGAGAGCAGGCCGTGAGACCCAAGGGTAGGGCGCCTGCACGGACTTATGCCATTCGCGCTCGCGAAGAGGCATCTTCCCATGATGTTATCACGGGTACCTTTTCTCTTCATGATGTTAAAGTTATTGCTTTAATAGATCCCGGATCTACACACTCTTACATTTCCATAAAATTGGTATCCTATTTGAGTATGCCTATAGAGTTTATAGAAGTTGTGATTAGAGTGTCTAATCCTTTAGGCAAGAGTGTGTTAGTGAATGAAGTATGTAGAAAATGTCCATTAATGATTAGAGGTCATTGTTTTAAAGCAAACCTTATGTTGTTACCATTTGACAAGTTTGCTCTCATTCTTGGTATGGACTGGTTAACTGCCCATAATGTAATAGTTAATTTTGGGAAGAAATACATTGAAATGAGATGTGAGGATGGGGACACCCTTCACATAGAATCAGATGAACAGAGTAGATTGTCAAAATTGATTTCTCACGTGACGTCACAGAGATACATGAGAAAGGGGTATGAAGCATATTTGGCCTTTGTGATGAATGAAAAAGAAACAGAGTTAAAGATTGAGTTAGTGCCAATAGTATGTGAGTACGTGAATGTGTTTCCCGAGGAATTGCCAAGACTACCACCAGTTAGAGAGGTTGATTTCAGCATTGAGCTAGCTCCCGATGCTGTACCAATATCTATTACTCCTTACGCAATGGCTCAGACAGAGTTGAAGGAGTGAAGTCGCAGATTACAAGAGTTGTGACAGATAAAGGCTTTGGAAGGTCAAGTTGTTCTCCTGGGTGCTCCAGTTTTATTTGTGAAAAGAAAGATGGCACTATGAGATTGTGCATAGATTACTCGCACAATAAGGTGACAATGAAGAACAAGTACCCATTGCCTAGGATCGATGATTTGTTCGATCAATTGAAAGGAGCCACGGTGTTCTCCAAAATAGACTTGAGATCAGGGTACTACCAGCTGAGAGTAAAAGAATCAAATGTGTCTAAGATAGCCTTTCGAACAAGGTATGGGCATTATGAATTTTTAGTCATGCCCTTTGGTTTGACTAATGCTTCGGCGGTATTCATGGACTTAATGAACCGCATGTTTAGACCATACCTTGACAAGTTTGTAGTCGTTTTCATTGACGACATACTGATTTATTCTCGAGATGAGAATGAGCATGCTGAGCACCTACGGACAGTTTTACAGATTTTACGAGAAAATCAATTATATGCCAAGTTCAGTAAAAGCGAATTTTGGCTCAAGGAAGTAGGGTTTCTGGGACATATTGTCTCGGAAGAAGGAGTTCGAGTAGACCCCAGTAAGATTTCGGCTATTATGGACTGAAAGCCACCAAAGAATATCTCTGAGATTAGAAGTTTTCTAGGCCTAGCCGGCTATTATAGACGATTTTTCAATGGGTTTTCTGTTATTGCAACCCCGATGACTAAATTGTTACAGAAAAATGTGAAGTTTGAGTGGACAGAACGTTGCCAACAAAGTTTCAAGAAGTTGAAGGCAATGTTGTGAAGCCCAGATTTAGTACAACTTTGAGACAGGGGAAAGAATTTGTGATTTACAGCGATGCATCCTTAAATGGATTAGGCTGTGTACTTATGCAAGAAGGCAAAGTTATTGCTTATGCCTCCAGACAGTTGAAGCCTCATGAGAAGAATTATCTGACGCACGATTTAGAATTGGCTGCCATAGTCTTCGCATTGAAGATATAGAGACATCACCTATATGGTGAGAAATGTCGGATTTTCACTAATCAAAAAAGTTTGAAATACTTGATGACGCAGAAAGAGTTGAACTTAAGACAACGGAGATGGTTAGAGTTGATAAAAGATTATGAGATGGTCATTGACTACCATCCCAGGAAGGCGAATGTAGTCGCCGACGCTTTGAGTAGAAAATACTTATTTGCGTTAAGGGCAATGAATTCACGGATGACTTTATCCGACGATGGTTCTATTCTAGCTGAGTTGAGAGCTAGACCAATTTTCCTCCAAGAGATCATTGAAGTCCAAAAAGAGGATAGTGAATTGCAAGTTCAGAGAGATCAGTGCGAGACAGATGTTGAGTCTGACTTCCGGATTAGTCCCAATGGAAGTCTGATGTTCAAAGACAGATTTTGTGTACCGAGAAAAGAAGAGCTTATTCAGAGAATTTTGTATGAGGCCCACAATGGATGTTTATCTGTACATCCGAGTAGTACCAAGATGTATAATGACTTGAAGCAACAGTATTGGTGGCCGAGAATGAAGAATGATATTTCAGAATTTGTTTCCAAATGCTTGATTTGTCAGCAAGTAAAGGCTGAACACCAAGTACCTTCGGGTTTACTTCAACCCATTTTAGTTTCGAAGTGGAAATGGGACCGTATTAATATGGATTTTGTAACGGGTTTACCACTATCTCTGAGCAAGAAAGATGCCTTATGAGTTGTAGTTGATAGACTCACGAAATCAGCCCATTTTATACCTGTTCGAGTAGATTACTCCCTCGACAAGTTGGCAAACTTGTATGTTTCAGAAATAGTAAGACTTCATGGAGTTCCTTTGTCAATCATATCGGATAGAGACCCGAGATTCACATCCAGGTTTTGGAAGAAGTTACAAGAGGCCTTGGGTAAAAAGATAAACTTTAGTACCGCTTTTCATCCTCAAACTGACGGTCAATCAGAGAGGTTAATTCAAGTGCTCGAGGATATGCTCAGATGTTGTATTCTTGAATTCCGAGGCAGTTGGGAAAAGTTTCTCCCATTAGTAGAGTTTGCCTACAATAATAGTTTTCAGTCGAGCTTAAAGATGGCGCCTTATGAGGCTTTATATGGGCGTAAGTGTCGGACGCCTTTATATTGGACTGAACTTAAAGAAAACCAAATTCACGGGGTTAATTTGGTTAGAGAAGCTGAAGAGCAAGTGAAAGTCATACGAGAATGTTTAAAAGCTGCATCAGATAGACAGAAGTCTTATTCAGACTTAAAGAGAAAAGAGATAGAGTATCAAGTCGGAGATAAAGTTTTCTTGAAAGTGTCACCTTGGAGAAAAGTTCTCAGATTTGGCCGGAAGGGCAAGCTGAGTCCATGTTTTATTGGACCGTATGAGATTACTGAGAAAGTTGGGCCAATAGCTTACAGATTGGCTTTACCATCAGAGTTAGAAAAGATACATGATGTGTTTCATGTGTCAATGTTGAGATGCTACCGATCAGACCCTTCGCATGTAATTCCCCAGTCAGAGATAGAGATTCATCCCGACATGACTTATGGTGAAGAACCAGTCAAGATATTAGCTCGGGAAGTGAAGCAGCTAAGAAAGAAAAGTATTGCCTTAGTGAAAGTATTGTGGAAAAGACATGGAATAGAAGAAGCCACATGGGAACTAGAAGAGAGTATGAGAAACCAGTATCCAAACCTTTTTGCTGGTAAGATTTTCGAGGATGAAAATCCCTAAGGGGGGAGAATTGTAACATCCCGATTCAGGGCCTAGTCAAAATAGTGGTGCGAGACCACAAACCCGAGTCAGTAAAATTGAGTTCTTAAGGTTTAAGACATGTTTGCATCATAGTACTAAAGTTCCATGTAGAAATTTTGTGAAATTGACATGGAATGATAAAAAAAGACTAAATTGCAAAAGTTGTAAAATATGAGTTTCTAGAAGCATTTTGTATGAAATAGCTTTAGAATAGCAATTATGAGTCCTTAAATAGCAATTTTCCCAAATTATAAATTTTGGACAAAATGGACATGAGTTAGTAAAATAGAAATTTTTAAAGAGAAGGGCATTTTGGTCATTTGTCTAATAAGTGATTAAAATAGGAAAAAGATGATAAAATTTCATTCATCTTCTTCCTTCCATTGCCGAAAATTTGAAGACTCCATAGCTAGGGTTCTTCATTTTTTCAAGCTTGCTAGTAAGTTCATCTTAGCCTCGTTTTTAATATTCTTCGTATTTTTGAAGTTCTCGTATCATGAATTAGCTATTTTTAGCTATAAAGTGAGCTAAGATGCATGTTCAAAAATCTACCCATGAATGATATGCTTGTTAAATGATGTTTTATGGAAGTTTATGAGAGTTTGATGTTAGATAAACATCTTTTTCTAAGTGAATTTCATGGAAAATGAGCATAGGGACTAGTTTGTAAAAGTTATGAGATTGTTCATACATAGTAGAAATAGTGAAAATTGAAGATTTTTATAGTAGAGAAAATGAATCAACTAAGCATGTAGTCTAAGAAAGTTGAATGAAAATTATTTTACGAGCCTTGGGGCAAAAGTGCAAATATGAGAAAGTATAGGGGCAAAATAGTAATTTTGCCCAAGTATGAGTAAAGGGTCAATTTAGTCAATGTGAATATTAAATGAACTATTTATGACTATAGATCAAGAAAAATGAAGCCCGGATCAAAACCGAGGCAAGAACAAGGTCGAGGACTAAATTGCATACCTAGCTAATTTTGTATATTGAGGTAAGTTTGTATGATTTCTAAGCTTTATGATTTATATCATTGAATTGCTTAGTATAATGTACAATGTTGTTATGAAAAATGTTTAATGTTATGTTAAACAAAGAGATTAATGAAATCAAGCATGAGAAAGCCCCGATTGAAGTTGAATAGCTTAGGATACTCGATCTACCACATGAAACAAGAAAGTCCGTATAAGACCAAGCCGAGGCATGGCATCGGCAAGCAAGCAAGATACCATGTAAGTCCAAGGCAAGCTTGGCATTGAATAAGTTATCATGTAAGTCCAAGGCAAGCTTGGCATTGAACAAGTTATCATGTAAGACCAAGGCAAGCTTGGCATTGAACAAGTTATCAAGAGAAAGAGATCCCATATAAGTCCAAGCCAAGGCATGGCATTGGTGAGAATGAGAAAGACATCGTATAAGTCCATGTCAAGACATGGCCTTGAAATTAAAATGAGATTTAGTATCCTCAGTTATTCATATAAATTCATCGGGCAAACGAGTTAAGCTCAAATGAGATAACAAGAAAAGTAAGTAAGCAAAGTTATTATCAAGTGAAAATGAGTATTATTCATGCTATGAATGATGAATTAGAAATTATGAGTATTATGTTCAAGTATGCTGATCAATGTGATCAAGTGATACAGGTACCTTGTTTACCTCACAAGTATGAGACTAGTAAGTATCATGAGATATGTAAGAATCAAGTATGAGCAAGTAAGCTTTATAGCTGAAATTATGATACCATTGTTTATGTCAAATGGGTTATTTTAAGCAAGTATGTTGTTATGTGCATTATATGCAAACTTACTAAGCTAAATGCTTACGTCTTTTATTCTTTCTTTCCATGTAGTTCCGCCAAGCTAATCTCGTGGATCATTGTCATCGGAGCTCGGAGCACACTATCAATCGCTATTTTGGTATAGCCAAGTTGTTTACATTAAGTATGGCATGTACAGGAAACATTTCATTTTGAGTATATGTCTTAGAAAAGGGCAAGTATAGGCTATTAAGTTCGTTATTCTTTTGTATATGGCTAAGTGATTGGCCAAGTGTACATGTTTATAATTATCAATGATGCATGTAGTATTATTCAAGAATGATGTAGTATTGAATTGTTGAAATGAGTATGAATTGGATCTTAATTTCAGGGTGGCAATTGGCTTGGTAAATAGCCTCTAAGTGCCCACACGGTTGGACACACGGGCGTGTGTCTCAGGCCGCGTCGTAAACCTGCACCTTAGTCTTATAAGTAAGGATAGACCATGGATTAATCCCACGGCCGTGTGTTAAGGCGCGTGCGGACACACTACGGATTAGAACATGGGCGTGTGCGTGGCGTGTGAAATAAGTCGAGATATCAAGATGTAGTACACGGTCTAAGTCCACGGGCATGCCATGGCCGTGTGTTATAAGTCAGAATGCTAAGGTTTTACACACGGGCTAGGACCACGGGGGTGCCATGGCCGTGTGAAATTTGGCAGTAAGCTCGAGTTTTAAGCACGGTTGGGAGACATGGGCATGTCTCAGGGTTACACGGGCGTGTCCCAACTTACATGAGCGTGTGACCCCTGTTTCAATGAAAAGTTTTCGGTTGAGTTTCAAAAGTTTACGGACATGAGTTTAAGGCCTCGTAGGCCCATGAAAAGTACAAGTTGATTAAGAAAGAGAAGTTCTTAATTCAGAACGAAATTTTATAGCCCGTAAGTACATGATTAAGCAAGTTCAAGTATAGTAATGTCTCGTATCCGGTCTAAGCCTCGGACTCGGGTATGGGGTGTTACAACGTCGGACTGTGAACTTAAGGGGAATGCTAGAAGGTGCTGCCATGACACAAGGATGTGAGATAATAGAAAAAGAATAGCTAGTGTTTGGTGCTTAATCAAGTGTTTTGAAATGTTTTATATAGGAACCAAAGTCTAGAAATTTTATGTAACGCCCCGAAATTGGGGTTAGAATTATTCAAGCTAGTTGGTTGGGTCAGCAATTCGGTGGGACTGTTAAGTTGATTTTCACGTTTTAGTGTTTGAAATGAGCTATTTGGTTTAGTGGCTAGGTCTTTGGTAGTTTAACCTTTGGTTTGGAGTTTGAGTTCCTGTGTGAGCAATGTGGGAAATTTTCTTTTTAAGTATTTTTTTAACAATTTTAACCCCTTAAAATATATATGTTTAAAATCTGAAAGATTTTAATAAATTTAATATTAATTAATTTGTTTTGAAATTTATTTTTTATAAGAGAATAATAATAATAAAATATAAGAAAAACTTCCTAAAACTTCTCTCATGTTGGTATTTCTTTTCACGTTAGTTTTGGTTTTTTCCCAATTTTTAGATTTGTGCTCTTTTGGCTTCCATACTCCTTTGTTTCAACATTTATTCTTTTCTTTTTTTTTATTTCCAATATTTCCTTTCCCTTTTGTTTTTCAATTTTTTCTCTTTGATTTCAAAATTGTCGTAGTTAGTTATTGTTTATCAAAGTCGTTCCTTGTTCCATTGAGTGTGGTATAGGGTAAGTGTCGTCTTTTGGGTTTATTGATTGATTTATTTTTGCTGCTACTTGCATATTATTTAGTCAAATTTTTATAGACTAGTATGTTTGTGGAATTGAGATTTCAGTTTGGTGGGTGATGACGATTCGATCGATTTTGGTGCTTTGAATCGCGAAATCAAGTGTGTTTTTGAACTATAATGTTTAAGGGTTGATTTGATGCTGGAATTCACAATTTTCAGTATGATTCAGTGTGGTTTTGAGACCACACAGGCGTGTGCTGCACCACGGGCGGTCCACACGCCGTGTGTCACTGTAGAAATTAGCTTATTTTTAAGTCACACAGTCTGGGGTGTGCCACACGGCCATGTGACCTCTGTTTGGGAATTTTATCGTTTTTCACATGGGCGTGTGCCTCAAACATAGGGCCGTGTTTCTCAGCCACATGGAAAACACGGTCGTGTGATTTAGCCACATTGTCGTGTCTACTCTGCTTCCTAAATTTTGTTAATTTTGTCACACGGGCACAGTGAGTTACACGGTTTGGCCACATGGCCGTGTAACCTAATCACACGGGCGTGTGTCTTAGCCACATGGCCATGTGTCTCAGTCACACGGGCGTGTTTCTCCTTCACACAGCCATGTGACTCTATTTTTGTAGTTTTGCACCCTTTTTGCAAAGTGGTTTGTTTTTACTTCCTGATCGACTTCTTGGATGTTAAAAGCGCTGTAGGAATGTGTAGGACTATATTTGTGTTCAAACATGTTATAATATGCTTTTGTTAGATTTAATTTTGTGACATTTGAGATATCGTGATTAGCGTGTTCTGCTATGATTTTGATTCTGTTACTTTAATGAGTTTGTCCGTATGGTTTAATCATTCGCATAACGCCGACTGCATCTATTATTTGCATAAGTGTTGAAATGAAGTATTTGTTAATTAAATGAGCTTATAAAAATTATAAATAATAAATAAAAATACATTTATGTACAAATTTAATAATGAATAAGAAAAAGTTATATCTATTTTGTACTAAATATAAAAAAAAAATCATCTTAATATATAATTTTGTCCTTTCTAGAACAAAAATATGATAGAAGTTAGAATGTTGTATACAATATTTCTTTTATTTTCTTACTAATTTTTTTTCCATATTAACATTTAATTACATACGTTAGGTTTTAAAAAAAATAAATAAAATCCAATTTAACTTTAAGTATTTATATAATATTAAACTACTTTGTAATAATGTTATGAAAATAATTTTTAATAAATAAATTAATTTGAAATGATTAATTGTAAATTAATTATCTCAAAATGTTGTATATATTATTATTATTATTTAACACAAATAATGATTAAAAATATTATAAATAAAAACACTATTTATGAATATCGTAAAATCAACCTCGTATCGTCGAATCATATTCCTAATATTATAAAAAAAATTAAAATTAAAATTGAATGATTAATATTTTAAACTTCTATGATACATACCCTCCATTAATGCTTCTCGACTTGGAAGGTGATTTTTAACTTCTAAATCAAAATCAAATTAATTTAATTATTATTTGGACCTACATCTGTTCATGGGTTAAACTATTTGTTTAGGTTCGTAGGTCTGTCTAAAATTTAAGAGGATTTGGGCAAAAATATTAAGCCTGAAAAATAGGTTTGGGCAAAAATATTAGGTTTGTTTAAAATATGGATTGGGCTTAGGCTTGAATATTCAAAACCCGACCCGACCCCTTTTTTAGTTTATAATACTTTATATTATATTATGTTTTTTTTATATATTATGTAATTTATAACAAATTAAAAAAATAATCTTATACTAAATATATAATACTTGTCGAAACTTTTTTTTTTGAAATCAACTTTTATTTTAAAAAGCGAAAATGGGAGTCGCCACCAATTTTTTTTTTATTAGGTGTGATCAGATCACCTCGTAACTTGACTATTTTAATGAAAGTTTAGATTTACTAAAACGATGATTTTTGGTCTACAAAATCTAGAAAATGGGTTCGGGAGTCGGTTACACATGAGGAAGGATTAATACTCTCGTTACGCCCAAAATTGGTATCTAAATTGTCAAAACCTTTTTTTTGAAAGATCGACTTATATTTTGAAAACGGAAATGGGAGTTGCCACCAATCCTTTTTATAAGGTGTGATCGGATCACCTCGTAATTTGATCACTTTAATAAAAGATTTGATTTACTAAAACAATGATTTTTTTGTCTACGAAATTCAGGAAATGAGTTCGGGAGTCGGTTACGCACGAGGAAGGGTTAGCACCCTCTTTATGCCCAAAATTGATACCTAATTGATTACTTGATGTCGTAATGTCGAAAATTAAAAATTTGGAGAGAATTTAAAATGCGATCCCTTCATATTAAGATATTTTAATAGAAAAGGCTTTATTCAGAGTTAATCGAGAAAAGAAGGATCTTGCCCCGTGAGTTAGGACATGACACCTTTAGCTTTCGAAAATCAGAATAATTGTCGTTTAAATCGTTGCTTAAATCTCATTTTTATATTTTTATAATGGATATTTGACTATTTCGGTTTTAGAAAGAAGCCATATCCCGTAAGTTAGGAGCACGACTTTTCTAATTCTGAAAATAATGAATATTGCCACGATTTGAAAATTTTACATTTTTTATGCATCGTGCCAAAAATAATAAAGGAATAATAAAATAACAAGAACAAAAATTAAAAATACAACAACAATGACAATAATAATAAATGAACAAATAAATGCACAAATAAAAGGATATATACAATATGATTTTTTTGTAAATAAAATAAAAATAAATAAAGAAATAGATAAAGAAATAGATAAATAAACAAACAAATAAATAAATAAAACAATTTGTAAAAAGGGTTGAAATTAAATAAGCAAAGGATAAAATTAAAATTTAAATGAAATGTTAGGGTAAATCAGAATAAAATAAATAATAAAGGGGCTAACCTGTAATAAAATAAATAATGATTAGATCGAAATTAAAATGAAATTATAGGGCGTAAATTGTAAAAAAATAAAAAAAAAGAATAGGGAATCAAAATGAAACACGCTAAAATAAATAGGGATCAAATGGGAAATTATCCCAAAGTTCCTGTACACGTGTCCTTCCCCAAGGGGCAGCAATCGGAGGACCAAATTGCACAAAAAAAAAACAAAAAAAAGGGCTAAATTAAAAGAAATAATAAATAGCAGTAGGAAGAGATTGAGAAATAGTGAAAAAGCGAAAGGACTGAAAGAGTAAATAGACCCTCAGTTCAAAAATGCGCCTAGAGGTGGATCGGGTCGGGCCACGGGTGTAACAGTCCGTTTTTAGTCAAATCAGAACAGTGGTTTTGGAACCACAAATCTGATGTCAAAATAATAATAATAATAATTATTATTTTAATGTTTACAGTAAGATATTATGTTGGTGTGAAAATTTCGTTAAGAAATTTTATCGTTTGTTTGGTTAATTTGAGAAAAAGGACTAAATTGCATAAAATGCAAAAGTGCTGTTCTAATAGTTAAAAATGCTAAATAGCTGTAGAACCTTAAAGTTAAGGTCCTTATGAGGTAAATATACCATTGACATTGTGGGTGGACATTTATGGACACATTAACATGTGTATTAATGATTTATTACAAGGTTAAATTGGTAATTAATATTTAAAAGTTAATTAATTAAAACAAAACAAAAATTTAGCTCATTCATCTTCTTCATTTCCGTTTCTTAAGGAAAGAAAAACACCATATCTAGGTTTTCATTCGGATATGACTTTGATGCTCAATTAAGGTATGATTTTTGTCTCGTTTTTAATGGTTTCTATGTTTTTGAGATCGTTGCTTCGTATTCTAGCTAGCCCGTAACTTAGATTTCGAAACTTTTAAAGATTTATCATGTTGCCGTTGTTGAATGCTTGAGTAATTTCATGAATTATGATAGATTTGGAAGGTTTAATGTTAGATTAATAGTTTTTGTAAAGTGATTTTTGACAAAAATGTCAAAAAGAGATTAAATTGAGAAAATGTGAAATGTGGTGGTTAAAAGTGTGAATAAATGAGAAATATTGGCTAATATGGACACTAGAGAAATTCGGCTATGGTGAAATTGGATTAAATTGCATGAATTTGTGATTTTATGAAATAATGACTAAATTGTAAAGGATGTGAAATATTAGGGGCAAATGTTTAAAAATGCCTCAAAGTGAAATTTGGACTAAATTGAATAGACTGAATGCTGAATGTGCTAAATTTGATAGTATATAGATCAAGATAAGATGAGATAGGGTTTAGATCGGGGAAAAGGAAAAGTGGACGAATAGTCGATAATTTCCATCCGAGCATCTCGAGGTAAGTTCGTATAATTAGAATTGAATCTTTAAATACTTGTAAATTATTTGAAATGAAAGTATAAATGAATAAATGGTATTACTGAGTTCGAATGCCTATTGATGAGAATTATTGAATACCGAGTCCCGTTTGAACTGTAGAAAGTCGTAGGATACGAGTGACATGTCACTAGGGTTAACGTTTTGGTCGAGATCCTGCATGTGTTGTGGACTCACCATAGCTCGTATGAGCTTACCAATATATCACCGTAAGAGCTTATCTTGTTCGGCTCGTCGAGCTTACCATTTCAGCTCAATAGAGCTTACTGTCCATCAGCTCAGGAGGAGCTTACTGATCATAGCTCGAAAGAGCAGAAATGAAAATGAATTGACGGATTATTGATTTATATACGTAATGTATATCACCCGAGTATCCCTCGATATTCTAATAGGTTCAACGGGTATAAATTCTGTTATTGGTTATGTGATAAAACTATGTGTTTATACGGATGAATTACTGTTTATACGAATGAGTTACTGTTATCGAATGAATTATTGATTATATGATTGAGAGTGAAATGTTACAAATGATGTACATGATATATGAATTTGATATGATACAATGTATTGAGTACTAAATTGAGATAATGGATGATTATATGCACTTATGTGACTAACTTGTTGATAAATGCTTGTGTTTAGGCATTTGATAACTGAATTTAGTACACCTTATTTATTGTCTTGATCATGTCTAAATGGTAAGTTTAATTCTGAGTTATACGGGCTTATTAAGCTATAAAGCTTACTCTGTTTCTTTTCTGTGTTTTATAGAGGTTCGATAGCTCGCCCGATTCTGATAAAGTCAGAGATACGCATCACACTGTCCAGTTGCCGATTGGTACTTTTGAACTCATGGATATATGTAAATATGGCATGTATAGGCTAGTTTAAAGATGATAGTTATGGTTACTTGAACTAGTGATTTTGCTACATGTTGTGGTATAAGATAAAGCCATTTGATTTGGCTTAATTTGGTATAATGCTTTGGTTGCATATAAGTATTCAAATGTATGTATGAAATGTTATGGATTGGCTGCCTATTGAGTTACAAAATGTTGTAAAATGTGCTTGCGCAGGTACGTAAAATTAGGGTGGCAAAATGGCTTTGCAAATAGCCTATTTTTGTCCACACGGGCAGAGACACGGGCATGTGTCTCAGCCGTGTGTGACACACGGTTATGTTACACGGCCATGTGTCCCCTGGTGTTGAAATTAAAATGAAGTCAGTATGCTCCACACGGTCTCACACACGGACGTGTGATCGGCCGTGTGGCACAAGTTAGTATACCCCCTAATTGGCACACGGCCTAGCACACGGGCATGTGACTTGGCCGTGTTGCATAACTCAGTATACCCTACAGGTTTGGCACGACCTAGCACACGGCCTGGCACACGGGTGTGTGTGGCCACTTCGAAGGGCACATGGGCTAGACACATGGGCATGTGGTCGGCCGTGTGACCCAAGTCAGTATGTACCCCTGTTTTCACACGGCTAGTGACACGGGCGTGTCTAGTGGCCATTGAGACACACGGCCTGCCCACACGGGTGTGTGTCTCATGTTTGAAGAAAAAAATTTCTAAGTTTCCCAAATTGTTCTAAATTATCGACTTAGTCCCAAACCATTTCTAAAGCATGTTTAAGGCCTCGTAGGCCCTTTTTAAGGGATAAAGTGATTGTATTTGAATGAGTTATATTATGAATGTTGAATTATGTTATAAGTTTAGTAATGCCTCTTAACCTTATTCTGGCGACGATTGCGGGTTAGGGGTGTTACATTTATTGGTATCAGAGCTACTGTTTTGTCGATTCTAGGACTAACGTAGCGTATGTGAGAGTCTAGCTATACATCCCATATATAAACTGTGATAGTGTGATGACTCCTGACATTTAAAATGTGTTTTTATATAGCAAATGGATCCCAATCGAGCGATAGCTGATGAGGTTGAAAGTAATGCGCCTGCTCCCGCGAAATGGACAGCGCCGTCTGAATCTAAACCTGTGACGGGTAATTAGGGAGGAGAGGTTAAAGAAGCCTTCTTCCAAATGATGAATGAATGGTTCACGCAGTACGTCCGAGCTAATCCGGCTACGCAACAACCTCCACCCCCACCTATTCCCCAACCAATCCCTGTAGTTCCTCAAGGTTTGGATCCTTTGAGATTAAATAAACCAACTGTTGATAAGATACAGAAATATGGGGCTAAAGAATTCAGAGCTACTGTTAGTGATGACCCTGAGAGAGCCGAGATTTGGCTTGAGAACACGATTCGGGTATTTGATGAACTTTTTGCACGCCTGAAGAATGTTTAAAATGTGTTGTATCACCGTTGTGAGATACTGCGTATCAGTGGTGGAATACCTTGATATTTGTACTTCCGCGAGAAAGAGTCACTTGGGAATTCTTTCAAGTTGAATTCAGAAAGAAATACATTAGCCAACGGTTCATCGATCAGAAACGAATGGAATTTCTTGAACTGAAACAGGGCCGTATGTCGGTAACAGAATACGAAAGAGAGTTTGTCTGACTCAGCAAATATGCTTGTGAATGTGTTTCTCCTGAGGCTATAATGTGTAAAAGGTTTGAAGATGGATTAAATGAAGAAATCAAACTGTTAGTTGGGATTCTTGAGCTAAAAGAGTTTGTTGTTCTAGTTTCCAGAGCTTGCAAAGCTGAAGAGCTTAGCAAAGAGAAAAGAAAATCCAATTCTGAGGCTAGAGACTTTAGAAAGAGATTTGCGGGCAAATCACATCAGTCAGTGTCAAAAAAATCTAGAGAATATCATCCTCATTCTACTACTTTTGTGGGGATTTCGATGAAAGATAGAGATGCGAGACATTTCAGCTCTAAAACTCAGACGACATCTGTTACCAGTGTGGGTAGTGGTAGAAATGTTGGACCTGAATGTAAGTGTCAAAACCATTTTTCGAAAAAGGGGTCGTCGACTTTAGTTTTAAAAACGAAAAATGGGAGTCGCCACCAATGTAACACCCCTAACCCATGTCCGTCGCCAGATTAGGGTTACGAGGCATTACTTATCCAATCAAAAGTCCCCGCACTCAAATGAATCTGTAACACCCCAAGCCCGGCCTATGCGTTAAGACCAGACTTGGCATGCTACACAATTCGAACTTACATCTAGTCATCAATGCTTTTAATGAAAACAATTCTTCAAACGATTTTGAAAATGGAATTTATCATAAATCGAGATTTATTTGAAAACCATGATTTTAAAACATTAGAATTTACAATTTGATTTTCAGAGAAATAATTGGTTGAAATCTTAGATTTATAAAAAGAGTTTTCACGAAATATTTTGGATTAAGTGATATTTAAGAAAAACCCCTTTTTATACGCAAGTTTAAGAAATCATTTATAAAATTTAAACAGCCCCATTTAAGTAACTAAAACATATTAAAAATCCATCTACGAAAAAAATCCATAAAAATAATACCGAGGCCTTATTACATCGCAATTGAAATAGTACTTAAATAAAAATATTTAAAAGAAGTTCAAGTTTATAAAAACCCATCATTCGTAGTATGGCCTCCTCACAAAGTCATCCTCACCAAGTCTCCATCAATAATCATTACCGAGAAGGGTAAGAAAAAGCAGGTGAGTTATTTAGAACTCAATGTGTAACCCACTTACCGTGTCCATCACCAAATCCATTTAAGCATTAAATTGGGCTTGAGCCCATTTACAAAAGTACAATATATAAATAAATTATAAAAAATGCGTGTGATATGCAATTCCCAACCAAGCCTAATTTCCATCCGCTACACACCACCCGTACCAACCATCACACCTGTGGGGATCAAGTCAACCCACCCCGCCAACACACCAATCACAGGCATTAAGCCATTTAAAATATTTGTGGCAGAGCCACTGAACTAGATTGTGACAGAGTCACCGAACTAGATTGTGACAGTGTCACCGAACTAGAGGCATTAAGCCAATTAAAATATTTGTGGCGAGAGCCACCGAACTAGATTTTGGCAATGTGCCTTTCTTCTCTTCGTCAATTATCCCAACCCATGCAAATATGTATATATATATATAATGCATAACAATATATTCATAAGGTAAATTTCAACAAAAAGCCCATATTACAAGTTATCAACTTGGCCCATTAGTCAAAATAACAATTTAACCCATTTAACGATCTAGCAATTTTGGCCCTTATATCGATCTAGCAGTCTTGGCCCATATATCGATCTAGCAATTTTGGCCCATATATCGATCTAGAAATTTTGGCCCATTTATACACATGAGGCCCTTTTCACAATTTTCTCACTTGGCCAATTTATCAAAAATAATTCATATGGCCCAAAATATCACTTTTTAACAATATAGCCTGTTAAGGGCAAATTTGTAATTTTCACAACTTTAATACCGTTTTCATGCTTTCACACCAAAAGTGCTAATAAACCGTATTTTCAAATTTTACCGACTTTACAATTTTATTCAAATACTTACGGCATAGTATAACCCATGAGATAAGTGTGAAGTTACACACCTGATTACGGTGAGTACTATACTTTCCCGCTCGTCGATATCTAAATATTTATCACACTTGATTAGAACATTAATATTTAATATAAAACTATTCTAATGATAAACGATCTAGATCTTTACCCTCGGAATCTCGAACAACAGCTATTTGTGATTTCTCCTCGATCGATAGTTCATAACCCGATGAAGAACCACGAACAGTCAAAGGCTCAGGAGTACGAATGACTTCAAACAATTGATTTTCACCGGATGAGGGTCCACAACCCGGTGGAAAATCTCGGATTGCTGAAACAGTCCTTCGTTTGAATTTAGGGGGAATAGCAGATCCACCCCTCTTCCGAACACTATTAACAACCCTTTTCGACCCTATCTTAAAATCCCGAGTGATTTCCAAAGGATTCCTATATAAAAACTTTCGGTTATAACAATCCCAATGATAGTCATTGATAAAAACGAGAGTGATCAAGAATCCTTGAAGAGTTCATTCTTACCTTGCTAGATATGATCCGAACTTGAATAACTTCAAGATGACTTTGACGAGATGGTGATTCGGCCCTCCACTATTTCACTAAAATATAGCGAAAGGAAACGTTTAATAGAATGGACGATTATCGATTTAAAGGCTCTTCCTAGGCCATCCTATAGATTCGGCCAAGGTGACCAAATAACAAAAGAAATCAAAGAAAACGATTCTTACCGATGATCCAAAGTTTGAATAGAAGAAAATGATTGAGAATAAATGTTATGAGGAATGGAAGATTCGACTATGATTTAAAGGATAGGGAAAATAATTTCGGTTATGGGGATGGTCACAAGCATTCGGCCATGGAAGGAAAATGAAGGAAGAATGTGTTTGAATGATAAGTAAAATGGAGAAGAAAAGAGAATAGGGAGAAGAGAAAATAGAGGAGTTTAGGAACAAATATGTATTCAGCAATGGGAAAAAGAAGAAAAAAGAAATGGCTTTTTGTGTTGATAATTTCGGCACTAGGAGAGAAATACAAGATGAAGCACTTGAGGGTTTTTGTAAAAATGACCAAAAGAATCAAAGCAAAGATTTTTTTCTCCTAACACAAGCACATTCGGCCAAGAGAGGAAAAGATGAGAGGAAGAAATGTTTTTGGGAGAGCAAAATGACCAAATGAAAATTCTATCAAGCTACCAAACTTTACCCAAAACTTACCATCAAAATTCGGCTCCCCCCTTTAGTCCACAAAGCCGTCCAAGTTCATGGACAAAAAGGCCATTCAAATGTTTCCAAAACATAGCCCTTAAGATATACCTTGTGTTCCCCTTCATTCCATAAGTATAGGATTTCCTTTCCCCAAGTTCAAGCTTATCTTATCCAATAGTCACCTTGCCATAAAAGAAATAGTCCAACCTTACCATAAATAAGTCTTGACCGACACATGTAATCTAGGTGCAAAAATAAAAGTCACCTAAATGCTATCCATGGGATTCGAACCTCTCCCCTCAAGCAACACTCATGGCGCCAACTCCACCTTGCTACTAGCTCAACTTATGCTAGTTTTTGACACTTAATTACCTTAAGCATCTGGGTCACTTGATCCACTTCAATAAAGTACTCATTTCTAAAATTTATTCTAATTCCGAATAAATCCCGAGCCTTCTCAAGACTATAATAAGCACATAAATTTAATCATTCACAAGCTAAGCACCAAAAACATGCAACATATCGATACTCATATTTTTTTAGGATGTTACAGAATCTTATTACAATAATTAATACATAATCAAAACATGCTATTATAAACAAATAAGTTACCACCAAACATTATCACTAGTATCTTTAAAACCAATTCCATTCAAATAGCAAAATCACTATTCACTAGGTCATTTAAAAGTAAAGGCCGAATAGGTATAGTGCACTTATTCATTCATTCTATTGCTATTATCATCCATACATTCAAACATATATCATTCCTGAACATATACATTACTTTCGATCATTTCAATATCACATACAATTTATATCATTGTCCTATCTACTCATCTCACAATCGAATATACCATAAATAAAAATATCAAACCAACTTATTTATCTCCAAAAAAATTTCTTATCACATTCGGCTATGTTCATTACATTTATATATCTTCCATAATATGCACATCTTAACAAGATATTACATCTATGATTTAACCATTTATAACACATGGCCGAATATAATATATATCTCAAAGGGAGAATCTATGCTCCAAACTAAAACAAATCATGGTCGAATATCTACAAATACGTACACATTAAATTGCTCATTAATATATCACCTTTGATAATCACATACACAAAAATGTGACCTATTTCATTCATGTCTAGTCACATTGGCACATTCAAATAATTATGCCACAAACATTTTTATCAACCCAATGTCTTATACCATAATTCAACCAATTCTATGAACTCAAAAATTCTCATATAACATATTATGAAATAACTTTCAAACTAGGCTTTTAATAAATATACTAATATACTCAAGTAATAATTCCATATTTAAACATGATCAAACCAACTCAAACATAAAAGCATAGCCATTTTCGCATGGGATATACATATATATAAATATCATTCGAACACAACCCAAGAAATATTGCCTATACATGCCATGTGTTTCAAAAGGGGTACAACTTATAGAATACCGAAGATAGATGATAGTGCGAATGACTTTGACGAAGATCCCCGAGCATGAGCTAGCCTTCAAGATCTATACAATAGTCAAACAAACACACATACGGTAAGCTAATATAGCTTAGTAAGTTTTAAGCAATGGTAAAAATTATACAACTAATCAATAAACAATTTAATTAATCCAATATGAGCAATAATGAATTCATAAGTACAAATATGCATAACTTGTCACCATTCAATAACCACCATATCTAATAGATCTCAAAACCGAATACTCAAGTACTATTTATCCATTTCGAATAAGCTCAAAGTTTAACATTCACATCTTATTTCTATATTTTCGTAACAAAAGTAACTTACCTCACTAGTACCTGGTTATTAAGCTATCATGCAACACTTACTCATGTATCACTTCTCGTTTATCTCCCTTCATCAGTTTATGTCCCCGAAGTCTCTGTAATCCCGCACACATAGTGCAAATTACATAACGTATCGCACACTTAGTGCCATTACGTGAGAAAGAGCACACATAGTGTCATTTAATAGTAATGTATCGCACACTTAGAGCCATTACTTATTATTCTGCACACACAGTGCCATTTAAAAGTAATGTATCGCACACTTACTGCCATTACTTATTATTCCGCACACAAAGTGCCATTTAACAGTAATGTATCGCACACTTAGTGCCATTACTTATTATTCTGCACACACAGTGCCATTTAATCGATTTCGCACACACAATGCTCGGTATTTTAGTTCGCACACTTAGTGCCCTTTAATAGACCCTTCCTTTGCTCTTCAAAACATATATAATTCCATTCTCAATTATACATACTCAATTTACCTTTTCCAAATACCAACACATTCGGCGTACACACGTTACATATATCTAGCCATAGCATACATGTATTTTTCAACATCTCCATTTGCCTTTTTCACTTACCATTACATTCGGCAAACTCAATTTACACATATATTTATTCATAGCATACATCCATCTCTCATTTCATAATCATATATATAACTACCTCTTTATAAATGCTTATACTCATGTAACTCATTTAATCAACAATTACATATATATATTTATATACACATCAACTTAACATTCGGCTATTATAAATACATTTCATTTCATCTCAAGATACATTCGGAAATAGGGGAATTATCATGCTTATAATTTATTTTCATATGCACATTAGTATATAATCAATTTCATTTCATCCAACTGCTTAAAAACTTATCTCGAAAATCGACGAATTAGGGTTTCCCGGCTACTCGTTCAATTTCGCCTTTCCCCGGTCCAACCCCGTGACTTTATGTTCTTGATCTAAATAATTCCAAATTTAAGCTTATTCAATATATTTTCATTCAATTTAATACAAAAAACACATAAATGGGCAAATTACCATTTTACCCCTGACATTTACAGCTTTTACAATTTATTCCCAATTGCACAAAACACAAAATACACATAATTTGAATTTATTCCTCTAGGGCCGAATACTACCCATGCCCATGTAAAACTATACAATTCATTTATTTCACATTTGGACCCTTCAATTTACAAATTTCTCAATTTAGTCCTATTTACTCAAAATTATCAAAATTTCCAATACAAAACATGTTAATCTAAAACATATCTTTAAAAAAAATCATCAAACATCAAAAATCTCAAGCCTTCATCAATGGCCGAGCATCACTCATGCATTAATAACAAAAATTATATCATGGGTCGGATAATATTCGAAGCAACGATCTCAAAAATGTAAAAATTATCAAAAACTGAGCTAAAACTCACCTTGAATCAAGCTAATCCATGGCCGAACTTAGCTTGGATTTTCTTGTTTTTGTTTCTCCTTATTTCGGCACCAAGAACAAAAACATGGACATGCAAATTGTTTTTCTCTTTTTGTTTTATTATAATGCCTTTTTAATGTTTATTTTATCATTAATATATTTTAACATATAAAACAATTATACATTATATATATATTAAGTCACATTGCCGTCCACTACTCTTATATAAAGGTCAAATTGCATCTTTAATACTCATGCAAAAGAAGACAACTCACTTTAGCCACCTAATTTAATAAATGGCTATTTTTACAGCTTACGGGATTTAGCCCTTTTCGTTAAATTGAACACATAAACGGTCAAATTAATTCACGAAGATTTTTGCACATGCACACTCATGAATCATAGTCACCAAATATAATATAAAAATATTCTATTGACTCAGATTTGTGGTCCTGAAACCACTATTTCTGATTAGGGTCAAACTCGGGCTGTTACAACCAATCTTTTTTTTTATGAGGTGTTATCGGGTCACCTCATAAAATGATCGTTTTTAATAAATAGTTTGATTTATTAAAACAATGTTTTTTGGTCTATAAAAATCAAGAAAATGGGTTCGGGAGTCGGTTACGCACGAGGAAGGATTGGCACCCTCGTAATGCCCAAAATTGATACCTAATTGATTAATTGATGTCTTAATGTCGAAAATTTGAAAGCTCGGAAAGAATTTATAATACGATCCCTATTTTTATTAATGTTAATTTTTACGAAAAATTTGCTTGAATAAATCGAAATGAATATTAAAGACTTTCTCGTCTCAGGGCAGCAAAATGTCACATCCCGTAAGTTAGGACACGACACTTTGAACCTTTGAGAATAAGATTGTCTTTACCTTATATTTTTTGAAATCTCACGTGTTTTAATCTAGAAGGATGTTCGGTTATTTAGATCCAACGAGAAAAATTGAAATCCCGTGAGTTAAGGCACGACTTCCTCGAGTCTCTAAAATTCGAAACATTGCCTTATTTTGAAAAGTTTCCTTTTTTGAATAATATCAAGTGTTTTACTTAAACGAAATGTATTTTTTTTTCTTTTTTTATTAAAAGATGATGATATACGAATAAAATTGTCGTGCAAATGACAGCGAATATACTAATAAGAGCGATTTACGAGAGTTGCATAGTGTACACTATTTTAATAATATGAACAATCACAGATAAATGAAATGAATAATAACAATAATAATAACTAAGTATGCACATGAAAGGACAATACCAACCTAAAAAATAAAAACAGAGACATAAATAAAATAAATACATAAATAAATGTAATAGAAAGTAGTTTATATATAAAAAATGAAAATAAAGAACCAAATTAAAATATAAATGAGATTAAAGGTATTATTTATAGTAAAATATATAAATAAATAATAAATAAATAAGTATTAGGTGAAAACAAAACTTCAAATATAACAAAGATAAGTAAATAGTAAAACAAATGAATAAATAAATAAAAATAAATGAAAACAGAATAAAGTTGTATAAAATCTAAAAGGATTGAAATTGATTAAATAAAGGATGAAATCGAGACTGAAATAAAGTTGAAAGGATAAATTATAAATAAATAAAAGAAAAGGGCAAAACAGGGGGCCAAAGTTAAAAGCGGGCCAAGAAGGAGGGACTAAATGGGAAATTATTCCCTTTACCAAAACGGCGCCGTTCACTTTGGGATCAAAATGAAACAGACGTGAAAGTTACGGGGCAAAATCAAAAGAGCAAAACGAATGAACAAGATCAAATTGAAACAGGGCAAAAAAGCGGGAGGGCCTATCGCGCAAGTAGACCATGCGCTAGAAAACACGCGGATCCCCTAGGAGCGGGTCGGGTCGCACGGGGGACAAGGCTAAACAACGTTGTTTTGGAGCGTTTTAAGCTATCCCAAAACTGCGCCGTTTTGGTGTTCTATTTAAGCCTAAAATTCCAAAAAAAAAAAAATCTTTCCATCCCTTCTTTAGAGAAAAAAAAACCAGAAAGCTCTCAAACTCTCCCTTCCCCTCCGGGCTCCTGCCATGGCTCCGGCCATCGGCCACCGTGGCGGCCGCCAGTTGCCAGCGACGGTGCCGCCATCCACAGTGACCAAAAATTGAAAGAAAGCCATTTTTTGGCTTTTCGACTCCTGAACCCATTGGAAGTCGATTTTCATCAGAATCAACGAACCTCGGCCACCTACGGCGGCGCAATGTGAGAATGACGGTAAAGTTTCGATTCTTTTCTTTTATTTTTTTAAAATGAAAATAAACAAAATAAAAAAAGATGCAGAATAAAAGACCACCTTTGAAATTTTTCTCTGTTTCGATTGCCTTTTTTTGTTTCAATCTCTGTATTCCCTCTGTAACAGCCCGATTTAGGGCCTAGTCGGAAAAGTGGTGCAAGACCACAAATTTAAAGTAGTAATATGAGTTTTAAGGTTTAAATAAATGTTTGCATGATAGCATTAAAGTTCCATGTAGAAATTTTATGAAAATTGACATGGAATGGTCTAATAGGACTAAATTGCAAAAGTTGCAAAATATGAGTTTCTAGAAGCTTTTTGTATGAAATAGCTTTGGAATATTAATTATAAGTCCTTAAATAGCAATTTGCCCAAATTATAATTTTTGGACAAAAATGGACATGAGTTAGTAAAATAGAAAATTTTAACGAGAAGGGCATTTTGGTCATTTATCAATTAAATGATTAAAATAGGAAAAAGATGATAAAAATCATTCATCTTCTTCCTTGTGTGTGTGCCAAAAATTTGGAGACTCCATAGCTAGGGTTCTTCATTTTTTTCAAGCTTGATAGTAAGTTCATCTTAGTCCCGTTTTTAATATTCTTCGTATTTTTAAAGTTCTCGTATCATGAATTAGCTATTTTTAGCTATAAAATGAGCTAAGATGCATGTTTAAAAATCTGACCATGTATGATATGTTTGTTAAATGATGTTTTATGGAAGATTATGAGAGTTTGATGTTAGATAAACATCATTTTCTAAGTGAATTTCATGAAAAATGAATATAGGGACTAGTTTGTAAAAGTTATGACATTGGTCATACATAGTAGAAATAGTGAAAATTTGACAATGCTATAGTTGAGAAAATGAATCAGCTAAACATGAAGTTTAAGAAAGTTGAATGAAAATCATTTTACGAGCCTTGGGGAAAAAGTGCAAATATGAGAAAGTATAGGGGCAAAATAGTAATTTTGCCAAAGTATGAGTAAAGAGTCAATTTAGTCAATGTGAGTATTAAATGATCTATTTATGATTATAGATCAAGAAAAATGAAGCCCGGATCGAAACCGAGGCAAGAACAAGGTCGAGGACTAAATTGCATATCTAGTTACATTTTGTATATTGAGGTAAGTTTGTATGATTTCTAAGCTCTATGATTTATGTCATTGAATTGCTTAGTATAATGTACAATATTATTATGAAAATGTTTAATGTTATGTTAAACAAAGAAATTAATGAGATCAAGCATGAAAAAGCCCCGATTGAAGTTGAATAGCTTAAGATACTCGATCTACCACATGAAATGAGAAAGTCTGTATAAGACCAAGCCGAGGCATGGCATCGGCAATCAAGCAAGTTATCATGTAAGACCAAGACAAGTCTTGGCATTGAAGAGTTATTATGAGATGAAGGCCCATGTAAGTCCAAGCCAAGGCATGGCATTGGTGAGTCTCTAAGCAAAGATGTCATGTAAGTCCAAGGCAAGCTTGGCATTGAAAGGTTATCATGTAAGTCCAAGGAAAGCTTGGCATTGAAAGGTTATAATGTAAGCCCAAGGCAAGCTTGGCATTGAAAAGTTATCATGTAAGTCCAAGGCAAGCTTGGCATTGAAAAGCTATCAAGAGAAAGAGATTTCATGTAATCCCAAGCCAAGGCTCGGCATTGACCAGTTCATGAGCAAAGATACCAAGTAAGACCATGTCAAGACATGGAAATGGTAAGTTCCCAAGGGAACTCACGAGAAAGACTTCGTATAAGTCCATGTCAAGACATGGCCTCGAAACCAAGATGAGACATTCCATGTAAGACCGTATCTAGGATATGGCTTTGGCATTGAGTTATGTGAGATGAGATTTAGTATCCTCGGTTATTCATATAAATTCATCGGGCAAACGAGCTAAGTTCAAATGAGATAAGAAGAAAGCTAAGTAAGAAAAGTTATTATCAAGTGAAAATGAGTATTATTCATGTTATGAATGATAAATTAGAGATTATTGATTATTATGTCAAAGTATGCTGATCAATGTGATCAAGTGATACATGTACCTTGTTTACCTCACAAGTATGAGACTAGTAAGTATCATGAGATATGTAAGAATCAAGTATGAGCAAGTAAGCTTTATAGCTGAAATTATGATGCCATTGTTTATGTCAAATGGTTTAATTTAAGCAAGTATGTTGTTATGTGCATTATATGCAAACTTACTAAGCTAAATGCTTACGTCTTTCACTCTTTCTTTCCATGTAGTCCCGCCAAGCTAATCTCGTGGATCATCGTCATCGGAGCTCGGAGCACACTATCAATCGCTATTTTGGTATAGCCAAGTTGTTTTATTAAGTATGGCATGTATAGGAAACACTTCATTTGAGTATATGTTTTAAGAAGAGCCATAGTATAGGCTATCTTGTTCATTATCCTTTTTTGTATATGGCTAGAGGAATTGGCCAACTTTGACTAAGTGTGTATGTTTATAGATATCAATGAAAGATGTAGTAATTTGAGTAATTGAATTGAGTATGAATGTGATCTCGATTTCAGGGTGGCAATTGGCTTGGTAAATAGCCTCTAAGTGCCCACACGGGCACGTGTCTAGGCCGTACGTACCATGCACTTTTATACTTGAAGTCAGGATAGGCCACGAGCAGATCACATGACCGTTGGTTCAGGCCGTGTAACAAGCACGGTTGGCACATGGGCGTGTGCCAAGGCCGTGTGAAGTCTGCACTTTTCACTTAGAAATTTAATTGTCACACGGTTGATATACACGGGCGTGTTTACAGACTGTGTGGATAAGTTAGAATACTAAGGTTTGGCACACAGGCCAGGGCCACGGGCGTGTCGGTGCCGTGTAACAAGTCGATGTCGACCACGGGTGGAAGACACGGGCATGTCCAGGAGTACACGGGCGTGTTTCAATTTGCACGGGCGTGTGATCCCTGCTTCGAGTAAAAGTTTTCAGATGAGTTCCAAAAGTTCCTGGATATACGTTTAAGGCCTCATAGGCCCATGATATGTACGTTTTGACCTAGAAAGAAGAGTTTCTATTTCGAGACAAAATTTTACAGCCCGTAAGTACATTTTAAGTGAGTTCAAGCATGGTAATGTCTTATATCCAGTCTTAGCCTCAGACTCGGGTATGGGGTGTTACACCCCCCCCCCAAAATTACATTCGTTGTTTGTGGCTTTTATAGTCGAAAAATACATTATTTCGTTATAAAATTTCTGTTTGTTTTTTGCTACTGTTTTATGTTGTTGCTTTCTTGTCCTTCTTGTAGGTACGGTGAAGGCCAGCTGTGGAGGTACGGAGGTTGATGTGGAGGTGGAAGTGGAGGCTAGCAGCTAGGGTTTCTTCCCTCTCTTTTTTTTGGCTGAATGTTAGTTTAGTTTTGGGCTATTCAGGCTTAGGGTTTTTGTGTTGTTGTTTTGGGTTTGTAATTTTGTATTTGGGCCTGCTGTTGTAATTGGACAGTTTTTTGGACTTTATTATTTTTGGTTTAAATTTTGTAATTTGGGCCCGGGCAAAATTAGGCCATTATAGCTGCCCCTCTTTGCTCATTGTCGTGTAACGGGAATGGGGCAAAGACTTTAAAAGGGCCAATTTTGCCTGGTCTTGTCAAATCTTGACTTCTTGGTGCTCATCTTCTTCAAGTAACCTCATTCTAACCCATTGCAACTTCAGGGGTATAGGAATTGTTGCTTCGATCTACTCTACTGCAACTGTAGGGAGATAAGACTTGTAGTTCCAACCTACTCCGCTGCAACTTCAGTGAGATGAGATTTGTGGTTTCAGTCTGCTCCACTGCCACTTCAGGGAGATGAGACTCGCAACTTGTAGCTTCAATCTGTTCCGCTGCAACTTCAGGGAAATAAGATCCGCTATCTTTAGTCTACTCCTACTACAACTTCAGGGAGATAAGACTCGCAACTTATAGCTTCAATCTGTTCCACTGCAACTTCAGGGAAATAAGATTTGCTGTCTTCAGTCTGCTCCGCTGTAACTTAAGGGAGATAAGGCTGTTGGCTTCAATCTACTCCACTGCAACTTCAGGAAGATAAGATCTGCCATAATTTGTAGCTTTAATCTGTTCCACTGCAACTTCAGGGAAATAAAATTCTCGGGTTCACCGATGTTGCTACACCGTCCTCTAGGGGACATGACCTATAGAATCAATTTCATGGGCCTATGCTTATGCCCAATGATTAGGATGCCATGATCAGAATGAATCAAATGCTCCTAATTGGATGTGCATGAATGATATTTGCATGAATGCAGAATGTTATTTTGCGAGAATGATCCCTTTCCAGTGCTTATGTAACACCCCCAAACCCGGCCCACGAGCCTTGACCGGATCTGGTTATGTCACTGCGGAAAGACGGTTGAAAATCTTTTTGACTTTTGGATAAAATATGAAAATTGTTAACTTTTGAAAACCATGTCCATTTAAAATTATAATTAAAACTTTGTTATTATACAATGCCCATATTAAAACTTTATTAAACAGATATATATATATATATATATATATATATAATTTGAATAAATAAGTTGCTAAAATAAAGTTATCTTCACTTAGTAATTTAATTTGAACAAGCCATAAATAATAATAAAATAATACCAAAATAATAAAAATAAGGCCCTTATTACAACCCAATATTTAAACCCAATACTTAATATTAAAAACATAAAATAATCAAAATAATCTCCTTCTCGCATGGCCACCTTTGTATCCTCCAACCCGGTCCATTAATCACGAATCACCCGAAATGGTTGAGAAAAAAAGGGTGAGTCCACCGACTCAAAGGCATAATCATTACACATGCTTCCCACACGTATGGGCTTGGCCCATATCCACACAGATCATACAGGTAAATATGCAATTACGAAACCCAACCCAACCTAGGTCCATCCGTTACACCAACCTTAGCGCACTCCTCTACCAAGGCCGTGGCTATTCCACCGATCACAACCGAGTGATCCCACAAATCCTACCTTGGCGCACTGCTGCACATGGCCGTGGTGAGCCACCGATCACATCGTGATCCCAACATTAATCCGTCTACGGTGATGCACTCACTATCAACCGCCGAGATGGGCACCTAGCCAACATCTCCCTTGATGAAGCACACAACTAACCATCAAGCGCTAATGTAGCACGAGGTCGACATTAGACCACGTGCATATAATATGTACTCCCCGCCCTTCTTTGCTCAAATCCGATCCCCATGCACATATGTCAATATATCGTGTCAAATCAACATATAGAGTGAGTACAATAGCATGCTCATTACCATATCAAACAGCACCATAAATAATTTAATATCATAAAACACTAACTCATTAACCTGTTACCCCAAACATGGGTATCCACCACTTTAGCCTTTATTGTCGGCTATCACATATCATACGCAAATATATGTATATAACAATACACAAAATAGGGGAAACAGTGCGATAATTACGCACCTTAATAGCACAAACAATCAAATCCCGAAACGCTGTTTGACTAAAACTCACAAACACCTTGAAGAATCGGACTTAAGAGTCCCCCTCACCGCTCCTCCTTGCTGACTACATATGAAAGAATTTTCATAATAAGACCATAAGAACATTCGGCCAACTCCCCACACCAAGACCGCCCTTGATCAACAAATAATAAAAGAAGCAGACTATAACAAAAATCCTTACCCTTCACAAACGACTAGAGAAAAGACCCAAGCGCTCCACTTCTTTGCTTAATATTCGACCAACCAACTCCAGATCAACAAGGAAGATTTCGACAAAGGCTAAGGAGAGATTTGGCTCAAGCAATAAGAGAAGAAATGAAAAGTGGGAGAGGTTGTTGTTTGAGTAGTCGACAATGGCTACCAATAGTGGTGAAATATTTGACTATACAAGGAGAAAGTATAGACTTGGGGTTGGATAGAAAGAAAATAAAAGAACAGAAAGGGGAGTAAAAGAATTCTGCAAAAGGGTCAAAAAAATTCAAGAAGAGGCTGCCCACTAAATAGCAAATTCGGCACATGCTCCCCTTGAAGACTCCCAACTTCGGCTGCTACTTCAAAAGCTCCAGGCCACTAATTCAAATTGATTTGAATTAGCCAACTAATTTATCCATATCATATTCAAAAAAAAATTAAACCACCAGCAACCATTATCTCTTTTTAGTAATTTTAAACTAAATAATCCTATGTTTAACAAAAATAAATAAATAAAACAACCTACCCACCAGCCGAATTTAAAAAAAACTAAACACTAATCTAATCTTATCCTTTTTGAAGCTCCCCAGGTGCCGTCCAATGCCTTCAAATCTGCTGCCCAAAAAGAATAAAAATTAAAACTCCAAATGCCACTCACATGGTTCGAACCTGGGACCAACCTGCTGCACACCTTTCCCCCAACGCCCAGGCCACTCGGCCACATTGAATTTCTTGACATAAAGCCCCCACATTTATTTTTAAACCCTTCCTACTTCAGCCCATCACAAGCAAAATATAAACGCCAAAACTGGCCAAGCTTCCACTTCTCGAACCCGCGCTCTCTCTTCCTCCAGTAGCGCCTAAGTGACGACGCTAGCCACTTGACCAACGAGTTCTTTGTGTCTTAAAGTCGCCCCACTCTTTTAAAGCCTCCTCCATTTGTAACGCCACACCCAAAAATTAAAACCAGACATCGCCTTCTTGGATCGAACATGAGACCCTTAGCACCTTGAGGCGCCACCTTCCTAAAGCCCAAAGTAGCGCCCATGCCACTCCACCAAAGCAATTCTTGTGTCTTAACCTTCCAAGTATTTCTTTTAAGACCTCTAAAGCCAAGCTCCCCTCTAATTAACACTTAAAACAAAAATTTTCCTTATAGCTCTGCCTTCTCTTAGCTTATAACTAGCACCTAAAATACCTCTATCAATACCGTAATGACCACACTTAAAATAAATTAAAAAAATTTACCCCTATTCCAGATGTTACAATTCTACCCCCTTAAAAATAATTTCGTCCTCGAAATTACTTGGTTAGACTAACTGGTCGTACATCTAAATTCACCACACTATGATATAGTCACAAGACTCTCACCTTAAAGAGCTATCCACCTTTTCTAAGCACGCTTCTAAGTCCATACTCAAGGTTCCAAATACTTTACTAACAACGTAAAACAACCTCGACTTAACCACAAGCAAGGCAATGAGGGGTATTCTAGGAATAAAGAACGCACTGCGTGATCAACCGCACATCTTCTTCCTCGCGACGTCCGGCTCACGAAACCAACCTTGGTCGCCTTTATGCCCCCGCACCTTCACCTCTCTGCTTGGTGCTTCACGACCTCGGCTCGAACCATTTCCGCCATGGTTCGCACTACGACCTCTTGTCACTTGGTCGACCATCTCTACCCAACAGACATAACCTTGGCCTAAAGTCCGAGTCCTATTCAGATCCCGAGGACAATCCTTAATCAAATGAGTCTTAGACTTACACCAAGCATTCTCGATCCCGATTCCAAAGACTCACCAACATGGTACCTTCCACACCGAGCACATGGACGGTCCAAATTTTTACAGAGAGTCGGCTTAGCAACACGAATTGAATTTTCAACCCTCGGTCTTTTCTCGAAAACCCTCGGATGATTCGGATGCTCCAAAACTCCCCTATCCCGGTTCCTATCCTTATCTCTGCTCGCCTTACCGAGTTCTTAATTCCTTTAGCTACCTTAGCTTTTTCGACTAACACCGCGAACTCCCGCTCTCGGTGAGGAGCTATCAACGATCCTCGTGTCGTCCCTTAATCCGTCCTCAAACCGGACACATCGTTCATGTTCTCAGAGCAACCACTCCTCGAGCATATCGGCTTAACCTTAGGAATTCGGCCTCAGATTCGCTACGGTCTTGTTCCTTGAACCACCCTTCTAGAAACGCCTTCCTCTCGCGCATCAATATAATGAGTTCCAACATACTTCTTCCGTACGCCGCCTTGACATACTCCCAAGTGAGATCCTCACCGTGGCACTATCCCGAATCGTTAGCCACCATTGATATGCCTCGTCGCGACAAATACACCATTCCTTTCACTTTCTCCTCAGACTCGGATCGAGCTCATCCATAATTCGCTCGGTTGCTTCCAACCAATATTCACCGTCATCGGGTGCCACGCCGATACGCCTCGAAACACCTCGGCCCCATTAGCTCGAGTCGCCAGTACGCACTTCCTTGCTCTCGATTTCCACCCGCCCACCCACTATCTCCAAAACTCGCAAAGACACTGCGATATCGCGTCATCCCCGTCCGCTTCTTGCCGCCATTACCAAAGGTCGGTGGTGGAGGTGGTACCTCATTCTCGCACTCCTTGACCCGATCTAACGGGTTCCGACACGCCATTCTCGCCGACCACGCCCACGACGACCACGCCCTCTAGAACTCATTTCTAGCGCCTCGATTTAGTCCGATTTAAGAAATTTTATGCATTAGAAATTTTGTTCCACTATTTATCCACAAGCAAATTTGATGAAACGGTTTTTTTCGAGTTGTTCTTTCGATCAAGCAAAGTTTCAATTCGAGTTCACTACTCTAATTCGAGAATCACCTTCGCTCTCAATAGGGCACATTCATTCATCAACAAGAACTCATTTATTCAAAGTGGTATCTACCACACACATTTACTATTCTGGACATTTCTCGCCTGCGCTTCTACCCTGTGGTATTTCCGTCATTTTCCTACAGGGTATTTTCGTAATAATCCAGAGAAATTTTAAAACTTTAATAAACCAGGACATTTTGAAATTTCCACAACCTGAGGGTGTTTCAAAATTTGTCAAATTAAAGATACAAAGAGAATTTTGGAACCCACTGTATTTTGGTAATTTTGTCAATCGTGGGTAATTTTGTAAATTTTCAAATCAGGGTATCTTGAATTTTCAAAAAATAGCATTTTTGAATACTTTTGCAAAGTTGGGAAATTTTATTAAAATTGGGGTTAAACCGAAATTTTGAAAGTCGTGGGCATTTTAGTAATTTTAACATAGGGTATTTCAGTAATTTTGTAAATCGAGAAAATGTCTTTCAAAATCAAATTTAGGGTTTACAAACCGAAGGGTAAATTTGAAAATTTTAAAACTAAGGGTTTTTAAACAAGAGAGCGCGAGTCCCTTTCGGGTTTTAATAATTGGTTTAGCCTATGAACAAGTCCTCTTGGTTAAGGTGAACCGTAGCTACGCACCAGGTAGGATTCCTGCGAAGAGGAGGTGAGTCACGTGGACTGCTTAAGTACCAAGCTCTTCCGGATCCAATCCTAGACATGCGCACACAGGTTGCCACACCTTAACTCGGCGACTTATTTCACAGGTTTGTTTAAGAGCTTTAAGTTTTATGCATATGTTTGAGTAGACTAATCCTAGGGTCCAACAGATCCTAGTATTCTATTCTACGAGCCCAAACTAACCCCAAATCAATTCATATAAACAAATCACTTCAAGAAAGTCCGAAGTACTTACCTGGTGGACTCGGGCCGGAGGTACAGGTGCCATGCCAAAAAAAAACCTGAAAAAAATTTCTTAAAAGCCCATATTTTTGAAAAGCCCATTTTGAAACGTTTTTGGGCCCAAAACCCTCAAAGCCGAGTTTTGAACCGGGCTCTGATACCAATTTGTAACACCCCCAAACCCGGCCCACGAGCCTTGACCGGATCTGGTTATGTCACTGCGGAAAGACGGTTGAAAATCTTTTTGACTTTTGGATAAAATATGAAAATTGTTAACTTTTGAAAACCATGTCCATTTAAAATTATAATTAAAACTTTGTTATTATACAATGCCCATATTAAAACTTTATTAAATGATATATATATATATATATAATTTGAATAAATAAGTTGCTAAAATAAAGTTATCTTCACTTAGTAATTTAATTTGAACAAGCCATAAATAATAATAAAATAATACCAAAATAATAAAAATAAGGCCCTTATTACAACCCAATATTTAAACCCAATACTTAATATTAAAAACATAAAATAATCAAAATAATCTCCTTCTCGCATGGCCACCTTTGTATCCTCCAACCCGGTCCATTAATCACGAATCACCCGAAATGGTTGAGAAAAAAGGTGAGTCCACCGACTCAAGCATAATCATTACACATGCTTCCCACACGTATGGGCTTGGCCCATATCCACACAGATCATACGGTAAATATGCAATTACGAAACCCAACCCAACCTAGGTCCATCCGTTACACCAACCTTAGCGCACTCCTACTCAAGGCCGTGGCTATTCCACCGATCACAACCGAGTGATCCCACAAATCCTACCTTGGCGCACTGGCCGCACATGGCCGTGGTCGAGCCACCGATCACATCGTGATCCCAACATTAATCCGCTCTCACGGTGATGCACTCGACTATCAACCGCCGAGATGGGCACCTAGCCAACATCTCCTTGATGAAGCACACAGCTAACCATCAAGCGCTAATGTAGCACGAGGTCGACATTAGACCACGTACATAATATGTACTCCCGCCCTTCTTTTGCTCAAATCCGATCCCCATGCACATATGTCAATATATCGTGTCAAATCAACATATAGAGTGAGTACAATAGCATGCTCATTACCATATCAAATGTGCACCATAAATAATTTAATATCATAAAACACTAACTCATTAACCTGTTACCCCAAACATGGGTATCCACCACTTTAGCCTTTATTGTCTGGCTATCACATATCATACGCAAATATATGTATATAACAATACACAAAATAGGGAAACAGCATGCGATAATTACGCACCTTAATAGCACAAACAATCAAATCCCAAACGCTGCTTTGACTAAAACTCACAAACACCTTGAAGAATCGGACTTAAGAGTCCCCTCACCGCTCCTCCTTGTTTGACTACATATGAAAGAATTTTCATAATAAGACCATAAGAACATTCGGCCAACTCCCCACACCAAGACCGCCCTTGATCAACAAATAATAAAAGAAGCAGACTATAACAAAAATCCTTACCCTTCACAAACGACTAGAGAAAAGACCCAAGCGCTCCACTTCTTTGCTTAATATTCGACCAACCAACTCCAGATCAACAAGGAAGATTTCGACAAAGGCTAAGGAGAGATTCGGCTCAAGCAATAAGAGAAGAAATGAAAAGTGGGAGAGGTTGTTGTTTGAGTAGTCGACAATGGCTACCAATAGTGGTGAAATATTTGACTATACAAGGAGAAAGTATAGACTTGGGGTTGGATAGAAAGAAAATAAAAGAACAGGAAGGGGGAGTAAAAGAATTCGGCAAAAGGGTCAAAAAAAATTCAAGAAGAGGGCTGCCCACTAAATAGCAAATTCGCACATGCTCCCCTTGAAGACTCCCAACTTCTACCGCTACTTCAAAAGCTCCAGGCCACTAATTCAAATTGATTTGAATTAGCCAACTAATTTATCCATATCATATTCAAAAAAATTAAACCACCAAAGAACCATTATCTCTTTTTAGTAATTTTAAACTAAATAATCCTATGTTTAACAAAAATAAATAAATAAAACAACCTACCCACCAAATTAATTTAAAAAAACTAAACACTAATCTAATCTTATCCTTTTGAAGCTCCCAGTGCCGTCCAATGCCTTCAAATCTGCGCCCAAAAGAATAAAAATTAAAACTCCAAATGCCACTCACATGGTTCAAACTCGGGACCAACTCGCTGCACACCTTTCCCCAACGCCTGTGCCACTCGGCCACATTGAATTTCTTGACATAAAGCCCCACATTTATTTTTAAACCCTTCCTACTTCAGCCCATCACAAGCAAAATATAAAACGCCAAAATCGCTGCTCCCACTCTCGAACCCACGCTCTCTCTTCCCTCCAGCGCTAAGTGACGCACGCTAGCCACTTGACCAACGAGTTCTTTGTGTCTTAAAGTCGCCCACTCTCTTTTAAAGCCTCCCTCCATTTGTAACGCCACACCCAAAAATTAAAACCAGATTATCGCCTTCTTGGATCGAACATGAGACCCCTTAGCACCTTGAGGCGTCACCTTCCTAAAGCCCAAAGTAGCGCCTCCGTGCCACTCCACCAAAGCAATTCTTGTGTCTTAACCTTCCAAGTATTTCTTTTAAGACCTCTAAAGCCAAGCTCCCCTCTAATTAACACTTAAAACAAAAATTTTCCTTATAGCTCGGGCCTTCTCTTAGCTTATAACTAGCACCTAAAATACCTCTATCAATACCGTAATGACCACACTTAAAATAAATTAAAAAAAATTTACCCCTATTCCAGGATGTTACAGCTTAGGTTGTCATTGCTCGTTGCTCATCAAGGTTGTATCACTGAAGTAATATCCTATCTTCTTGTTCAGCTGATATTTTTGACAGAAAATCTGAGGAAATAGTCACAATTTAGACTCTTCTTTCTCAAATATTTCCAACCCTTAGGCTTGGTGAGTTCTAAATAATAGTCCTGTTTTAGGTTCTTGTACTATTTAGAAACTTCCAAAGTAATACGCAAAACTCCTTTTGTAAAAGTACTATTAGTCCATTAATCATTATTTCAATGCAAAATGCTTGAAAAAGATCATAATGATGGACAAAACTGAAATTTATTAGGAACAAAATTTGAAAAGAATGGACTAATCAAAGAAAGCAAACATTGCTGGAATACAAAATAGGTGAAGGGAAAGAATAAGTGCCCCAGATATCTCAGCCTGAGCTTCTCTGTATAAACTTCTTGATGACCATTTTGAGCTCAACATGTGTTTAGGAGATTTAGAGTACTTTGTCAATTCCCTAAGATGTAGCATACCTCCTCATTGTTAATTCAGGCATAGCAAAACCACCGCATGCCCCACCTTCGATCAAAATTTGAATTACTCTTTCACTGGTTTTCAATTCAAAAACCCTTTGGTCTCAAGGCGCCCTTTGCGGGTTTTCGCCTTGGCCTCTCCTTTTTCTTTTCCTTTCTTTTTCTTTTCTCTTTTCTTTTCTTTTCCTTTTTTATGTGTGTGTGTTTTTTTAAGTGAAGTACTTCTTGAATGAGTCCGCATTTACTAGGTTAGGCAGGCTCTTGCCATCCATTTCAGTTAATATCAACGCTCCTCTAGAAAAGGCCTTCTTTACGACATAAGGTCCTTCCCAGTTTGGCGTCCATTTTCTTCTAAAATCCTTTTGTAGGGGTAGGATCTTCTTCAATACCAAGTCCCCCTCATGGAATTCTCTGGGGTGAACCTTTTTGTTGTAAGCTCGCATCATTCGTTTCTGGTACATTTGACTATGATGGATAGCTTCCAGCATCTTTTCTTCTATCAAATTTAGCTAATCATATCGGGCTTGGATCCATTCTGCTTCATCCAACTTCAGCTCTGACAAGACTCGAAGGGAAGGAATCTCAACTTCGATGGGTAAAACTGCTTCCATTCCATAGACCAATGAGAAAGGAGTTGCCCCGATAGAGGTCTTGACCGATGTTTGATAAGCATAGAGAGCAAATGTTAAGTTCTCATGTTGATCTCTATATGTCTTAGCCATTTTTCCCACAATCTTCTTGATATTCTTATTAGCCGCCTCAACTGGACCATTCATTTTTGGGCGATATGGTGATGAGTTGTGGTGTTTAATTTTGAACTGATTGTAGACCTCTTCTATCATACTGTTATTCAAATTCAATGCATTGTCCGATATGATCCTTTCTGGCATTCCATACCGGCATATGATCTCATTCTGTAAGAACTTACTGACTGTCGACTTGGTGACATTGGCATATGAAACAGCCTCTACCCACTTGGTGAAGTAATTGATGACCACAAAGATGAATCGATGCCCGTTAGAGGCTTTTGGCGATATTGGCCCAATGACATCCATGCCCCACATAGAGAAAGGCCATGGGGAAGTCATAACATGAAGAGGTGAAGGAGGTACATGAATTTTGTCTCCATAAATTTGGCACTTATGGCATTTCTTGGCATAACTGATACAATCCCCTTCCATGGTGGACCAATAATACCCGAATCTCATGATTTGCCTGGCCATTGTAAAACCATTAGCATGTGTTCCACAGACACCTTCATGGACTTCTTCCAAGATTTTTTTAGCTTCGACAACTGTCGAAACCATTTTTTAATAAGTTTGGAAAAACGGGGATCGACTTTAAAATGAAGTATGGAGTCGCCACCAATCCTTTTTGTTTAGGTGTGATCGGGTCACCTATAAAACATTTTGTTTTATTTTTAAAAGAAATTAATTTTGGTCTACGAATTTCAAGAAGAAAACGGGTTCAGGAGTCGATTACGTACGAGGAAGGATTAGTGTAACATCCTGAAATAGGGGTTATTCGTGATTGAATTATTTTGCTTGTGTTTAAATTTCTGTGATATTATTTGTGGTGTTATAAGACTTAATTAGGGGTCTTGAGTAAGCTCGGTTTAGTAGGATAATTCTTAGTATGGCTTATTTAATGAAGAGGATTAAATGAGCTTAGCACTTAAGTTAATTTAAGTGTATATTAAAGCACAAGATGAATTAGTGGCAAGTTGGTTAAAGAGCTTGAAAGGTTGCATGAGGTTAGTGGTTCGAGTAGTAGGTATAGCATTTTTAAAAGTTATTTTTGTATGTTAGCTTTAATGGACGGTCAAACATAATTATGATAGGTGGACTAATAATTTTTGGTAAGTTGAATTGTTGTTTAAGGAAAGCATGGAATAAGGGATAAGATTCCTAAGGTTATGGTAAGATATCTTGAAGTTATGGTAAATTGAGGGGACAAAGGCTTGGTTTGTGGGAAATGTTTTGAAACAAATTCATGGCCTTTATGCCATGAACTTGGACTACAAAGTGGCTAAAGGGGGAGCCAAATTTTACCTTAGTTTGGCTAGGATTGAAGTCTTTTCTTTTGGTCATTTCTTTCATTTGGTGCAAAAGTTGCAAAACATTTTCTCTCAAACACTTTTCTTTTTGGCCGAATTCTACATTGTGGTAAGCCTAAACTCTTTTGACCATTTGGTCATTTTTGATCATTTGCTATTTTCTCCTTTTCATTCTCTCAAAAACCGAAACTTGCATTAACCTTTTGTTCTCCCATTTGTTTTGCTTAAACATCAAAAACCTCCTATACACTCTTCTTTGCCGAAATTATATTTCTCTTCCCATTATTTTCTTTTTGTCCTATAGCCGAATATACCTCTTTGTTGTGTCGAAAATATTCTTCTTCTATCTTGAATCTCTTAGGCCGAATGTTGAAGGTAACATAGTTTTCTTTGGGACTTCTCTAGCAATCGGATTTTTGGTAAGGTGGTAAGGGTTTATTTCAAAGGATTATTCTTTTAAGTTTCGTTTAAGTCAAAGCTAATAAACCTTAATGATGATGGTTGATTGTAGGGAAGTGAGGCCGATTCTTTTAGGAGTGTGTTGGATAGTGTTCAAGGCTTTTGGGGACAAGGAAAGTTTGTGTGGCCGATTTGTCTAATCGGGATTTAAGGCTTTCATTAAATACAGGTGTGTGTACATACACATATTATAACTTTTTAATATGCTAAGTGTTATATTATGCCTAATCGATTTATGTAGACATGGATGTAATATCATCATGGTATTAACAAGGATTCGGGTAAGTCTTTGTGACTATGAGATTACTATTTGATGCTTTTGGGAAGCATGACACATTTGGTATGTGTATTATTGGACATATGGTAATGATAAATTTATTAATGTTGTTAAAATAAACCTTTTGCATGATTTCATAAATATACATAATTGTTTGATATGGGTTGATGAGTGGAGGGGCGATGATATTCGTGTCGACGGACACCAGTGTTTTGGTAACACATCGTGACTACGGTCACCAGAGGTTTGGTACCTCCAGAGGTTTGGCACCTCATAGCGACTTGTCCCTGTGGTTAATTCCACCGTGGGTTGGCCCCACTTTGAGATATGGGATCGTCTGCCAGTGATTTGGTATCACACGATGGGTTGGCCCCATCATTCGATTTGTGTCTTCGGACACCAGAGATTTGGTATCTCCAAAGATTTGGCATCACATCTGTGACTATATGTCACCAAAGTTTTGGTAACACAATTGTGTCTTTGGACACCGGTGGTTTGGCACCACCAAAGTGGTTTGGTACCACACGGGTAGAAAAAGGCGTATAGATGGTTAGGTTGGGTGCATTTTAAACTTATGCATGTTAATTGGTTATAATTTGTGTATGTTGTTGCACTAAACCGGGAAGGGTTACACATTGAGTCTTGGTGACTCACCTTCTACTTTAATTTTTCAGTGATTCGTAGATCGCGGGTGAGGAGCCGGATGGACTCGAGGTGGCCATGCAAAGGAGACTCTTAATAAATGAATTTTGGATTTTATTTATCTTTCTTTTAGGTTTATGTTGCTTATTTGTAATAAGGCCTCCTAGTATGATTTTATTATTGCTGCGTGTTTGAATGTTTGGTTTAAACTACTTGATGATGTTAAAACGGTTGCACATGTTTTCTCAAATTAAACGCAAAATGTTTTAAAGTACCATCGGGTACATTCAAATTTTTAAACAACTCGACTCAAGAAATATTTTAAGTTTGGTTTTTAACAAAGAAAATTTAAATTGAAAGGCATTTTGACTAATTTCAAAATCGGTTTTAAAATGGTTTTCAAAATCTTTTCTCTCAGAGCAAACCAAATTCGGTCATATTGTTTGGGCCGGGTTTGGGGTGTTACAAATAGCACCCTCGCAACGCCCAAAATTGGTACCAAATTGATTAATTGATGTCCTAATGTCGAAAAGTTTGAAATGATTTTGAAATTCCGCTTTTAAAAAATTTAAAAGTCGAAGTAGATATTGAGATTCTTTGGTTCCGAAAGAATAAAATATCATATCCAGCACGATAGGATATGACGTTTCAAACCCTCGATGCCAAGATCCTCTCATGATTTCCAACGTCCATGCATTGAGATTTTTATAAGGATGTTCAATTATTTGGATAAACGAAATAACCGAAGCCCAGCACGATAGGGTACGATTTCTCGGATTTCCAAACACAAAATATTGCCTTACTTTTTTAGAAAACATGAACAAAATTTAAAAGGATATTTGGTTATTTGATCAAACAGAAAACCGAAACCCAGCACGATAGGGCACGATTTCTCGAATTTCCAAACACGAAATATTGCCTTGTTTTGAGAAATTTTCAAATAGGTGATTTTAAAATCAACTCATAATACAATTATTCAATTTGCTCGGGATGAAAATGAAGTATCTAGTAAAAGTTTAAATATATTGGAATTTGAATCACAAAATAATATCAAAAAAACAAACATGGCTTTAAGCATAAAATAATATGTGAACTCAACATTATGCAAATGAATAATGATAATATAAACAATTTAAATGTATAAATACACCATAGCGATTATTTCATGGCAAATTCTATTTCAAAAGGCACATTTCAACGATCAAAGACAAATAAAATAAAATATATAGTAATCCTACAAAATTTACAAGGCAAATTAGTACAAAATAAATTTTAAATAATAGCAAATAGATTTAAAACAACCTAAAATATTTGAAATCAACAATTTATGAAACGATTCAAAAATCAGTGTAATAATTTACAAATAAATTTATGAAACAATTATTATGTAAGAAGGAATTTAAAATGTACGATGTTTAAAATAATCTAAAACCGAACATACTTATTATAAAAATTTTAATGAATAATGTATATAAAAACATAAAAAAATGTTCGCAATAAATAGAGTATAGTTTAAAATAAGCTCTTTTAAAAGAACAATTGTATATATACATATATTTAAATAAAGTATATTAGATAGATTTAAAAGGAAATACATACATGAAATAATATGAAATCAGTAATATATACATAAAATATGATAATTTTAATACAAATTATATATATGTATGTATAATATATAAGAGTATTTAAATTGAATACTATACAAATCTTTTAAAACAAGAAACATGTAAAAAGGATTTTGAAGTTAAATATTTATATAATAGATAAAAAAAATATGCAAATGGAAGCATAAAACAAAATTACAACATTGAAAAATCAATAAGATAATTCAAAACAGTTTATTAAAACAATTTCTAAAATAATAATAATAATAATAATGAATAAATTTAATACTATATAGAAGTTTGCAAAAAAAATAAATAAACAAAAGCTAAAAAGTACTTAATCGAAATAAAAGTAAAATTAAAAGGCTAATTTATAAATAAATAAAATTATTTAACCAAGTCAAGGACCAAGTTAAAACGCGCCCAAACAATCAAGGATTAAAAATGCAATATTCCCCAGTTGCGAAAACGCTACGTTTAAAAAGGGACTAAAATAGAAACATAACAAAGATTAAAGGCTAAATTAAATAAAATAAAACTTGATTAAAAAAGAAATAAAATGCGGAAGGACTAAATGGGTAATTAGCCCATCAGAATCAAAACACGCGGATCTTGGCCTCAATCGGGTCGGGTTTCCAGCAAAACGGCGCCGTTTAAGCATCGAAAATAGCACTGCGAAACGACGTTGTTTCGCTTTTCTTTATAAACAATTTTTTTTTTAAAAAAAATCATTTTAAACCCCTTTCATAAAAAAAATAAAAAGAAAGCTCTCAACCCTTTATCCCCTCCCTTGGCCGGATCCAGGGTCCTGTCGCCTATTGATAAACCGTAAAAGTAACATATTTTAAACCCACATTTAGTATGATTTTGGATGAATTATACCTTATTTTATATAATTTGGTGCTCTTAATCCTTTCTTTTCATGTTATATACTCAGGAAAGCACCAGGGGATGAAAAGAAAGCAAAACGGGCTTTAAAATGGGACAAATGGGCCAAAGCATGAAATCGACACGGCCTGGACCAAAGATCACACGGCTGTGCCTCCTTAAAGATCTCAAACACGGCCTGGACCACGATTTACACGGCCGTGCCTCATCAATGAAGTCCACACGGCCTGACCACGATTCACACGGGCGTGTGCCATGGCCGTGCCCCTGCTGCGGCCAAGAGGAGTTTTACTTGGATTTGGATGCTTGGAGGCAAAGAAACACACTCCAAAGTCTAATTAAACCCCCAATTAGGAATTGCACTCAAATTAGGATACTTGGAGGCCAAGTAACACATCTCAAAGCCTATATAAACACCCTAGGGGGCAACTTAATCGGGGGAGTTCGGCAGAAGCTGGAGTCGAGAGGCCCAAAGCCATCGTTTAGGGGGGTCTTGCTAGGCCAGAGAAGGCAGATTTGTGGGGATTCACTTAGGGATAGCCAGTTGATCCATCTCAAGAAGCCGGAATTCTACTCAAGACGGAGGATCTCCTCTTCAATTCCTTCAGGGGGTTTTAGGGATTTCTTATGTTTTGTGTTATCTTTTCTTCTGAGATTTTTTTTTTATTGTTATGAACTAAACCCTTCAGATACCTGAGGGGGATGAAACCTAGATGAATCTTGTTATTGTTTTCTGAACTATATGATAAATACTTGATTTGTTCTTAATTATGTGTGCTTAATTCTTGTGTTGATATTTCGCTGATATTAATTCAAGTATGATGTGCTTAGGTGGTGGAGCAAAAGTCCCTTCTTAAGAGTAGATCTAGCATAATTAAGCGGAGTTGATCGCACACCTAGAGATAGGGTGATGAGATTTTGCCGGATTAGGGTGAAACCTAATATGGGATGTCCATAGATCGATTTACTGCTATTCTAGGGGGTTATTATTCGAGAAAGAGATTTTCGTTAATTAACCTAGGGTTAGACGTTATTCGCCTCGAGAGAGGGTTTAATATACGTTAGGGAGTCCTACGGATCAAGTCAAGTGAATAAATCGTATGGTTCAGTGTTAGATAACAAGTGAAGTCTAGGTGGATTCTTCCTTGGGTTTCGTCTTAATCAACTGAGTTTTTCCCGAGTTATTCTCCCAATTTCATTCTTCTTTTTCTTAGAATTTTCAGTTAAAAGTTAATTAATTTAGACTAGATAAACAACTTCACTTATTTTAGGCTATATAATAAAAAGAAAGTTAGTATTAGTACTTTTAGTTCCTTTGGGTTCGACAATCCGATCTTGCCTAAGCTATACTACTATTCGATAGGTGCACTTGCCTCAATGGTTGTCATAGTTATTTTCCAGGTTCGATAGGTGCACTTGCCTCAATGGTTGTCATAGTTATTTTCCAGGTTCGATCATTCTCTTTATAAATTTTAAAACTCTGACTTCACAACGATCAGGTTTTTGGCGCCGTTGCCGGGGAACTAAAATATTAAGAAAACTTTATTTTTATTACTTTAGCCATTTTTTTATTGCAATTTATTTTCATTATTATTATTTTAATTATTTTTATTTTTACTTTGCTAATTTTTCCTCCATTTACTTTTGGCAGATAATTTTAGTTTTTAGAGAAGATGGCACTGAATAATTATCAGTGGTAAGCGATAAGGACAATTCCTACTAAAGAAGCCAGTGTCTTCAACCTCGACGTGGTCACCAGGTTATCTAATCAGTTAGAGATGATGAATAAAAAAATTGATGGTTTGAATAGTCTCTCGCAGGTACTGTAACACCCCAAACCCGGCCTAGGAGTTAGGCCCGAATCTGGTGTGTCACATGGAAAAAAAACTTGTTTGAGAATTACAGCCTCTTTGTTAAAACCCAAAACACTTAAGCAATTGTTAACTACTTGAAAACGTAATTATCTTAAAAAAAACCTTTTTGGTGGCGAAAGCTTATTTGAAATAAACATTTTACAAAAATGTGATGTTTAGAAATAGAGTTGCAAAAACATTTTGAAATCGTTGCAGAAACGTAGATAAAATACAAGTATTTTTGAGAGATCGTTTGATGAGTTGAAAATCGAGGTAGTGAGCTTTAAAACCGCGGCTTTTGAAAATATTGTTGATAATTCGAGAGAAAATTTCCGAGTTAAAATATTTGGAAAAGTTTGTTATAAACTCCATTTATTAATAAATTTTGGAAAACCATTATTTATGATTTTAGAAAATTCTCGTTAAAAAAATTCAAGCAATATTATAAGTACGACTAAACATAAAGCAATTTAAAACATATCCCAGAGGCCTTATTACAACTTAAACCAAAATAGCAAAATAATAAAATAAACCGAAATAGAAATTTAAAGTTCAATAACACCATTTCTGAAGTATGGCCTCCACCGAGTCATCCATGGGCCCAAGTCCTCATTACGGAGCATTACCTACAAGGGTTAAGAAAAAGGGGGGTGAGTTACAAGAACTCAGTGTGAAATCCCTTACCGTCATCCACTGGGCCTGAACCCATATAGCAACATCTTAGGCCGGAGCCCACTATCATAACAGAACATATATATATGAAGCAAATGTATGTAACCCAACCCATCCAACCAGTCTCTCCCCCGTACCAACCAGTCTCTCCTGTGGGGATCAAGTCAACCCACCCCGCCAGTCTCTCCAATTTGCAGACAAGCTGCCATTTATAATAATTTTGTGGCTTAACCACCAGAGTATCATATACGGTAATATAATCGGCACACAACCTTAATCACGATGGCACAAAGCCATATTTAAATTGGCACATAGCCCATATCAGAATTTGTGGCAATGCCACCGGTCTATACTTCTCTTCATCCAATTTTCCCATCCCATGCAATATGTGATGATGCAATACACATAACAACATAAAATATCCACATGTATAACAACCATTAGTCTAGTAATTTAATACGATGAATCGGCCCATTATTGAGCTTTATAATTCAGCCCACTAAGGCATTCTATCAATTCGGCCCATAGGGGCACTTCGGTAAATCGGTAATATTACCCACTAAGGGTAATTCGGTAATCTCGCAACCCATGGGTATTTCGGTAATTTACCCTCCAAGGGTATTTTGGTAATTCGGCAACCTAGACTTAACTACTAATGTGAGGCATAAAAATTGAAACTGTCCATCTGCATCATACTGACTAAACTGACTATAACTCGAGTTACGAAACTCAAAATTTAAATCCGTAAATTTTCCTTGAAACTAGACTCATATATCTTCTTACTAAAATTTTTTCAGAATTTTTTTCTTAGCCGTTTAATACATTTTATTCTTTAAAGATTCCCTTGTTTCACTGACCAATGGTTCTGACCTCTCTTACCCAAAATTCAAATATCTCTCTGTACGGTTTTTATATGTTGCTCCCACTTGTTTCTATTGAAAACAGACTCACTAAGGAATCTATACATATAAATTATAACTCTTAATTCACCTTGTACAATTTTGAATGATTTTTCCAAGACAGAACAGGGAACCACGAAGTCAATCAGAACCAGTCTCACCAAATTTAAGATATCACAGAATATAAAATTTCTCTTCCTCCTCTGTTTCTTTCATATAAAAATAGGCACAGTCATCTTTAATCCAATATCTTTTTCACTTTCTAATTCCCTTTATCCTATTTTTCGTGATTTTTCAAAATCACGTCACTGCTGCTGACCAAACTGTTTCATTGCAAAATATGGTTACCACTACTAATATACGTACGCCCGAGTGGTCACGGATGCCGGTTTCCGATTTCCTTCGATATTTCGACCAAATCACAGAACATTTCATGCAAAATTTTAGAGAGATATGAGATTACCACCATTTTAAACATGTATTCGGTAGGGTACGGGATTACACACCTTATTCGGAATCCGTAACACGATACTCTCTGCGGCACCTAAAGGTACAATCGGTTAAAAATTAGTCCAAAGCCCAATTTTCAACTTCAACCAAGTATTGCGATTGATTAACAATCTATATCACTTACCAACAATCCGAGTCTCTTATTACGAGGGATAGGTGATCGGGCGATTTGGTTCCTATAGTGACCGATTAGTCCAAACTATTAATCCATTTAGCAACCAATCGAATAATGAACGATATCAAATAATCCATAAAGAACTCCTTACCTTGTTGCGATTTCCACCACTTGACTTATGGCTAGAATGATATTCGGCCACCCACTAAGATCACTACGAAAGTGTATTGATCACAACATGAAAGTGATGGAGAGAGATATTTCGATAGAGAAACAAAGTAGAGTAACCGAAAATGATGAACTCATATATTCGGCTAAAAATGAAATGGAAAGATGGATGATAAGTCACTTACCAACTCGATCAGGAAGAGGTTGTCCAAGGCAAAAAGAAAAGAAGTAGTGAAGAGATGGAATGATACTAGATTCGGCTTTGGAAGAAAATCAAACAAGAAGATGTGATCTTAAAGTGATGTCGATTTTAGAGAAGAGGAAAGATTGAAGAAATGGTTAAAAGAAAAGAATGGGTGATGGATGGATGCTAGATGGTTCGTCTATCAAGGGAATGTGATGCAAGAGATGAATGTTTCGACCAACAAAAGAGAAAGAAAATTGCACAAATGTGCTAAGAGGTTTCGACCAAGAGAAAAGGAATTGGAAAAAATAAAAATCACCAAAAGGATAAGAAGAAAAGTAACCTCTCAAGCACTAAAACTTACCAAATACCTAAAGGATTTTCGGCACTCCCCTTTACCCCCCTCAAAACCGTGTACATCAAACCAAAAAGGTCAAACACTTTGGCCATAAAAAACATTCCAAAACATTTTCCTCTCTTTGGGCCAACATGTTCCCTATACTTGCCTTTTCTTTTGATTTCTTTCCCTACCTTCATCCTTTCCTAATATCCTTAGCCACCTTGCCAAAATTAAAAAGTCCAACTTGCCTTATTTACTAGCTTGGCCGACACTTAGGGAAAGAATACAAAAATAATAGTCAAAATTTGCACATTATGGGATTTGAACCTCTTCCCTCCATACTCTTCACTTAATGCCATAAGCTCTTTGCCATATGCTCAATTATGCTAGAACTTTACTCATTTAATTCCATAAACATTGAGGTCACTTACTATATCTCCTTAAAGTGCTAAAACATAAAATTTTTGCTAAGGCCCAATTTGAACCCGGAACTTCCTAGAACCCCGTAACTTTCCAAAATCACCTTCTTAATAAGTCCAACTTGAAATAATGCCGTTCTCAAATTCCCATAAATTTTAAAACGCTTCTACGCTAAAGGTCCAATGGGCCCAATAGGTCCAATTCTACTAGGCCCAATTTTGGGATGTTACAGGTACACCCAGAAATACAATATGATTCGAATTTAGGAGACGTGGCGAATCCTGAGTACCCACTCTACGGATATGGCATGGAAAACGAGCAAGCTCAATATACGGGTAACTATTCTAGAACTCAAAATAATTTTTATAATAACACTTATGATGCAGGTTGGAGGTACCATCCAAATTTCTCGTGGGATGATCAAAGTAGCCAAGGACCGGAACTTCCTCCAAATTTTCAACAACCACCTTACCAACAGGAAGAGGAGTCGAACCTCGAGGAGATGCTGATAAAATTCATGGAAGCCACAAATAACCGTCTCCAAGACATTGATACCACCCTTAAGACCCAACAAGCATCGATCAAAGGGATCGAGAACCAAGTTAGGGAAGTCACTAAGTCAGTTGAGGAAGTTTCTAAGTCAGTTGAGGAAGTTTCTAAGTCAGTTATACAACTTGCTAAGCTGATCTCAGAACTACCACAAGGAAGCTTGCCAAGCAATACTGAAACTAACCCGAGAGAGCAAAATCAAGCCATTTACGATAGTGAAGGGTTAGACGAACCAAACCCAAGGGAAGAACCTGTGGTAAGTGAAGGTAAGGTTGAAGTGTGCCATGATATACCAAAACCGACAATTACAGAGTACCAACCTCGTGTGCCATATCCCGATGCAACAAAGAAAGACCACAGAGAGGAAGAATTTGGTGAATTCACACTTCGTGTAGACGACAAAACAATCACTCTTCAAGCTCTTGGCTCAGCTAGGACATCGAGTAATAAAGGTACGAACGTTAATTCTATTGATAACCATTTGGTTCAACCTTCTTTACAGGAAGCATCACGAAATCACCTAGCTGAGCTAGATCTTAGACCTCGTACCCATAAAGAAATAATTCATGAAGGACTAAGGCTTCAGGTCGATGAACTAGACGAGTGGAAAACACACTTTAAAGAGAAACTAGGAATACACGAAGTGAAACCAAAGGAAACCCTGCAGAGCAGTGATAGGAACAACAAATCACTTCAAAATAGGGGACCAGGTATTGTTGAATAAGGAAGACCCTCGAATCACCAATTCAGACCTCAAGACAAATGAAGAAATCACTTTTGAGGTACTTAATGTCTTCCTATACGGCACAGTCGAGGTAAGCAATCCTAAATTCAACACTTTTGAGGTAAACATTACTCGACTTAAACTATATATCCACAACCGAATTGACCGCATGAGAAAGGATTTTCACCTCCTCAAATCACCTTGACCATACGAATGAGAGGTAAAGTCTAGCTTAAGACTATAAACGAGCGCTTCTCGGGAGGCAACCCGAGCACTAACCCCATTAATTTTTTACATTTTTAATTCTTCTTTTTAGCACCTAACTATAAACTAACCAAAGTGCAGATTTCCACACCACACGGCCTTACACGGTCGTGGCCGTGGCAGATGGCCACCACAGGAAGGTACAAGGGCGGGGGCAACCACCAGATCCATAATTTTTATTTAACCCCCTTCTTCCTTTTTCTTTTCCAGTTGTTTTTCTTTTTTTAATTTTCCATTATTTACTTTTATTTTTATTTTTATTCTTATTTCTTTTAATTTCCTTTTCTTTATTATTTTCTTCTTATTATTCATTCCAGTTAGATTTAGCTTAGGATACAATAAAATTAGGATGGCTGCTTCGAGGACTCAAACAGTTCGAGACATTTCCCCACGTTCATCTCCAATCCTATCCGGTTTCTTTTCATTGGCTTCATCCAAAATTCAGGAAGTTTCACTTCTCTCCCCATCTTACGATTTTATGATTATTTTGATATTATCTATCTTTGTACATTGAGGACAATGTACATCTTAAGTGTGGGGGGTTAACTATAGCATTATCTGAAAATCCCTGAATTATTCCTTGTCCTACAGTAAGTTTCTCATATTATGACTAGAATGAAATTCCCCTGATTTATGATTTTTATTGATATGTTTTAGATTAAGTCATTGATAATTGTGCATTGATAATTAAATTCTAAGAATACTAGAGAATCATGCATGATAAGTCTATTTTTCAAGAATTAAATTTTTTTAGGATGTCTACCTGAATTTAAATATTACTTTGAAGTTTGAAATTTACGAGGTTGACATCAAAATACCCATAATTTTTGTGAGATTTTGAGCCTTATAGAGCATAAATTCTTTTTCTTGCTCACTTTATTGATTATGAGTATGTCAACATTGATCTGTTATTCTAGAACTTGCATCGATTATACATGTGGAGACCACATTTTTTTTGATTTGATATACAGAGATGATAAAGGCACCTAGGATTTAACCCACTTACTCCACTAAAAACCCACCTTCATAATTAACCCCTAGTGAACCCCGTTTAATCCTAACAACCCATTTATTGACTCACCCACTAATATTAACCCAAAACCCTTTTTATTTGTTATCACCATTCTTTTTAACTACCCTTATATCGAGATTTAATTTGATTAGTTGCCTAATTATGATTTTTATTTCAGTAGCTTATCCTTTATTATGTATTTATTATGTATTTATTATGTATTTATGATGTTAAAAAAAACGAAGTATATTCATTATTAGTCATGTGATTTAATGAGCTTACACATTTAAATTCCAAATATTGAAGAAAAAGCTCGTAGTATTAGAATTATTAATTTTCAATTAATGTAATTACTTATTATTCAGTTCATTGTTTCTGGTTAGGTAATGTGTCAATTCAGTCTCAACTCTAACCCTCTAATTCAGCCTTATTCCACACCTTTAACCCAAGCCCCGTTACAACCCTTTCAAAGACCTTTTGATTTGTGTTTCATCTCATATTTTAGTGGTGGAGATTTCATTCTCATGCAAGCCTATGGGATTAACTCATCATGTTTGACTTTTGAGTGCCTAATTTTTAACCTTAAACACTTTGAGTGATTTGAGTGAATCTTTAAGTGAGGATGTCAATCCTTGTCGATTTTAAATCAGAGGTAATTGTTTAGATGAAGGGAAACACCTATGTTTTGTGCTACAAATCTATGACTTAGACTGTTTGAATCTTTAGGACTCTATGAGTTGAATTATCCATGTATGAATTATCTCTGAATTATGATGAAACACTATTAATGACTATTATGAATTTAGGGAAGTTCGTTTTAATTATGAGTTGAGAATTTTGCTCGAGGACAAGCAAAAGCTTAAGTGTGGGGGTATTTGATAAACCGTAAAAGTAACATATTTTAAACCCACATTTAGTATGATTTTGGATGAATTATCCCTTATTTTATATAATTTGGTGCTCTTAATCCTTTCTTTTCATGTTATATACTCAGGACAGCACCAGAGGATGAAAAGAACGCAAAACAGGCTTTAAAACGGGACAAATGGGCCAAAGCATGAAATCGACACGGCCTGGACCAAAGATCACAGGCCGTGCCTCCTTAAAGATCTCAAACATGGCCTGGACCACGATTTACATGGCCGTGCCTCATCAACGAAGTCCACACGGCCTGACCACGATTCACACGGGCTTGTGCCATGGCCGTGCCCCTGTCGCGGCCAAGAGGAGTTTTACTCGAATTTGGATGCTTGGAGGCAAAGAAACACACTCCAAAGTCTAATTAAACCCCCAATTAGGAATTGCACTCAAATTAGGATACTTGAAGGCCAAGTAACACATCTCAAAGCCTATATAAACACCCTAGGAGGTAGCTTAATCGGAGGAGTTCGGCAGAAGCCGGAGTCGAGAGGCCCAAATCCATCGTTTAGGGGCATCTTGCTAGGCCAGAGAAGGTAGATTTGTGGGGATTCACTCAGAGATAGCCAGTCGATCCATCTCAAGAAGCCGGAATTCTACTCAAGACGGAGGATCTCCTCTTCAATTCCTTCAGGGGGTTTTAGGGATTTCTTATGTTTTGTGTTATCTTTTCTTCTGAGATGTTTTTCTTTATTGTTATGAACTAAACCCTTCAGATACCTGAGGGGGATGAAACCTAGATGAATCTTGTTATTGTTTTCTGAACTATATGATAAATACTTGATTTGTTCTTAATTATGTGTGCTTAAATCTTGTGTTGATATTTCGCTGATATTAATTCAAGTATGACGTGCTTAGGTGGTGGAGCAAAAGTCCCTGCTTAAGAGTAGATCTAGCATAATTAAGAGGAGTTGATCGCACGCCTAGAGATAGGGTGACGAGATTTTGACGGATTAGGGTGAAACCTAATATGGGATGTCCATAGATCGATTTACTGCTATTATAGGGGGTTATTATTCGAGAAAGAGATTTTCGTTAATTAACCTAGGGTTAGACGTTATTCACCTCGAGAGAGGGTTTAATATACATTAGGGAGTCCTACGGATCAAGTCAAGTGAATAAATCGTATGGTTCAGTGTTAGATAACAAGTGAAGTCTAGGTGGATTCTTCCTTGGGTGTCGTCTTAATCAACTGAGTTTTTCCCAAGTTATTCTCCCAATTTCATTCTTCTTTGTCTTAGAATTTTTACTTAATAGTTAATTAATTTAGACTAGATAAACAACTTCACTTATTTTAGGCTAAATAATAAAAAGAACGTTAGTATTAGTACTTTTAGTTCCTTTGGGTTCGACAATCCGGTCTTGCCTATGCTATACTACTGTTCGATAGGTGCACTTGCCTCAATCGTTGTCATAGTTAGTTTCCAGGTTCGATCATTCTCTTTATAAATTTTAAAACTCTGACTTCACAGTGATCACCTATCCGCTGTGCCACCATCGTGGACGGTGGCCGGCGTTGCGCAAAAAAGAGCCCCCTAGCCCCCCGCTTTAAGCCGTTTCGAAAAACAAGCCTTTTCGTCTAGAAAGCCGAGAGAAGAGGGTATTTGACCCTTTTTTAAACTCGATTTCGCGGCGGTGTAAGGCCTTCTGGCAACGCAATCTCAAGGTGATTTTCGATGCATTGTTTTTATCTTTAGCCCTTGAAAAAAAATATAAATATATAAACTGATTTGAATAGAAACTAAAGAAAAAAATGTAATCAACCTCTTGATTCTCTTTTATTATTCTGTATTTGTATTTGGTATCTCTGCCTGTGTAAAAAAAAAAGCCCCCTACAATGGTTTGTTTCCGTCGCTTTTAAAGCCAAAAATCGGAAAACTAATAAAAAACAATGAAAATACAACTGTTTTTTCTTTGTTTTTTTTGTTGCTATTTGTTTGCTGTGCTGTTATCGTCCTTTTTGCAGGTACAAAGGAGGACGTGGTGCCGTATAGAGATGGGCGACGTGGGAGCTTGCGGCTGTAACACCCCAAACTCGGCCCAAACGCCACGACCGGATTTGGTATGTTACGGCTTAACGTTTAAAAACTTCGCTTTGAAAGGATTTGAAATTTCGGTTGATTTATAGAAGTATTCGTTAAATAAGTGTTATTTGAAGAAAACCTTTGTAATATTTTTATTTCTTCTACGCAAATTACTTGTTTGAAAATCCCATTTTTATTTCTTTTTATAAATAAAGCTTCGAACATACATTTATAAATGTAAACGTCATCAAATATAAATCAAAACACTAAGCTAGGGATGCCTTATTACAAAAGAATAGTCCCAAATTCAAACTTAAAGAAAAACCGAAAATAGTTTAAGAAATTAAATGTCGTGATGGCCCCTCTAGTCCGCCTCGGCTCCCATGTCCACGATCTACTGCTCATTTGAAAGAGTAGATAAAAATGAAAGGGTGAGTCACCAAGACTCAGTGTATAAATCCCGAAACACACAACGACCTGAGGCCCACAAACACATTATGGGCCTTGGCCTATACGTTATGGCAACAATCATACAGACATATTAAATGATGAATGGTAAATGGCCCAACCCATCCTAAAAGTCCATCCTCTACACACCAACCCGTACCAGCCAACACACCTCGGGGATTTCTACAATCAACCCGCCAACCGCTACACACCATATCGACAGCCGTACTGCCTATTCCTATTAATCAAGAATCATTTAAGTGTGGCTTTGCCACCGATCACTATGTGACCTAACATTTGAATTCGTGGTTTAACCACCGATCACCAAGTGACCTATCATGCTCTTCCCCTTCATTATCATAATCCCACCCCATGCATACACACATGAAAAATTGAAAACATCATACCATCTTTAAGGGAACAGGTTTTCATATGTATCGATACCCATAGAGAGATTTCTATGATTACGTACCTGGCATCCTTTGCCTAACCCTTTTTGGATTTTATTCGACTGTCTACACAGCCTCTTTCCGGCTTTTTAGCCCACAACATACATATTACAGATAACTAGTGTGTTAGAGATCTACATGCCTGATTACGGTTAAGACGGCACTTTCTATGTCGACGCTATCTGTAGCCGACACAACCGCTATTTGCCTAAGGTGTTGTTCCGAAGCCGGTCCACAGCCCGGTGGCCAATCTCAAACAGTAGACACCGCGCGTTTCTTGAACTTTGGGGCTGGGACTACAGATCCAACTCCTTCCTTTGATTTGCTGACATTCGAGTCCATGAGTGATCTTGGTCAGAAAGTGCTACGATGATTGCTTAACGAACCATTAGGTTAAGACACGAATAACGAAAAGAAACCGATTGATCAACTTAAGGAGAATCGAAATCCTTACCTTGAAATCCCAAAAATAATATGGTTCGAATGCTACCGATTTCTGGTTTAGAAACCTAGGCGACTAGATCTCCTTCAAATCCCGGAATACCGTCAAATAGAAAAACATGAGATCAGGGAAAACGTCAAACTAAGGATGGCCCTAAACACTATCTAGCCATTCGGCTATGGTCTCAAAGACCGAAAAGAGAGGAAAAATACTAGCACAAGTCGATACTCACCTCTACAGAAGATTTCAACTACTTCGAAATGATTCTGGCTTTATGGAGAAATCGGCACAAGAGGAAAAGAATGGAAAAGAGTGTGAAGTGAGGGGTTTCAGCTTCTAAAGGAATCAAAAGGAAAGATTGCAGAGAATGGCAGAGGGTTTTGGCATAGAAAAGCTTCAAAAGAATAGGGTTCAAATGCCGGAATTGAAGAGATAGCCCCTCTATTTATAGACAATTTCGGCACTTACCTAACAAAAATCGAAAGTGCCCTTCCTGCTAACTAACAACTAGTCAAATAGTAGGGGAAATTTCGGCACCCTTATGGCATGTGGAAACCGATTTCTTCCCCCTCCAAGAGATGGAAATTCGGCCATCACTGCACTCAGCAGATAGCTCCTATCTTTTCTCCTCTATCTTAATCCATTCACTCCTCCAGAAAAGACCTAGATAACACCACTTCTTCCTTCCTTTATCAGCTCATTATCCCCATTATCCATGTCATTTAATTCACCTATTTTCTAGCCCCATTGCCGTCCCAACTAGCCCCCCTTTAATTGCCGAAAATGGCCCGAATACATGGGCTCCATGCGGCCAACACTTGGGCTCTCTCTCCATCTACTAGTGACGCCACCCTCTAGCTCCTTTGCAGTGCCACCTAACATTGGGCCACAAGCCCACTTTGGTATTTTAAACACAGATACCACCTTTTAAACCCTATAGTGCCCAAACAGAGAATTTAACCAAGGCCTCAGCCCAAACCTGAGCCCAACTTGGACTCCTAACACACAAATTTACACATTAAACGCATAGGCCCATTAATTCTGGATGTTACAGTTCTACCCCCTTAAAGAAATTTCGGCCTCGAAATTACCCGATCGAGAATAGATGAGGGTCTTTGCCGCCGCATCGCCTCTCCTCCTCCGTTCCCAAGTAGCCTCCTCAGAACTATGGTTCTGCCATAGAACCTTAACCAACAGAACTGTCTTTCTTCGCACTACTTTGACATCACGATCCAGAATTTCCACTGGTTCCTCTTCAAAGGATAGGTTAGGCCTTACCTCAATCTCTTCCACAGGCACTACATGGGATGGATCCAAACGATAGCGTCTTAACATAGAGATGTGGAATACATTGTGAATCTGGCTTAGCTCAGAAGGTAACTCTAGCTGATAAGCTACCGGTCCTACTCATTTCAACACTCGATATGGTCCGATAAATCTGGGACTTAATTTACCCTTTCGACCAAACCTTAACACTTTCTTCCATGGCGACACCTTCAAGAAAACCTTATCACCCACTGCAAATTCTATGTCCTTACGCTTCAGATCAGTATAGGACTTCTGTCTGTCTGACGCTTCCTTTAATCGAGCCCGAATTAACTCAACCTTCTCCTCGGTCTCGGTAACCCACTCCGGACCCAAAATCTGACGTTCCCCTAATTCTGTCCAACAAGTAGATGTACGACACCTCCGCCCGTACAATGCTTCATAGGCGCCATCTCGAATACTTGATGGTAGCTATTGTTGTCATGCAAACTCGCCAACGGTAAGAACTCTTCCCAACTACCCTGAAGTCAATGACACAACCTCTTAACATGTCCTCTAAGATCCCGAATTACCCGTTCGCATCGCCCATCGGTCACGAGGATGAAACGCCGTACTGAAATCTAACTTCGTACCCAACGCTTGGTGCAACGCCTTCCAAAATCGTAAGGTGAACCTAGGGTCCCTGTCTGATATGATTGATACTGGTACCCCATGCAACCTCACTACCTCCGCTATGTATAGCTTAGCTAATTTTTGCAGAGAGTAATCGACACGTACTGGTATGAAATGAGCAGACTTCGTTAAGTGATCAACAATCACCCAAACCGAATCTTTCTTAGTAGGTGTGAGGGGTAGCCCACTAATAAAGTCCATTGTGATCCTTTCCCACTTCCATTATGGGATCTTCACCGGCTGCAACAACCCTGATGGTAACTGATGTTCCGCCTTCACCTGCTGATAGGTCAAACACTTCCCTACAAATTCGGTCACCTCTCGTTTTAAGCCCGGCCACCAAAACTGTTCTCGCAGATCCCGATACTTCTTACTCCCTCCAGGGTGCATAGCGTATGGACTACCATGTGCTTCTTGCAAAATCCTATGCCTCAACTCAGGATATCAGAGCCAAGTTGCAAAGCTCGGGCTGTGAAATGGGCCTTATGTTTTGGGTTTTTAAAATAAGTAGATTAAGAAGTTTTTGCAGGATTCTTGAAGTGTGGTTCACCGAGCCCTCGACGTCGAGCCAAGTAACTTCTCTGTACTACAATTGCTTAAATTAATGAACTATGTAGGTAATGGGTTACTTAAAATAGGCTTTTAGAGACTAAGGCACAGAGGGAAATTTAAGCTCAGTAGTGGATTCTCGATCATGAATAACTCTAAGAAATTGTTGTTACTTACATAAGACATGTGCCCTAAACAAGTGGAACTAAGTACTAATTTCATAAAATTCTTAATTCAAAAATACGCAACGATGAGCGCTAAACGAGGTGGAAGAGGCCGTGGCAGAGGCCGTGGAAGTGTTAGGGCAGGGCCGTCCGAGTCAGGCCATATGCCCAACGTAGGAGTAGGGGAGGCTCCAGCCTAACCAGTAGCTGAAAGAGGAGCAAATGAACAGGCTACCACTACAGAAGATACTGTATCGCAAGCCATGTTGAGAATCTTAGAAAGGGTCGTTGGGCCCAATAACGGTACGAGGAGTCGTGGGTCGATCGTGGAGCGACTCCAAGCTAATGGGGCTGAGATTTTCAAAGGAGTGGCGGGGGTGGCCCCGAATATGACAGAGTATTGGTTGGAAGCTACTGAAAGAATAATGGGTGACCTGGATTGCACGGCAGAACAAAAGTTAAAGGGGGCGATATCCCTACTTAGGGAGGAAGCCTATCAGTGGTGGTTGACTGTAAAGGAGGGCAACCAACCGGAGCATGTCACTTGGGAGTTCTTTAAATCGAAATTTCAGGGGAAGTACATTGGAGCGGCCTATGTGGATGCTCGAAGGAAGGAGTTTTTGAGTTTGACTCAGGGAGATAAACCGGTAGCAGAGTATGAGGCTAAGTTTTTGTACCTCAATCGGTACGCTAAGGGGATAGTAGCAACAAAGTATGAAAGATGCGTACGGTTCGAGGATGGATTAAGAGATAGCCTTAGGGTACTGATAGCTCCACAGAGGGAGCGAGATTTTGCGGTCTTGGTGGAGAAAGCAAAAATAGCAGAAGAGGTAAAGAGCACGGAATGCTGCAATCGAGAGGAAGAGAGGGGCAAGAGCAAGCGGATTATGGAACCTATGGGAGCTGAACAGAGGCCTGCAAGGAGGGCCAGAGTGAATGGGCCGGTTAGAGCTGAGGCCCCTATTGCTGCTACTAATAACGGGATACCACTTTGTGTTGAGTGTGGGAGAAGGCATCCGGGCAAATGTTGGAGGAGAATAGGAGCATGTTTGGGCTGTGGATCCATGGAACATAGGGTTAGGCAGTGCCCAAGAAGGCTAGATTAGGAGCAAGCCGATGGTAGAGGTAATTTTCAACCTCGGAGGGGTGGTCAACAACCACCAAGGGGCCATGGTCAAATCAATGGTGGCAATGGCACAGGACATGTTCGTGGAGGTGCAGGTTATGCTGAGGCGAGGCAACCAGCTTTGGTCTATGCAGCACGTCGCCAAGGGGACGAGGACGCTCTAAATGCGAATACCGGTGCGTACTCTACCATAGTATACTAAGTGTTTCTTTTGGCTTTAGAATTAGAGTGCGCATCGAAAGCATAGTGGTGAGACTTGGGTAGTACAATTAATAGTTAGTTGGAAATTTCGAGGACGAAATTTCTTTAAGGAGGGTAGAATTGTAACACCCCAAATTTGGGCCTAGAAGAATTGGGCCCAATGGGCCTTGGGAATGATAGCGTTTAAAATTTTTGAGATATAAGTATCACTTAGAATATTATTGAGATAGTATCGGGATTAATTGAAGCCTTAGAGTTAGGGGTGACCGTAGGGAAAAAAATATTTTTCTCACTTAGTGGACCCTAGTCTCAAGCATGAGGCCTCATAAGCAGATTAAGAGAAGAGAGGACACAAATGGGCTTGTAGTCCAGTGGAAAGTGGCGTCATATAGGGACTATGAGGTGGCGTGTTAGGCAGTCAAGAGGTCTGAGGTTTGAGGCCTATGAAGGGAAAATTAAGGAGTTTTATTTTTGTGCCTGGACAGAAGGAGTTGGCGTTGGAAGAGACTCTGAAAGGGAGTGTTCAGGAGAGAAATTTAAGGTGCAGATAAGGGAGAAAATATAGGGATTGGGAGGTGGATATAGTGGTGCCGAATTGGACTCTGAGGGAAGGGAAGTTCGGCTAGGGGCTATATATATATGAGTGCCGAATTAAGTTCCTAGGTTAATGCTGAATTTTTACTTCTCTGCTAGCCGAATTTCATCACTTGTGAGAGGCAGACGTTTTTTCTTAGTGTGCCAAAGCCGAATCCTTCATATCCTCCCTTCTCAAATTCCCTTTTGGTTCACCACTCAGTTCTAGCCAAATCACTTTTATTTCTTATTCCCTCAAGTGTTGCCGAATTGCCTCTGTCACCTTTCTAGTCTCAAAAGCCGGACTTAAGTCGCAGGATCAAAGGAAGATTTCGGGTGAGGCTCAGCAATCGCAAGCACGATCTAGAGGATAATCGCCAATAGTAGCAAAGGAAGGGCTACTAGAAAGTGAGGCACACGGTTTGTGACTAAGGAGTTTGCAGCACGCAAGGTTACCAGGTGTGTACAAACACTACACACACGATATCGGCAATGCCGAAAAGCCAAAAAGCCGAAAGTGGCTAAATGGGCCCGGTGGGCCCTGAGGCTAAGTTTGATTAAATGGTTTGGCTTGTTAAACGTATTGAGTTAGTCACACATGATACACGATTTGGACTTGTTTTGGGCCTAATAGACCATATGATAAGCTTTGGGCCTAATGGGCCGTAAGGTTGGAATTTGGGTTTGATGGGCTTTATGGGAACGTAGACAAATATGCTAGGGTTTATGGACTTAGGCCTAGTTTGAACAACTCTTCAATTTCATAAAACTTAATCTAATTAAACATGTCTGTGAACAAGTCGATTAGTTAGAGTGTGGTAACCGACATATGCATGTCTAGGATTGGATCTAGTGAGAGCTTAGTATTTAAGCGGTCCGAGTGATCCACCTCCTCTTTTCTGAGATCCTACCTGTTGTATAGTGTTTGTTCACTTTAACCGCGAGGACTTGTTTATGGGCCAAAGTTTATAACTAACACCCGAGAGGGACTAAAATACCCTTATGTTGGAAAATTACTAAAATACCCCTGTTTGTAAAATTACAAAGATACCCCTAATTTGCCAAATTACCAAAATACCCCTGTAAAGTAGAATTACGAAAAATACCCCTGGGTAGTGAAATGACGAAAATACCCCTACGTGATGAATATGGGTTTGTGGATGTTACTTTTGTGTTTGATGCATTCATATGATATTCTGCTTAGGATGCATATGGGTGGGAATTATGGTACGGAGGAAGCTTTGAGGATCGCATGGCCGTATGGTATGGATCCGGGATCGCATAGCCGTATGGTATGGATCCACAGAAGGCTTTAAGCCCAACATATGATTAGCAGCTTTGCTGTTGCAACGTTGAGTAATCTGCAACCGGCTACCCTTGGTGTGTAGTGGAGGGGTGGGTCGAGCTAGAATTCCCCACAGGAGTCATAAGGTTGGAAGGGAAATGGTGTGTTTAGCGGATGGATTTTTGGGGTGGGTTTTGCATTATCTGTTTATAAATGATACGATATGATATGATATGAGGTCATTGTGGGCTAAGGCCCAAGACCACCGATTTTGTTAGGGCTTAGGCCCAATGTGAATATTTGTATGTGATTTGATTGCCAAGGGTTGTACACACTGAGTTTCGAAACTCACACCCTTAATTTTAAATGTTTGAGTAATCCCGAATAGGCACTCGACGAGGAGAGGACTCGGAGATGGCCACACTACAAGTTGTTCAAATGTTTTAATTTATTCAAATGATTCTGTTTAAATACTTTGTTTTTTTCATTGGATTGTAATAAGGCCATGTAACTCCTATTTGACTTTGAATTTTGGGTTTATTATTATTATTGTTTCAACTGCCCACTTAAGAAATTTCATAAAATTATTAAAGTGTTAATATGGTTTTCGAAATAATCTTTTGTTTTGGGCTTTTGGGCCTTAAATGGTTAACTAGTAAATTGTTTTGAAGTACGCCTTTAATGTGACATTCCAGATTTGGGCCTAACTTCTAGGCCGGGTTTGGGGTGTTACAGTGGCGCTGGAGGGCTGACGTGGAGGTGCGGTGTTGGGGTTGTTGCCGCGCCAGGCTTCTTAGGGTTTTTTTTTTCTCTGATTTTAGGTTATGGGTTAGGGTTTGTGTGTTGGGCATGTTATTCATTTGGGCTGAAGTTTTGGGCATCAAGTTGGGTTTGTAAAAGAAAAATGTTAAAATGGACTTGGTTTATTATTGTTTTATTTTGGTTTTATATTATTTGGTAGTCGGGCCCGGGCGAATTAGGCCCATTACAGCTGCCCCTCTTTGCTCATTATCATGTAACGAGAATAGAGCAAAGACTTCAAAAAGTGCCAATTTTGCCCTGTCTTGCCAAATCTTGACCTCTTTCAGTGCTTTTCTCATTCGAGTAGCTTCATTCCATCCCATTGCATCTTCAGGGGCATGAGAACTAGTGATCCAATTCAAGGAATTTAGCCTTGTAGCTTCAATCTGCTCCGCCGCAGCTTCAGGGAGATAAGATCTAATGTCTTTGATCTGCTCCTGCAACTTAGGAATGCCAGATCTGCTATCTTCAATCTGCTCCACTGCAAACTCAAGAATGCTAGACTTGCTGTCTTCAATCTGCTCCACTGTAAACTCAGGGAGACAAGATCTGGTGTCTTTGATCTGCTCCTGCAACTTCAGGAATGCCAAATCTGCTATCTTCAATCTGCTCCTGCAACTTCGTGGAATGCCGGTCGGTATCTTCGATCGGCTCCACTGCAACTTCGAATGCCGTGATCTACTATCTTCAATCTGCTCCTGCAACTTCAGGAATGCCAGACTGGTATCTTCGATCTACTCCACTGCAAACTCAGGGAGACAAGATCTCAGTTCTTCGATATGCTCCTGCAACTTCAGGAATGCCAAATCTGGTATCTTCGATCTGCTCCTGCAACTTCAGGAATGCCATATCTGCTATCTTAAATCGCTCCCTGCAACTTCAGAATGCGGATCGGTATCTTCGATCGCTCCATCAGAAACTCAGGGAGACAAGATCCGAAGTCTTCGATCTGCTCCTACAACTTCAGGAATGCCAGATCTGTTGTCTTCAATCTGCTCCTGCAACTTCAGGAATGCAAGACTGGTATCTTCGATCTGCTCCTGCAACTTTAGGAATGCCAGATCTGCTATCTTTGATCTGCTCCTGTAACTTTAGGAATGCCAAATCTGCCATCTTCAATCTTCCTTACTACACTGTCCTCTTGAGGACATAACCTGTAGAATGGGTACATGCTTATGCCTAATAATTAGGATGCCATGATCGAAATGAGTCAAATGCTCCTATTTAGACATGCTATGATATATAAATGCGAAAATGTTATGAGAATGATTCCTATTTCAGGTGTCATCACTCATTGTTTATCAGGGCTTTATCACTGACGTATTGTACTGTCATCTTGTTCGGCTGGTATTCTCAACAGAAAACCTAAGAAAACAATTATACTTTGTTCAACAGATTTGCCCCACTGTAACTTCAGGGTTCATCTCATTGTGACCTAGGGGTACAAGATCTGAATCTTTTCCCATCCAGCCCATTGCGACTTCAAAATATAGGATTTGTTTCTTCTTCAATCCATCCCATTGCTATTCAAGGGTACAGGACTTGTATCATTTTCCATCCATACCACCGCGACTCAGGGGTAGAGGACTGTAACTTGTTCAATCAACTGATCACTCCCCAGGTGACCTAACCAAATGTGTATGCATGATATTTGCATGGATGCAGAATATCATTTTTTCTCGCGAATGATTCCCCTTTTATATATGGGTTAACATTGCCCATTTTTCGTCAAGATTGTATCACCGACGCAATATCTTGTTATTTTTTATAAAAATCCGAAGAGATAGTCTCAATCCAGACTCTTCCTTAAACTTGGTGAATTTTAAACAAAAAGTCCTGTTTCAGGTTCTCGTATTATTCAGAAGCTTCCAGAGTAATATGCGAAACTCCTTTTATGAAAGTATTATTAGTCCACTAATCGTTATTTCAATGCGAAATGCTTGAAAAAGATCATAACAATGGACAAGAAAGAAATTAATTAGGAGCATAGCTTGAAACAAATAAGCTAAGCAAAGATAGCAATCACAATCAAGAAGGAAATTTATTGTGAACATATTTTGAAAAGAATAATATAATCACAAATAAAAAAATTAAAATGGGTAAAACAGAAACTAGGTGTCCCAGATATTCCAGCCTGAGCTTCTCTAGTCCAACTTCTTGAGGACCATTTTAAGCTCGATATGTGTTTAGGGGATCCGGAGTACTTTGTCGATGCCCCAAGACGTAACATACTTCCTCATTGTTAATTCAAGTGTAGCAAGACTACTGTATGCCTTACTTTCGATCAAAATTTGAGCTGCCCTTTTCAGGTTTTCAACTCAAATCCCCTTTGGTCTCAAGGCGCCCTTTGCGGGTTTTCGCCTTGGCCTCTCCTTTTCTTTCTTCTTTTTGATTGATTTTTTTTGGTCTCAAAGTTCCCCTTTGCGGGTTTTCACCTTGGCCTCTCCTTTTAGACAGAAATCTGAATTCACCGGCTTGAGCATGTCCTTGCCATCCATCAAAGTTAATGATCCTCCAGAACAAGCCTTCTTCACCACATAAGGTTTTTCCAAATTTGACATTTACCTCTGAAGTCCTTTTGGATGAGAAGAATCCTTCTTAATGCCAGGTTCCCATCGTGAAATTCTCTTGAACGAACCTTTTTGTCATAAGCCCGTATCATCCATTTTTGGCACATTCGACCATGATGAATACTTTCAATCAAGATTACTGGAGACATTCTTCTACATCCAATTTAATCAAAGCTTGGAGAAAAGGAATCTTAACTTCCAACGATTGTTTCCCTTTCATATCCCAATGAGAAAGATGTTGCCCCGGTGAAGGTCCTGGCCAACATTCAAGAAACATAGAGGGTAAATGGTAACTTCTCTATGCCAACCTTTACAAGTCTCAGTCATTTTTCAAAAATTTTTGAATGGTTTTTTGGCTGCCTTTGCTGCACTGATATGGTGTCTGATCTTTGAACAAACTGTAAATCTTTGACATTTTGCAATTATGTTTCTTTCTGACATTCTTTATTGCCACTTTTTTGAATTTGAATTTGAATTCAAATTTGGATTTGGATTTGGATTTGGATTCGGATTTGAATTTGAATTTGATGACTGTTGACTTTGCAACTTTGGCAAATAAAGCGACCTTCACCCTCTTAGTGAAGTAATTGATGACAACAAAGATGAATTGGTGTCGGCTAGATGCTTTTGACGAGATCGGCCCCATAGCATCTATGCCCCACGTATAGAAAGAATGGAGGAGGCACATAAGTCTTGTCTTCATCAATTTGGCATTTATGGCATAACTGATGTAGTTTTCCTCTCTTGGCAAACCAGTAGCCCGAACCTCTTAATTAGCCTGACTATTGTAGACCCATTAGCATGGGTTCTTTAAACACCGATCTTAACAGCATACCCACGTTTCAGTATCCCGGCGTGCCTCAATATGATCGTGCAAAAACATCTTCGAATTCTTGAAAATGACTCAATAATGTCTCGTCTTATTTTTGTGGTGAGCTAGGCTTCGATTTTTACCCCTTTCCTAAGCTCGCAACATCCACTGACCCTTTGTAAGGTAAAGTCTATTTTCATCTTGTTCTACCATCTTTAACAAATCGAAAGATAGGCTATAACCTCTGTCATCTTCAAAATCCTATGATCCCTTAGACCCATATCTCCTTCAAAAAGGGAGTCAGTCTAGGAACCTCGGTACGAAGGCACAAATCCAAAGAATAAATAATTCTAAGGATGATTATTTGTATAGTATGGTCATGAATATAGAATAAAAGATTATTCTCAAAGAATGTATAATATGAAATGGAAAGAATGAAAAAATATTTGATTAAAAAGATGCATTTTATTGAAATAAAAATTCTGGACACAAGCCTATTTCACAAAAGAAATCTTATTGCTTCTAGGATTAAAGCAACAAGTGTGTTTTGTACATTACTCTAAGTAAGCTCTAAATACTACAGGCATTTCTTCCGCAGTCCGATTGTCCAAAACGTTCCCAGGTTCATATTTCTGCATTTGGCATGTCATCTAATTTCACAATACCCATGTTGATGAAATTTTCCACCAATTTCTTGAAAGCAAAGCAATTTTCTATCGAATGCCCTGTGATCCCCGCGTGGTACTCACACTGGGCATTTGGGTCATACCATTTGGGGTGCACGGGTTGCATTGGTTTCGGTGTAATGAGGAGCTACAAATGCACATCAAATAAGCTCGGTATAACTCCCTATACGTTATTGGAATAGGTGTGAACTGGGGTTTCTCTGAGTTCGGTCTTGAATTGGGTTCTTGCCTTGGGGAGACCTGATAGCTGGTAGTTACCGTCCTTGGTTGGCTTACTGTAATCGGTTCTGAATGGCCCTTGTTACACCTTCTCATACTATTCGCTTCCCTTTCCTTCTTCTTCGGGGCCTTTGAAGTCCATTCTCCCCTTTTCTTTGTTTCTGCCAGAACAACCGATTTGGCTCGATCATTTTTCGGGTTAAAACCTGAGCCCATCGGGAAGTTCAACAAGGCCGAAGTATCAGCATGACATGGGGGTCCAATAATGATGGGTACCCCATGCGAATATGTGTCTAGCTGAGTCGGGATACTTATCGGGGAATAAACGATGTCTTTATCATCATCCACACTGTTGACCACTAGGCCACTCCTGTTTTCAAGCCCTCCGACTAGTAATTGGGTTAACTGGCTCATCATATTCATTTGATCTCGCATATCCTGTTGAATTTTGGCCAACTGCTCTTGCATCAGTATTTGCCTTTGCTCTAATCTCTCCAACCTTCGTTCCATGTCTTCTAGGTTAACTGAAATAATTTCACATAATTAGGGTCTTTCTACAAATTTTAATGCATGTGATATGATGTAATGCAAATGCATGAAATGCAATGCAAATGCATGGAATGAATGCAAAAAAGAAAGAGAGGCGTTGATTATGAATTCAATTCCATTAGAAGAACTTTTCTAGAAAATAAATTTCTTTACATAAAACGGATTGCATATGCGACTTTGTCCTCATAGTCTAGGTGAAAACACTAATCCTTTTCTAGATATTCGGATGTTATGGTCGTGTCCCGTGAACTTTCTCAATAGATGCCTCTTCTAGCTCCTTGTTGCTTGGTCCAGGCCGTACCTCTTCACTCACTTATCCTCCGCGATGTTCATAAGCTTCTTTAAGAAAATTGAGACCTGATGACTCTCGAATAATCCTTGTCGGCTTGAATCCTCGGGCAAAGTCTTGTATTCTTCTGCGGGCTATCAACCTTCTTTTGTTGTTTACCTGGACTATGTTCGAACGACCGTATTATAATCCACTTTATCAAGTAACCCATTTCCTTATGACAAACTCTTCTATTTAGCAATCGAATATGAATCAACACCTCCCTTCTAAGATGATGCGATGCAATGCAATGAAAACAAAATAAACACATTAGCACAAGAGAAATAAACAATAGAATAAAGTACCTAATCGTGTGACCACTAAGGTTTGGCATGGCTCTACCTAGGGTTAGCTCTTTGGGTTCACTATATGTGGTTTGGTTCTAAAGTTGAGGGTACCTGAACCAGCAAATTCCTCAATCCTCACCCATTATAGGCTCATATGGATTGAGTTCGATTCAGGGGAATACATTTCCCTACGGCCATGCAGAGATGAAAATCTCACGAAGCACATAGGTACAGATGTATCCCGAAAGCAGTCCACTAGCCCATGCGGAGGTGAAAACCTCACGAAGGCATAGTTTCTCACTCCCACTTAAAAGGTATGACCACAACGGTCATGCAATGCAATGCAAGAGTATTCTACAAGATTTAATCATAACACCAACAAATGCATTAAAAGAACGTGATTTTTCAAAATAATTTTCCAAATTTTCAATCAAAAGGACAAGAGTTAATCAATCTATGGCCTGACTCTCAACCGTCCCCAGTGGAGTCGCCAAGCTGTCGAAACCATTTTTTAATAAGTTTGGAAAAATGGGGATCGACTTTAAAATGAAGTATGGAGTCGCCACCAATCCTTTTTGTTTAGGTGTGATCGGGTCACCTTTAAAACATTTTGTTTTATTTTTAAAAGAAATTAATTTTGGTCTACGAATTTTAAGAAGAAAACGGGTTCGGGAGTCGGTTACGTACGAGGAAGGATTAGTACCCTCGCAACGCCCAAAATTGGTACCAAATTGATTAATTGATGTCCTAATGTCGAAAAGTTTGAAACGATTTTGAAATTCCGCTTTTAAAAAATTTAAAAGTCGAAGTAGATATTGAGATTCTTTGGTTCCGAAAGAATAAAATATCATATCCAGCACGATAGGATATGACGTTTCAAACCCTCGATGCCAAGATCCTCTCATGATTTCCAACGTTCATGCATTGAGATTTTTATAAGGATGTTCAATTATTTGGATAAACGAAATAACCGAAGCCCAGCACGATAGGGTACGATTTCTCGGATTTCCAAACACAAAATATTGCCTTACTTTTTTAGAAAACATGAACAAAATTTTAAAAGGATATTTGGTTATTTGATCAAATGGAAAACCGAAACCCAGCACGATAGGGCACGATTTCTCGAATTTCCAAACACGAAATATTGCCTTGTTTTGAGAAATTTTCAAATAGGTGATTTTAAAATCAACTCATAATACAATTATTCAATTTGCTCGGGATGAAAATGAAGTATCTAGTAAAAGTTTAAATATATTGGAATTTGAATCACAAAATAATATCAAGAAAAACAAACATGGCTTTAAGCGTAAAATAATATGTGAACTCAACATTATGCAAATGAATAATGATAATATAAATAATTTAAATGTATAAATACACCATAGCGATTATTTCATGGCAAATTCTATTTCAAAAGGCACATTTCAACGATCAAAGACAAATAAAATAAAAAATATAGTAATCCTACAAAATTTACAAGGCAAATTAGTACAAAATAAATTTTAAATAATAGCAAATAGATTTAAAACAACCTAAAATATTTGAAATCAACAATTTATGAAATGATTCAAAAATCAGTGTAATAATTTACAAATAAATTTATGAAACAATTATTATGTAAGAAGGAATTTAAAATGTACGATGTTTAAAATAATCTAAAATCGAACATACTTATTATAAAATTTTTAATGAATAATGTATATAAAAACATAAAAAAATGTTCGCAATAAATAGAGTATAGTTTAAAATAAGCTCTTTTAAAAGAACAATTGTATATATACATATATTTAAATAAAGTACATACATAGATAGATTTAAAAGGAAATACATACATGAAATAATATGAAATCAGTAATATATACATAAAATATGATAATTTTAATACAAATTATATATATGTATGTATAATATATAAGAGTATTTAAATTGAATACTATACAAATCTTTTAAAACAAGAAACATGTAAAAAGGATTTTGAAGTCAAATATTTATATAATAGATAAAAAAAAATGCAAATGGAAGCATAAAACAAAATTACAACATTGAAAAATCAATAAGTTAATTCAAAACAGTTTATTAAAACAATTTCTAAAAAAAAAAAATGAATAAATTTAATACTATAAAGAAGTTTGCAAAAAAAAAAATTATAAACAAAAGCTAAAAAGTACTTAATCGAAATAAAAGTAAAATTAAAAGGCTAATTTATAAATAAATAAAATTATTTAACCAAGTCAAGGACCAAGTTAAAACGAACCCAAACAATCAAGGATTAAAAATGCAATATTCCCCAGTTGCGAAAACGCTACGTTTAAAAGGGGACTAACATAGAAACAGAACAAAGATTAAAGGCTAAATTAAAATAAAATAAAACTTGATTAAAAAAGAAATAAAATGCGGAAGGACTAAATGGGTAATTAGCCCATCAGAATCAAAACACGCGGATCTTGGCCGCAATCGGGTCGGGTTTCGGGTTTCCAGCAAAACGGTGTCGTTTAAGCATCGAAAATAACACTGCGAAACGACGTCGTTTCGCTTTTCTTTATAAACAATTTTTTTTAAAAAAAACTCATTTTAAACCCCTTTCATAAAAAAATAAAAAGAAAGCTCTCAACCCTTTATCCCCTCCCTTGGCCGGATCTAGGGTCCCGTCGCCTATCCGCCGTGCCACCACCGTGGACGGTGGCCGGCGTTGCGCAAAAAGGAGCCCCCTAGCCCCCCGCTTTAAGGCGTTTCGAAAACCAAGCCTTTTCGTCTAGAAAGTCGAGAGAAGAAGGTATTTGACCCTTTTTTAAACTCGATTTCGCGGTGGTGTAAGGCCTTCCGGCAACGCAATCTCAAGGTGATTTTCGATGCATTTTTTTTATCTTTAGCCCTTGAAAAAAAATATAAATATATAAACTGATTTGAATAGAAACTAAAGAAAAAAAAGGTAATCAACCTCTTGATTCTCTTTTATTGATTCTGTATTTGTATTTGGTATCTCTGCCTGTGTAAAAAAAGCCCCCTACTATGGTTTGTTTCCGTCGCTTTTAAAGCTGAAAATCGAAAAACTAATAAAAAACAATGAAAATACAACTGTTTTTTCTTTGTTTTTTTCTGTTGCTATTTGTTTACTGTGCTGTTATCGTCCTTTTTGTTGGTACAAAGGAGGACGTAGCGCCGTACGGAGATGGGCAACGTGGGAGCTTGCGGTGCTGGAGGGCTGACGTGGAGGAGCAGCGTTGGGGCTGTTGCGGCGCCAGGCTTCTTAGGGTTTTCTTTTTCTGATTTTAGGTTATGGGTTAGGGTTTGTGTATTGGGCCTGTTCTTCATTTGGGCTGAAATTTTGGGCCTCAAGTTTGGGTTTGTAAAAGAAAACTGTTAAAATGGACTTGGTTTATTATTGTTTTATTTTGGTTTTATATTATTTGGTAGTCGGGCCCGGGCGAATTAGGCCCATTACAACAACGTCTACACATCTTAGTAGCGCCTAATCCTTTCTTCTTCTGTATAGGATCTCCCCGTCTAAGACATAGTCACTGGCCAGCCTTCTCAATGTTCTTTTTTCATTCTCGGTTGCTTGGTCAGGGTATTCACGATTCTTCACGTATCGCAGTATATCGTGATACCAAGGGTGATCATCTCTTTCTTCTTCTTCGTCGATGTTGTAGCAATGAGCCAGAGCCTCATAAATACTCATTTGGATAGGTTTCACATCCATCTGTTTGTTTATTTTGACCATGGAAGCCAAAGTAGCTAGGGCATCAGTCATCTAATTTTTGTCTCGCGGGAGGTAACATAAAGTGATATTGTCGAACTCCTCGATTAACTCCATGACCAGTCTTTTATAGTCAATCAGCTTGGGATCTCTGGTCTCCCATTCCCCTTTTAGTTGATAGATCACTAGTGCAGAATCTCCATATATCTCTAACACTTTGATCTTGTGTTCTATGGCTGCACAAATCCCCATGGTACATGCTTCGTATTCGGCCATATTGTTTGTGCAATCAAAATCCAATTTGCAAGTAAATGGATAATGATCTTCGTTTGGGGATACCAAGACTACCCCAATTCCATTACCAACAGTGTTTGATGCTCCATCGATGTTTAGTTTCCAAGGACGATCTTCTAAAGCGTCTTCTTTAGTGTTTGCCACATACATTAGATCTTCATTTGAGAAGTCAAAGTTCAAAGGCTCATAATCTTCTAGAGCTTTACTGGCTAGAAAATCTGCTATTACGCTCCCTTTCACAGCCTTCTGGTTTACATGGACTATGTCAAATTCGGAAAGTAGAATTTGCCATCTGGCCATCCTTCTATTCAAAGCAGTCGACTCCATCATATACTTTAGAGGGTCTAGTTTCGAGATTAGCCAAGTCGTATGGTACAACATGTACTGCCCCAATCTCCAAGTTGTCCATATCAAGGCGCAACATAATTTCTCAATTGGCGAGTATCTCATTTCACACTCAGTGAATTTCTTACTGAGGTAGTATATCGCCCTTTCTTTCTTTCCCGTCCCATCATGTCGGCCAAGCACACATCCCATAGAATTGTCAAATACTGTCAAATACAATATCAGTGGTCTATCTGGACTAGGTGGTGACAGCACTAGGGTATTGGACAGGTACTGTTTTACCTTGTCCAAAGTTTTCTGGCATTCATCATCCCATTCACCTGGATTGTGTTTCTTAAGAAGACGAAAAATGGGGTCACATTTCTCAGTTAGTTGTGAAATGAACCGGGCAATGTAATTTAGTCTTCCTAGGAAACCTCGAACTTCCTTTTGAGTGCGCGGCGGATGCAATTCTTGTATAGCCTTGACTTTGTCTAGGTCGACCAGAATTCCCTTTTCACTGACTACGAAACCTAGTAGTTTTCCTGACCTAGCCCCGAAAGTACATTTTGTTGGATTGAGCTTTAGCTGAAAATTTCTCAATCTGAAAAATAACTTCCTCAAGACTTGTACATGTTCCTCTTCTGTTTGGGATTTGGCGATCATATCGTCGACATAAACTTCAATTTCTTTGTGCATCATATCATGGAACAGGGTTACCATGGCTCTCTGATATGTCGCTCCCGTGTTTTTCAGTCCAAATGGCATTACCTTATAGCAAAATGTTCCCCCACATGGTTACAAATGTGGTCTTATCCATGTCTTCAGAATGCATCTTTATCTGGTTGTATCCTGAGAAGCCATCCATGAAAGAGAATAATAAGTAGCCTGCCGTGTTATCTACTAAGGTGTCGATGTGACATAATGGGAAATAATCCTTCGGCCTGGCTTTGTTCAGGTCCTTGTAATCTATGTAAATTTGTACTTTCCCATCTTTTTTAGGGACGGGGACGATATTGGCTACCCATTTTGAGTATTTAACCCCTTGTAAGAAACCATCATCGAATTGCTTCTTGACCTCTTTTTTTATTTTCAGCAAAACATCGGGCCTCATCCTTCGGAGCTTCTGTTGAATTGGCTTGCACTCTTTTTTTATGGGGAGGCGGTGTACCACGATATCAGTGCTTAGCCCGGGCATATCTTGATTCGACCATGCGAAGACATCTTTGAATTCTTGAAGTAACTCAATGAGGTCTCGCTTTGTCTCTGTTGCAATGCAAGCTCCAATTTTCACTTCTTTTCCTTCTTCCAAGATCACAATCTCTACTGTCTCTTTGTGAGGGGAATCTATTTCTCTTCTCGTTCTACCATCCTTAATAAAGCTGGAGATAAATTACAGTCTCTGTCATCTTCAAATTCCTGAGATCCCTCCAGACACATGTCTCGCTCAAAAGGAGATTTTGGGCCAGTAGCAGTGTCGCTCATTTCGTTGATATCTGGAGACCCGTTGTAGGCACGAAGGAATATCCAAAGAATAAATGAATCTAAGAGCAGTTATTTATGTGGTATAAATATGAATGAAATGAATGAATAAAAGAATATTTGCTCAAAATGAGACACAAAAATGCATTTTTTATTGAAATAAAGATGTTGCACATGAGCCTATTTCACAAAAGGATTCTTATTGCTTCTAGGCTTAAAGCAACAAGTGTGTTTTGAACATTACTCTGAATCAGCTCTAAAAACTACAAGAATCTCTTCCGCATTCCAATTGTTCAGAACACTTCTAGGCTCATAAGGGCAAATGCCTGATAAATTTTCTCTTCCAATTCCTTCTTCGGATATAGCATTGATGCTCTAATTTCTAAACATTCTTTCCGGGCCTTCAGTATATTCAAAGAATTCTAGTTCCTTATTATCCATCAGGCCTTGCACCAAGGCTCTGAATTTATTACACTTTTGAATCTCGTGATCCTCTTCATCATGGAACTCATAGTAGTTCTTTGCTTCTCCGGGTTTCTCCCCTAAATCCTGTGTGATTAATCTTCATTCTACCATTTTCTTCCAAACCTCCCTCAGCAGGGTTTTCACTTATGCTACATCTGTCTTGATTCTCTTCCCTGCACTCTCGATTATCGTATTTACCCCTTTGTCAGAATGGTTGGGTAACGGATTTTCTGCACTAGATGGATCATCGAATTTTACAATACCCATTTTGATGAGTCTTTTGATTATCTTTTTGAAAGCGGTGTAGTTCTCGATCGAGTATCCTGTGATTCCCGCATGGTACTCGCATTGGGCGTTCACGTCGTACCATTTGGGGTATGGGGGCTGCATAGGTTTTCGGTAGAAAGGGGATACTACATGTGCATCAAACAAACTTTGGTATAACTCTCCATACATGATTAGGATGGGCGTGAACCGGAGTTTTTCTGAGTTCGGTCTTGGATTGGGTTCTTGCCATGGGGGGACCTGATGGCTAGTAGTTGCCGTCCTTGGCTGGCTTACGATAATCGACTTTAAATAGCCTTTGTTATACATACTCGCATTGTTCACCTCATCTTCCTTCTTCCTCGGGCCCTTTAAATTATTGATTTTGGAGCTCCACTCTCACCTTTTTCGTTTGTACGATCTTCAAATTGTTTTGGGAGCTCCACCCTCGCCTTTTTTTTTCCGCTAGATCATCCAGATCAAGGACAACAGGATTAATTGGATTATCCCTCGGACTAGAGCCTGAACCCGTCGGGAAGTTCAACGGTGCCAAGGTACCAGTCTGATATTGGGGTTTGATGTCAACAGACACCTTTTATGGATACTCGTTTGGTTGTGCTTGGGTGTTTGTTGGGGTAAAGCCTGAATGATAAGCAGGGTCCTCGTTATCATCCTCGGAATTGACCATAGGGTTCTTTCTTTTTTGTAACCCTCCAACTAGCAGCTGGGTTAACTGGCTCATCATGTTTCTTTGGAATTCTAGCAATTGATCCCTCATATCTTTTTGAATTTTGGCCAATTGCTTTTGCATCTGTATTTGCATTTGCTCTAATCTCTTCAACCTTTTGTCCATTGGTTCGATTTTTCCTCGTGTACTGTAACAATATTCCAAGGTAACTTCCATGATTTTAGGGTCTTTTGTGAGTTTTATTGCATATGATGCAATGCAATGCCAATGCATGAAATGAATGCAAAAAGAGAGGCATTGATAAATCGTAAAAGTAACATATTTTAAGCCCACATTTAGCATGTTTTTGGATGATTTAAGCCTCGATTTATGTAAAAAGGTGCTCTTAATCCTTTCTTTTCATGTTTTATACTCAGGAAAGCACCGGATGGCAAAAAGAACAGAAAACGGGCTCAAAACGGAGTAAATGGGCCATATCACGAAATCCACATGGCATGGGCCCGATTCACACGGCCGTGCCTCATTACAAAATCCACACGGCCTGGCCACAATTTACACGGGCGTGTGCCATGGCCGTGGCCCTGCCGTAGAGAAGAGGAATTTCAGTCGGAATTTGATACTTAGGGACAAAGAAACACATTCCAAGAGCCTATATAAACACCCTAAGGGTTAACCTTCAAAGGGCATCTAGCTAGGCCAAGGAGCCGAGCCAGAAAGGTCAGAATTGTGGAAATTACTCGAAGATAGCCAGTTGATTCATCTCAAGAAGCCGAAATTATACTCAAGACGGCAGATTTCTCCTTCAATTCCTTCAGGGGGTTTTAGGGATTTCTTATGTTTTGTTTTATCTTTTCTTTTGAGATGTTTTCCTTTATTGTTATGAACTAAATCCTCAGATACCTGAGGGGGATGAAACTTAGATGAATCTTGTTATCGTTTGCTGAATTATATGATAAATATTTGACTTGTTCTTAATTATGTATTCTTAATTCTTGTGTTAATATTTCGTGGATATTAATTCAAGTTTGATGTGCTTAGGTTGTGGAGCAAAAGTCCCTGCCTAAGAGTAGATCTAGCATAGTTAAGCGGAGTTGATCGCACGCCTAGAGATAGGGTGACGAGATTTTGCCGGATTAGGATGAAACCTAATATGGGATTCCATAGATCGAGTTAATGCAATTCTAGGGGTTTTAATTAGAAAGAGATTTCAATTAATCAACCTAGGGTTAGACGTTATTCGCCTCGAGAGAGGGTCTAATATAACTTAGGGAATCTTATGGATCAAGTCAAATGCATAAATCGTCTAGTTCAGAGTTAGATAACAAGTGAAGTCTAGGTGGATTCTCCTTAGGGTATCGTCTTAATCAACTGAGTTTTTCCCACAAGTATTTTCCCAATTTCGTTCTTTTTGTCTTAGTGTCTTTAGCTTAGTAGTTCGTTAATTTAGATTACACAACAATCACTCCAATCTTAAGGTTAAATAATAGAAAGAAAGTTAGTATTAGTACTTTTGGTTCCTTTGGGTTCGACATTCCGGTCTTGCCTTAACTATACTACTGTTCGATAGGTACGCTTGCCTAAAAATCGTTGTCATAGTTAGTTTTCTGGTTTGATCATTCTCATTTATAAATTTTAAGACTTTGACACAACAATCAAGTTTTTGGCGTCGTTGCCGGGGAACTAAAATATTAAGAAAGCTTAATTTCTATTACTTTAGCCATTTTAAATTTTCTACAATTTATTTTTTTAGTTAGTTTTTAACCTTGCTAATTTTCTTTTTTTTTCCTTTTAGGTACCTCTAGTTTATGACTAGAAGGAACCTGACAGGGCCCTTAATTTACGACAGTGAGATCGAGGCAACAGTTCACAGAAACCGGAGAGAAATTAGGCGAAGTTTACAATATACAGAAGAAGAGCAGGAAAACATCACTGACACCACCAAAGAGATGGCTGAAAATAATCCGCCACTTCTAAAGGTGGCTGAAAATTAGGCTCCTCGTACTATGTATGATTATGCTAAGCCTAGTTTAATTGGAACTGAATCTAGTATTGTTAGACCTACTATTGCTGCAAATAATTTCGAATTGAAACCTAACACTATACAGATGATACAACAGTTCGTTCAGTTTGATGGTTTGCAGGATGAGGATCCTAACACACATTTAGCAAATTTTCTAGAATTCTGTGATACTTTCAAAATAAATGGCGTTACTGATGATGCCATTCGTCTTCGGTTATTTCCCTTTTCTATGAGGAATAAAGCTAAACAGTGGTTACATTCTCTTCCGCAAGGATCAATCACTAAATGGGACCAAATGACCAAAAATTTTTTATTAAAATATTTTCCGCCGGCCAAAATGGCCAAGTTAAGGAATGATATCTCTTCTTTTGTGCAGATGGATTTAGAAACACTTTATGACGCATGGGAGAGGTACAAAGATTTGCTGAGAAGGTGCCCACACCACGGATTACCTTTGTGGCTACAGGTCTAAACTTTTTACAACGGTGTAAACCCTTCAACAAGGCAACTAATTGATTCAGCTACCGGTGGAACTCTGAACAACAAAACTCCAGAAGCAGCCTACGAGTTTATAGAGGAGATGTCACTGAATAACTATCAGTGGCAAGTTACAAGGACAAGGCCAGCCAAAGCAGTCGGAGTTTTCAATATCGACGCAGTGACCGCGCTATCAAATCAGGTAGAATTGTTACATAAAAAGTTTGATGGTTTATACAGTTATTCGTAGGCACATCCAGTTATGCAGTACGATGCAAGTGAAGGAGTGGTGAATCCTGAGTACCCACCCTACGGACAGGGCATGGAGAGCGAACAAATGAACTATATGGGTAATAATTTTTGATCTAACAATAACCCTTATAGTAATACTTATAATCCAGGTTGGAAGGACCACCCTAATTTCTCGTGGGGCGGTCAAAGAAATCAAAGGCAACAACCATTCCAAAACTTCCAACAATAGCCCTACCCACAGGGAAAGAAGCCGAGCCTTGAAGAGACGCTAAACAAATTCATAGCAACCACAGAAACAACATTTAAAGAACAACGAGCATCGATAAAAGGGATCGAGAACCAAGTTGGAGAACTCACTAAGACAGTCGAACAACTTGCTAAGCAGGTTTTTGAGAGACCACAGGGAAGACTACCGAGCAACACCGAAACTAACCCAAGGGAGCAAATTCAAGCCATATCAGCCCAAGAAAGTGAGGGTTTAGATAAGCCCAACTTAAAGCAAGAAAGTGTGGTCGAAAAAGGTAAGTTCGAGGTTAGTAATAACAAACTGAAACCAGTAATCAAAGAATATAAACCTCGCATACCATATCGCGAAGCTATGAATAGAGACGACACAGAGGAACAGTTCGGTAATTTTCTTAAACTTTTAAAGAAATTACATATTAACTTACCGCTACTTGAAGCTCTTTCACAGATGCCTGATTCCAGGAAGTTCTTAAAGAAGATTTTGACAAATAAGCGAAAATTAGACGAAGATTCTCATGTGGAACTCAACGCAAAGTGCTCGGCAATCTTGCAAAATAAGCTACCACGGAAATTAAAAGATCCAGGGAGTTTTACAATTCCATGTTTAATTGGTAGTTTATTTATTGATAATGCGTTAGCTGATTTAGGGGCAAGTATAAATGTCATGCCTTATAAAATGTTTAAGCAGCTAGGTCTAGGGAAACCCAAACAAACTAGGATAAGCATTCAATTAGCTGATAAAACTGTTAGAATTCCTAGGGGTATTATCGAAGATGTTCTTGTAAAAATTGACAAATTCGTTTTCCTAGTAGATTTTGTTGGTTTAGACATGGACGAGGACAACATGATCCCCCTAATTTTAGGAAGACCATTTTAGCAACTGCCAGAACTAAAATCGATGTCGACGCAGGTGAACTCATACTTTGTGTAGGTGACGAGACAGTCACTCTTCAAGCTCTCGACTCAGCCAGGACATCAAATGATCAAGGTGAGAAAGTAAATTCTACTGATAACCATTCGGTTAACCTTTCTTTTCAGGAAGCACCAAAAAGGACGATTAAACCTGATCCTAAATCCTATTCCAACAAAGAAATAACTCATGAGGAATAAAGGATTCAAACCAATGAACTAGATGAGTGGAAGACGCACTTCAAGGAAAAATTAGGGATACACGAAGTAGAATCAAAGCCACTCGACGAGACAGACAAGTTCAAAATCAGAGATCAGGTATTATTAGATAAAGCAGACCCACGAATACTTCCTCTGGACCCTGACACAAACAAAGAAATTCTTTTTAAGGTAATCAATGTTTTCCCACACGGAACGGTCGAGGTAAGTAATCCTAATTTTGGTACTTTTAAAGTAAACGTTAATCGACTTGAACCATATACTGTAAATAAGGCAGATAGCAAGAGGAAAGATGTCCAACTTTTCAAACCACCATAATCATGCAAATGAAAGGAAAGTCTAGCTTAAGACTATAAACGAGCGCTTCTTGGGAGGCAACCCGAGCACTAACCTCAGTTATTTTTATATTTTTATTTTATTTTCCTTACCTTTTGTATTCTTCTTTAACAACTAGATAGAAACTAACCAAAGGTGCAGATTTGTAGGCCACACGGCCTTGCACACGGCTGTGGCCGTGGCCCTGTGCACCCCCCGAATCTCCGTACTTACACGACAGAGATGGTACAAGTCAGATTTCGAGTCACAGACTCCAACCACCACAACACGGGCACCGACAAAAACCCACGGCCGTGCGACGCGGCCGTGGAAGACACTGTTAGATGACACACGAGCATGGCAACTTGAAACATGGGCGTGGAGAACACACACGCCCCAAAACACGGCCGTGCGAGATAGCCGTGTGAATCGACACGCCCACGATCCACGGGCGTGGGGGAGTGTCAGAACCCAAAACTCTATTTAAACCCACACTCCCCCTTCCCTTCCTATCTCCAACTCCCCATCTTCTTTCTTCCTCCCTTTCTCAGATTTCTCTCCTTGCCACAACAAAGTCTCCAACCTTTTAAGCTACACATCTCCATGTCGAAGAGGCGGAAGGGTCCACATATAGTCTCCAGGTGGGAGACCGATCTCAATAAGTTCATGCCGGCCGTTTCACTTTCTCGACAAGCCAAGGGTCTTTGAGACCATCTATCTTTTGTTTTACTTTTATCTTTTCCTTTATTTTCCTTCTCTTTGACTATCTTATGCTTAATTTAGTTCATTTTATTTTAGTTTCTTAGTGTCAAGTTCAAAAGGCTGCTAGGGAATCACACCTCTACCACGACCACCACCTCAACGCAACCTTCGAAGTTATAAAGGCTGCTTGGGAATCACGCCACTTCCGCCACCGCCAGCACCTCCGCAGCCTTAGAGGTAACACCCACCTCGCGAACCATCCAACAATAAGGACTCCTCAGTCCATCCATCTTTTCTTTTACTTTTATTTTACTTTATGTTTTCTTTCTCTTTATCTTTCTTGTCTTTAATTATATATTTAGTTTAATTAATGGCTAATTCTTCAAGAGCTCCCCAATTTCTTCATCTAGCACAGAGCTAGTTGGCAACCACCACATCAAGGACGACCCCTCCGACCTATCCTCCACAACCTCCGCTCAAGGAATCCATCCAAAATTCAGGAAGTTTCACTTCTCCCCATATCTGATGATTTTATTATTATTGTGCTATTATCTATCTTTTTACATTGAGAACAATGTACATCTTAAGTGTGGGGGGGTGAACAACCTAAAAAGGTGCCTAACTTTTTTCATTATTCTCAAATCCCTAAAATTAGGTGCCTAACTTTTTGCATTATTCTAAAAATCCTGAATTATGCCTTGTCTTAGAGTAATTTTCTCATATCACTAATTAGAATAAAATTTCCCTGATTTATGATCTTTATTGATATGTTTTAGATTAAGTCATTGATAATTGTGCGTTGATGATTTATACTTTAAGATACTAGAGAATCAAGCATGATAAGTCTAATTTTCAGAATTAATTTTTTTTTCTAGGTTGTCTACCTGAATTTAAATATTACTTTGAAGTTTGAAATTTACAAGGATGACATCAAAATACCCATAATTTTTGTGAGATTTTGAGCCTTATAGAGCATATATACTTTTTCTCGCTCACTTTATTGATTATGAGTGTGTCAATATTGATTTGTTATTCTAGAACTTGCATCAATTATACATGTCGAGACCACACTTTTGATTTGATATACAGAGATGATAGAGGCACCTAGGATTTAACCCACTCACTCCACTAAAAAGCTTACCTTAACAATTAACCCCTAGTGAACCCCGTTGATCCTAACAACCCTTTTTTATTGACTCACCTATTAATATTAACCCAAAACCCTTCGTATTTGTTATCACCATCTTTCTTAACTACCCTTACATTGAGATTCAATTTGATCGGTTACCTAATTACTTCATCTATTTCAGTTTGTAAGGTTGTTTCTTATTATTGTAATTAATTGATTTGTTCTAAAAAAAAATTTCAAAGTATATTCAGTTGTTTATAAAGAAGAGCTTATATGTTGAAATTCCAATTATTGAAGAAAAAGCTCAAATCTTTAGTATTATAAGTTTCCAATTGATGTAATTATATTCAGTATTAGTTCAGTTTATGTTGATGAGCTTAAAACAGAAAATCCACATCCCTAGAAAAGAAGCTCAGGTTAGTAGTTTATTAAGTTTTCATTTGATGAAACTATTATTAGTTCATTGTTTCCGGTTAGGTAATTTTTCAATTCAATCTCGATTCTAACCTTCTAATTTAGCCTTTACCCACACCTTTAACCCAATCCCCGTTACAACCCTGTTAAAGACATTTTGATTCGTGTATCATCTCATAAAAAGTGGTGGAGATTTGATTTTCATGCAAGCCTATGGGATTAACTTTTCATGTTCGACTTTTGAGTGCTTATTTCTGAACCTTGAACACCTCGAGTGATTTGAGTGAATCTTTAGTGAGGATGTCAATTCTTGTCGATTTTGAATAAGAGGTAATTATTTAGATGAGGGGAAAACACCTAGGTTTTGTGCTACAAAAATGTATGACTTAGATTGTTTGAATCTTTAGGACTCTTTGAGTTAAATTATCCATGTATGAATTATCTCTGAATTATGATAAAACATTATTGATGAATATCATGAATTGAGAAAGTTCATTTTAATTGTGAGTTGAGAATTTTGCTTAAGGACAAGCAAAAGCTTAAGTGTGGGGGTATTTGATAAACCGTAAAAGTAACATATTTTAAGCCCACATTTAGCATGTTTTTGGATGATTTAAGCCTCGATTTATGTAAAAAGGTGCTCTTAATCCTTTCTTTTCATGTTTTTACTCAGGAAAGCATCGGATGACAAAAAGAACGAAAAACGGGCTCAAAACGGAGTAAATGGGCCATATCACGAAATCCACACGGCCTGGGCCCGATTCACACGGTCGTGCCTCATTACAAAATCCACACGGCCTGGCCACAATTTACATGGGCGTGTGCCATGGCCGTGGCCCTGCCGTGGAGAAGAGGAATTTCAGTCGGAATTTGATACTTAGGGACAAAGAAACACATTCCAAGAGCCTATATAAACACCCTAAGGGTCAACCTTCAAGGGGCGTCCAGCTAGGCCAAGGAGCCGAGCCAGGAAGGTCAAAATTGTAGAAATTACTCGAATATAGCCAGTTGATTCATCTCAAGAAGCCAGAATTATACTCAAGATGGCGGATTTATCCTCCAATTCCTTCAGGGGGTTTTAGGGATTTCTTATGTTTTGTTTTATCTTTTCTTTTGAGATGTTTTCCTTTATTGTTATGAACTAAACCCTCAGATACCTGAGGGGGATGAAACTTAGATGAATCTTGTTATCGTTTGCTGAATTATATGATAAATATTTGACTTGTTATTAATTTTGTGTTTTTAATTCTTGTGTTAATATTTTGCGGATATTAATTCAAGTTTGATGTGCTTAGGTGGTGGAGCAAAAGTCCCTGCCTGAGAGTAGATCTAGTATAGTTAAGCGGAGTTGATCGCACGCCTAGAGATAGGGTGACGAGATTTTGCCGGATTAGGGTGAAACCTAATATGGGATTCCATAGATCGAGTTAATGCAATTCTAGGGGTTTTAATTAGAAAGAGATTTCAATTAATCAACCTAGGGTTAGACGTTATTTGCCTCGAGAGAGGGTCTAATATAACTTAGGGAATCTTACGGATCAAGCCAAATGAATAAATCGTCTAGTTCAGAGTTAGATAACAAGTGAAGTCTAGGTGGATTCTCCTTAGGGTATCGTCTTAATCAACTGAGTTTTTCCCACAAGTATTTTCCCAATTTCGTTCTTTTTGTCTTAGTGTCTTTAGCTTAGTAGTTCGTTAATTTAGATTACACAACAATCACTCCAATCTTAAGGTTAAATAATAGAAAGAAAGTTAGTATTAGTACTTTTGGTTCCTTTGGGTTCGACATTCCGGTCTTGCCTTAACTATACTACTGTTCGATAGGTACGCTTGCCTAAAAATCGTTGTCATAGTTAGTTTCCAGGTTCGATCATTCTCATTTATAAATTTTAAGACTTTGACACAGCGATCAGGCGTTGATTATGATTTAATTCTATTAGAACAACTTTTCTAGAAAACAAATCTCTTTACATAAAACAGATATTTATACGGCCTTGCCCTCATACTCCAGGCGAAGACATCGATCCCTTTCTTCATATCCGGATGTTAAGATCAAATCTCGCGAACTTTCCAATGGATGCCTCTACTAGCTTCTTTTTACTCGATCCAGGCTGCGACCCGTTGCTCACTCATCCTCGTGATACTCGTTAGCTTCTTTAAGAAAGCTGGGACGTTGACGGCTCTCGAATAAGCTTTGTCAGCTTGAATCTTCAGGCAACAGAGCAAGGTCGTGTACTATTCTACGGTAGGTACCAAATCCACTTTTTTGAAAGTAAAGCAACTATAAAAAGGGTTCCAATATTAGGCGAGAGCTCGGAATAGGTGCTCATCCACTTTGATATAGAGTAGATAGGGAAAATCACCATAATGACAGTAGAATAGTTGCTTGATCTCGTCATCCCACTGATCCCATATTTATTTTATCTCTTGAATATTATTTTGGGCTACGCTGATACGAGTGAAATCCTACAACTCCGACACGTATCCCTCCATAAGACTATCACCTTTTTCTTGCTGCGTTTTCTCGGACCAAATTCGGACAGCCGCATTATCTTCCACTTTATCAAGAAACCCCTTTTCCAAGGTAAGCCCTCTACTTAGTAACCAAATGTGAACCAACGCCTTTTTAAGATGAAATGCCATGCAATCACAGTCAAAGCAAAACACAAGAAGTTAGTATTATGTACAAAAATAGAACTTAAAGCAAACAGGAAATAATCAAGCACCTATTCGGGTAACCACTAGGGTTCGGCATAGTTTTACCTAGGGCGGGCTCTTAGGGCTTATTATATGGGGTTTGGTTCTAGAGTAAAGGTACCTAAACCGGTAGATTCCTCGATCCTCACCCATTATAGGCTCATGTGAATCGAGTTCAGTTCAGGGGGAATATATTTCCCTATGGCTATACAGAGATGAAAATCTCACAAAGACATAGGTACGGATGTATCCCAAAAGCGATCCACTATCCTATACAGAGGTGAAGACCTCACGAAGGAATAGCTTCTCGCTCCCACTTAAGAGGGGTAAAATCGAGCGAGTATGCAATATGATGCGCGAAAGTATACTAAGAAACTCGAATAAAAAGCAAACATAGCTAATGACGCAAACCATGAAAATGAAACAAAAAGATCGTAACTTTAAATCAGATTTCTAATTTTTGACAAAAGGACAGAAAATAATCAATTTACGGCTTGATTCTCATGTTTTTCCCCAGTGGAGTCACCAAGCTGTCGAAACCATTTTTTGAAAAGGAGGTCGTCGACTTTAGTTTGAAAAATGAAAATTGGGAGTCGCCACCAATCTTTTTTTTATGAGGTGTGATCGGGTCACCTCGTAAAATGAACATTTTTAATAAACAGTTTGATTTATTAAAACAATATTTTTCGGTCTACAAAAATCCAAAAAATGGGTTCTGGAGTCGATTACGCACGAGGAAGGATTGGCACCCTCGTAACGCCCAAAATTGGTACCTAATTGATTAATTGATGTCTTAATGTCAAAAATTTGAAAGCTCAGAAAGAATTTATAGTACGATCCCTCTTTTTATTAATGTTAATTTTTACGAAAAATGTGCTTGAATAAATTGAAACGAATATTAAAGACTTTCTCGTCTCAGGGCAGCAAAATGTCACATCCCGTAAGTTAGGACACGACACTTTGAACCTTTGAGAATAAGGTTGTCTTTACCTTAAATTTTTTGAAATCTCACGTGTTTTAATCTAGAAGGATGTTCGGTTATTTAGATCCAACAAGAAAAATTGAAACCCCGTGAGTTAGGGCACGACTTCCTCGAGTCTCTAAAATTCGAAACATTGCCTTATTTTGAAAACTTTCCTTTTTTGAATAATATCAAGTGTTTTACTTAAATGAAATGTATTTTTTATTTTTTATTAAAAGACTATAATTTGCGAATAAAATTGTCGTGCAAATGACAACGAATATACTAATAAGAGCGATTTACGAGAGTTGCATAGTGTACACTATTTTAATAATATGAACAATCAGAGATAAATGAAATGAATAATAACAATAATAATAATAACAAAGTATGCACATGAAAGGACAATACCAACCTAAAAAATAAAGATAGAGACATAAATAAAATAAATACATAAATAAATGTAACAGAAAGTAGTTTATGTATAAAAAATGAAAATAAAGAACCAAATTAAAATATAAATGAGATTAAAGGTATTATTTATAGTAAAATATATAAATAAATAATAAATAAATAAGTATTAGGTGAAAACAAAACTTCAAATATAACAAAGAAAAGTAAATAGTAAAACAAACGAATAAATAAATGAAAATAGAATAACGTTGTATAAAATCTAAAAGGATTGAAATTGATTAAATAAAGGATGAAATCGAGACTGAAATAAAGTTGAAAGGATAAATTATAAATAAATAAAAGAAAAGGGCAAAACGGGGGGCCAAAATTAATAGCGCGCCAAGAAGGAGGGACTAAATGGGAAATTATTCCTTTTACCAAAACGGCGCCGTTCACTTTGGGATCAAAATGAAACAGAAGCAAAAGTTACGAGGCAAAATCAAAAGAGCAAAATGAATGAACAAGATCAAATTGAAACAGGGCAAAAAAGCGGGAGGGCCTATCGCGCAAATAGGCCATGCGCTAGAAAACAAGCGGATCCCCCGGGAGCAGGTCGGGTCGCGCGTGGATCAAGGCTAAACGACGTCGTTTTGGAGCGTTTTAAGCTATCCCAAAACGGCGTCGTTTTGGTGTTCTATTTAAGCCTAAAATTCCAAAAAAAAAAATCATTCCATCCCTTCTTCAGAGGAAAAAAAACCATAAAGCTCTCAAACTCTCCCTTCCCCTCCGGGCTCCGGCCATTGGCCACCGTGGAGGCCGCCGGTTGCCGGTGACGGCGCCACCATCCACGGTGGCCGAAAAGTCGAAAGAAATCCATTTTTTGGCTTTTCGACTCCCGAACCCATTGGAAGTCGATTTTCATCGGAATCGACGAACCTCGGCCACCTACGGCGGCGCGATGTGAGAACGACGGTAAAGTTTCTGTAACACCCCTTACCTGTATTCGACGTCGGAATCGGGTACGAGGCATTACCGGACTTAACTTACTTAAATCATACAAAATCGACCATAAATTTCTTTTGAACTTTAAAACTTTTCATTCATAATCACATAGTCCCTATTACGGGCCTACGAAACCAAAACATACAAATAGAGTGAATCGGGACTGAATCGAAAGCTCATGAACACTTAGAAAATTTTTGCTTAAGATAGGGCTACACGCCCGTGTGAGAGAAGGGACACACCTGTGTGGCATATCACACGCCCGTGCTTCAGGCCGTGTCCAAAATAAGGGACATTCTGTTTATGACGTCAGCAACCATTTAGGGCCACACGACCAAGTCACACGCCCGTGTGCTAGCCCGTGTGACGAACTAAATTTTTCGCAAATTAGGTGCAGACTTCACACGGTCTGGCACACGCCCATATACTAAGGCCGTGGCCTTCACACGGCTGAGATACACGACCGTGTCTCTGCCCGTGTGCTTACTACTTAGCATTCTGTTTTGCTAATTTTGAATGCAGGGGAACACACGGCTTGTCAACATGCTCATGGGGCTAACCGTGTGTCACACACGGTCTAGACACACGCCCGTGTGTCTATCCGTGTGGACAAATACAAGGCTATTTACCAAGCCATTTGCCACCTTGAAAAGCAATCCCAGTCATATCATATACTATTAAGTCATCCATACCCTAGGATCAACCTACTCAATCATGCATATTCTTTACACATTACTCACCCAATTGCACAAACTTGCTCTTCATGAAATTCATCCTCATTGATTAGATATAACTTAACTAGTTTGGCCTATTCCAATGGCCATTTACAAAATGAATTGAGTAACATTAATAGCCAACACATTGGCTAACCAATATGATATATAACAGATTGACCAAGTTCTTTTACATGCTATACCCAAAATAATCAAACTTTACTATACCAAAAGAATAGCTTGATAGTGTGAATCGAACTCCGACGTCCTTCGATCCCTGAGCTAGCTTGGCGATACTACAAGGAAATGGAAAAGAGAAGGGGGTAAGCATAAAGCTTAATAAGTTTGCATGTAATAAATAGCAACATAAAGTCTTATGGTAATGTCCACACATTCATCATGAATTAACATAAGATTCTCAAGTAACATTGACATGACTTACTCATGGTCACTCTTACCCAACACATATCACATACTGGAATCAATTCTCGTGAGTTTCTCATGTATACCTGTATCACTCATCACATAACTTTAGCACTTTTTCCATCTTTAACATAAACTTAGCTCTTTACCATCTTTAACATAAACTTAGCTCTTTACCATGTTTAACATAAAATTTAGCTCTTTACCCGTTGAACCACTTGAAATATCGAAGGATACCCGAAATTCGTCATACACATAGTAAGATGCCAATGCCATATCCCAGATATGGTCTTACATGGGATCACATGTCGGTGCCGATGCCATATCCCAGATATGGTCTTATACGGGATTCTCATATCGATGTCGATGCCATATTCCAGATATGGTCTTATACGAGATCGTATATCGATGCCATGTCCCTAACATGGTCTTACACGATTTTCTTATTCGATGCCGATGCCATATCCCAGATATGGTCTTATACGGGATCTCTGTTCGATGCCGAGGCCATATCCCAGATATGGTCTTATACGGGACCTTATAAATCTCATGTCTTGACAATGGTATCCTTTCTATTCATAAGGTTCAACCGGGATTTTAACATCATAAATCTTCATCATATTCTCATCGAAACTGTAACACCCCAAACTCGGCCTAGAAGTTAGGCCCGAATCTGGCGTGTCACATTGTAGTGTTTTTCGAAAACCATGTTTTCATTGAAAACTCTTCTTGATATTTAAAAACTAAAGTCTCAGTTTGCGTTCGTTTATTTTTAATCAACGTTTATTAAAAGTTATTAATTTCAAAACCTCGTTGTTGCGGAAGCTTAATTTAAAATAATGATTTACGAAGACGAGTTATCCAAAAATTGAGTTGTGGAAACGTAGTGTTTAGAAAACAATTATCACTTTGAAAAATTGTGATCTACTTTTAACAGTTGTAAAACATCATAGATAAATATCCCAAATAAAAACCAGGAATTAAAAGCGGCCTTATTACAACCCAATAAGAAAGCGGTATTAGTAAGGTAAAATAAAAACTGAAATTAAAAGCTGCTCGTAGTGTGGCCACCTTCGAGTCCTCCAGTACGTCGAACCGCCTACTGAGGATTACCTGAAATATTTAATAAAAAGAGGGGGTGAGTTTACGAAAACTCAGTGTGTACAACCCTCATCGGTCATAAGGCATGCATCAAATCAATCCGGGCCTAAGCCCATTACAGTAACAGTGGCAATTGGGCCTTAGCCCAAAATAGCCTCAGTTGGACCTTAGCCCATATCAAATGTCACATATCATATTTATCTGGCCTAAGCCCATCTCAATATTAAAATCCATATATGCAATGCATTAATGCCCATACCAACCCTGCACTCCATCTCCTGTTCAACCCTGCACTCCTGTGGGGATATAATCGACCCACCCATCCCTACACTCCTTATGTAGCACCGGTTGCGGCACTAACCAATATTGCAGCAGAGTTGCCAGACATATAATCGGCTTAAAGCCTTCGGTGAATCCACAGTCGTCAAGCGACCATGCGGTCCTATCAGAGCTTCCTCCGTATTAAAAATCCCAACCCATGCAACATGATATGAATGCAGTTTTTTACAAGTATAAACAGCATAAATAAAGTCACATACACGATATTTCACTACCATCAAGGACATAACAGTCATCTTACCCTCCAGGGGTATTTCAGTCATTTTACCATTCGAGGGTATTTCGGTAATTTACGACCTTTCCGACGGTCTACAGTCGCCTCGAGCGACAAGAAAATATATTTAAACAAAATGGTGTATTTGGGCCCAAAGCCCAAAACTCGGCCCACACTCTCGTGTGGCCCGTTCGGCTCAAAACTGCCTTTGGCCATGTGACCGCCATGGGCGGCTCCTCTATTCCTATCCGTCTACAAAATTTACTCGCGTAGGGCCCACTCGGCCAATTTCAGCCAAACGAGGCCCGAAACGTCCTAAGCCCATGAGAACGCTCATGGTGGCCTCAAGCGTATTTACGCCCATATTCGTGGGCTCGGTCCACCACACGTGCGTTCGCACACTCGTGTGGCATCATTTGCCTAACTACGGTCCAAAATGGTGTGTGTACACACCTGATTACAAGTTGTACTTTCCAACGCTTCCAAAAACACCACGAACACCGACTCCTTCAGTGCACCAATAAACTGCCTTAACTCTTAGCTAACAAGTCCCTAACCATAATTGATGAGCAAAAGAGTTGTTAACAACCAAACCACTTCAGCCAAACCAACGGAAATATGGCAACATTCTTACCTTACTTGCTTGATGAGTTACAGATGAAGATTTGTTTAAAACAATCACTTGTGCTCCTTCCCCTTGATGAACCCTAAACCCAACGATGGTCATATCACAACAAGAGCATATCTTTGATCCAACGAGAGAAAAATAAGAGCACACGATTAAAGAAAAGGAACCAAATGACAATAGAGTTATAGTCAAAGAGAAGACTACCACTTACCGATTTTCCAATTCCTTGCAACGCCACTCTAGGAAAGGACAGGACTATGATCCGGCCAAGGACTAACTCACCAACAAGAACACAGGTGATTCGAGATGAAGAAGAGTGGATAGATTCGGCCTAGTCAACAAGAGGTCAATGCTAAGAGTTTCAGCATAAACTATGTAAAGAAAGGGAAACAAGAGGAAGAGAAACGTCACCTTCAACTTAGACACGAATCGAATGGAGAAGAGAGGTTCGGCAGCAAGAGTAGCAATCGCAAATTATTTTTGCAAAAATGAGAGAATCGTGTGAAGGGGGGAAGAAAAGAGAGTGAAGGTGGGGCTTAACACTTCGGCAATTAGCAAGAAAATTAAAAGAGAATGAGAGGTAATGAAAAGAGAATAGCTATAGGCCTAAGAGAGAAAAAAATGCACCTCAGGTAAAAACACACTAATAGGAGAGAATAAAGCATCAAATTTCAGAAAAGGAAAACCCGAAATGAACGAAAAGGGAGTAGCAAGCACAGAAAGAATTCGGTTTGCTAACACACTCAAATGACCAAATTTTCTACTCCATCCACCCCCTTAGCCGAAATTTTCCCTACACAAGACCCCTTATTTGGCCAAAACACATCCCCCAAGCTAAATCCCACGATTTCCTCCCCTTTTTCCTCCTACCAACCCTCTCCTTCATCCATTTGAAAAGTTTGACCAAGTCCCCTAACTCCCTTGGTAGAATTTGATTCAAACTCCACTTCTTGCTCCTTCAAGCCATAAAATAAAAGTCACCCATTTTTGCTACTCAGGGGATTCGAACCCCTTCCCCCTTGTCCTCCCATTGATGCCACAACCTCCCTACCACATGGCCAACTTGTGTCTCCTAACACACCCAAATTTACTTAAGTCCTGCCTCCAACTGCTCTCTTTATTAAAGGGCCAAAAACCAAAAAATTTCCAAAGCACAACCTCAAAGCCAGTCCTCTAAAGGACCCCCAAACACACTCAAATAACAAGCCAAATAAGCACAACATAAATTTAAGCAAAACTACTAACCCTTAACTTTTGGGGCGTTATAACTCTACCCCCTTAATGAAATTTCGTCCTCGAAATTTCCAACAATCAAATAGTCGCACAATACCGGTTATACCACTACGCTTCTGCTGCGCATTCTAGTTCTAATTGCAATTTAGGTAAATAGTACACTATGGGTAAAGTACGTACCGGTATTCACATCTGGAGCGTCTCCGACCTCTCGGCGACGTACTGCATAAACCAATGCTGGCTGCCTTGCCTCTGCATAACTAGCACCTCTACCTGGAGTTCCACGGCCCACACTGTTTCCATCCCTAGCATGCCCACGGCCTCTAGGTGGCTGCTGTCCACCCCTCAGTGGCTGTACATTACCCCTATCGAAAGCTTGCCTCTGATCCGGTCTTCTGGGACATTCTCTGAGACGATGTTCCATGGAAGCACAACTCAGACAAGCCCCTGTCCTTCTCCAGCACTCGCCCACATGACCTTTCCCAAAAGTAGCACAAGGTGGTAACCCAGTAGTAGCAACAGGGGGTCCAACTCTGACTGGCCCATCTACTCTAGCCCTTCTCTTAAATTTCTGATCAGAATCGGATTGCTCAGAATCCCTCTTATTTCTGCCCCTTTCTCTTTCCCTATTTAGGCACTCAGAGCGCTTTACATCTTCAACGATCTTAGCTTTCTCTACTAATGCAGTAAAATCCCGCTCCCTCTGTGGAGCTATCAATACTCGGAGACTGTCCCTGAAGCTATCTTCGAACTGAACACAATGTTCATACTCCGTTGCCACAATTCCTTGAGCATAATGACTAAGTCGCAAAATTTTTACCTCGTACTCAGCCACAGACTTGTCACCTTGAACCAGATTAAAAAATTCTTTCCTACGAGCGTCGACATAGCTAGCACCCATATACTTTCCTTGAAATGTAGATTTGAAAAATTCCCAAGTCAATCGACCAGACGGGGTACCCTCTTTTACTGTAAGCCACCACTGGTAGGCTTCATCCCTCGGCAAGGACACGGCACCCTTCAACTTTTGTTCCGGTGTGCAGTCGAGGTCCTCTATAATTCTTTCGGTGGCCTCCAACCAGTACTCCGCCACACTTAGGGCCACCCAAGAAACTCCCCTGAAGATCTCTGCTCTATTGGACTGGAGTCGTTCCGTAATCGACCCACGGCCCCCAACAACGATATTAGGCTCAACAGACCCAGTAACTCTTTCCAAAATACGAAGCATTGCTTGAGACAGTGCGTCATCCCCAGCAGCTCAGTCGAATGACCCTGTCTCAGTTACCGGTGAAGCCGGTGCTTCTCTTGCCTCGACATTGGGCATGTGGCCTGACGCTGAACACCCAGCCCTAGCACTTCCACGGCCTCTGCCGCGGCCTCTTGCACCCCTGCTAGCACTCATTATCACCTATTTAACTCATAATTCCAGTAATTAAACAAATGTTTTATGGAAGTAGTAGTTAAGAGTTGTTTTCGCAATCGCAAACTCACTACAGTTTTAGTCTCCTACGGGCTTTAGTTTTACTCTAACTAAGAGTCTCAGTATAGTCTACCATCTAAAGTAAGCCCAGTAACTATCTACAGTATAACAGTTTAAAACAGATTTCAGTGTCAGGAGAACTTACTTGGTCTGACGCCGGAGACTCGGTGTGCCACACAGAACCTTCCAAAACCACTTTAAAATCATTTGTAAACATCTTTAGAATAAAAACTAAAGCCCATTTTATAGCCCGAGTTTTGCAACCGGGCTCTAATACCATTAAATGTAACACCCCAAACTCGGCCTAGAAGTTTGGCCCGAATCTGGCGTGTCACATTGAAGTGTTTTTCGAAAACCATGTTTTCATTGAAAACTCTTCTTGATATTTAAAAACTAGAGTCTCAGTTTGCATTTTTTTATTTTTAATCAACGTTTATTAAATGTTATTAATTTCAAAACCTCGTTGTTGTGGAAGCTTAATTTAAAATAATGATTTACGAAGACGAGTTATCCAAAAATTGAGTTGCGAAAACGTAGTGTTTAGAAAGCAGTTATCGTTTTGAAAAATCGTGATCTACTTTTAACAGTTGTAAAACATCATAGATAAATATCCCAAATAAAAACCAGGAATTAAAAGCGGCCTTATTATAACCCAATAAGAAAGCGGTTTTAGTAAGGTAAAATAAAAAATGAAATTAAAAGCTGCTCGTAGTGTGGCCACCTCCGAGTCCTCCAGTACGTCGAACCGCCTACTGAGGATTACCTGAAATATTTAATAAAAAGAAGGGGTGAGTTTACGAAAACTCAGTGTGTACAACCCTCATTGGTCATAAGGCATGTATCAAATCAATCCGGGCCTAAGCCCATTACAGTAACAGTGGTAATTGGGCCTTAGCCCAAAATAGCCTCGGTTGGGCCTTAGCCCATATCAAATGTCACATATCATATTTATCTGGCCTAAGCCCATCTGAATATTAAAATCCATATATGCAATGCATTAATGCCCATACCAACCCTGCACTCCGTCTCCTGTCCAACCCTGCACTCCTGTGGGGATCTAATCGACCCACCCATCCCTACACTCCTTATGTAGCACCGGTTGCGGCACTAACCAATATTGTAGCAGAGCTGCCAGACATATAATCGGCTTAAAGCCTTCGGTGGATCCACAGTCGTCAAGCAACCATGCGATCCTATCAGAACTTCCTCCGTATTAAAAATCCCAACCAATGCAACATGATATGAATGCAGTTTTTTACAAGTATAAACAGCATAAATAAAGTCACATACATGATATTTCACTACCATCAAGGAGATAACGGTCATCTTACCCTCTGGGGGTATTTCAGTCATTTTACCCTTTGAGGGTATTTCGGTAATTTACGACCTTTTCGAAGGTCTACAGTCGCCTCGAGCGACAAGAAAACATATTTAAATAAAACGGTGTATTTGGGCCCAGAGCCCAAAACTTGGCCCAGCTGGGCCCACACTCTCGTGTGGCCCATTCGGCCCAAAACTACCTTTAGCCATGTGATCGCCATGGCCGGCTCTTCAATTCGTATTCGTCTACAAAATTTACTCGCGTAGGGCCCATGGGCCCATTGGGCCCACTCAGCCTATTTAAGCCAAACGAGGCCCGAAACGTCCTAAGCCCATGAGAACGCTCATGGTGGCCTCAAGCGTCTTTACGCCCATAATCGTGGGCTCAGTCCACCACACGTGCGTTCGCCCACTCGTATGGCATCATTTGCCGATGCTTCGACTTTCTGGTATTTGCCTAACTACGGTCAGAAATGGTGTGTGTACACACCTGATTACAAGTTGTGCTTTCCAACGCTTCCCAAAACACCACGAACACCGACTCCTTCAGTGCACCAATAAACGGCCTTAACTCTTAGCTAACAAGTCCCTAACCATAATTGATGAGCAAAAGAGTTGTTAACAACCAAACCACTTCAGCCAAACCAACGGAAGTATGGCAACATTCTTACCTTACTTGCTTGATGAGTTACAGATGAAGATTTATTTAAAACAATCACTTGTGCTCCTTCCCCTTGATGAACCCTAAACCCAACGATGGTCATATCACTACAAGAGCATATCTTTGATCCAACGAGAGAAAAAGAAGAGCACACGAATAAAGAAAAGGAATCGAATGACAATAGAGTTATAGTCAAAGAGAAGACTACCACTTACCGATTTTCTAATTCCTTGCAACGCCACTCTAGGTAAGGACAGAACTATGATTCGGCCAAGGACTAACTCACCAACAAGAACACAGGTGATTCGAGATGAAGAAAAGTGGATAGATTCGACCTAGTCAACAAGAGGTCAATGCTAAGAGTTTCGGCTTAAACTACGTAAATAAAGGGAAACAAGAGGAAGAGAAACGTTACCTTCAACTTAGAGACGAATCGAATGGAGAAGAGAGGTTCGGCAGCAAGAGTAGCAATCGCAAATTGTTTTTGCAAAAATGAGAGAATCGTGTGAAGGGGGCAAGAAAATAGAGTGAAGATGGGGCTTAACACTTCAGCAATTAGCAAGAAAATGAAAAGAGAAGGGGAGGTAATGAAAAAAGAATAGCTATAGGCCTAAGAGAGAAAAAAAAATGCACCTCAGGTAAAAACACACGAATAGGTGAGAATAAAGCACCAAACTTCAGAAAAGGAAAACCCGAAATGAACGAAAAGGGAGTAGCAAGCACAGAGAGAATTTGGTTTGCTAACACACTCAAATGACCAAATTTTCTACTCCATCCACCCCCTTAGCCGAAATTTTCCCTACACAAGACCCCTTATTCGGCCAAAACACATCCCCCAAGCTGAATCCCATGATTTCCTCCCCTTTTTCCTCCTACAAACCCTCTCCTTAATCCATTTGAAAAGTTTGACCAAGTCCCCCAACTCCCTTGGTAGAATTTGATTCAAACTCCACTTCTTGCTCCTTCAAGCCATAAAATAAAAGTCACCCCTTTTTGCTACTCAGGGGATTCGAACCCCTTCCCCCTTGTCCTCCCATTGACGCCAAAACCTCCCTACCACATGGCTGACTTGTGTCTCCTAACACACCCAAATTTACTTAAGTCTTGCCTCCAACTGCTCTCTCCATTAAAGGGCCAAAAATAAAAAAATTTCCAAAGCACAACCTCAAACCCAGGCCTCTAAAGGACCCCCAAACAGACTCAAATAACAAGACAAATAAGTACAACAAAAATTTAAGCAAAACTACTAACCCCTAACTTTTTGGGCATTACAACTCTACCCCCTTAAAAAAATTTCGTCCTCGAGATTTCCAACTATCTAATAGTCGAAAAATACCGGTTATACCACTACGCTTCTGCTGCGCACTCTAGTTCTAATTGCAATTTAGGTAAATAGTACATAATCGTGTATGTCGAGTCTTAAAATTTATAAAGAGAATCATCGAATCTGGAAACTAACTCTGACAATTATTTAAGGCAAGTGCACCTATCGAACAGTAGTATAGCTTAGGCAAGACCGGATTGTCGAACCCAAAGGAACTAAAAGTACTAATACTAACTTTCTTTCTATTATTTAGCCTAAGAATTAAGCGAATGGTTGTTTAATCTAAACTTAACTAACTACTAAGCTAAAGATGCAAAGACAAAAAAAAAATGAATTGGGGAAATAACTTTAGGAAAAACTCAGTTGATTTGGACGATACCCTAGGAGGAATCCACCTAGACTTCACTTGTTATCTAACACTGAACCAGACGATTTATTCACTTGACTTGATCCATAAGATTCCCTAACTTATATTAAACCCTCTCTCGAGGTGAATAACGTCTAACCCTAGGTTGATTAATTGAAATCTCTTTCTAATTAAAACCCCTAGAATTGCATTAACTCGATATATGGAATCCCATATTAGGTTTCACCCTAATCTGGCAAAATCTCGTCACCCTATCTTTAGGCGTGCGATCAACTCCGCTTAATTATGATAGATCTACTCTTAGGCAGGGACTTTTGCTCCACCACCTAAGCACATTCAACTTGAATTAATATCCCAGAAATATCAACACAAGAATTAAGCACACATAATTCAGAACAAATCAAGTATTTATCATATAGTTCAGAAAACAATAACAAGATCCGTCTTAGGTTTCATCCCCTTCAGGTATCTGAAGGGTTTAGTTCATAACAATAAAAGAAAACATCTCAGAAGAAAAGATAAAACAAAACATAAGAAAACCCTAAAACCCCCTGAAGGAATTGAAGGAGAGATCCTCCGTCTTGAGTAGAATTTCGACTTCTTGATATGGATCAACTGGCTATCTTCGAGTGATTCCCACAAATCTGACCTTTCTGGCTCGGCTCCTTGGCCTAGCTAACCGCCCTCTTCTAGGTTATACTTAGGGTGTATATATAGGCTTTTGAAATAGGTTTCTTTGCCTCTAAGTATCCTTTTCCGAGTAGAATTACTCTTGCCCACGGCAGGGACACGCCCTATGGCACATGCCCGTGTAAGTCGTGGCCAGGCCGTGTGTAACACCCCAAACCCGGCCCAAACAATATGACCGAATTTGGTTTGCTACAGAGAAAAGATTTTGAAAACCATTTTAAAACCGATTTTGAAATTAGTCGAATGCCTTTCAAATTAAATTTCTTTGTTAAAAACCATACTTAATAAATATTTGTTGAGTCGAGTTGTTTACAAATTTCAAATGTACCCGATGGTACCTTAAATCATTTTGCGTTTAATTTGAGAAAACATGTGCATCCGTTTTAACATCATCGAATAGTTTAAACAAAACATTCAAAACATGCAGCAATAATAAAATAATCCTAGGAGGCCTTATTACAATTAAACAACATAAATCCAAAAGAAAGATAATTAAACCCAAAATTCATTTATTAAAAACTCCACTGCATGGCCACCTCGAGTCCATCCGGCTCCATTTCCGCGATCTACTCATCTGCAAAATGTTAAGGGAAAGGGGTGAGTCACCAAGACTCGGTGTGTAATCCCCACCCGGTAAAGTAACTCATACACAAGTCATTAATAAACATGTACATGCAACCCAACTAGCCATCCATACTCCTTTTCTACCCCGTGTGGTCAAAACCACTGGTGGTCAAAACCACTGATGACTTAGACTCACAAATCAGATGATGGGGCCAACCCATCGTGTGGTCAAAACCACTGATGACCATAGGTCACAATAATCAAGTGTGGTCAAAACCACTGGTGGTACCAAACCACTGGGACTTAGTCGCAAATTAATCAATCGTTGTGGTCAAAACCACTTGATGACCATAGGTCACAAATAATCTGATGGGGCCAACCCATCTTGTGGTCAAAACCACCGACGATACCCATAATTCATCCCCTCCTCTCATCAATCCCACTATCACATGCTTATATATCAATTATCATGTTTCATGTCATAGCATTTAACATCATGTAATGGCATACAAAACATATATCAAAAATTACAATTTAGGGGACTTACTCAATTCCATGCTTAGTCATAAGCAAATCACAACCAAAAGATCTAAGGCAAATAATAATAGCACGTAAATTAATAAAGTGTGTATAGAGATCTTACACACCTATTTTCTAGCAATTCTCGAATATACTAGCGAAATCCCGAGACGTTGTTTCCTCCAATTCACCGAATTCCCGTATTTATCACTTGTCCTATCGAGATTCCTACCAAAACACTTGATAATAATTAGCTTGCACATCTATTCATAACCAAAGCCTATAGCCGAATGTTACTTACCACCTTTCCTTAGGAGAATAAATCCCAAAAGCTTCCCTTAATGGCTATGGCTTCCCTCTTACTAATGCTTGAAAAAGAATCCCAAAAAGGATCTTGTGCTCCCTTGATATTCGACCAAAGTAACTCTAATGGAGAAGGAAAGATTTCTGGCTATATAGTAATGAAAGGAGAAAAATATGTGAATAAAAGTGAGGGAATGTAAGTAGAAAAGAGAATAACAATGAGTGAATGGGGATTCGGTTTAATCAACAATGGAAGAAAGAAAAGAAATGAGTTTGGAGAAGAAAGAGGTTCGGCCAAATGAAAGAAAAAGAATAAGAGAGAAAATGGGGTTGAAAGATTCGGCCAACTCTTTGTTTACCAAAAAGAAAAGTGCATAAAATGCCAAAATGAAGTTTTAGTTTCAAGTGGAAAGATGAGAGAAAGAAAATAGTATTTTTGGTTCAATGAAATGAAGGCTAAAACAAAAAGCAAAATTTGCACAAAATGTACAATAAACATTCGGCCAAAGAAGAGTTTTTGGAGAGGAAAAGCAAAATGCAAAAGATGCACAAAAGAGGAATTGGCCAAATATTCCCCCCCTAAACCACCTAACAAAATTCGGCCACCCACCTAGACACCCATGCCGTCCACATACATGCACTAAAGCCTAGGAAAACTTTCCAAGACATCCTCCCTATTCCATGCCTTTGTCCCCTCATCATGCCATAAGTTCAAGATTCTTATCCCTAAATTAAGCTTTCCTTAATCATAAATTCAACTTACCAAAAGTTATTAGTCCACCTATCATAAATAAGTTTGACCGGCCATCAATGCTAATACACAAAAATAAACCTTCAAAATGCTAAACATACCACTCGAACTCTAACCTCAAGCTACCTTTCAAGCTCCTTAACCAACTTGCCACTTACTCATCTTATGCTTTAAATGAACACTTAATTAACTTAAGTGTCAAGCTTACTTAATCCTACTTCATTAAATAAACCATACTAAAATTATTCTAACTTCCTAAATAAAAACAAGCCTTCACAAGACTATGCTATCACACAAAATTCCTACCCGAGCCAACACAAAAATAATACTCAAATTTTCCTAAAGCCCAATTCCCAATCGGCTCAATCCTACTAGGCCCAATTTTGGGATGTTACACCGTGTGGTCTTTAATGAGGCACGACCGTGTGGTCTTGGGCCCAGGCCGTGTCGATTTCGTGATATGGCCCATTTTGGTCCGTTTTAGGCCCGTTTCTCTTTCTTTTCATCCTCCGGTGCTTTCCTGAGTATAAAACATGAAAAGAAAGTATTAAGAGCACCTTTTTACATAAATTAAGGTATAAATCATCCAAAAACATGCTAAATGTGGGATTAAAATATGTTACTTTTACGGTTTATCAAATACCCCCACACTTAAGCTTTTGCTTGTCCTCAAGCAAAATTCTCAACTTACAATTAAAACGAACTTTCCATAATTCATAATTCCTATCAACAATGTCTCATCATAATTCATAGATAATTTATACATGGGTAATTTAACTCAAAGAGTCTTAAAGATTCAAACAATCGAAGTCATGAATTTGTAGCTCGAAAACATAGGTGTCTCCCCTTATCTAAATAATTACCTTTTGATCCAAAATCGACAAGGATTGACATCCTCACTAAAGATTCACTCAAATCACTCAAAGTGTTTAAGGTTCAAGGAAAAAGCACTCATAAGTCGAACATGAAAAGTTAATCCCATAGGCTTGCTTGAAAATCAAATCTCCACCACTCTAATATGAGATGATACACAAATCAAAATGTCTTTAATTAGGGTTGTAATGGGGCTTAGGTTAAAGGTGTGGATAAAGGCTGAATTAGAAGGTTAAAATCGAGATTGAATTGACAAATTACCTAACTAGAAATAATGAACTAGAAAAATAAATAATTACATCAATTGAAAATTTGAAACTAATAATACGAGCTTTTTCTTCAATAATCGGAATTTCACTGTACAAGCTCACTAATACTGAATATACTTCGATTTTTATACATTAATATAAGAATAAATATATACTAAAATAATCAGGCAACCGATCAAAATAATTCTCGATATAAGGGAAGTCGAAAAAGAATAGTGATAACAAATACGAAGGGTTTTTAGGTTAATATTAGGTGAGTCAATAATAAGGGTTGTTAGGATCAACGGGGTTCACTAGGGGTTAATTATGAAGGTAGGCCTTTTATGGAGTACGTGGGTTAAATCCTAGGTGCCTTCATCATCTCTGTATATCAAGTCATAGGTGTGGTTTCGACATGTATAAACGAGGCAAGTTCTAGAATAACAAATCAATGTTGACATACTCATAATCAATAAAGTGAGCATGAAAAAGAATATATGCTCTATACAACTCAAAATCTCACAAAAAATTATGGGTATTTTGACATCAACCTTGTAAATTTCAAATTTCAAAGTAACATTCAGATTCAGTTCAACAACCTAGCAAATTTTTTTATTTCTTGAAAAATAGACTTATCATGCTTGATTCTCTAGTATCATAAAGTATAAATCATCAATGCACAATTAACTATGACTTACTCTAAAACATATTAATAAAAGTCATAAATCATTAGAAATTTCATCCTAATTAGTAATATGAGAAAATTACTTTAAGAAACAAGACATAATTCAGGATTTGAGAATAATGAAAAAAGTTAGGCACCTTTTTAGGTTGTTCACCCCCCACACTTAAGATGTACATTGCCCTCAATATACAAAGATAGATAATAGCATCCTAATAATAGAATCATAAGATATGGGAAGAAGTGAAAACTCCCTGAATTTTTGGATGGCTTTCTTGAATGATGTTCCATGACAAAGACGTTGGAGGGGTTGTAGTGGCTATGGTTGTGGTCGTGGTGGCTACCCACTATTGCTGTGCTAGATGAAGAAATTGGGTAGCCTGTGTAGGATTAGCCAGGATATACTAATAATAATTAAAACTATAGTAATTAAGTAATTAAAGAAAGGCAAGCTAAAGTGAAGAAAAATAAAAAATGAACTAAAATTAAAAGAAAAAATAAATGGACCGTAGAGTCCTTATTGTTGGATGGTTCGTGAGGTGGGTGTGACCTCTAAGGCTGCGGAGGTGCTGGTGGTGTGGAAGTGGCGTGATTCCCAAGCAGCCTGAAGAACCAAAAACCAAGAAACTAAGATAAAATAAACTAAGTTAAGTAGAAGAGAAGTAAAGATAAGGAACTTGAAGCAAAAGATAAAAACGAAATAAAAACTAAATGGCCTCAAATGTCATTGGCTTGTCGAATGATTGAAGCGGCCGGCATGAACTTATATAGATCGGTCACCCTCAGGGAGACTATGCTTGATTCCTTCCACTTCTTCGGCATTTGGTGTAGCTCAAGGGTTTTGGGAATGTATTGGAGAAGAGAAGTAGGGGGAGGGATGAATAATGGGATAGAATAAAGGGGGTGGGGAGTAGGGAAGTGAGTAACGAAAGAGAAAAAGGAGGGGGTTTAAATAGATTTTCAGGCCTGGTACTCCCTCACGCCCGTGTACCATGGGCGTGTTGATTCGCACGGCCGCCTCGCACGGCCGTGTTGTGCTTCGTTCATTTCTTCCACGCCCATGTTCAGGTTGCCACACCCATGTAGGATCAAACAGTGTCGACCCCGACCGAATCGCACGGCCATGGTTAGTTAGTTGGAGCCCATGTGTCTTCCCTCAGTGTCAGCCACGGCTACGTCACACGGCCGTGGCGGGGTAGCTGGGCCCATGACTGATTCGTTCTGACTCGTACCCTCTCTGCCATGTCAGTATGGAGATTTGATACAGCCACACGGCCACGGCCACGGCCGTGTGTAAGGCCGTGTGGTATGGAAATTTTCCTTGGTTAGTTTATAGTTAGTTGCTAAGAAGGAGAAATAAAAGTGAAAATTAAATAAACTAAAATTTAAAAAGTACTGGGGTTAGTGCTCGGGTTGCCTCCCGAGAAGCGCGTTTATAGTCTTAAGCTAGAGTTACCTCTCGTTTGCATCATCAGGGTGGTTTGAGGAGTTGAAAGTCCTTCCTCATGCTATTGGTTTCATTATCATGATAGAGTTTAAGTCGAGATGCGTTTATATTGAAAGTGCCAAAAATAGGATTACTTACCTCGACTGTTCCGTATGGGAAAACACTGATTACCCTAAAAGGGATTTCTTTGTTTGTGTTAGGGTCGGGAGGAGATATTCGAGGGTCTGCTTTATCTATCAATACTTGATCTCCAATTTTGAACTTGTCTGCTTCGTGGAGTGGCTCTGGTTCTGCTTCGTGTATCCCTAATTTTTCCTTGAAGTGCGTCTTCCACTCGTGTAGATCATCGATCTAAATCCCTCGTTCCTCATGAGTTATTTCTTTATTGGCACATGGTATAGGATCGGGTTCAGTTGTATTCTTTTGTGGTGCTTCCTGAAAAGAAGGGTTAACCGAATGGTTATCATTAGAATTTATTTTCTCACCTTGATTGCTCGATGTCCTAGCTGAGTTGAGAGCCTGAAGACTGGTTGATTCGTCACCTACACGGAGTATTACTTCACCTGTACCCACATCAATTTTAGTTTTGGCAGTTGCTAAAAAGGGTCTTCCTAAAATTAGAGGAATCGAATTGTCCTCATCCATGTCTAAGACAACAAAATCTACTGGGAAAATGAATTTATCAATTTTTACAAGAACATCTTCGATAATACCCCTAGGAATTCTAATAGTTTTATCAACTAATTGAATACTTATCCTAGTTTGTTTGGGTTTCCCTAGACCTAGCTGTTTAAACATTTTATAAGGCATGACATTTATGCTTGCCCCTAAATCAGCTAATGCATTATCAATAGATAAACTACCAATTAAGCATGGAATTGTAAAACTCCCTGGATCTTTTATTTTTTGTGGCAGCTTATTTTGCAACATTGTTGAGCATACTGCATTCAGTTCCACGTGTGATGCCTCGTCTATCCTTCGCTTGTTCGTCAAAACCTCTTTTAAAAATTTTCTATAATCTAGCATCTGTGAGAGAGCTTCAAGTAATTGTAAGTTAATATGTAATTTCCTTAAAAGTTTAAGAAACTTACCGAACTGTTCCTCTGTATCGTCTCTTTTCATCGCTTCGGGATAAGGTATGCGAGGTTGGTACTCTTTGATTACCGATTTTGGCTTTTCTTGTGTTACCTCAACTTTACCTTCTTCTACCTCGTTTTCTTGTATTGAATTGGGTTCATCTAACCCTATACTATCATGAGCTGTTATGGCTTGGATTTCCTCCTTTGGGTTAATCTCAGTGTTGCTTGGTAGACGCCCTTGCGGTCGTTTGGAAATTAACTTTGCAAGTTGTCCAATTGTCTTAGTAAGTTCTCCAACTTGGTTCTCAATTCCTTTGATCGATGCTTGTTGATTTTTAAGTGTTGCTTCAGTGTCTTGGAGACGGGTATCTGTGGCTGCCATGAATTTTGTCAGCATCTCTTCAAGGTTTGGCTTCTTTTCCTGTGGATAGAGCTGATTTTGGAAATTTTGAGGAGGTTGTTGTCTTTGATTTCCTCGATTTCCTTGACCTCCCCACGAAAAATTGGGGTGATTCCTCCAACCTGGATTATAAGTATTACTATAGGGATTATTATTAGATCTAAAATTGTTACCCATATAGTTGACTTGTTCGCCTTCGTTGCCCGGATTGTAGGGTGGGTACTCAGGATTCGCCACACTTCCACTTGCATCGCACTGCATCACCGGATGTACCTGCGAAGAACACAAACTATCAAGCTTTTTAGTCATCATCTCTACCTAGTTTGATAGCATGGTTACTGCATCGAGGTTGAAAACTCCGGCTGTTTTTGTTGGCCTTGTCTTGTAACTTGCCACTGATAGTTATTCAGTGACATCTCCTCTATGAATTCGTAGGCTGCTTCAGGAGTTTTGTTGTTCAGGGTTCCATCAGCGACTGAATCAATTAGTTGCCTCGTTGAGGGGTTCACACCATTGTAGAAAGTTTGGACTTGAAGCCACAAAGGTAATCCGTGGTGTGGGCATCTCCTCAAGAGATCCTTGTATCTCTCCCATGCATCGTATAATGTTTCTAAATCCATCTGCACAAAAGAAGAGATATCATTCCTTAATTTGGCCGTTTTGGCCGATGGAAAATATTTTAATAAAAAATTTTCGGTCATTTGATCCCATGTGGTGATTGACCCTCGTGGTAACGAGTTTAACCACTGTTTGGCTTTATTCCTTAATGAAAAGGGAAATAACCGAAGACGTATGGCATAATCAGAAATGCCATTTATTTTGAAGGTATCATAGAATTCTAGAAAATTAGCTATATGAGTATTCGGGTCTTCATCCTGCAAACCATCAAATTGAACAAATTGTTGAATCATTTGTATAGTGTTAGGCTTTAATTCAAAATTATTAGCAGCTATAGCAGGCCTAACAATACTCGATTCGGCTCCTGTTAAATGAGGTTTAGCATAATCATACATAGTACGTGGAGCATTATTTTCTCCCACATCTTGTGGTGGTGGATTATTCTCATCCATCCCTTCAGTAGGATTGGATCTGCCTTGTTGCTCTTCTTCTCTGTAATTTAGACTTCGCCTAATTTCTCTGCGATTCCTGCGAGCGGTAGCTTCAATATCACTGTCATATACTAAAGGTCCTTTCGGGTTCCTTCTAGTCATAAACTAGAGGTACCTACTAAGAAAAGAAAGAAAGAAAATTTAGCAAAGTCAAAATTTAAACTAAAAATAAAAGTAAATTGCGAAAAATAAAAATAGAGCTTTCTTAATATTTTAGTTCCCCGGCAACGACGCCAAAAACTTGATCGTGTCTATCGAGCCTTAAAATTTATAAAGAGAATGATCGAACCTGGAAACTAACTCTGACAACAATTTAAGGCAAGTGCACCTATCGAACAGTAGTATAGCTTAGGAAAGACCGGATTGTCGAACCTAAAGGAACTAAAAGTACTAATACTAACTTTCTTTCTATTATTTAGCCTAAGAATTAAGCGAATGGTTTTTAATCTAAACTTGACTAACTACTAAGCTAAAGATGCAAAGACAAAAAGAATGAATTGGGGACATAACTTTAGGAAAAACTCAGTTGATTTGGACGATACCCTAGGAGGAATCCACCTAGACTTCACTTGTTATCTAACACTGAACTAGACGATTTATTCACTTGACTTGATCCGTAAGATTCCCTAACTTATATTAAACCCTCTCTTGAGGAGAATAACATCTAACCCTAGGTTGATTAATTGAAATCTCTTTCTAATTAAAACCCCTAGAATTGCATTAACTCGATCTATGGAATCCCATATTAGGTTTCACCCTAATCCGGCAAAATCTCGTCACCCTATCTCTAGGCGTGCGATCAACTCTGCTTAATTATGCTAGATCTACTCTTAGGCAGGGACTTTTGCTCCACCACCTAAGCACATTCAACTTGAATTAATATCCCGGAAATATCAACACAAGAATTAAGCACATATAATTAAGAACAAATCAAGTATTTATCATATAGTTCAGAAAATAATAACAAGATCCGTCTTAGGTTTCATCCCCTTCAGGTATCTGAAGGGTTTAGTTCATAACAATAAAAGAAAACATCTCAGAAGAAAAGATAAAACAAAACATAAGACAACCCTAAACCCGCCTAAAGGAATTGAAGGAGAGATCCTCCGTCTTGAGTAGAATTCTGGATTCTTGAGATGGATCAACTGGCTATCTTCGAGTGATTCCCACAAATCTGACCTTTTTGGCTCGGCTCATTGGCTGGCTAACCGCCCTCTTCTAGGTTATACTTAGGGTGTATATATAGGCTTTTGAAATAGGTTTCTTTGCCTCTAAGTATCCTTTTCCGAGTAGAATTACTCTTGCCCACGGCAGGGACACGCCCTATGGCACACGCCCGTGAAAGTCGTGGCCAAGCCGTGTGGTCTTTAATGAGGCACGGCCGTGTGGTCTTAGGCCCAGGCCGTGTCGATTTCGTGATATGGCCCATTTTGGTCTGTTTTAGGCCCGTTTCTCGTTCTTTTCATCCTCCGGTGCTTTCCTGAGTATAAAACAAGAAAAGAAAGGATTCAGAGCACCTTTTTACATAAATCAAGGTATAAATCATCCAAAAACATGCTAAATGTAGGATTAAAATATGTTACTTTTACGGTTTATCAGTACACTATGGGTAAAGTACGTACCAGTATTCGCATCTAGAGCGTCTCCGACCTCTCGGCGACGTACTGCATAAACCAATGCTGGCTGCCTTGCCTCTGCATAACCAGCACCTTTACCTGGAGTTCCACAGCCCACACCGTTTCCACCCCTAGCATGCCCCCGGCCTCTAGGTGGCTGCTATCCACCCCTCAGTGGCTGTACATTACCCCTACCCAAAGCTTGCCTCTGATCCGGTCTTCTGGGACACTCTCTGAGACGATGTTCCATGGAAGCACAACTCAGACAAGCCCCTGTCCTTCTCCAGCACTCGCCCACATGACCTTTCCCACAAGTAGCACAAGGTGGTAACCCAGTAGTACCAACAGGGGGTCCAGCTCTGACTGGCCCATCTACTCTAGCCCTTCTTTTAAATCTCTGATTAGAATCGGATTGCTCAGAATCCCTCTTGTTTCTGCCCCTTTCTCTTTCCCTATTTAGGCGCTCAGAGCGCTTTACATCTTCAGCGATCTTAGCTTTCTCTACTAATGCAGAAAAATCCCGCTCCCTCTGTGGAGCTATCAATACTCGGAGACTGTCCCTGAGGCCATCTTCGAACCGAACACAATGTTCATACTCCGTTCCCACAATTCCTTGAGCATACCGACTAAGTGGCAAAAATTCTGCCTCGTGCTCAGCCACAGACTTGTCACCTTGAACTATATTCAAAAATTCTTTCCTACGAGTGTCGACATAGTTGGCACCCACATACTTTCCCTAAAATGTGGATTTGAAAAATTCCCAGGTCAATCGACAAGACGAGGTACCCTCTTTTACCGTAAGCCACCACTGGTAGGCTTTATCCCTCAGCAAGGACACGGCACCCTTCAACTTTTGTTCCGGTGTGCAGTCGAGGTCCTCCATAATTCTTTCGGTGGCCTCCAACCGGTACTCCGCCACACTTGGGGCCACCCAAGAAACTCCTCTGAAGATCTCTGCTCCATTGGACCGAAGTCGTTCCGTAACCGACCCACGACCCCCAACAATGGTATTAGGCTCAACAGACCCAGCAACTCTTTCCAAAATATGAAGCATTGCCTGAGATAGTGCGTCATCCCCAGCAGCTCAGTCGAACGACCCTGTCTCGGTTACCGGTGAAGTCGGTACTTCTCTCACGTTGACATTGGGCATGTGGCCTGACACTGAAGACCAAGCCCTAGCACTTCCGCGACCTCTGCCGTGGCCTCTTGCACCCCTGCTAGCGCTCATTATCACCTCGCGTATTATCTGAATTAGAAAATTTTATGAATTTAACTCATAGTTCCAGTAATTAAACAAATGTTTTATGGAAGTAGTAGTTAAGAGTTGTTTTCGCAATCGTAAACTCACTACAGTTTTAGTCTCCTACGGGCTTCAGTTTTACTCTAACTAATAGTCTGAGTATAGTCTACCATCTAAAGTAAGCCCAGTAACTATCTACAGTATAACAGTTTAAAATAGATTTCAGTGTCAGGAGAACTTACTTGGTCCGACGCCGGAGACTCGGTGTGCCACACAAAATCTTCCAAAACCACTTCAAAATCATTTGTAAACATCTTTAAAATAAAAACTAAAGCCCATTTCAGAGCCCGTGTTTTGTAATCGGGCTCTGATACCATTAAATGTAATACCCCAAACTCAGCCTAGAAGTTTGGCCCGAATCTGGCGTGTCACATTGAAGTGTTTTTCGAAAACCATATTTTCATTGAAAACTCTTCTTGATATTTAAGAACTAAAGTCTCAATTTGCGTTTGTTTATTTTTAATCAATGTTTATTAAAAGTTATTAATTTCAAAACCTCGTTGTTGCGAAAGCTTAATTTAAAATAATGATTTACAAAGATGAGTTATCCAAAAATTGAGTTGCGGAAACGTAGTGTTTAGAAAACAGTTATCGTTTTGAAAAATCGTGATCTACTTTTAACAGTTGTAAAACATCATAGATAAATATCCCAAATAAAAACTAGGAATTAAAAGCGGCCTTATTACAACCCAATAAGATAGCGGTTTTAGTAAGATAAAATAAAAACAATAATTAAAAGCTGCTCGTAGTGTGGCCACGTCCGAGTCCTCCAGTACGTCGAACCGCCTACTGAGGATTACCTAAAATATTTAATAAAAAGAGGGGGTGAGTTTACGAAAACTCGGTGTGTACAACCCTCATCGGTCATAAGGCATGCATCAAATCAATCCGGGCCAAAGCCCATTACAGTAACAGTGGCAATTGGGCCTTAGCCCATATCAAATGTCACACATCATATTTATCTGGCCTAAGCCCATCTCAATATTAAAATCCATATATGCAATGCATTAATGCCCATACCAACCCTCCACTCCGTCTCCTGCCCAACCCTGCACTCCTGTGGGGATTTAATCGACGCACCCATCCCTACACTCCTTATGTAGCACCGATTGCGGCACAAACCAATATTGCAGCAGAGCTGCCGAACATATAATCAGCTTAAAGCCTTCAGTGGATCCACAGTCGTCAAGCGGCTATGCGATCCTATCAGAACTTCCTCCGTATTAAAAATCCCAACCCATGCAACATGATATGAATCCAATTTTTTACAAGTATAAACAGCATAAATAAAGTCACATACACGATATTTCACTATCATCAAGGACATAACAGTCATCTTACCCTCCAGGGGTATTTCCTGTCATTTTATCCTTTGAGGGTATTTCGGTAATTTACGACCTTTCCGAAGGTCTACAGTCACCTCGAGCGACAAGAAAACATATTTAAACAAAATGGTGTATTTGGGCCCAAAGCCCAAAACTCGGCCCAGATGGGCCCACACTCTCGTGTGGCCCGTTCGGCCCAAAACTGCCTTTGGCCTTATGATCGCCATGGCCGGCTCATCAATTCCTATCCGTCTACAAAATTTACTCGCATAGGGCCCATGGGCCCATTGAGCCCACTCGGCCCATTTAAGCCAAACGAGGCCCGAAACGTCCTAAGCCCATGAGAACGCTCATGGTGGCCTCAAGCGTCTTTACGCCCATATTCGTGGGCTCGGTCCACCACACGTGCGTTCACCCACTCGTGTGGCATCATTTGCTGATGTTTCGGCTTTTCGGCATTTGCCTAACTACGGTCAGAAATGGTGTGTGTACACACCTGATTACAAGTTGTGCTTTCCAACGCTTCCCAAAACACCACGAACACCGACTCCTTCAGTGCACCAATAAATGGCCTTAACTCTTAGCTAACAAGTCCCTAACCATAATTGATGAGCAAAAGAGTTGTTAACAACCAAACCACTTCAGCCAAACCAACGGAAATATGGCAACATTTTTACCTTACTTGCTTGATGAGTTACAGATGAAGATTTGTTTAAAACAATCACTTGTGCTCCTTCCCCTTGATGAACCCTAAACCCAACGATGGTCATATCACAACAAGAGCATATCTTTGATCCAACGAGAGAAAAAGAAGAGCACACGATTAAAGAAAAGGAACCAAATGACAATAGAGTTATAGTCAAAGAGAAGACTACCACTTACCGATTTTCCAATTCCTTGCAACGCCACTCTAGGAAAGGACAGGACTATGATTCAGCCAAGGACTAACTCACCAACAAGAACACAGGTGATTCGAGATGAAGAAGAGTGGATAGATTTAGCCTAGTCAACAAGAGGTCAATGCTAAGAATTTCGGCTTAAACTATGTAAAGAAAGGGAAACAAGAGGAAGAGAAATGTTACCTTCAACTTTGAGACGAATCGAATGGAGAAGAGAGGTTCGGCAGCAAGAGTAGCAATCGCAAATTATTTTTGCAAAAATGAGAGAATCGTGTGAAGGGGGGAAGAAAAGAGAGTGAAGGTGGGGCTTAACACTTCGGCAATTAGCAAGAAAATGAAAAGAGAATAGGAGGTAATGAAAAGAGAATAGCTATAGGCCTAAGAGAGAAAAAAATGCACCTCAGGTAAAAACACACGAATAGGAGAGAATAAAGCACCAAACTTCAGAAAAGGAAAACCCGAAATGAACGAAAAGGGAGTATCAAGCACAGAGAGAATTCGGTTTGCTAACACACTCAAATGACCGAATTTGCTACTCCATCCACCCTCTTAGCCAAAATTTTCCCTACACAAGACCCCTTATTCGGCCAAAACACATCCCCCAAGCTGAATCCCACGATTTCCTCCCCTTTTTCCTCATACAAACCCTCTCCTTCATCCATTTGAAAAGTTTGACCAAGTCCCCCAACTCCCTTGGTAGAATTTGATTCAAACTTCACTTCTTGCTCCTTCAAGCCATAAAATAAAAGTCACCCCTTTTTGCTACTCAAGGGATTCAAACCCCTTCCCCCTTGTCTTCCCATTGACGCCACAACCTCCCTACCACATGGCCAACTTGTGTCTCCTAACACACCCAAATTTACTTAAGTCCTGCCTCCAACTGCTCTCTCCACTAAAGGGCCAAAAACCAAAAATTTTCCAAAGCACAACCTCAAACCCAGGCCTCTAAAGGACCCCCAATGAAACACCCCAAACCCGGCCCACGAGCTTTGACCGGATCTGACATGTTCCTTGATGTGAAACATTTCAAATCTCGTTTGTTACCTCGAAAAATTTGGGCGGTTTTGAGCAAAATTGATTTGTGTAGAGTTCAAATTGAAAACATTGTTATTCTTCAAAACTAGATTTTAATAAAACTATAGTTTCGATTGGTACCTGAAATCAATATGTTAAAAGTGTTGCCAAGTATTTAGAGTTTAGCATTAAATTGGAAACCGTTTGTGATTAGGTGTCAAACATTTAAAAATTTATTTTTAAGAAAAGTTACTTAAACTTTAATTTGCTAAAAATCATATCATACTAAAATAATTAAAATGCGAGCATAAACAGTTTCATACTAATGGCCTTATTACATCAAAGAAAACCCGAAATAAATCCAAACTTAAAAATAAAGTCTCAAAATAAAATAACTGTAAGCTGAGCATGGCCACCACTAAGCTCCCGCCGACCCGGTCCATCTACTGAGTGTCACCTGAAAAGATATCCCACAACGGGGTAAGTCAAACAGACTCAGTGTATAGCAACCACACTAAGCCCTAATGATTCAGGCATATCAGATCATACATATACATATCACAATTTACAAATAATGATGCATTCCCGAACCCAAACCTAGATGCCATTCGCTACACATCACCCGTACCAACCATCACACCGTGGGGACTACTAAGTCAACCCTCCATCCGCTACACATCATCGAAGGCAGTCGCTGCAGACGACGTGCTCATCGCCCTTATATATTCGTGGCGTAACCACCAGATAATAATTTTGTGACATAAGTCACCACATTCAGATATTGTGGCATGAGTCACCACATTCGGATTATGTGACCGAAGTCACCACATTCAGATATTGTGGTATAAACCACCAGATCACTTCCCCTTTCCATATAACCCATATGCCTCATGTCATACAATCACGCAAATATCATGGCTTAGGCCTTATTTCACATTCTTATCAATATTCACATACATGGCATATTCCACATGTTCATAACATTTATTAACATGATGTTAAGATTACGTACCTGAGTACTTTGTACCATTGCATGGTACCTTAGCCCACTTTTCATATTATTATTAACACATATATTAAAATAATACCGTAAATCAATCAAGATTCAGTGTGGGATACACACCTGGCTTACTTAACGCTTCCACTGAAATCCCGAAAATCTCGATCTAACGCTTTAGATCCTTAGTTCCTACATTCGGCCAACACTAAGTTTCTTAGCAAAACCCAATCGGCTTATACAATCAAATCCCGAAGGAATATCACAACTTAAATTCTTACCTTGCTGCCGATTTGATCACTAATCAAATCCCAAAATTCTGTGATATCCCTACCTTTCAATCGGCCAATGCTAAATCACTTAACTTGGTTAGTTTCGGCTTTTAAACGAATAAGAAACATATCTAAATCACTATTTATTGCCTTGGCCGAATATCAGATTCACTTACCTTGTGGATCTAAAACCCGAAATTGATCCTTACTCTTGGTGATGTCGAGATTCCTATAGGCATATGTTAGATCTAATCTAACATTTAAACACAATAAAATGGCCTTCGGCCTAAAACCATACTTGCTTAGCAAATCCCGAATGATTTCCTCCTTGTAGTCGATAACTCCAAAATCCCGATAGATCCTTCCAAGTTTCAATGCAGACAAGAATATTAATGAAATTAGTACCTTGATTTCGACAGCTTAGTGAAAGAAAGTGAATAGTGTTCGACATAGAAGAGATTCCTTACCACTTAATCAATTGTCCTTCCCCAAGCAGAGAGATTCGGCTCTTGCTTAAATGATCAAATCGACACCAAAAAGGGTAGAGGAGCATTCGCTATGGCCACCAAATAAAGAATTCGATTGAGGCAATAGGTGGACAATCGGTTATGGCTAAGAACACTCGCTCCTAGGCTTTTGAGAAACTATGAGAAGAAGAGATGATGAGAAGAAGAGAAGGTTATCTCGGCTTGGCAAAATAAAAGAGAAAAGAGAAGGTTTCCTAGAGAATTCGGCAGAGACACAGAAGAAGAGAAAAGAATGAATAATGGCCTTGCTCTCCTTCCTTGGCCGAAAATACCACCAAAAGAGCCCTACATTCGGCCACTACATCCTTCCCTATCAAATCCCTTATTTTTCTCCTTATTTTTCTCTTTATCACCTATTCAAAAAAATAATTGAAATAAACCAATAATTATCCCTTGCTTAGCCGAAATTTTAAAAGGATTTAACTTGATCTACACTCATCCACTCAGTGCCCCATTTCCGTCCACTACTACTTCCTTTTTGCCGCAAAATTAAAGCTCTTATTTTGCTCCCCTTGTGACTTGAACCTTGGCCCACTTGTACAAGCTTGTGGCGTCACTTACAGAGGCTTTAAGTGGCACCTTCAAGCCACTTTACCAAGCCCATTTTTGTGTTATAAATCCCCTACATTTTCTCTTAAGGCCACCCTGCTTGGCTTCCTCTTTTAGATTTAAAATCTAATAATTTCTAAGGCAATTTCCTACATTCTAAGGTTCTCAAAAATTCATAAAACACATTTAACACACACATAGACATGCTTTCACATTTATTTAAGCACAAATGCATAAACCCAAAATCCAGATATTACGCTTCTACCCCCCCTTAAAAATAATTTCGCCTCAAAATTACAGCTAAAATAAGTGAGGGTATTGCTGTCGCATTGTTTCTTCTGGCTCCTATGAAGCTTCTTCCGATCCGTGATTACGCCATAACACTTTGACCAAAGGAACTGATTTCCTTCGTAGCACTTTCACATCTTGTTCCAAGATCTGAATCGGCTCTTCCTCGTAGGACAAATCTGGCCTTAGCTCCACCTCTTCAACCGGAACTATGTGAGATGGATCCGATCGGTAATGACGTAGCATAGACACATAGAATACGTCGTGCATCTGTTTCAACTCCGGTGGCAACTCTAGCTGGTATGCCACTGGTCCAACTCGCTTCAATACCCGATAATGTCCTATAAACCTTGGACTTAACTTCCCTTTGCGACCAAATCTCATCACCTTCTTCCAAGGCGAAACTTTAAGAAACACTTGATCCCCCACATCAAATTCTATTTCCTTCCGTTTAAGATCTGCATACGACTTCTGCCAATCAGATGCTTCCTTCAACCGTGCCCGAATTACCTCAACCTTCTCCTCGCATTCACCACGATCTCGGCCCCAAAACTCGACGTTCCCTAATTCCGCCCCAAAGACGTAGGAGTGCGACACTTCCGCCCATACAATGCTTCATATGGTGCCATCCGAATACTGGCTTGATAGCTATTATTGTACGCAAATTCCGCTAAAGGCAAGTATTCTTCCCAACTTCCTCTAAAGTCTATTACACAGCCCCTCAACATATCTTCCAACAGTTGGATCACTCATTCTGACTGATCGTCCGACTGCAGATGAAAAGCCGTAGTGAAATCCAATCTGGTGCCTAAAGCCTGATGTAGTGCTTTCCAAAATCGAGACGTAAACCTTGGATCCCTATCTGAAATGATTGAAACCGGCACTCCATGCAACCTTACAATCTCTGCCACATATAACTTTGCCAACTTCTACAAAGAATAATCAACTCTTACTGGGATGAAATGCGCGGACTTTGTCAACCGATCCACTATCACCCATACCGAGTCCTTCTTAGTAGGCGTAAGGGGAAGCCCACTAACGAAGTCCATGGTGATTCTCTCCCACTTCCACTGCGGAATCTTTATCGGCTGAAGCAATCCTGACGGAAATTGGTGCTCAGCCTTGACTTACTGACACGTCAAACACTTCCCTACAAATTCTTTAACTTCCCGCTTAAGACCAGGCCACAAAAACTGTTCCCTTAGGTCTCTATACAGCTTACTACCTCCAGGATGCATAGCATAAGGGCTACTATGCGATTCCTGAAGAATTCTCCGCCTTAACTCCTTATTCTTAGGCATACTGGACCTTACCCTTGAAACACAATACTCCTCGCGTCATTAATACCATAGTCTTCCAACTCCCACTCTGCACTTGTCGCAACTTAACACTTAGATCATCATCTGCCAGCTGTCCTTCTTTCACCTCATTCAACCATGACGGCTTAACTTGCAATTCTACCAGCAAACTTCCATCGTCATACAAGCTCAGATGTGCAAACATCCCCCTCAAATTCGATACTACTTTCCGACTTAGAGTATCTGCTACCACATTCGCCTTCCCCGGGTGATACTCTATGGAACAATCATAATCCTTCAGTAATTCCACCCACCTTCGCTGTCTCAAGTTCAACTCCTTCTTAGTCAGCAGATACTTAAGGCTCTTGTGGTCCGTGTAGATCACTGACTTTTCTCCACAAAGATAATGCCTCCATACCTTAAGAGCAAAGACCACTGCCGCCAATTCCAAATCATGCGTCGAGTAGTTAACCTCATGTGGCCTTAATTGTCGAGACGCATAAGCGACTACCTTCCCGTCTTGCACCAGGACACATCCTAATCTTGTGTGAGAAGCATCACAGTACACCACAAAGTCCTTCCCTGCCTTCGGCTGAATCAAAACCGAAGCTTCAGTCAAAACCCTCTTAAGCTTCTCAAAGCTCTCCTGTTGCTTATCTGTCCAAACGAAAGGTACCTCCTTTCTCAACAACTTCGTCAATAGTGCGGCTATTGACAAGAACCCTTCTACGAACCTTCTGTAGTAGCCTGCCAATCCCAAGAAACTGCGAACCTCTGCCACCGACTTAGGTGGTTTCCAATCTAGCACTGCCTCGATCTTCCTAGGATCCACTCTTATCCCTTCTGCAGACACTACATGCCCTAAGAATGCGACTTCCTTCAGCCAAAATTCGCACTTGCTGAATTTGGCATAGAGCTTCTTCTCCCTCAACACTTGTAACACTATCTGGAGATGCTCATCATGTTCTTCCTCTGAGCATCAGTATAACTAGTTCTAACATACTTCTTCTGATATGCCGCTTTAACATACTCCCAAGTGAGATCCTCAGTTGTAGCACCATCCCGAACTGTGAGCCACCATTGATATGCCTCATCGCGAAGTAGCGACACCATTCCCTTCAGCTTCTCTTCAGCAGTCAGATTCAACTCATCCATAATTCGCTCTGTCGCTTCCATCCAATATTCAGCCGTACTGGGTGCCACACCAGATACGCCACGGAATACTTCAGCTCCATTTGCTCGGAGTCGCTCGGGTATAGATTTCTGAGCTCCCCCACCTCCACCTGCTCTAGCCACCATCTTAAGAACTCGCAGCATCGCCTGCGATACTGCATCATCCCCCGTCTGATCTTGCTGCTCAATACCAACAGCTGGTGGTGGGGGTGGTGGTACCTCATTTTCGGACCCTTGTCCAGACCTAACGGGTTTCGATACGGTCATTCTGCCTCTACCACGTCCTCGCACATTACGACCGCGCCCCCTAGAACTCATTTCTACGATCGCGCTTTAATCTATTTTAAGGAATTTTATGCATTAGTCTTTGTTCTACTGATTATCCGCGAAGAAATTTTATGAAAAGAAGTTTAATAACAGTTCTTTCGATCATTTCAAAGTTTTCGTTCCAAGTTTTCTATCCTAATTCGTAGAAACACAATCATTCAATGAGTACCTCATCGCACACATTCACTATTCAAACATTTTCGTCTGTTCCTATCCTAGGGGTATTTTCGTCATTTCTCCTACAAGGGTATTTTGGGTAATAAATCGGGGTCAATTTGAAAATTTTGTAAATCAGGGGTAATTTCGTAAATTTTCCAATTCAGGGTATCTTAATATTTTGCAAAATAGGGGTTTCTAGTATTTTGAAAAGTATCTTAGTAAAAATCGAGGGTAGTATGGTAGTTTAAATTCTTTTCAACCAAAGCTTTTTAGTAAATTTCACAACCAGGGGTATTTAAGTAATTTTGTAAATTGGGAATATTTTGGAAAAATTTTCAAAATAATTTCGCTATGAATCAAAGGGGTAATTTGTTGATTTTTAAAACTAGGGTTTTTATAAAAATATGGCTAGTCCCTTATGGGTTTTAATTATTGAGTTTAGCCTATGAATGAGTCCTCTTGGTTAGGGTGAACCGTAGCTACGCACCAGGTAGGATACTGCTTAAATACCAGGCTCTTCCTGAATCCAATCCTAGACATGCGCACAATGGTTGCCACACCCTAACTCGGCGACTTAGTCACAGGTTTGTTTAGTTAGGCATTAAGTCTTATGTAATTCTTATGTTGGGGTATACTGGTCCTAGGGTTCAAGAACTTACAATATACTAGTCTATGTTCCCGTTATACCCGCATATATATCATATAGTAAATCACACAATAGTTAGGGGTACTTACCTGGTGGACTTCGGGTCGGAGACTTAGGTGCCATACCAGAAAACCTGCTAATTTCACAAAAATTTTCACAAAATTTATTTGGGCCAAATCTTGAAAATATTGTGGGCTTCAAACCCAAGGCTGAGAGTTTTAAAACTAGGCTCGATACCAAGTCAAACACCCCAAACCCGCCCTACGAGCCTGCATAGGATCTGGTATGTTCCTCGAGTAAAACGTTTCAATTTCATGTTTATTACCTTGGAAAATTTGGGGTGGTTTTATAAAAATACCGAGTTGTTTTGGGGTTAATCTTTAATTCGAAAATCGTTTGTGTTTAGGTGTCAAACATTTAAAAATTTATTTTTAAGAAAAGTTACTTAAACTTTAATTTGCTAAAAATCATATCATACTAAAATAATTAAAATGCGAGCATAAACAGTTTCATACTAATGGCCTTATTACATCAAAGAAAACCCGAAATAAATCCAAACTTAAAAATAAAGTCTCAAAATAAAATAACTGTAAGCTGAGCATGGCCACCACTAAGCTCCCGCCGACCCAATCCATCTACTGAGTGTCACCTGAAAAGATATCCCACAACAGGGTGAGTCAAACAGACTCAGTGTATAGCAACCACACTAAGCCCTAATGATTCGGGCATATCGGATCATACATATACATATCACAATTTACAAATAATGATGCATTCCCAACCCAAACCTAGATGCCATCCGCTACACATCACCCGTACCAACCATCACACCGTGGGGACTACTAAGTCAACCCTCCATCCACTACACATCATCGAAGGAAGTCGCTGCAGACGACGTGCTCATCGCCCTTATATATTCGTGGCGTAACCACCAGAAAATAATTTTGTGACATAAGTCACCACATTCAGATATTGTGACATGAGTCACCACATTCGGATTATGTGACCGAAGTCACCACATTCAGATATTGTGGTATAAACCACCAGATCACTTCCCCTTTCCATATAACCCATATGCCCCATGTCATACAATCACGCAAATATCATGGCTTAGGCCTTATTTCACATTCTTATCAATATTCACATACATGGCATATTCCACATGTTCATAACATTTATTAACATGATGTTAAGATTACGTACCTGAGTACTTTGTACCATTGCATGGTACCTTAGCCCACTTTTCATATTATTATTAACACATATATTAAAATAATACCATAAATCAATTAAGATTCAGTGTGGGATACACACCTGGTTTACTTAACACTTCCACTGAAATCCCGAAAATCCTGATCTAACGCTTTAGATCCTTAGTTCCTACATTCGGCCAACACTAAGTTTCTTAGCAAAACCCAATCGGCTTATACAATCAAATCCCGAAGGATTATCACAACTTAAATTCTTACCTTGCTGCCGATTTGATCACTAATCAAATCCCAAAATTCTGTGATATCCCTACCTTTCAATCGGCCAATGCTAAATCACTTAACTTGGTTAGTTTCGGCTTTTAAACGAATAAGAAACATAATTAAATCACTATTTATGGCCTTGGCCGAATATCAGATTCACTTACCTTGTGGATCTAAAACCCGAAATTGATCCTTGCTCTTGGTGATGTCGAGATTCCTATAGGCATATGTTAGATCTAATCTAACGTTTAAACACAATAAAATGGCCTTCGGCCTAAAACCATACTTGTTTACCAAATCCCGAATGATTTCCTCCTTGTAGTAGAGAACTCCAAAAATCCCGATAGATCCTTCCAAGTTTCGGCAGACAAGAATATTATTGAAATTAATACCTTGATTTCGACAGTTAGTGAAAGAAAGTGAATAGTGTTTCGACATAGAAGAGATTCCTTACCACTTAATCAATTGTCCTTCCCTGAAGCAGAGAGATTTGGCTCTTGCTTAAATGATCAAATCGACACCAAAAAGGGTAGAGGAGCATTCGGCTATGGCCACCAAATAAAGAATTCGATTGAGGCAATAGGTGGACAATCGGTTATGGCTAAGAACACTCGCTTCCGGCTTTTGAGAAACTATGAGAAGAAGAGATGATGAGAAGAAGAGAAGGTTATCTCGGCTTGGCAAAATAAAAGAGAAAAGAGAAGGTTTCCTAGAGAATTCGGCAGAGACACAGAAGAAGAGAAAAGAATGAATAATGGCCTTGCTCTCCTTCCTTGGCCGAAAATACCACCAAAAGTGCCCCACATTCGGCCACTACATCCTTCCCTATCAATTTTTCTCCTTATTTTTCTCTTTATCACCTATTCAAAAAAAATAATTGAAATAAACCAATAATTATCCCTTGCTTAGCCGAAATTTTAAAAGGATTTAACTTGATCTACACTCATCCACTCAGTGCCCCATTACCTTCCACTACTACTTCCTTTTTGCCGCAAAATTAAAGCTCTTATTTTGCTCCCCTTGTGACTCGAACCTTGGCCCACTTGTACAAGCTTGTGGCGTCACTTACAGAGGCTTTAAGTGGCGCCTTCAAGCCACTTTACCAAGCCCATTTTTGTGTTATAAATCCCCTACATTTTCTCTTAAGGCCACCCTGCTTAGCTTCCTCTTTTAGATTTAAAATCTAATAATTTCTAAGGCATTTTCCTACATTCTAAGGTTCTCAAAAATTCATAAAACACATTTAACACACACATAGACATGCTTTCACATTTATTTAAGCACAAATGCATAAACCCAAAATCCAGGATATTACACCCAAACACACTCAAATGACAAGCCAAATAAGCACAACATAAATTTAAGCAAAACTACTAACCCCTAACTTTTGGGGCGTTACAGAAACATCATTGATCAATTTCATAGAAATAATATACATCTTCACGAAATGTCAAGCATATTTAAGCATAATAACATGATGTTGAATTATTACAGACAAACTTACCTCCGTACCAAAATATATGTAGTTATTCAATTTAGTCTAACACCTTATTCTTTCCTCGGTTTCGGTCCGGACTTAGTGTTTCTTGATCTATAATGACAATTTCACTTATTTAATGATCACATTAACTAAAATAGTTCGTGTATCACACTTTGGCAAAATTATAATTTTGCCCCTAAACTTTCACATATTTACAAAATGGTCCCTAGGCTCGTATAATGAAATGTACTCATTTCCTTGGTTACCCAAGCCTACCCGAACATCTATTGAGCTTATAACAGCACACACTTTCCTTCAAAACTGATTTTTACTACACATTTTATCACTTTTACAACTAGGTCCTTTTTATGAGTTTTCCATGAAAATCACTTAGAAAAAGATGTTTATCATACATCAAACTTTCATATTCCTCCATTAAACATCAAAATACATGCATGTCATACAAGGTTAAATTTTTGAACATGAACCCTAGCTCAAAATATTGGTAGAAATAGCTAAATCGAGCTACGAGGATCTCAAAAATACGAAGAACATCAAAAATGGGGCTAGGAGGTACTTACAATCAAGCTTGAAAGTTGAAGAAACCCTAGCTATGGTGTTCTTGAGAATTTTGGCCAAGCATGGAGAAGATGGACAAGATTTTTGACTTATTTTCCCTTTTAATTAAATTATTAACCAAATGACCAAATTGCCCTTAAGGCCCATTTCTTGAGATTTTTCCTTCCAATGTCTATTTTTGTCCATCATAAGATATAATGGTCTAATTGCTAAATAAGGACCTCTAATAAATTTTCTATTGCTGTCTCATACTTGAATCTTCTAGAATCTCATATTTTTCAATCTTTGCAATTTAGTCCTAATGAATAAATTGATCACTAAATTATAAAATTTCTTCATGAAATTTTCACACAATCATGCAAACATGTCATAGACCTCATAAAAACCATAAAACTCATATTTCTACTTTGAATTTATGGTCTCGCAATCACTATTCTGACTAGGCCCTAAATCGAGCTGTTACAGTTTCGATTCTCTTCTTTTATTTTTTAAAAAAAAAAATGAAAATAAACGAAATAAAAAAAAGAGGCAGAATAAAAGACCACCTTTGAAATTTTTCTCTGTTTCGATTGCCTTTTTTGTTTCAATCTCTGTATCCCCTCCCCCCCAAAAAAATTACATTTGTTGTTTGTGGCTTTTATAGGCAAAAAATACATTATTTCGTTACAAAATTTCTGTTTGTTTTTTGCTACTACTTTCTGTTGTTGCTTTCTTGTCCTTCTTGCAAGTACGGTTAGGGCCAACTGTGGAGGTACGGAGGTTGACGTGGAGGTAGAGGCGGCGGCTAGCAGCTAGGGTTTCTGCCCTCCTTTTTTTTTTGGCTGAAAATTAGTTTAGTTTTGGGCCATTTGGGCTTAGGGTTTTTGTGTTGTTGTTGTGGGTTTGTAATTTTGTATTTTGGCCTACTATTGTAAATGGACAGTTTTTTGGACTTTATTATTTTTTGTTTAAATTTTGTAATTTGGGCTAGGGCAAAATTGGGCCATTATAGTAAGCACTGCAAAAAGCGACATTACGGTTGTAATCAGCCTATTTTGCCTGGGCCCAAAAAATCAATTAAACCCAAAAATAATAAAGTCCAAAATAAAATTAAGCAGTCCAGATTACAAGCCCAAAATTAAATTTTTTTTTGGAAAAGGGTTTCTGGCGCCGCAACCTCCCTCGATCGCCGCACTCGCGCCTCGTCCCAAGGCCCCCTTGGTGCGCCCTCTACCGCCGTTGCACGAAAACGACAAAAATCTGAAGTTTTCGCCTCCGTCAACGCCTACAACAAGAAAAGAAAGAGCAAAAACGCTGAAATGGCAGAGAAACCAAAAGCAATAATATATTTTGTATCTTTATCTTTTCGGCTATAAAAATCCAGAACGATTGTAACTGAGCGGATACAAAGAAATACAGAGGCAATATTAATCGAAAATTTAAAGTAAAAACAAAAGGTGATTCAACTTCTGTTATTTTTTTCGTTTATTTTTGGAAAATAACATAAAAATAAAAAAGGTAAAAAAAACTTACATTTTTTGGTATCTCACGACCGTGGACTCCTCTTCGTCGGCGGAAGTCACGGGACTCCTTCAGGGTCTCAGTCTGGGCTTCGCCTAAAGAGAAGCCGAGGGGCCAAGGGCAAAAAAGGGCAGTAGTAATTTTTTTCCCCAGGATCTAAAAAAAAGAAAGAAAAGGATTTTTTTTAACTCTGGCCACCGGAGGCGACAGTCACCGTCGGCGATGATTGGTGGCCACGGCGGAGGCTCATCGAAACCCTAGGCCGGAGAAGGGAAATTTTGAGAGAAAAAAAGGGGGTTCTTTGTTTTTTTTAAACAGAAAGGAAAATGAAATTTTTTAAAAAAAATTTGGCCTTATATAGGAAAAGAAAACGACGTCGTTTTGCTTAGGGTCTTTAAGTGCCAAAACGGCGCCGTTTTAGCTTACCCGATCCGACCCGACCCACTCGGCCTAGGATCTGCGTGTTTTTTTTAGTGGAAGGGCTATTTGCGCTTTAGGCCCTTCTATTTTTTATTATTTTACAATTAAGTTCCTTTTATTTTTAATTCCGACCCTATAATTTGTTTCGATTTCAATTTGGTCCACATTTCAATGGTGTCGTTTTGGAGGCAGGGCGTAATTGCCCAGTTAGTCACTCCTTCATGGCGCGTGTTTTTATTGAGTCCTCCCTTTCTTTTTTATTCTCGATTTTTCCCCAAATTTTTGTTTTATATTTCAATTTAGTCCTTCCTTTGTTATTTTTGCTACTTTACTATCAAATTAATTAGTTTAATAATAATAATAATATTATTATTAATTTTAAACCGTTGTAACTTTTTTTCTTTTTAAATTTGGCTCTTTAATTTTATTTCTCTTTTAATCTAATCCCTTTAATTTTTTTATTTATAATTTGGGCTCTCAATTTTATTTTAATTCCAATTTAATACCGTATTCATTTAATATCAATTTTTACATATTTACGTGTATTATTTTCATCTATTTATTTATTGTTTGCATATACATATATTCTTTATTTTTATTTTTTATCATTATATTATATTTTTTACTTCCTTTTTGTTCATATTGTTCGCTATTTCTTTATTTGTGTATTTTATTTTATTTCATTATTTTATTTATCATTCTTATTCTTATTATTAATATTATTTTAGGTTTTGATTATTAATATTAGAATTAATACATTATTTCATTTATTTATCTACCTATTATCCCTTATCCTATTTTACGTGTATAAAATATATGTATATATGATGTTTATGTTTTATTTATTCTACATTATCATTATTTATTTTTCCTCATTATTATTTAATTAGTGTAGAATTAAAAGTTTTAATATGATCGTTACTTGCACATTTGGTATTTTTATTATCAACATTTTCGATATTTTAAATCATTGGTGTTATCAATTTCATTTTATCGTAACTACGTCATGAATCATGTTTAAACATATTTATGCATTTTTTAACCTAAATACGTATCGTTTCAAATATCATTAATTTTTACCCAAATACGTCAACAAAATTTTCAAAAAATACGTATTCGAAAGATTCGATAAAATCGTGCCCTAACTTACGGGGTTTCGATTCTTCTCGTTGAATTTGAATAATCGAATATCCTTTTAAAAATTAAAACACGTGAGATATCAAACAAAAAAGGCCAAATTATTCTCAAAGATTCGAAGTGTCATGTCCTAACTTACGGGATATGACATTTAGTTGCCTCGAGATAAGAAGGCCTTCAATATTTTTCGACTCATTCAAGCAAATTTTTAAATAAAAATAACATAATACAAAGAAGGGTCGTAGTTTAAATTCTTTCCAAGCTTTCAACTTTCAACATAAAGACATCAAATAATCAAATAGGTACCAATTTTGGGTGTAACGAGGGTGCTAACCCTTCCTCGTGCGTAACCGACTCCCGAACCCATTTTTTGGATTTTTGTAGACTGAAAACCTTGTTTTAATAAATCAAACCTTTTATTAAAACGATCAAATCACGAGGTGATCCGATCACACCTCATAAAAAAGATTGGTGGCGACTCCCATATTTGTTTTCATTTTTTTAAAAATCAAAGTCGACCCTTTTTCAAAAAAAATGGTTTCTACAGCTTGGTGACTTCGCTGGGGAATAAATAAGAGAGTCAAGCCACGATTTGATTATTTCTTGTCTTTTTGTCGAAAATTGATAATTTTGTTGCATTTCATTTTTGTGGTCTGCATCATTTCAATATGGTTGCTTTATTGGTCCGGGTCTTTTAAATGTATCTCCGCATATTGCATCGCATAATCAGTCGAGTTTACCCTTTAAGTAGGAGTGAGAAACTATTCCTTCGTGAGGTCTTCACCTCTGTATAGGATAGCGGATCGCTTTCGGGATACATCTGTACCTATGTCTTCGTGAGATTTTCATCTCCGTATAGCCATAGGGAAATGTATTCCCCTGAACTGAACTCGGTCCGTATGATCCTATAATGGGCGAGGATCGAGGAATCTACCGATTCAGGTACCTTTACTTTAGAACCGAACCACATATAATGAGCCCCAAGAACTTACCCTAGGTAGAACCGCACCAAACCCTAGTGGTTACCCGAATAGGCGCTTTATTATCTATTGCTTGCTTTAAATTCTTGCTTTGTATACTGACTTGTTTGTTTTGCTTTGATTGTGATTGCATGACATTTTCATCATAAAAAAGGGTGTTAATTCACGTTCGATTAATAAATAGAGAGCTTGCCATGGAATACGGGTTTCCTGATAAAGTGGAAGATAATGTAGCTGTCCAAATATGGTCCGAGAAAACACAACTAGAGAAAGGTGATAGTCTGATGGAAGGGTACGTATCAGAATTGTGGGATTTCACTCGTATCAGCATAACCCAAAATAATCTTCAGGAGATGAAAAAAATATGGGATCAATGGGATGACGAGATCAAGTAACTATTCTACTGTAATTACGGTGATTTGCCCTATCTACTCGATATCAAAGTGGACAAGCACTTATTCCGAGCTCTTGCCCAGTTTTGGAACCCTGCATATAGTTGTTCTACTTTTGGAAATGTGGATTTGGTACCTACTGTGGAAGTGTACACGACCTTGCTCCGTTGCCCGAAGATTCAAACTGACAAGGCCTATTCTAGAGCTGCCAATGTCCCGATGTTCTTAAAAAAGTTGATGAACATCACCGGGATGAGCGAGCAGTTGGTTGCAGCCCGAATCAAGCAGAAAGGTGATAGTAAGTGCATTCCGTGGAGAAATTTCAGAGATTTGATCCTAGCACACCCTGATGTGAAGAAAAAAGTTGATGTCTTCGCATTAAGCATTTACGGATTGGTTATCTTCCCTAAGGCTTTAGGGCATATAGATGAGGCGGTCTCTGATTTATTTGACCGACTTGATAAAAGGGTCACACCCATTCCTGCAATTCTGGTCAAAACTTTCAGATCCTTGAACGCATGCCAAAGAGCGGGCGAACGGAGATTCATCGGATGCGCACAACTCTTACTAGCGTGGTTCCACAGCCATTTTTGGAAAATAGAAAAGGTCTCATATCGAATCTTCTCTGAAAACTATTCTCTGCTAAAAGAGTTAGTGACTACACCGAGACAGGATGGTATTACGGAGCAGAAATGGATGATGATTCTCTAAAATCTACAGGATGGGGACATCGAGTGGAGAGCCCCTTGGATGATCCCCGATGAGATTCTATACCGGTGTGGAGATCTCGACTGGGTTCCTCTACTTGGGATTTGGGGAGCTGTTGGATATGTTCCTCTACTCGTGTTGAGGCAGTTCATACCAGCAACACCAGGGCTGGCTCAATGCGAGTTTTCGTATAAGGGAGATAACTACAAGAAAAAGATCCGAGAAATGTCTAACACCTGGAACCAAACCTGCCGAATGAAAAGATTTGTTGTAGGTCCGACGAAGACCCCCAAATATAATGGATGGTGGGGTAAAAGAGTCAATGATAACATCCCTGGGCCAAGTCAAGAAGGCATTCGACCAATGGAGAAATACCTGTGAGTGGTCCCATCTGAGCTAGAGATCATAAAGCAAGACTTTGAAAGAAGGAATTCAAAACTAGGAAAGAGGATAAAACAATTAGAAGAAAAAAAAGATGCAATTAGGACTAGATGTTGATGTCCAGAAGCTAGAGTCCAATAAACTAAGAAAAGGAAAAAATAAGGCTGAAGAAGATTTGAACAGTCTAAAAACGAATTACAAGAAGCGGCGCTTATCAATGAGGACTATCGGGCTAGGAAAGAGATCAGAACAATTACGACAAGAGATCAAAGAAGAAAAGAACAGAGCCGATCAATGGGAAAGGAAATGCCAAGATACCCAGGTTCGAGGAAATTCCTTAGAAAGAGACCTATTGGAATGCCAAAATGAAAAAGTCAGATTAAAAGCCAAGGTAGCAGAACTAGAAAAGTCACTTCATTAGTATCGTAATCGCAACTCCACAATTGAGCTAAAAGCGAGCTTAAGCATGATTGAAGAGCTGAAATGGAAAATAGAAGAGCTCGAGATCGCATTACAAAATTGTGAACTCTGAGTTGAACTCCTTGAAGCAAGCAACGAGCAGTGGAAAGAGCAACTTCACCGTTCTCAAGGTCAGGTCAGGGATAAAGACTATCTCATGGGTGAAGCTGTGGCTCAAATACGAGAATTGGCCGATCATTTGCAAGCCCTAGTAGTTCAGGCTGACGTGCTAAGCTTGAAGTATGAATCAGAATCAGATCAGGGTCAAGAGTTAGCTTGGCTTCTTAGGAAGGTTAAGGCTTTGAGCATTAAGGCAAAGCCATATATGTAATCTGTTTTATGTAAAGAAATTTGTTTTCTAGTAAAGTTGTTCTAACGGAATTGAATCAGAGTCAATGCCTCTTTTTGCATTCATGCATTTGCATTACATTGCATCATATGCATTAAATTTCACAAAAAAAAGACCCTAATTAAATGAAATTATTTTAGTTGATCTAAAAACCAACAAGAATCAACCAACCGAACATTGTTACAGTACTTGCGCCAAAACTAAAGAAATGGACCAAAGATTGGAAAGGCTAAAGCAAGTTCAAAAAGAGATACAAGACCAGTTGCAAGCTCAACTACAAGAACAATTAGCGAAGGTGCAACAGGAGATGAGGGATCAGATATTGGAATCCCAAAGAAGCATGATAAATCAATTGGCACAGTTGCTGGCTGGAGAATGCGAAAAAGGGAAAGGTACTGCAGTCAACTCAGGGGATGATAGTGAGGATCCTATTTACTCCCCGGGTTTTACCCCAATAAACACCCAGCCACAACCAGAGACGTACCCACGAAGAGTACCCGTCACAATTAGACCCCAACAGTATCAAACCGGTATCTCAGCGCCAATGAACTTCCAAAGAAGCTCAGGTTCCAATCCGGGGGTAACCCAACCAATCCCGTTGTTCTGGATCTAGATGATATGGCAGAAATAGAAAAAATAAGAGTGGAACTGCCAAAGCAACTTGAAAATCGATGCAGATGGTTAGAATAAAAATTTAGAGCAATGGAAAACGCTGATTACCATTACAGAATCAATGCCAAGGACTTGAGTTTGGTCCCAGATTTAGTACTCCCTCCCAAGTTCAAAACTCGAGAGTTTGAAAAGTACATCTGGACTAGTTGTCCTGAAGCTCACATCACCGTGCTCTGTCGAAGGATGAAAGGATATGTCAATAATGATCAATTGTTGATCCACTACTTTCAAGACAGTCTGATCGGGTCAGCAGCTAAATGGTACAACCAACTGAGTCGTACCAAAATTAATTCGTGGAAAGACTTAGCACAAGCTTTCATGAAGCAATATAGTCATGTGACAGATATGACTCCTGACAGAATCACGCTGCAGAATATGGAGACGAACCAGAATGAAAGCTTCAGGCAGTATGCCCAAAGATGGAGAGAGGTGGCAACGCAGGTCCAGCCACCTCTTCTGGAAAAAGAAACCACGATACTTTTCATCAACACTTTAAAAGCCCCGTTCATCAACCATATGTTGGGTGATAAACCATAATAGTAACATATTTTATCTCCACATTTAGCATGCTTTTGGATGATTTATCCCTTGAATCGATGGAAGTTGGTGCTCTTAATTGTTTAATTTCATGTTTTATACTCAGGAGAGCATAGGAGGATGAAAAGAACGGAAAACGGGCTTAAAACAGGCCAAATAGGCTAAAGTAGAAATCCACACGGCCTGGGACCAAGACCACACGACCGTCCCCCTTTAGTAGGCTCGACCACGGCCTACAACTCGACTTACACGGGTGTGTGCCATGGACATGTCCCTGCCATGGCAAAGAAGAATTTTATTCAGATTAGGGTACTTAGAGGCAAAGAAAGCCATTCCAAAAGCCTATATAAACACCCTAGAGGCAAACCTTCGGGGGGCGTCCAGCTAGGCCAAGGAGCCAAGCCAGAGAGGTCAGAATTGTGGGATTTACTCGAAGAAAGCCAGTTGATTCATCTTAGGAAGCCGAAATCATACTTAAGACGGAGAATCTCTCCTTCAATTCTTTCAGGGGGTTTTAGGGTTTTTCTTATGTTTTGTTTTATCTTTTCTTCTGAGATGTATTATTTTATAATTATGAACTAAACCCTCAGATACCCGAGGGGAATGAAACCTAAGACGAATCTTGTTATCGTTTGCTGAACTATATGATAAATACTTGATTTGTTCTTAATTATGTGTTCTTAATTATTGCTTTGATATTTCAGGATATTGATTCAAGTATTGATGTGCTTAGGCAGTGGAGCAAAAGTCCCTGTCTAAGAGTAGATCTAGCATAGTTAAGCGGAGTTGATCGCAACCCTAGACATAGGATGACGAAAATCTACCGGATTAGGGTCAAACCTAATATGGGAGTCCATAGATCGAGTTAATGCAATTCTAGGGGTTTTAATTAGAAAGATATTTCAATTAATCAACTTAGGGTTAGACGTCAGTAGCCTCGACAGAGGTATTAATATACATTAGGGAGTCCTACGGATCAAGTTAAGTGAATAAATCGTCTGCTTCAGAGTTAGATAACAAGTGAAGTTTAGGTGGATTCTTCCTCGGGGATTGTCTTAATCAATTGGTTTTTCCAACAAGTATTTCTCCAATTCATTCTCTCTGTCTTTGCGTCTTTAGCTTAGTAGTTAGTTAATTTTAGATTAAACAACAATTTCCTTATTTCTTAGGCTAAATAATAGAAAGAGAGTCAGTATTAGTACTTTTGGTTCCATTGGGTTCGACAATCCGGTCTTGCCACTAAACTATACTACTGTTCGATAGGTGCGCTTGCCTCAATCGTTGTCATGGTTAGTTTCTAGGCTCGATCATTCTTTATATAAATTTTTAAGACTCTGACACACGATCAAGTTTTTGGCGCCGTTGCCCGGGAACTAAAATATTAAGAACGCTCAATTTTTATTACTTTAGCCAATTTTATTTTTTACAATTTACTTTTAGTTTATTTTTAACTTTGCTAATTTTTCTTCTTTTATTTTGTTCCTAGCAGGTACCTCTAGTTTATGACTAGAAGGAACCCGACAGGACCCTTAATTTACGATAGTGATATTGAAGGTACCGCTCGCAGAAATCATAGAGAGATAAGGCGAAGCTTAAATTACATAGAGGAAGAGCAAGAAGACGAAACCAATACCACCGAAGAGATGGCTGAGAATAATCCGCTACCTCCAGAGGTGGCCGAAAATCATGCTCCTCGAACTATGTATGATAATGCTAAACCTAATTTAACAAGAACTGAGTCAAGTATTATTAGACCTGCTATTGCTGCAAATAATTTTGAACTGAAACCTAACACTATACAGATGATACAACAGTTTGTTCAGTTTGATGGTTTACAGGATGAAGATCCAAATAACCACTTGGTGAATTTCCTAGAATTTGGCGATACTTTCAAAATAAATGGCATTTCTGAGGATGCCATCCGTCTTCGGTTATTTCCCTTTTCTTTGAGGAATAAAGCTAAACAGTGGTTGAATTCTCTTCCACGGGGATCAATCACTACATGGGGTCAAATGACCGAAAAATTTTTAATAAAATATTTTTCGCCGGCCAAAACGGCCAAGTTGAGGAATGATATCTCTTCTTTTGTGCAGATGGATTTAGAGACACTTTGTAACATCCTGAAAAGGGCCTATGCATTTTTGGTTTAATTGTACGAAATGACATATCTTATGTGTTATGAATATATTTTGAACACTTTTGGAAACCTGGAAATGTATGGAAATGTTAAGTTTAAAAGAGGAAAGTGAACATTTTTAGAACCTTGGAAATGTAAGGAAATGTCTTGTAAGGAAATGTCATGGAAATGTAAGGAAATGTCTTGGAAATGTAAGGAAATGTCTTGTAAGGAAATGTCAAGTTTACAGAGCCGATCGAAAATTTTTGGAAACTTAGAAATGACCTAGAAATGATGAGTTTTAAGGTTTAAAAGGGGAAATTAAGGCAAGGTGGCCTTAAAAGAAAAAGTTTGTGAAATTTGACACACAAATAGGCTTGGAAAAGTGGCCTGAAGATGCCACGTAGGGCCTATGGAAATGGCGCCATATGCAAGAGGAATGGGCCTGAGTTCGAGTCACTTGGGAAGCAAATAAAAGAAATTTTATTTTGCTACAAGGAGTAGAGAGGTGGACGGCACATGGCTATAAATTAGGAGCTTTTATTATTTTATAAATAGTGGATAAATAAGGGATTTATTTATCATTATTTTCAAGAGATAATTGTTGGATTAAATTCTTTTAATTTGAATAAAGAGATAAAGAGGAAAATAAGGGAGAAGTGATGGCCAAGTAAGGGACTTTGAGTTTAATAATTTCGGCTAAGTAAGGATAGTTGCTTTGAATTATCTTTTATTTTAAGTGATAATTAAAGAGATAAAGCTATTAAAATAGAAGAGTGATGGCCAAGTAAGGGATTCTAAGTTAGTAATATCGGCTATAAAAGGAAAAGAGAGGCCATTCTCGCATTATTTTCTGTTCTTTGAAAGCCTCTGCGAATTCTCTTCACCAAATCTTCTTCTTCTTTTATTTTTGCCAAGCCGAAATACCTTGTGTTCTAGCCTAATCCTCCATCTTTATTCTTCCTTTTCTTTTCTTTCTAATCCCTCTAAAAGCCGAAAGTTGTGAGATCATCATCTAGCCATAGCCGAATCTCTCTCAAGTTGAAGTGAAGGTGCAATCCATTTCTTCAAGTAAGGGTAAGATCTCATTCGTTTCATCCTTTTTTCTTAAGATTTGCCAAAATCTAGGACTAACCCCATTAATATCTTGTTGCCAAAACTTTGAAGAGATCTTTCGGGATTTACTAAGTGTCGACTACAAGGAAGGAGAAGTTCTTTTCCCGAAGGTACACCATAGGCCACGTGTTCCCTAGTTATTCGGTGAGTTTCGGGATTTAAAATCCACAAGGTAAGTGTCTATAGCATTCGGCCAAGGCCATGTTTGGTAAATATATGTGTTCATTAATTATTCAAAAGCCGAAAACTAACCAAGTTAATTGATTCAATGCTTGGCCGAATGCAAGAAGAGTATAGCAGAGATTTCAAGACTTGATTCTTAAGTCAAACGGCAACAAGGTAAGTTTAAGTATACTAATCCTACTAGGATTTGGATTTATGGCCGAATGGCTTTTTATTAAAGTAGTAGGTGATTAATCAAATGTAGGGATTAAGGATCTAAGCATTAGATCAAGCTTTTTGGGATTTCAGGACCCTTTCGGTAAGTATGATAAGTTGTGGATATTTGGTTAAGAATTCGTATATTGATGATTAAATCGATTGTTCTGATTAAGTGTGTTGATGGAGGCGAATACCATTCAAGAAGGGAAAGGGAAGGTCTCTATCCCCAAGTTTAAGAAGAGATCTGTTTCTACAGTTAGGGATTGGCCACCGGGTGTGGACCAAATGTCGAACTGTAAAGTAGGCAAATAGCCGTAGTATCGCCTAGTGATAGCATCGATGATCGAAAGCATAGTTCTCCAAGTGATCGTGTGTGTGATTAACCCACCGTTTTCCGGTATATGATATGTATGTGAAATGTGTATGTGTTATGAATGTGCTAACTAGTGCGATGGAAATTGTGATATGGATACCCTCGAGGGTATGTCTATAATCCGTAATTACCAAACCCGATGATATGTGATTATTAATATGAATATGTGATAATATGCTTGATGAACATGCTCATGCATCATTACATTGTATCATTATTTTATGTGGCATGTGCATGGGTGGGATATGATATGAAAGAAGGTGCGGGTGTACTTCGTACGTGGTTTGATGTTAGCCTTGAGCTACATCGTGGATTGACGTTGGATCGAGGTCACGTTGTGGATTAATTGCGATTTAGTTCGCGTGGCTTGATGAGTGGCTATATGCCTCATCGTGGTTGATATCGGCTATGTGCCATATCGTGGTTGATGAGTGACTATGTGTCCCATCGTGGTTTTTATGTTAGCCTTGAGCTACATCATCGTGGATTGACGTTGGATCGAGGTCACGCTGTGGATTAATTGTGATTTGGTTCGCGTGGCTTGATGAGTGGCTATGTGCCTCATCGTGGTTGATATCGGCTATCCGCCATATCGTGGTTGATGAGTGACTATGTGTCGCATCGTGGTTTTGGTGTTAGCTACGCTACATCGTGGATTGGCGCCGATCGAGGTCGCGTTGTGGACTATTGTGCTTAATTGCACGTGGACGGCAGCGATGATTGCCTTTGGAGTGAAAAGGAGAGGGTGATTTGATAATCCCCGTGTGTGGTAGGCTTGATAAGGGGGTGTGTAGCGGATGGACCCTAGGTTTGGGTTGGGCTTCATAATTGCATGATTTCGTATGTGAACATATGTGGAAATGGGCCAAGCCCAATATGATATGTGGATTAATGTAAAAATGGGCAAAGCCCAAATATATGAATGTGGATCGAGTGTGGAAATGGGCTAAGCCCAATATGTGGAAATTATGTGGTTAACTACCCTATTAGATGAATGTGATATGAATATGGGCCAAGCCTAGAATGTGATAACATGTGAATTTGATAATTGATATCTGATATATGAGTTAATATGTGGTTAACATGTGGGTGGAATTCAGTGGATTAATTACACACCGAGTCCAGTATGACTCACCCAATTTTTATTAAACATCGCAGATGATTCGTGGTGATTGGACCGGGTTGGAGTGGATACGAGGTGGCCCATGCAGAAGACATCTTCTTTATTTTATTCAGTTTATTACTAAGAACTTTTGTTTAATTTTTTGTTGTAATAAGGCCCAGTTAAAGTATTTAAGTATTTCTATTTGAGTATTTTTATTATGTTAAAGCAAAGTGACGATTGAATTATTATTTTGAAATCGGTTTATTTTCGGCAAAACTATATCCTAAAATGTATCATAAAGTTTTAACCGGGATATTTTTATAAACACCACACTTTACTTAAGATTTTAAATGGTCACCGTTTTACAAACTCAACAAGTTGTCATGATTTTATCTTTAGGTCGAATCTTCTCAAACGTTTTTCCGCAGTGTGGCATACCATATCCGGTCGGGGCTTGTGGGCGGGTTTGGGGTGTTACAAATTGGTATCGAGCCCGGTTCAAAACTCGGCTTTGAGGGTTTTGGGTCCAAAAATAATTTTTTTCAAAGATGGGCTTTTCAAAAGTATGGGCTTTCATAAACTTTTCAGGTTATTCTGGCATGGCACCTGTATCTCCGACCATGATCCACCGTAAGTACCCTTGACTATCAAGTGAAATGTGTATGTGAATGTTATAAGTATGAAGGGAACGTAGATTAGTGAACTAGGATATGTTGAACCCTAGGGCTAGTGCACTCAAACACATGCATAAGACTTAAGGACTATTAAACAAACTCCGTGAAGTAAGTCACCGAGCTAGGTGTGGCAAATCAAGTGCGCATGTCTAGGAGTGGATTCAGTAAGAGCTTGGTATTTAAGCAGTCCTAGCGACTCACCTCCTCTTTACTCGAATCCTACCCGGTGCGTAGCTACTGTTCACCCTAACCAAGAGGACTTATTCACTGCTAAACCCGATAATTAAAACCCAAAGGGACTAGCCATGATAAAAACCCTAGTTTTAAAATCCCTAAATTACCCTTTTAATCAGTAGTAAAAGATTATTGTGAAATTTTTTCCAAAATATCTCTGATTTACAAAATTACAAAAATGCCCTCAGTATTGTAAATTACTAAAATACCCTTAGTTCTTAAGATTTTCAAAAATACCCTTGACGTTTGCTACAATATTTCTACTTTATAAAATTATCAAAAACTTCTGTTTTACAAATAACAAGATACCTCGATTTGGAAAATTTACTGAATCGCTTCGACTTCCAAAATTACCAAATAACCTCGATTTAAAATTTTTGCAACACCTCGATTTGGAAAACAAAATAACCCAGAGATTTTGTAAATTCAAATACCTTTAATTTGAAAAATATTTTCGAATTGACCCCGATTTATTACCAAAATACCTCAGTAGGGGAAAAGACAAAATTACCCCTGGTAGGGAAATGGATGGAATGGCCATAAAAGTGTAGTGAATGATGTTGTGAATGAATGTGACTTCATGGAAAAATGAATGTGTCTCTCGCTTATGAATGTGAATGTGACTCCACTGAGTTAGAGTAGTGAACTTGAACTAGAAACTTTGGTTGATCGAAAGAACTACTTCAACATCTCTTTTCATAAAACTGTTCGCGAATAATCGATGGAACAAAATTTCGATGCATAAAACTTTTTAATCGATTAAATCGCGATGTTAGAAATGAGTTCTAGGGGACGTGAACTTAGAGATTGTGCCTAGAAAGTATGATGGTTCTATTAAGATCAGTGCGCGCAGATAAGCGTAGTGCGGTGAGTTAAGATGTACGATTATTCGTTAATAAGTAATTTCGAGGACGAAATTATTTTTAAGGAGGGTAGAACTGTAACATCCTGAAAAGGGCCTATGCATTTTTGGTTTAATTGTGCGAAATGACATATCTTATGTGTTATGAATATATTTTAAACACTTTTGAAACACTGAAATGTATGGAAATGTTAAGTTTAAAAGAGGAAAGTGAAATTTTTAGAACCTTGGAAATGTAAGGAAATGTCTTGTAAGGAAATGTCATGGAAATGTAAGGAAATGTCTTGGAAATGTAAGGAAATGTCTTGTAAGGAAATGTCATGGAAATGTAAGGAAATGTCAAGTTTACAGAGCCGATCGAAAATTTTTGGAAACTTAGAAATGACCTAGAAATGACGAGTTTTAAGGTTTAAAAGGGGAAATTAAGGCAATGTGGCCTTAAAAGAAAAAGTTTGTGAAATTTGACACACAAACAGGCTTGGAAAAGTGGCATGAAGATGCCACTTAGGGCCTATGGAAATGGCGCCATATGCAAGAGGAATGGGCCTGAGTTCGAGTCACTTGGGAAGCAAATAAAAGAAATTTTATTTTGCTACAAGGAGCAGAGAGGTGGACGGCACATGGCTATAAATTAGGAGCTTTTATTATTTTATAAATAGTGGATAAATAAGGGATTTATTTATCATTATTTTAAAGAGATAATTGTTGGATTAAATTCTTTTAATTTGAATAAAGAGATAAAGAGGAAAATAAGGGAGAAGTGATGGCCAAGTAAGGGACTTTGAGTTTAATAATTTCGGCTAAGTAAGGATAGTTGCTGAATTATCTTTTATTTTAAGTTATAATTAAAGAGATAAAGCTATTAAAATAGAAGAGTGATGGCCAAGTAAGGGATTCTAAGTTAGTAATATCGGCTATAAAAGGAAAAGAGAGGCCATTCTGCATTATTTTCTGTTCTTTGAAAGCCTCTGCCGAATTCTCTTCACCAAATATTCTTCTTCTTTTATTTTTGCCAAGCCGAAATACCTTGTGTTCTAGCCAAATCCTCCATCTTTATTCTTCCTTTTCTTTTCTTTCTAATCCCTCCAAAAGCCGAAAGTTGTGAGATCATCATCTAGCCATAGCCGAATCTCTGAAGGTTGAAGTGAAGGTGCAATCGATTTCTTCAAGTAAGGGTAAGATCTCATTCGGTTTCATCATTTTTTTCTTAAGATTTGCCGAAATCTAGGACTAATCCCATTAATATCTTGTTGCCGAAACTTTGAAGAGATCTTTCGGGATTTACTAAGTGTCGACTACAAGGAAGGAGAAGTTCTTTTCCCGAAGGTACACCATAGGCCACGTGTTCCCTAGTTATTCGGTGAGTTTCGGGATTTAAAATCCACAAGGTAAGTGTCTATAGCATTCGGCCAAGGCCATGTTTGGTAAATATATGTGTTCATTAATTATTCAAAAGCCGAAAACTAACCAAGTTAATTGATTCAATGCTTGGCCGAATGCAAGAAGAGTATAGCAGAGATTTCAAGACTTGATTCTTAAGTCAAACGGCAACAAGATAAGTTTAAGTATACTAATCCTACTAGGATTTGGATTTATGGCCGAATGGCTTTTTATTAAAGTAGTAGGTGATTAATCAAATGTAGGGATTAAGGATCTAAGCATTAGATCAAGCTTTTCAAGATTTCAAGACCCTTTCGGTAAGTATGATAAGTTGTGGATATTTGGTTAAGAATTCGTATATTGATGATTAAATCGATTGTTCTGATTAAGTGTGTTGATGGAGGCGAATACCATTCAAGAAGGGAAAGGGAAGGTCTCTGTCCCCAAGTTTAAGAAGAGATCTGTTTCTCTGCTTAGGGATTGGCCACCGGGTGTGGACCAAAGTCGTAACTGTAGAAAGTAGGCAAATAGCCGTAGTATCGCCTAGTGATAGCATCGATGTCGAAAGCATAGTTCTCCAAGTGATCGTGTGTGTGATTAACCCACCGCTTTCCGTATATGATATGTATGTGAAATGTGTATGTGTTATGAATGTGCTAACTAGTGCAGTGGAAATTGTGATATGGATACCCTCAAGGGGTATGTCTATAATCCGGTAATTACCAAACCTGATGATATGTGATTATTAATATGAATATGTGATAATATGCTTGATGAACATGCTCATGCATCATTACATTGTATCATTATTTTATGTGGCATGTGCATGGGTGGGATATGATATGAAAGAAGGTACGGGTGTACTTCGAGTACGTGGTTTGATGTTAGCCTTGAGCTACATCGTGGATTGACATTGACTGAGGTCACGTTGTGGATTAATTGCGATTTAGTTCGCGTGGCTTGATGAGTGGCTATGTGCCTCATCGTGGTTGATATCGGCTATGTGCCATATCGTGTTTAATGAGTGACTATGTGTCCCATCTTGGTTTTTGATGTTAGCCTTGAGCTACATCGTGGATTGACATTGACTGAGGTCACGTTGTGGATTAATTGCGATTTGGTTCGCGTGGCTTGATTAGTGGCTATGTGCCTCATCGTGGTTGATATCGACTATGTGCCATATCGTGGTTGATGAGTGACTATGTGTCCCATCGTGGTTTTGGTGTTAGCTACGGCTACATCGTGGATTGGCGCTGACTGAGGTCGCGTTGTGGACTATTGTGCTTAATTGCACGTGGACGGCAGTGATTGCCTTTGGAGTGAAAAGGAGAGGGTGATTTGATAATCCCCGTGTGTGGTAGGTCGGATAAGGGGGTGTGTAGCGGATGGACCCTAGGTTTGGGTTGGGCTTCATAATTGCATGATTTCGTATGTGAACATATGTGGAAATGGGCCAAGCCCAATATGATATGTGGATTAATGTAAAAATGGGCAAAGTCCAGTATATGAATGTGGATCGGTGTGGAAATGGGCTAAGCCCAAAGATGTGGAAATTATGTGGTTAACTACCCTACTAGATGAATGTGATATGAATATGGGCCAAGCCCGTAATGTGATAACATGTGAATTTGATAATTGATATCCGATATATGAGTTAATATGTGGTTAACATGTGGGTGGAATTCAATGGATTAATTACACACTCGAGTCCGTATGACTCACCCAATTTTTATTAAACATCGCAGATGATTCGTGGTGATTGGACCGGGTTGGAGTGGATACGAGGTGGCCCATGCGAAAGACATCTTCTTTATTTTATTCATTTATTACTAAGAACTTTTGTTTAATTATTTGTTGTAATAAGGCCCGATTAAAGTATTTAAGTATTTCTATTTGAGTATTTTTATTATGTTAAAGCAAAGTGACGATTGAATTATTATTTTGAAACCGGTTTATTTTCTCGGCAAAACTATATCCTAAAATGTATCATAAAGTTTTAACCGGATATTTTTATAAACAAAGACACTTTACTTAAGATTTTAAATGGTCACCGCTTTACAAACCGAACAAGTTGTCATGATTTTATCTTTAGGTCGAATCTTCTCAAACGTTTTTTTGCAGTGGCATACCAGATCCGGTCAGGGCTTGTGGGCTGGGTTTGGGGTGTTACACACTTTATGATGCATGTGAGAGATACAAGGATTTGTTGAGAAGGTGCCCACACCATGGATTACCTTTGTGGCTACAAGTCCAAACCTTTTACAATGGTGTAAACCCTTCAACGAGGCAACTAATCGATTCAGCCACCGGCGGAACATTAAATAACAAAACACCTGAGGCTGCCTACGAGTTTATTGAAGAGATGTCACTAAATAACTATCAGTGGCAAGTTACAAGGACAAAGCCAACAAAAGCAGCCGGAGTTTTCAACCTCGACGCAGTAACCATGCTATCAAATCAGGTAGAACTCTTAAATAAAAAGATTGATGGTTTGTATGGTTCTTCGCAGGTACATCCAGCTATGCAGTGCGATATAAATGGAGGAGGGATGAGCAATACAGAATATCCACCTTACAACCTGAGCGCTGAAAATGAGCAAATTCACTATATGGGTAACAGTTTTAAATCTCAAAATAACCCTTATAGTAATTCTTATAATCCAGGTTGGAGGAACCACCCCAATTTTTCATGGGGTGGTCAAGGAAATCAGAGACAACAACCCCCTCCAAACTTCCAACAACAACCCTACCCTTAGGAGAAGAAGGCAAACCTTGAGGAGATGCCGACAAAATTCATAGCAGTGTCAGAAACTCGTTTCCAAAACACCGAGACAACACTTAAAAATCAACAAGCATCGATTCAAGGGATAGAAAACTAGTTAGGGTAGCTTGCTAAACTGATCTCTGAAAGACCGCAAGGAAGCCTACCAAGTAACACTGAGACTAACCCAAAGGAGCAAATTCAAGCCCTAACAGCTCATGATAGTGTAGGGTTAGATGAGCCCAATTTAAGGCAAGAGAATGTGGTAGAGGAAGGTAAAGTGGAGGTGAACCATGACAAGCCAAAACCGATGATTAAAGAGTACCAACCTCGCATACCATATCCCGAAGCAATGAAGAAAGACAACACAGAGGAACAGTACGGTAAGTTTCTTAAACTTTTAAAGAAATTACATATTAACTTACTATTTCTTGAAGCTCTTTCACAGATGCCTGATTCCAGGAGATTTTTAAAGGAGCTGTTGACAAATAAACGGAAGTTAGACGAAGTATCACACGTGGAGCTAAACGCAATGTGCTCAGCAGTTTTGCAAAATAAATTACCACGAAAATTAAAAGATCCAGGGAGTTTTACAATTCCATGCTTAATTGGTAGTTTATCTGTTGATAATGCTTTGGCTGATTTAGGGGCAAGCATAAATGTCATGCAACCAACTGCTCGCTCATCCCGGTGATGTTCATCAACTTTTTTAAGAACATCGGGACATTGGCAGCTCTAGAATAGGCCTTGTCAGTTTGAATCTTCGGGCAACGGAGCAAGGTCGTGTACACTTCCACAGTAGGTACCAAATCCTCATTTCCAAAAGCAAAACAACTATAGGCAGGATTCCAAAACTGGGCAAGAGCTCGGAATAAGTGCTTGTCCACTTTGATATCGAGTAGATAGGGCAAATCACCGTAATTACAGTAGAATAGTTACCTGATCTCGTCATCCCATTGATCCCATATTTTTTTCATCTCTTGAAGATTATTTTGGGTTATGCTGATACGAGTGAAATCCCACAATTCTGATACGTACCCTTCCATCAGACTATCACCTTTCTCTAGTTGTGTTTTCTCGGACCATATTTGGACAGCTGCATTATCTTCCACTTTATCAAGAAACCCGTTTTCCATGGCAAGCTCTCTATTTATTAATCAAACGTGAATTAACACCCTTTTTTATGATGAAAATGTCATGCAATCACAATCAAAGCAAAATAAACAAGTCAGTATACAAAGCAAGAATTTAAAGCAAGCAATAGATAATAAAGCGCCTATTCGGGTAACCACTAGGGTTTGGTGCGGTTCTACCTAGGGTAAGTTCTTGGGGCTCATTATATGTGGTTCGGTTCTAAAGTAAAGGTACCTGAATCGGTAGATTCCTCGATCCTCGCCCATTATAGGATCATACGGACCTCAGGGGAATACATTTCCCTATGGCTATACGGAGATGAAAATCTCACGAAGACATAGGTACAGATGTATCCCGAAAGCGATCCGCTATCCTATACAGAGGTGAAGACCTCACGAAGGAATAGTTTCTCACTCCCACTTAAAGGGTAAACTCGACCGATTATGCGATGCAATATGCGGAGATACATTTAAAAGACCCGGACCAATAAAGCAACCATATTGAAATGATGCAGACCACAAAAATGAAATGCAACCAAATTATCAATTTTCGACAAAAAGACAAGAAATAATCAAATCGTGGCTTGACTCTCTTATTTATTCCCAAATGAGTCGCTAAGTCAGAGAAACCATTTTTTTTTGAAAAAGGGTCGACTTTGATTTTTAAAAAAATGAAAACAAATATGGGAGTCGCCACCAATCTTTTTTATGAGGTGTGATCGGATCACCTCGTTATTTGATCATTTTAATAAAAGGTTTGATTTATTAAAACAAGGTTTTCGGTCTACAAAAATCCAAAAAATGGGTTCGGGAGTCGGTTACGCACGAGGAAGGGTTAGCACCCTCGTTACACCCAAAATTGGTACCTATTTGATTATTTGATGTCTTTATGTTGAAAGTTGAAAGCTTGGAAAGAATTTAAACTACGACCCTTCTTTGTATTATGTTATTTGTATTTAAAAAATTGCTTGAATGAGTCGAAAAATATTGAAGGCCTTCTTATCTTGAGGCAACTAAATGTCATATCCCGTAAGTTAGGACATGACACTTCGAATCTTTGAGAATAATTTGGCCTTTTTTGTTTGATATCTCACGTGTTTTAATTTTTAAAAGGATATTCGATTATTCAAATTCAACGAGAAGAATCGAAACCCCGTAATTTTTTTACTGATATGTTTTAATTTTTACTGATATGTTTTAGAAAAGACCGAAGCCCCTTTGAGCTGATCGAACAGATCATCGATTCTCGGCAGTGGGTACTTGTTCTTAATAGTCAACTTATTCAATTGACGATAATCCACACACATATGCATGGATCCATCCTTCTTCTTCACGAATAGGACCGGCGCTCCCCATGGAGACACACTCGGCCGAATAAACCCTCGACCAACAGTTCCTGGATCTGAGCTTTGAGTTCCACCAACTCCTTCGACGCCATTCTGTAGGGAGCAATGGACACCAGAGCTGTACCCGAAAGTAGCTCTATTCCAAACTCCACTTCGCGATCCGGGGGTAATCCGGACAATTCTTCAGGAAAGACATCTGTGAAATCCTTGACTGTTCGAACCTCATCGACAGTCACCTCCTTAACATCCAAAGCACTGATAAAGGCTAAAAACGCATTACATCCCTTTCGAATCATCTTAACAGCTTTTAATGCGGACACTACGTTGGACAAGTAATTCCTTCTTTCTCCTAATACAAGCACCTCCCCGCCTTCCGGGGTACTCAACACCATGCGCTTGGTCTCACAATCCAACTTAGCATGATGTTTCATCAACCAATCCATTCCTAAGATAAGGTCAAACTCTCCAAATGGCAATTCCATTAAGTCTTCCAGGAACACCTCTCCTTGAGTCTCTAAAGGTACGTTTCTAAACAATTTGTCCACTACCCTAGATTGTCCTAAATGACTAACCACAGTCATCTTCCTAGAAGTTGTTTCAGAGTCTATACTTAGGGTCTCAGATACCGAGCATGCAACGTAAGAGTGAGTTGATCTAATATCGATCAGAGCAAGAAATGGTTTATCAACAATAAAAAACGTACCGGTTATGACGTTCGGTGCGTCACCATCCTCCCGTCGGCGAGCTGCATAAACCAAACCCGACTGCCTTGCATCCACATTACCTGCACCCCTACCAAGTGCTCCACGACCCCGACTGAATCCATTTCCACCTCTGGCTGCGCCACGACCCCTTGGTACCGGCTGATCACCTCTCCTAGTCTGATCAGAACCTCGACCCGTTGGCTGTACCTGATCCACCTGTGGACAATCCTTAATCTAATGCTCCGTGGATCCACACCTAAAACATCCACCAATTTTCCTTCTACACTCTCCATAATGCGTCTTCCCACAAGAAGGACATGATCGATTCTGGCCCGTCAGAGCACGAGCTGGCCAATCAGACCTAGGCCTTTTTTGAAGATTTCCTGATGATCCCGATGGCCCAAAACTTTTCTTATTCTTACCCCGATCCTTATCCTTTTCTTGTCTTTCAGTCCACTTCACCTCCTCAGCTATCTTAACCTTCTCCACTAGAACAACAAAGTCTCTCTCTCGCTGCAGTGCTATCAAAACCCTTAACTCATTCCGCAGTCCATCCTCGAACCGTACACAACATTCATATTCAGTTGGTACCATTCCTCGAGCGTAGCGGCTCAACTGCAGGAACTCTACCTCATATTCAGCCACAGATTTACTTCCCTGCACCAAATTCAGAAATGCCTTCCTCTCAGGCATCCACATAGCCGGCCCCAACATACTTTCCTTGGAATGACTCCTTAAAGAAATCCCAATCAATCCGGCCTCATGGTAGTACCCTCCTTTACCGTGAGCCACCACCGTAAGCCTCGTCTCAAGAAGAGACACACGACCCCTTTCAACTTCTCCTCCACCGTGAAGTCCAGTGTCATCCATTATGCGCCGCCGCTTCTAACCAAAGATCACTCACCAGTGTTAGGGGCTACGCCGAAACACCTCTAAACATCTTCGCTCCATTGGCTCGGGTCGTTCGACACGATTGGCCTCCTAAACCCGTGCTCGCCCCAAAGAAATCTTTCGAGGACCCGCAACATCGCCTGAGATATCGCATCATCTCCGGCGTCTGGTCTTGAAATTCCTCCTCCACACCGGTGGTACCAGATCTCGCTTTCAGATCCATGGCCGACTTCACGGGGTTCTCGACACATCGTCATCCTACCCTACCACGACCACGCGGTGGACGTCCTCGACCTCTTGTACTCATTCTTCTGATTGACTTTTATCTGATTAGAAATTTTATGAATTAATAAGTTTCTTCCACTGATTAACCACGAACAGTCTTATGAATAAATCGTTTAAGAGTAGTTCTTTCAATTCTAATTACATCTACAAGTTTCAGTGTCAAGTTTGTCTCCTAGTTCTAAGAAACACATACATGCAATCATCAACATACAAATAGCATCCACGAACTTACATTTATCACCTAAGGGTATTTTCATCATTTCACTACCCAGGGGTATTTTCGTAATTTATCCTATAGGGGCTTTTTCGTAATTTTCCAAAATAGGGTTCCTTGATGATTTCGTGAAACAAAGGTATTTTGATAGTTTTTGCAATCCAGGGGTATTTTGGTCATCTTACAAATCAGGGTATTTTGGCCATTTTACTTAATCGTGGTAATTTGGTAATTTTACAAATCAGGGATATTTTGGAAAAAATTTTACAAATCAAGGGTATTTTCAAAAATTTTACAGAACTAAGGGGGTATTTTTTTTTTAAACAGGGGTATCTTAGAGAATTTGATTTCAAAAGAATAATAGTGGCGTTCAAGTGTTTGTGGTTTTTGATTGATGTTGTGTGTTGTATGTTTTTTTTTAAAAAAACCATTGACTTTGTAAATCGGGTATTTTCGTAAATCTGGGGTATATTTGCAAATCATGGGTATCTTGGTAGTTTTCAAAATAAGGGTATTTTAGCAATTTTGTGAAAATAGGGTGGCCGGGTCCTTTCGGGTTTTAGTTATGGATTTTGGCCCACAACAAATCCTCGTGGCTAGGGTGAATAGTCACTACGCACTGGTAGGATTCCAAAGAAGATGAGGTGAGTCACTAGGACCGCTTAAGTACTGTGCTCTTCCGATCCAATCCTAGACATGTGTATGCTCATTGCCACACCCTAGTCTTGCGACTGCTCACGGGTTTGTTTAGTGAAATTAAGTCTTATGAGATTGAAGGAGTTGTTTCAATAAGCCTAGAGTCCATCAAGTTCTAATCTAGATAGTCTACGTCCCATAAAGCCCATCAAGCCCACATACTTATATACACACAAAGTGAGTCCGAATATTTACCAAAGCGGACTTGGGCCGGAGACGCAGTGCCATGTTTGAGAAAACCTCCTGTGTTATTTATAAACATGCATGTTTCCAAAACCCATCTTTAGAAAATGTTTTGAGCCCAAAACCCAAAGCTGAGTTTTGAACCTGGCTCTGATACCAATTTGTAACACCCTAAACCCGGCCCAAACACTACTACCGGATCTGGTATGTCACTAAGGAATTTTATAAAATTGTCACACTTTGGAAAACGAGTATCAGGTTTAATCATTTTATCCGGAAAGACTTAGTAATTTAATATTCTGTATAAAATGTAAATTCAAATGATTCCTTGGTGAATTAGGAAAAAAAAAACTAAGTTTTTACATGCCTTAGCTTAATTTTAACATGAAATTTAAAAGTCTAATAGTAAAAACCCAACATGAATCCCAAAATAAATATGAGTCTAGTGGCCCATGGCCTTATTACATTGAAACTTAAAATCCTCTAATAAAAAAATATTAAAATAACTAAATAATGAAAAGTGCTTTGCTGAATCCAAATACTCTCTCGCATGGCCACCTTGCGCTCCTCTCCAGCCCGGTCTGATGCACTAAGTGCTCCCTGAAAGATGTTAAATAATAGGGTGAGTCATGAGACTCAGTGTGCAACCCTCGTGCACCATCAGATTGGGCCTTAACCCCACAGAACAGATAACAGAGTATAATATAACAGAAAATATGCAAAACCCAACCCAATCCTAGGTTTCCATCCGCTACACACCACCCTTACCTGCCAATCACACCATCGGGGATTTCTACAATCAACCCACACCGCTACACACCATCGATGGTAGTCATACTGCTCATCGTCAGATCATGGCCATAGCCACTACAACAGGTCATGGCAAAAGCCACTACAATAGGTCACGGTAAAAGCCGCTACAATAGGTCACGGCAAAGGCCACTACAACAGAACACTTCCCCTTTCTTCAAACCCAACCCCATGCAATCATGGAAATCGACATACTTATCACATATGTCATCTTAATAGGAACATTCACTTAGGAATGACAGAGATCACTAACCTGGTGATTCGCTTTTACCATCCTTGGGTTTCAACTGTTATGCCGGGATTTCGGCATTTTACAAAATATTTTAGATTAATAAACATATTTTTTTTAAACAGGCAATCTAAATGGTGTGGAAGTGTTACACACCTGATATCACGTAGTTTTACACCCTTAGTCAATATCCTTACTATCTGGATCTACAACCCTTAGTCTGAAACCTTGCTCAAAAGTCGGAAGAACACGAAGATTTGGGCTCCCTACATTCGGCCAAGGGTTAATAAATACCCAAATTTACACGCTTTAAAAATTAATCGATCTCCTTAATTTGAAATCCCAAAGTAACACGATTCGTGTGTTACCAACTCGACTTAGAGATCTATGCGATTGACTCTCTTCAAATCCCGAAATGCCGAAAAATAAGAGAAAAATCAAGGTCGTTTCCTATAGCCATTCGACTAGAGTCTCTAAAAAAATCGAAAAGGATTGAAGCCTTATGAATCGATACTTACCATCGCTTTCTTCGAGATTCAAAGACAAGCAGATACCACAGAGAGGATTCGGCTTCTAGGAATGAAGATTCGGCTATGATGAGACTTCAGGAAATAGATACTGAACTTTTGGAGATTTTGGCTATGGAAGGGAATAGGGGTGTAGTTTCGACTTTTAGAGTATGAGAGATGAACCATAATAAAGGTCAAAAGATTCGGCTAGAAGGAGGTTTCAAAGAAGAAGACAAGAGGAGAGGGAAGTGGTGATTTCGGCTTTTGAGAGAATGACGATGAGGAAAGAAAGAAAAAGATTAATTGCTTAGGGTGGCCTTTGAAATTTTGGCACATCCCTTCCCTATACCAAACCGATTCCTCCCCCTTACTGAGTTTGATTTTTGGCCAACACTAGCTTCCACAAGATAGCTCCTATCCTTTCCCTTATCTTAATCTATTACTCCTAAAAAATAGCCCTAATTAGCACCAACTCCTCCCTCCTTCATCTGCCTATTATCCTCATAAATTAAACATTAAAAATCCCAAAAAAATAGCCTTGTTGCCGTCCCCCCTATGGCTCCCTTTTAAGTGCCGAACTTGGCCCAATTACTTGGGCTTCAAGCAGCCAAAACTAGGCCTCCTCTATTCCTTACTACTGATGCCACTTCTAACTCCCCTATAGCGCCACTTACTTTTGGGCCACAAGCCCATTTTGTCATTTAAAACACAGATAACTTCCTTTTAAAATGCTAGAGTGTCTACGCAGAGATTTAGTCATGGCCTCAGCCCATTCTTGAGCCCTATTTGCACCTCAAATTCTCAAATTAATATTTTAAGCATACATCACATGAAATGCACAGGCCCAATAATTCGGGATGTTACAAATCACGCCACTTCCACCACCGCCAGCACCTCCGTGACCGTAAAAGTCACATCCACCTCGCAAACCATACACCAATAAGGATTTTCAAGCCCCTTTATCTTTTAGCTTTATTTCGTTTACATTTTTGTTTCCTCTTTCTTTACTTTTCTTTTCTTTAATTATATATTTAGTTTATTTTAAATTTGTATTAATAAATCTTGGCTAATCCTCCACGAGTTACCCAATTTCTTCATCTAGCGCAGAACTCGTGAGCATCCACCACATCCAAAAACGATCCCTCCAACTTATCTTTCACCACGACCACTGCCAACTCTAGGAAATCATCCAATTCAGGGAGTGTCACTCTCCCCCCTCTCTTTTGATTTTACATATTAATTGTCATTATATATCTTTGTACATTGAGGGCAATGTACATCTTAAGTGTGGGGGGTGAACAACCTAAAAAGATACCTAACAAAAACCCTGAATTTAGTCTTGTTTTTAAGTAATTTACTCATATTACTAATTAGGATGAAATTTCTGATGAGTTATGATTTTTATTGATATGTTTTAGATTAAGTCATCGATAATTGTGCATTGATAATTAAATTCTAAGAATACTAGAGAACCAAGCATGATAAGTCTATTTTTTAGAAATTAAAAATTTGCTAGGTTGTCAAACTAAGTTTAAATATTACCTTGAAGTTTGGAATTTACGAGGTTGACATCAAAATACCCATAATTTTTGTGAGATTTTGAGCCTTATAGAGCATATATTCTTTTTCTTGCTCACTTTATTGATTATGAGTATGTCAACACTGATTTGTTATTCTAGAACTTACATCGATTATACATGTCAAGACCATATTTTATGATTTGATTCATAGAGATGATAAAGGCACCTAGGATCTAACCCACTTACTCCATAAAAAGCCTACCTTCACAATTAACCCCTAGTGAACCCCTTTTAATCCTAACAACCCTATTTATTGACTCACCCACTAATATTAACCCAGAACCCCTTTGTTTTTTGTTACCACCATCCTTTTGACTACCCTTATATCGAGATTTGATTTGATTAATAGCCTAACTATGATTTCTATTTCAGTTATGTATCTATTAGTTTGTTCTTAAATATATATATTCAAAAGCATATTCATAATTTATTATTAGTTCTGATTAAATGAGCTTATACGCTTGAATTCTAGATATCGAAGAAGAAGCTCGTATTATTAGTATTATTAGTTTTCAATTGATGTAATTATTATTAGTTCATTAGTTCTTAGTTAGGTAATTGGTTGATTCAATCTCGATTCTAACCCTCTAATTCAGCCTTACTCCACACCTTAACCCTAGCCCCGTTACAACCCTAACAAAGACCTTTTGATTTGTGTTTCATCTCATATTACAGTGGTGGAGATTTGATTTTAATGCAAGCCTATGGGATTAACTCTTCATGTTTGACTTTTGAGTGCCTAAATTTTGAACCTTAAACACTTTGAGTGATTTGAGCAAATCTTTTGTGAGGATGTCAATCCTTGTCGATTTCGAAACAGAGGTAATTATTTAGATGAAGGGAAACACCTATGTTTTGTGCTACAGAATCTATGACTTACTGTTTGAATTTTTAGGACACTTTGAATTGAATTATCCATGTATAAATTATCTATGAATTATGATGAGACACTATCAATAGGAATTATGAATTACAGGAAGTTCGTTTTAATTGTAAGTTGAGAATTTTGCTTGCGGACAAGCAAAAGCTTAAGTGTGGGGGTATTTGATAAACCGTAAAAGTAACATATTCTAAGCCCACATTTAGTATGCTTTTGGATGATTTAAGCCCCAATTTATGTAAAAAGGTGCTCTTAATCCTTTCTTTTCATGTCTTATACTCAGGAAAGCACCCGATGATGAAAAGAACAAGAAACGAGTTTAAAACGGACCAAATTGGGCCAAGCCATGAAATCAACACGGCCTGGATTTCAAGCCACACGGCCGTGCCACCATTCCTACTAGAACACGACCTTACCACGACTTACACGACCGTGCCTCATTCAACAGTGTTGAACACGGCCTGACCACGATTTACACGGGCGTGTTCCGTGGCCGTGCCTCTGCTGTGGAGAAGAGCAATTTCATTCGGGAAAGGATACTTAGGGAGAAAGAAACGTGTTTCAAAAGCCTATAAATACACCCTATGTATCAGCTGAAAGGGGGCGGCAAGCTAGGCTAAAAAGCCAAGCCGAAAAGGTCAGATCTGTGGGAATCACTCGAAGATAGCCAGTTGATCCATCTCAAGAAGCCGAAATTCTACTCAAGACGGAGGATCTCCTCTTCAATTCCTTCAGGGGGTTTTAGGGATTTCTTATGTTTTGTTTTATCTTTTCTCTTGAGATGTTTTCTTTTTTTATTATTAAATAAAACTTTCGGATACCCGAAGGGGATGAAACCTATGATGAATCTTGTTATTTGATTTTTTAATTATATGATAATAACTTAGTTTGTTCTTAATTGTGTGAACTTAATCCAAATCTAATGTGCTTAGGTGGAGGAGGAATAGACCCTGCCTAAGAGTAGATCCAACATAATTAAGCGGAGTTGATCGCATGCCTAGAGATAGGGTGATGAGATTTTGCCGGATTAGGGTGAAACCTAATATGGGAGTCCACAGATCGATTTACTGCTATTCTAGGGGGTTATTATAAGGGAATGAGAGTTCTACTAATTAACCTAGGGTTAGACGTTATTCGCCTCGAGAGAGGGTTTAATATACGTTAGGGAGTCTCACAAATCAAACTAAGTAAATAAATCATATGGTTCAAGGTTTAATAACAAGTGAAGTCTAGGTGGATTTTTCCTAAGGGTACCGCTTGAGTCAACTGAGTTTTCCCAAAAGTTATTTCCCGAATTCATTCTTTTTGTCTTTGCGTCTTAGCTTAGTAAGTAGATTAGTTTTAGTTTAAACAATCATCACTTTATATTAAGGCTAAATAATAAAAAGACGGTGAGTATTAGTACTTTTAGTTCCTTTGGGTTCGATAATCCAGTCTTGCCTAAGCTATACTACTGTTCGATAGGTGCACTTGCCTCAATCGTTGTCAGAGTTAGTTTCCAGGTTCGATCATTCTTTTATAAATTTTAAAACTCTGATTTACAACGATCAGTTTTGTTTTATCTTTTCTTCTGAGATGTTTTCTTTTATTATTATGAACTAAACCCTCAGATACCTGAGGGGGATGAAACTTATGATGAATCTTGTTATCGTTTGCTGATGATAATATTTGACTTGTTCTTAATTATGTGTTCTTAATTCTTGTGTTGATATTTTTGGGATATTAATTCAAGTATGATGTGCTTAGGTGGAGGAGAAAAAGTCCCTGCCTAAGAGTAGATCTAGCATAATTAAACGGAGTTGATCGCGCGCCTAGAGATAGGATGACGAGATTTTGCCGAATTAGGGTGAAACCTAATATGGGATTCCATAGATTGAGTTAATGCAATTCTAGGGGTTTTAATTAGAAAGAGATTTCAATTAATCAACCTAGGGTTAGACGTTATTCGCTTCGAGAGGGAGTTTAATATACATTAAAGAATCTTACGGATCAAGTCAAATGAATAAATCGTCTGGTTCAGAGTTAGATAACAAGTGAAGTCTAAGTGGATTCTTCCTTGGGTGTCATCTTAATTAATTGATTTTTCCTAAAGTTATTTTCTCAAATTCATTCTTCTTTGTCTTAGAGTCTTTATTTTAATAATTAGTTAACTTAGATTAAATAAAAAATTACCTTAATTCTTAGGCTAGATAATAAAAAGAGAGTTAGTATTAGTACTTTTGGTTCCTTTGGGTTCGACATTCCGGTCTTGCCACTAAACTATACTACTGTTTGATAGGTGCGCTTGCCTCAAATCATTGTCATAGTTAGTTTCCAGGTTTGATCATTCTCATTATAAATTTTAAGAATTTGACATCGCGAAAACAACGATCAAGTTTTTGGCACCGTTGCCGGGGAACTAAAATATTAAGAACGCTCTATTTTTATTACTTTAGCCATTTTTTTATTTTTTGCAAATTACTTTTATTTCTTATTTTTAACTTTTCTAATTTTTCTTCTTTTATCGTTTCCTCCTTTCAGGTACCTTTAGTTTATGACTAGAAGGAACCCGACAGGACCCCTACTTTACGACAGTGATATTGAAGGTACCGTTCGTAGAAATCACAGAGAAATAAGGCGAAGCTTAAACTAAATAGAAGAAGAGCACGAAGGCGAAACCAATCCTACTGAAGGGATGGATGAGAATAACCCACCACCACCACAGGTGGTCGAAAATAATGCTCCGCGAACTATGTATGATTATGCTAAACCTAGTTTAACAGGAACTGAGTCAAGTATTGTTAGACCTATTATTGCTACAAATAATTTTGAACTGAAACCTAACACAATTCAGATGATACAACAATTTGTTCAGTTTGATGGTTTCCAGGATGGGGATCCTAACACACACTTAGCAAATTTTCTCAAATTTTGCGATACTTTCAAGATAAATGGCGTTACTGATGATGCCATCCGTCTTCGGTTATTTCCCTTCTCTTTGAGGAATAAGGCCAAACAGTGGTTGCATTCTCTTCCACGAGGGTTAATCACTACATGGGACCAAATGACCGAGAAATTTTTATTAAAATATTTTCCGTCGACCAAAACCGCCAAGTTAAGGAATGATATCTCTTCTTTTGTACAGATGGATTTAGAGACACTTTACGATGCATGGGAGAGATACAAAGATTTGCTGAGAAGGTGCCCACACCATGGATTACCCTTGTGGCTACAGGTCCAGACTTTCTACAATGGTGTGAACCCTTCAACAAGGCAACTAATCGATTCAGCTGCCGGCGGAACCCTAAACAACAAAACTCCTCAAGCGGCCTACGAGTTTATAGAAGAGATGTCACTGAATAACTATCAGTTGCAAGTTACAAGGACAAGGCCAGCCAAAGCAGCCAGAGTTTTTGACATCGATGCAAATGGCGCTTTATCGAACCGTAGTAGAATTACTACATAAAAAATTTGATGGTTTATATGGTTCTTCGCAGCACATCCAGCTATGCAAATGCGACGCAAGTGAAGGAGTGGTGAATCCTGAGTACCCACCCTACGGACAGGGCATGGAAAGCGAGCAGATGAACTATATGGGTAACAATTTCTGATCTAACCATAACCCTTATAGTAATACTTATAATCCAGGTTGGAAGAACCACCCCAATTTCTCATGGGGCGGTCAAAGAAATCAAAGGCAACAACCATCCCAAAACTTCCAACAACAGCCCTACCCACAGGAAAAGAAGCCAAACCTTGAAGAGATGCTGACAAACTTCATAGCAACCTCAAAAATACGTTTCCAAAATACAGAAACATGTTTCCAAAAGATAGAAGCAAAACTTGAGGCATTGACACAAGAGTTCAAGGATCAAATCTGGCAACTTACTAAGTTAGTTTCTAAAATACGATCAGAAAGCTTACCTAGGGAAAAGAGCAGGTAAAGGCAGTGACGCTAAGAAGTGGAAGGGAGTTGGTCGAACCAAAGAAAAAGAGACCACATGAAATTGATAAGGCAACTGAAACTCCGATCATTGAGGAAAGTAAACCACCAATCCCATATCCAGCAAAGTTAAAGAAAGACCGCTTAGACACGTAATACGGTAAATTTCTTGAACTTTTCAAACAGTTACATATTAACTTACCTTTTGTTGAGGCTATTTTGCAGATGCCAACATATGCAAAATTTTTAAAGGAGCTTCTAACAAATAAAAGGAAGTTCGAGGAAATTTCAACAGTAGAACTTAATGAAGAATGCTCAGCTATCATCCAAAACAAGCTGCCAACCAAATTAAAAGATCCAGGAAGTTTCACTATTTCCTATTTAATTGGTAGTTTGAGCATAGAAAAAGCATTAGCTGATTTAGGTGCCAGTATTAATCTAATGCCTTATAAAATGTTTAAGCAACTTGGTCTCGGGGAACCAACAACCACTAGGATGAGTATTCAGTTAGCTGATAGATCTGTTAGAATTCCTAGGGGCATAATTGAAGATGTACTCGTAAAAATTGACTAATTTGTATTCCCAGTAGACTTTTTCGTTTTAGACATGGATGAGGACAACACGATCCCCCTAATTTTAGGAAGACCATTCTTAGCAACTGCCAGAACTAAAATCGATGTTGATGCAGGCAAATTTATACTCTGTGTAGGTGACGAAATAGTCACTCTTCAAGCCCTCGATTCAACTAGATCATCGAACAACCAAGGTGAGAGGGTAGATTTTAATGATAACCATTCGGTTAACCCTTCTTTTCAGGAAGCACCACAAAAGAATACAACCGAACCCGATCCTATACCAAGTGCCAACAAAGAAATAACTCATAAGGAACGAGGGATTCAGATCGATGATCTAAACGAGTGGAAGACGCATTTCAAGGAAAAATTAGGGATACATAAAGAAGAACCAGAGCCACTCCACGAAACAAACAAGTTCAAAATTAGAGATCAAGTATTATTAGATAAAGCAGATCCTCGAATATCTCCTCCTGACCTTAACACAAACAAAAAAATCCCTTTTAGGGTAATCAATGTTTTCCCATATGGAACAGTCGAGGTAAGTAATCCTATTTTTGGTACTTTCAATATAAACGCATCTCGACTTAAACTCTATCATGATAACGAAACCAAAAGCATGAGGAAGGAATTTCAACTCCTCAAACCACCCTGATGATGCAGACGAAAGGTAAGTCTAGCTTAAGACTATAAACGAGCACTTCTCGGGAGGCAACCTGAGTACTAACCCCATTAACTTTTACATTTTTATTTATTTTATCCTTTCTTTATAGAAACTAACTATAAACTGACATAGCAGAGATGGTACGAGTCAGAGAGAATCAATTTTTAGAGTCACGGACTCAAACCACCACACTACGGGCACCGACAAAACCCCACGGCCGTACGACTCGGCCGTGGACAACACTGTTGATCATGCACAGGCGTGGCAACTTGAAACCTGGGCGTGGAGAACACACACGGCGCATAACACGGCCATGCGAAATGGCCGTGTGAATCGACACGCCCATGGTCCACGGGCGTGGGGGAGTGTCAGATCCCAAAACTCTATTTAAACCACTTCCCCCCATTCTTCCCACCTACTCCCCATCTTCTTCCTTCCTTCATTTCCTCATATTTCTCCTCTCTCCATAACAAGTCTCTATACTCTTGAGCTAGACCAACACCATGATGAAAAAGCGGAAAAAGCCAAGAACAGGCTCCTCAAGGGAGATCGATTTATATAAGTTCATGACGGCCGCTTCATTTATTCGACAAGCCAAGGGTCTTTGAGACCATTTTACTTTTCTTTTACTTTTCTTTTCTCCTTTATTTTCCTTCTCTTTGACAATCTTAGGCTTAATTTAGTTTATTTTATCTTAGTTTATTGGTTTTAGTTTCTTCAGGCTACTTGGGAATCACACCACGACCACCACGATAACCTCAGCCTTAGAAATCACACCCAACAATAAGGACTCTACGATCCATTTATTTTTTCTTTTAATTTTAGTTCACTTTTTTTTTCTTCACTGTAGCTTGCTTTTCTTTAAGTATTTAATTAGTATAGTTTTAATTACTCTTATTATATCCTGGCTAATCCTACATGAGCTACCAAATTTCTTCATCTAGCCCAGGATCGTCATCAAGAACGACCCCTCTAACTTATCTTTCACCTCCATCCTTCAAGGAAGTCATCCATAATTCAGGAAGTGTCACTTCTCCCCATATCTTATGATTTTACTACTATATGTGTTATTATCTATCTTTGTACATTGAGGGCAATGTACATCTTAAGTGTGTGGGGGGTTTAACTATAGTATTATTTGAAAATCCCTGAATTATGCCTTGTCTTAAAGTAAGTTTCTCATATTATGATTAGAATGAAATTCCCCTAATTTATGATTTTTATTGATATGTTTTAGAATTAAGTCATTGATAATTATGCATTGATAATTAAATTCTAAGAATACTAGAGAATCAAGCATGATAAGTCTATTTTTCAGAATTAAAAATTTTCTAGGTTGTCTACCTGAATTTAAATATTACTTTGAAGTTTGAAATTTACGAGGATGACATCAAAATACCCATAATTTTTGTGAGATTTTGAGCCTTATAGAGCATATATTCTTTTTCTTGCTCACTTTATTATGAGTGTGTCAACATTGATTTTTTATTCTAGAACTTGCATTGATTATACATGTCGAGACCACACCTTTGATTTGATATACAGAGATGATGAAGGCACCTAGGATTTAACCCACTTACTCCACTAAAAGCCTACCTTCACAATTAACCCCTAGTGAACCCCGTTTAATCCTAACAACCCATTTATTGGCTTACCCGCTAATATTAACCCAAAACCCTTTACTTTTATTACCACCATTCCTTTTAACTACCCTTATGTCGAGATTTGATTTGATCAGTTGCCGAACTATGATCTTTATTTCAGTAATTTATTCCTTATTATGCATTTATGTTTCAAAAAAAAAATCGAAGTATAGTCATTATTAGTTTTGTGATCAAAGGAACTTATACGTCTAAATTCCAATTATTGAAGAAGAAGCTCGTTTTATTAGTATTATTAATTGATGTAATTACTTTTATTCAGTTTGTTATTTCTAGTTAGGTAATTTTTCAGGTCGATCTCGATTCTAACCCTCTAATTCAGCCTTTATCCACACCTTAACCCAAGCCCCGTTAAAACCCTATTAAAGACCTTTTGATTTGTGCATCATCTCATATTATAGTGGTGGAGATTTGATTTTCATGCAAGCCTATGGGATTAACTCTTCATGTTCAACTTTTGAGTGCCTAATTTCTGAACCTTAAACACTTTGAGTGATTTGAGTGAATCTTTAGTGAGGATGTCAATTCTTGTAGGTTTTGGATCAAGGGTAGTTATTTAGATAAGGGGAAACACCTATGTTTTACGCTACAAATATATGACTTTGATTATTTGAATCTTTAGGACTCCTTGAGTTGAATTATCCATGTATGAATTATCCTTGAATTATGATGAAACATTATTGATGAATATTATGAATTGAGGGAAGTTTATTTTAATTATGAGTTGAGAATTTTGCTTGAGGACAAGCAAAAGCTTAAGTGTGGGGGTATTTGATAAACCGTAAAAGTAACATATTTTAAGCCCACATTTAGCATGCTTTTGCATGATTTATCCCTTATTTTATGTAATTTGGTGCTCTTAATCCTTTGTTTTCATGTTTTATACTCAGGAAAGCACTGGAGAATGAAAAGAATAGAAAACAGGCTTAAAACGGGCCAAATGGGCCAGATCACGAAATCAACACGGCCTGGGCCCAAGACCACACGGCCGTGCCTCCTTAACAATCTCGAACACGGCCTGGCCACGATTCACACGGGCGTGTGCCATGGCCGTGCCGCTGCCGTGACAAAGAGAAATTTCATTCGGATTGGGATACTTAGGGGTAAAGAAACACATTCCAAAAGCCTATATATACACCCTAAGTATGACCTAAAAGAGAGAGCCCAAGGCTACTGTCTAGGGGCGTCTTGCTAGGCCAGAGAATGCAGATTTGTGGAGATTCACTCGAGGATAGCCAGTTGATTCATCTCAAGAAGCGGGAATCATACTCAAGACGGAGGATCTCTCCTTCAAATCCTTCAGGGGGTTTTAGGGATTTCTTATGTTTTGTTTTATCTTTTCTTCTGAGATGTTTTCTTTTATCATTATGAACTAAACCCTCAGATACCTGAGGGGGATGAAACTTATGATGAATCTTGTTATCTTTTGCTAAATTATATGATAAATATTTGACTTGTTCTTAATTATGTATTCTTAATTCTTGTGTTGATATTTCCGGGATATTAATTCAAGTTTGATGTGCTTAGGTGGAGGAGCAAAAGTCCCTGCCTAAGAGTAGATCTATCATGATTAAGCAGAGTTGATCACACGCCTAGAGATAGGGTGACGAGATTTTGCCGAATTAGGGTGAAACTTAATATGGGATTCCATAGATCGAGTTAATGCAATTCTAGGGGTTTTAATTAGAAAGAGATTTCAATTAATCAACCTAGGGTTAGACATTATTCGCTTTGAGAGGGGGTTTAATATACATTAGGGAATCTTACGGATCAAGTCAAATGAATAAATCGTCTGGTTCAGAGTTAGATAACAAGTGAAGTCTAAGTGGATTCTTCCTTGGGTGTCGTCTTAATCAATTGGTTTTTCCTAAAGTTATTTTTCTCAAATTCATTCTTCTTTGTCTTAGAGTCTTTAGTTTAATAATTAGTTAACTTAGATTAAATAACAAATTACCTTAATTCTTAGGCTAGATAATAAAAAGAGAGTTAGTATTAGTACTTTTGGTTCCTTTCGGTTCGACATTCCGGTCTTGCCACTAAACTATACTACTTTTCGATAGGTGCGCTTGCCTCAAATCGTTGTCATAGTTAGTTTCCAGGTTCGATCATTCTCATTATAAATTTTAAGACTTTGACATCGCGAAAACAATGATCAATAGTGATATTGAAAGAACAGTCCGCAGAAATCGCAGAGAGATAAGGCGAAGCTTAAACTACATAGAAAAGGAGCAAGAAGACGAAATTAATACCACCGAAGTGATGGAAGAGAACAATCCACCACCTCAAGAGATGGCCGAAAATCATGCTCCTCGAACTATGTATGATTATGCTAAACCTAGTTTAACAGGAACTGAGTCAAGTATCGTTAGACCTTCTATTGTTGCAAATAATTTTGAATTGAAACCTAACACAATTCAGATGATACAGCAATTTGTTCAGTTTGATGGTTTGCAGGATGAAGATCCAAATAATCACTTGGCAAATTTCCTAGAATTTTGCGATACTTTCAAGATAAATGGCGTTACTGACGATGCCATCCGTCTTCAGTTATTTCCCTTCTCTTTGAGGAATAAAGCCAAACAGTGGTTGTATTCTCTTCCACGAGGGTCAATCACTACATGGGATCAAATGACTAAAAAATTTTTTTTAAAATATTTTTCGCCAGCCAAAACGGCCAAGTTAAGGAATGATATCTCTTCTTTTGTGCAGATGGATTTAGAGACACTTTACGACGCATGGGAGAGATACAAAGATTTGCTGAGAAGGTGTCCACACCATGGATTACCCTTGTGGCTACAGGTCCAAACTTTTTACAACGGTGTGAACCCCTCAACAAAGCAATTAATCGATTCAGCCGCTGGCGGAACTCTGAATAACAAAACTCCTAAAGCAGCCTACGAATTTATAGAAGAGATGACGCGGAATAACTATCAGTGGAAAGTCACAAGGACAAGGCCAACAAAAGTAGCCGGAGGTTTCAACCTCGATGTAATAACCATGCTATCAAATCAGGTAGAGATGTTACATAAAAAATTTGATGGTTTATACGGATCCTCACAGGTACAGCCAAGTATGCAGTGAGACGCAAGTGGAGGCATGGCGAATCCTGAGTACCCACCCTACAGACAGGGCATGGAAAGCAAACAAATGAACTACATGGGTAACAATTTCTGATATAATAATAATCCTTATAGTAATACTTATAATCCAGGTTGGAAGAACCACCCCAATTTTTCATGGGGTGGTCAAGGAAATCAAAGGCAACAACAATCCCAAAACTTCCAACAACAGCCCTACCCACAGGAAAAGAAGCCAAACCTCGAGGAGGTGCTGACAAAATTCATGGCAGCCACAGAAACACGTTTCCAAAATACCCAGACAACATTTAAAAATCAACAAGCATCGATTCAAAGGATCGAGAATCAGTTAGGGCAAATAGCTAAGGCGATCACTGAAAGACCACAAGAAAGCTTACTAAGCAACACTGGGACTAACTCAAAGGAGCAAGTCCAAGCCATAACAGCTCAAGAAAGTAAAGGGTTAGATGAGCCCAATTTAAGGCAAGAGAATTTGGTTGAAGAAGGTAAGGTTGAGGAAAGTAATAACAAGCCAAAACCGGCAATCAAAGAGTACCAACCTCGCATACCATATCTCGAAGTAATGAAGAGAGACGACACAGAGGAACAGTTCGGTAAGTTTCTTAAACTTTTAAAGAAATTGCATATTAACTTACCACTACTTGAAGCTTTTTCGCAGATGCCAGATTCTAGAAAATTTTTAAAGGAGCTGTTGACGAAAAAAAGAAGGTTAGACGAGGCATCACATGTGGAACTAAATGCAATGTGTTCGGCGGTCTTGCAAAATAGACTACCACGGAAATTAAAAGATCTAGGGAGTTTTACAATTCCATGCTTAATTGGTAGTTTATCTATTGATAATGCGTTAGCTGATTTAGGGGCAAGCATAAATGTCATGCCTTATAAAATGTTTAAACAACTAGGTCTAGGGAAACCCAAACAAACTAGGATGAGCAGTCAATTAGCTAATAAAACTCTTAGAATTCCTAGGGGTATAATCGAAGATGTACTTGTAAAGGTTGATAAATTCGTATTTTCGATTGACTTTTTCGTTCTAGACATGGATGAGGACAACACGATCCCCCTAATTTTAGGAAGACCATTTTTAGCAACTGCCAGGACTAAAATTGATGTCGACGCAGGTGAAGTCATACTCTGTGTAGGTGATGAGACAGTCACCCTTCATGCTCTTGATTCGGCTAGGACATCGAGTATCAAGGTGAGAAAGTAAATTCTATCGATAACCATTCGGTTAACCCTTCTTTTCAGGAAACACCACAAGAGAACAAAACTGAACCCGATCCTAGACCCAGTGCCAAAAAAGAATTAACTCGCGAGGAAAAAAGGATTCAGATCGATGAACTAGAAGAGTGGAAGACGCATTTCAAGGAGAAACTAGGAATACACGAAGTAAAACCGAGGGAACTACCAGACGAGATTTTAGGAACGACAATTCATTTTAAAGTAGGAGATCAGGTATTGATAGATAAAGCAGACCCTCGAATATCTCCTCCTAACCCTAATACAAACAAAGAAATCCCTTTTAAGGTAATCAATGTTTTCCCATACGGAACAGTCAAGGTAAGTAATCCTACATTTGGCACTTTTAAAATAAATGCCACTCGACTTGAACTATATACTGATAATAGGACAGATAGCATAAGGAAGGATGTTCAACTTTTCAAACCACCCTGAGTATGCGAATGAGAGGTAAGTCTAGCTTAAGACTATAAACGAGCGCTTCTCGGGAGGCAACCCGAGCACTAACCCCATTAATTTTTACATTTTTATCTTTACTTTTATTTTTCTTTTTTAGCATTTAATTTCAAACTAACCAAAGTGCAGATTTCCATACCACACGGCCTTACACACGGCCGTGGATGTGGCCGTGTGAACACCACGAATCTCCGTACTGACATGGCAGAGATGGTACAAGTCAGAACGAATCATATCTTTGAGTCACGAACTCCAACTACCACGCCACGGCTGTACGTTATGACCGTGGCCGACACTGTTAGATCATACACGAGCGTGGTGACCTGAACATGGGCGTGGGAGAAGCGAACAAAAGGACAACACGGCCGTGCGATAAAGTCGTGTGACACAACACGCCCATGGTACACGGGTGAGGGGACGTACCAGACCTGAAAATTCTATTTAAACCCCTCTCCTTCTTCTCTTCCAACTCACTTTTCACCTCCGAATCAAGTTTCCACACTTCCAACTTAAGGAATCCATCCATAATTCAGGAAGTTTCATCTCTCCCTATCTTGTGATTTTATGAATTCTTATCTATCTTTGTACATTGAGGGCAATGTACATCTTATGTGTGGGGGGGGTTAACTATAGTATTATTTGAAAATCCCTGAATTATATCTTGTTTCTTAAGAAATTCTCTCATATTATGATTAGAATGAAATTTCCTGTGATTTATGATTTTTATTGATATGTTTCAGATTAAGTCATAGTTAATTGTACATTGATAATTTAAACTTTAAGGATACTAGAGAATCAAGCATGATAAGTCTATTTTTCAGAATTAAAATTTTTGCTAGGTTGTCTACCTGAATTTAAGTATTACCTTGAAGTTTGAAATTTACAAGGTTGATATCAAAAACCCATAATTTTTGTGAGATTTTGAGCCTTATAGAGCATATATTCTTTTTCTTGCTCACTTTATTGATTATGAGTGTGTCAACATTGATTTGTTATTCTAGAACTTGCATCTAGGTTTTAACCCACTTACTCCACTAAAAGCCTACCTCCGTAATTAACCCCTAGTGAACCCCTTTAATCCTAACAACCCTTTTTATTGACTCACCCACTGATTTTAGCCTAAAACCTTTTGTAATTGTTATCACCATTCCTTTTAACTACCCTTATATCGAGATTTGATTTGATCGGTCGCCTAATTATTTTATTAGTTGAATTCATCTTTTATTATGTATTTGATTTGTTCTTATAAAAAAATCGAAGTATATTCATTATTAGTTCTGTGATTAAGTGGGCTTATACATCTAAATTCCAATTGTTGAAAAAGAAGCTCTTATTAGTAGTAGTATTATTATTACAAGTTCTCAATTGATGTAATTATTTATATTCAGTTCATTGTTTCTAGTTAGGTAATCCGTCAATTCAATCTCGATTCTAACCTTCTAATTCAGCCTATATCCTCACCTTTAACCCAAGCCCCGTTACAACCCTGTTAAAGACCTTTTGATTTATGTATCATCTCATTTTACAGTGGTGGAGATTTGATTTTCATGCAAGCTTATTGGATTAACTCTTCATGTTTGAATTTTGAGTGCTTAATTCTGAACCTTAAACACATCGAGTGATTTGAGTGAATCTTTAGTGAGGATGTCAATTCTTGTCAATTTCGAGTCAGAGATAATTATTTAGATGAGGGGAAACTCCTATCTTTTGGGCTACAAAAATGTATGACTTAGATTGCTTGAATCTTTAGGACTCTTTGAGTTGAATTATCCATGTATGAAATATCTTTGAATTATGATGAAACACTATTGATGAATACCATGAATAGAGGAAGTTTGTTTTAATTATGAGTTGAGAATTTTGCTTGAGGACAAGCAAAAGCTTAAGTGTGGGGGTATTTGATAAACCGTAATAGTAACATATTTTAAGCTCACATTTAGTATGCTTTTGGATGAATTATCCTTTATTTTATGTCATTTGGTGCTCTTAATCCTTTGTTTTCATGTTTTATACTCAGGAAAGCACCGGAGGATGAAAAGAACAAGAAACGGGCTTAAAACGGACTAAATGGGCCATATCACGAAATTGACACGGCCTGGGCCCAAGACCGCACGGCCGTGCCTCATTATGGACTCCAACACGGTCTGGCCACGATTCACACGGGCGTGTGCCATGGCCGTGTCCCTACCGTGACAAAGAGAAATTCCACTCGGATTAGGATACTTAGAGGCGAAGTAACACATTCTGTAACACCCCAAACCCGGCCTAAACGTTACGACCGAATCTGGCATGTCACATAAAAGGAATGTCTAAAAACTGTGCATTCGTTAAAAAGCTCATATTCTTTATAGTTGTGGTGAGAAATCGAGTTTAAGAAATTTTGAATAAGAAATGGTTTATTATCATTTTAAGAAAATCCCATATTGATCATTTAATAATAAGCAATAAACAAATTGAAAGTCAAAACCAAATAAAATACCCAAGGCCTTATTACATAACAAAAACTCAAATAAAAATAAGTCCAAATAAAAGAAACGAATTTCACGAGTAAACATATGTATGGCCTCCACGAGTCCACCTCACCTCCCAAATCCGCGATCTAATGATTACCGCAAAAAATTTAACTAAGGGTGAGTCATCGAGACTCAAAGTGTGTAAATCCCCATCCAACAGCCCTTACACAATTTCATATGAAAATATGCATATCATGCACCCAAACCTAGCCATCCGCAACTCCTTTTTCTACCCCGTGTGGTACCAAACCACTGGTGGTGCCAAACCACTAGTGACTTAAAGTCACAATATCCGTCAATACATGTGGTGTCAAACCACCGGTGGTGCTAAACCACCGGGTGACCCGAAGTCACAAAGCAAATGATGGGGCCAACCCATCGTGTGATACCAAATCACCGCGACGATCCCATATCTCAAAGTGGGGCCAACCCACGGTGGTATTAACCACGTGGACGAGTCGCTATGAGGTGCCAAACCTCTCGGTGTCCAAGACACGAATGTGATACCAAATCACCGGTGGTGCCAAACCACATCGGTGTCCAAGACACGAATCATCAAGTTGTGGGGCCAACCCACGTGTGATACCAAATCACCGCGATTTATCCCATATCTCAAAAGTGGGGCCAACCCACGGTGGTATTAACCACGTGGACGAGTCGCTATGAGGTGCCAAACCTCCGGAGGTGCCAAACCTCCGTGACCGTAGTCACAATGTGGTACCAAACCACTGGTGCCCGCGACACGAATATCACCGCCCCTCCACTCATATAACCCATGCAATATGACATAATAATTCGTGTGCAAGATGTCATGTATGCTAGACATATATCAAATATAAGTATAACATGAATTACCATCATAATCGATAGACATAAAACAACATAATCACCCTAATCAACCTCTAAGGGTATAACCGTAATTTTACCTACCAAGGGCATTTTCGTAATTTACCCACCAAGGGTATATCGGTAATTTACCCACCAAGGGCATTTTCGTAATTTACCCACCAAGGGCATTTTCGTAATTTACCCACCAAGGGTATATCGGTAATTTACCCACCAAGGGCATTTCCGTAATTTACCCACCAAGGGTATATCGGTAATTTTGCACCTGCAATGGCCTTTCCTAAAGGCCCAAATGTCGCCCCAGCGACTCACTACCATTTCCTGGTCGCACTGGGACAATTGGGCCTAAAACTCGATTCTGCCCATTCGGGCCACACGCTCGTGTGGCCCACCTAGCACAAATCTAGCCATGTATATAAGTTCCACCTAGTCTAGTTCACTATATACTACACCATCATACATTTTACTATATTGGGCCCACGGGCCCATTGGGCCCCCTTCGCCCATCGCGCCCCAAGCAAAATTTCCAACCCACAAGAATACTACCGATGGCCTCAACTATCGCTGGGCGTCGAAGCCCCACACGTGCTTTCGCGCGCTCAGTGGCTACTACTATTGCCGTGATCGACACTTCGGCATTTGCCGCTCTACGCCTAGAGTAGAGAGAGTTACACACCTGATAGGACTCGGTGTTAATCCGCGCTCCGACCACTCCTCGTGCCCAAACGCCTTCCAAGGTGTGTCAACCCTCCTCCCGGAATGCTCTTTATATAGCTAGTTCTTCACCTTCCTTCTTTGTATCTTTCCGATGTGGGATCCCTTCGTCGAGAGAGTTTAAATTCAATCAAACTCTTGCCGTCCTGCATCATGCAAAATAAATACTCCCTTGCTTCTCATGAGATTCGAACCCGTGCTCCTTGCAACATAATCCACGCCGCTAGCCACTTGGCCACAAGCTCCTCTTGTGTCTTAAACCATGCGCAACTAAATATAAATCTATAGCCAAATTCTCGAGGCCCAAGTAAAAAGAAAACCAAAATGCAAAAGCCAAGACTTGAACCTTGGACCTCCTTCCTTCCTTGTGGCGTCACTCCTTGCCTCTTAAGTGGCGTCACTTTGCCACTACACCACACACTCCACTTGTGTCATTTTTCCCCACATTTTATTCTTAAGGCCTACTCGCCAACTTTCAGTGGTTTTTTTTCACCTAAAACCAAAATTTCCCCAAAGCTAATATTTGATCCCAGGACTTCATAGAAGCCCTCTAACCTTCCAAAATAACTTACCTAATAAGTCTAACTTGCATTAATGCCGTTCTCAAAAATTTAAATCAAGGCCCATTGGGCCCAATCCTACTAGGCCCAATTTCGGGATGTTACAAATCTACCCTCTTCTTAAAGAAATTTCGTCCTCGAAATTTCCAACTACAGAACATTCGTACCACCTAACCTACAACGTGTGCTCACGCTGCGCACTCTGATTCCAATAACCCTAATATACTTTTAACTAGAATTTAGAAATCCTACACATACTAAAAAAAAAAACCTAACCATTAAAGCGACATGATATTTCAGACGCAAATCAACTCTATATCCGAACATCACATCCAACCCAAACACACAGAATAGATATTCAAAATACAAAGATATAACAAAGCAAAGTATCGTGAAACTTACCGTATGCGATTGGTGCCAGACTCGGGTGCCATATTAAAAAAACAGATATATATTTTTCTAAACCATTTTCCAAACCATCTTTTGAAAACATTTTTGAACCCAAACCCACAGTGAGTTTTTGAACCTAGGCTCGATACCATAATTGTAACACCCCAAACCCGGCCTAAACGTTACGAATCGAATCTGCATGTCACATGAAAGGAATGTCTAAAAAGCGTGCATTCGTTAAAAGCTCATATTCTTTATAGTTGTGGTGAGAAATCGAGTTTAAGAAATTTTGAATAAGAAATGGTTTATTATCATTTTAAGAAAATCCCATATTGATCATTTAATAATAAGCAATAAACAAATTGAAAGTCAAACCAAATAAAATACCCAAGGCCTTATTACATAACAAAAACTCAAATAAAAATAAGTCCAAATAAAAGAAACGAATTTACGAGTAAACATATGTATGGCCTCCACGAGTCCACCTCACTCCCAAATCCGCGATCTAATGATTACCCGCAAAATTTAACTAAGGGGTGAGTCATCGAGACTCGGTGTGTAAATCCCCATCCAATGTGCCCTTACACAATTTCATATGAAAATATGCATATCATGCACCCAAACCTAGCCATCCGCAACTCCTTTTTCTACCCCGTGTGGTACCAAACCACCGGTGGTGCTAAAACCACCGGTGACTTAAAGTCACAATATCCGTCAATACATGTGGTGCCAAACCACTAGTGGTGCCAAACCACCGGTGACCCAAGTCACAAAGCAAATGATGGGGCCAACCCATCGTGTGATACCAAATCACCGCGCACGATCCCATATCTCAAAGTGGGGCCAACCCACGGTGGTATTAACCACGGGACGAGTCGCTATGAGGTGCCAAACCTCTCGTGTCCAAGACACGAATGTGATACCAAATCACCGGTGGTGCCAAACCACCGTGTCCAAGACACGAATCATCAAGTTGTGGGGCCAACCCACGTGTGATACCAAATCACCGCGCATTTATCCCATATCTCAAAAGTGGGGCCAACCCACGGTGGTATTAACCACGTGGACGCAGTCGCTATGAGGTGCCAAACCTCTGGAGGTGCCAAACCTCCGGTGACCGTAGTCACAATGTGGTACCAAACCACCGGTGCCCGTCGACACGAATATCACCGCCCCTCCACTCATATAACCCATGCAATATGACATAATAATTCGTGTGTATGCGTTATGTCATGTATGCTAGACATATATCAAATATAAGTATAACATGAATTACCATCATAATCGAGATAGACATAAAACAACATAATCACCCTAATCAACCTCTAAGGGTATAACCGTAATTTTACCTACCAAGGGCATTTTCGTAATTTACCCACCAAGGGTATATCGGTAATTTACCCACCAAGGGCATTTTCGTAATTTACCCACCAAGGGCATTTTCGTAATTTACCCACCAAGGGTATATCGGTAATTTACCCACCAAGGGCATTTCCGTAATTTACCCACCAAGGGTATATCGGTAATTTTGCACCTGCAATGGCCTTTCCCAAAGGCCCAAATGTCGCCCCGAGCGACTCAAATACCATTTCCTGGTCAGCACGGACAATTGGGCCTAAAACTCGATTCTGGCCCATTCGGGCCCACACGCTCGTGTGGCCCACCTAGCACAAATCTAGCCATGTATATAAGTTCCACCTAGTCTAGTTCACTATATACTACACCATCATACATTTTACTATATTGGGCCCACGGGCCCATTGGGCCCCCCTTCGGCCCATCGCGCCCAAGCGAAATTTCAACCCACAAGAATACTACATCGATGGCCTCAACTATCGCGTCGAAGCCCCACACGCGCGCCGCACGCTCGTGTGGCTACTATTGCCGTGATCGGCACTTCGGCATTTGCCGCTCTACGCCTAGTAGAGAGAGTTACACACCGATAGGACTCGTGTTAATCCGCGCCCGACCACTCCTCGTGCCCAAACGCCTTCCAAGGTGTGTCAACCTCCTCCTCTGGAATGCTCTTTATATAGCTAGTTCTTCACCTTCCTTCTTTGTATCTTTCCGATGTGGGATCCCTTCGTCAAATGGAGTTTAAATTCAATCAAACTCTTGCCGTCCGCATCGCAAAATAAATACTCCTTTGCTTCTCATGAGATTCGAACCCGTCCTCTTGCAACATAATCCACGCTGCTAGCCACTTGGCCACAAGCTCCTCTTGTGTCTTAAACCATGCGCAACTAAATATAAATCTATAGCCAAATTCTGAGGTCCAAGTAAAAAGAAAACCAAAATGCAAAAGCCAAGACTTGAACCTTGGACCTCCTTCCTTCCTTGTGGCGTCACTCCCTTGCCTCTTAAGTGGCGTCACTTTGCCACTACACCACACACTCCACTTGTGTCATTTTTCCCACATTTTATTCTTAAGGCCTACCCGCCAACTTCCGTGGTTTTTTTTTTTCACCTAAAACCAAAATTTCCCCAAAGCTAATATTTGATCCCGGGACTTCATAGAAGCCCTCTAACCTTCCAAAATAACTTACCTAATAAGTCTAACTTGCATTAATGCCGTTCTCAAAAATTTTAAATCAAGTCCCATTGGGCCCAATCTTACTAGGCCCAATTTCGGGATGTTACACATTCTGAAGCCTATATAAACACCCTAAGTATGACCTAAAAGGGGGGAACCCAGGGCTTTAGTCAGAGGGCATCCAGCTAGGCCAAGGAGCCAAGCGGAGAGGTCAGAATTGTGGAATTTACTCGAAGAAAGCCAGTTGATTCATCTCTAGAAGCCGGAATCATACTCAAGACGGAGGATCTCTCCTTCAATTCCTTCAGGGGGTTTTAGGGATTTCTTATGTTTTATTTTATCTTTTCTTCTGAGATGTTTTCTTTTATCATTATGAACTAAACCCTCAGATACCCGAGGGAAATGAAACCTAAGATGAATCTTGTTATCGTTTGCTAAATTATATGATAAATATTTGACTTGTTCTTAATTATGTGTTCTTAATTCTTGTGTTGATATTTTCGGGATATTAATTCAAGTTTGATGTGCTTAGGTGGAGGAGCAAAAGTCCCTGCCTAAGAGTAGATCTAGCATGATTAAGTGGAGTTGATCGCACGCCTAGAGATAGGGTGACGAGATTTTGCCAAATTAGGGTGAAACCTAATATGGGAGTCCATAGATCGAGTTAATACAATTCTAGGGGTTTTAATTAGAAAGAGATTTCAATTAATCAACCTAGGGTTAGACGTTAGTCGCCTCGAGAGAGGGGCTAATATACATTAGGGAATCTTACAGATCAAGTCAAGTGAATAAATCGTCTGGTTCAGAGTTAGATAACAAGTGAAGTCTCGGTGGATTCTTCCTCGGGTATTGTCTTAATCAATTAGTTTTTCTCACGAGTATTTTCTCCAAATTCATTCTTCTTTGTCTTAGAGTCTTTAGCTTAGTAGTTAGTTAATTTAGAATAATCAACAAATTCCCTTTATTTTAGGCTAGATAATAAAAAGAAAGTTAGTATTAGTACTTTTAGTTCCTTTGGGTTCGACATTCCGGTCTTACCTTAACTATACTACTGTTCGATAGGTGCGCTTGCCTCAAATCATTGTCATAGTTAGTTTCCAGGTTCGATCATTCTCATTATAAATTTTAAGACTTTGACATCGCATAACACAACGATCAATTCTTCTTTTCTCTTCTCCTTTATTTTCCTTCTCTTTGACTCTCTTATGCTTATATCTATTTTATTTTAATTTCTTGGTTTTAGCTTTTTCAGGCTGCTTGGGAATCACACACCACGGCAGTAGAAATCACACCCACCTCGCAAACCATCTAACAATAAGGACTTTTCAGTCCATTTATCTCTTTTTTTAATTTTATTTTACTTTCTATTTTCTTTCTCTTTATCTTTCTTGTCTTTAAACACATAATTAGTTTATTTTAAATGTGTCTAAATATTTCCTGGCTATTTCTTCATGGGCTACCCAATTTGTTCATCTAGTGTAGTAATAGTGGGCAGCCACTATACCACCACTAGACACGCCTCCTCCAACTTATCTTTCACCTCCGAATCAAGTTTCCACACCTCGAACTCAAGGAATCCATCCAAAATTCAGGAAGTTTCATCTCTCCCTATCTTTTATGAATTCCTATCTATCTTTGTACATTGAGGGCAATGTACATCTTAAGTGTGGGGGGTGAATCTTAAAAGTGCCTAACTTTTAGCATTATTCTCAAATCCCTGAATTATATCTTTGTCTTGAGTAATTTTCTCATATTATGATTACAATTAAATTTCCTTTGATTTATGATTTTTTACTGATATGTTTTAGATTAAGTCATAGTTAATTGTGCATTGATGATTTAAACTTTAAGATAATAGAGAATCAAATATGATAAGTCTATTTTCTGTAATTAAAAATTGATAGGTTGTCTACCTGAATCTAATTATTACTTTGAAATTTGAAATTTACGAGGATTGATGTCAAAAAGCCATAATTTTTGTGAGATTTTGAGCCTTTTAGAGCATACATTCTTTCGTGCTCACTTTATTGATTATGAATGTGTCAACATTGATTTGTTATTCTAGAACTTGCTTCGATTATACATGTCGAGACCACACCATTGGTTTGATATACTGAGATGGTAAAGGCACCTAGGTTTTAACCCACTTACTCCCTAAAAGCCTACCTCCACAATTAACCCCTAGTGAACCCCTTTGATCCTAACAACCCATTTATTGACTCACCCACCAATATTAACCCAAAACCCATCTTGTATTTGTTATCACCATTCCTTTTGACTACCCTTATATCGAGATTTGATATGATCAGTTGCCTAACTATGATCTTTATTTCAATAGTTAAATTTATCCTTTATTATGTATTTGATTTGTTCTTAAAAAAATAAAAAAAATCGAAGTATATTCATTTTTATTTCTGTGATTAAGTGAGCTTAAAATAGTTTAAATTCACATCTTTAGAAGAAGCTCGTGTTATTAGTATTAGTATTATAAGTTTCCAATTGATGTAATTATTTATATTCAGTTTGTTGTTTCTAGTTAGTTAATTTGTCAATTCAGTCTCGATTCTAACCCTCTAATTCAGCCTTTATCCACACCTTTAACCCAAGCCCCGTTACAACCCTTTTTAAAGACCTTTTGATTTGTGTATCATCTCATATTATAGTGGTGGAGATTTGATTTTCAGGCAAGCCTATGGGATTAACTTTTCATGTTTGACTTTTGAGTGCTTAATTTCGAACCTTAAACACTTTGAGTGATTTGAGTGAATCTTTAGTGAGGATGTCAACCCTTCTCGATTTTAAATCAGAGGTAATTATTTAGATGAGGGGAAACACCTATGTTTTCATGCTACAAAAATATATGACTTAGATTGTTTGAATCTTTAGGACTCTTTGAGTATAATTATCCATGTATGAATTATCTATGAATTATGATGAGACATTGTTGATGAGAATCATGAACTGAGGAAAGTTCGTTTTAATTGTGAGTTGAGAATTTTGCTTGAGGACAAGCAAAAGCTTAAGTGTGGGGGTATTTGATAAACCGTAATAGTAACATATTTTATCTCTACATTTAGCATGCTTTTGGATGATTTATCCCTTGAATCGATGGAAGTTGGTGCTCTTAATCCTTTAATTTCATGTTTTATACTCAAGAGAGCATAGGAGGATGAAAAGAATGAAAAACGGGCCAAATGGGCCAAAGTAGAAATCCACACGGCCTGGGCCCAAGACCACACCACCGTGCTCCTTTAGTAGGCTCGACCACGGCCTACAACTCGACTTACACGGGCGTGTGCCATGGGCGTGTCCCTGCCGTGGCAAAGAAGAATTTTATTTGGATTAGGGTACTTAGAGGCAAAGAAAGCCATTCCAAAAGCCTATATAAACACCCTAGAGGACAACCTTCGGGGGGCATCCAACTAGGCCAATGAGCCAAGCCAGAGAGGTCAGAATTGTGGGATTTACTCGAAGAAAGCCAGTTGATTCATCTCAGGAAGCCGAAATCATACTCAAGACGAAGGATCTCTCCTTCAATTCCTTCAGGGGGTTTTAGGGTTTTTCTTATGTTTTGTTTTATCTTTTCTTCTGAGATGTATTCTTTTATAATTATGAACTAAACCCTCAGATACCTGAGGGGGATGAAACCTAAGACGAATCTTGGTATCGTTTGCTGAACTATATGATAAATACTTGATTTGTTCTTAATTATGTGTTCTTAGTTCTTGCTTTGATATTTCAGGAGATTGATTCAAGTATTGATGTGCTTAGGCAGTGGAGCAAAAGTCCCTGTCTAAGAGTAGATCTAGCATAGTTAAGCGGAGTTGATCGCAACCCTAGACATAGGATAACGAAAATCTACCGGATTAGGGTCAAACCTAATATGGGAGTCCATAGATCGAGTTAATGCAATTCTAGGGGTTTTAATTAGAAAGAGATTTCAATTAATCAACCTAGGGTTAGACGTTAGTAGCCTCGACGGAGGTATTAATATACATTAGGGAATCCTACAGATCAAGTTAAGTGAATAAATCGTCTGGTTCAGACTTAGATAACAAGTGAAGTCTAGGTGGATTCTTCCTCGGGTATTGTCTTAATCAATTGGTTTTTCCCACAAGTATTTCTCCAATTCATTCTATTTGTCTTAGCGTCTTTAGCTTAGTAGTTAGTTAATTTTAGATTAAACAACAATTTCCTTATTTCTTAGGCTAAATAATAGAAAGAGAGTATTAGTACTTTTGGTTCCTTTGGGTTCGACAATCTGGTCTTGCCACTAAACTGTACTACTGTCCGATAGGTACGCTTGCCTCAATCGTTGTCATAGTTAGTTTCTAGGCTCGATCATTCTTTATATAAATTTTTAAGACTCTGACACACGATCATTGGGGAGCGCTACTAAGAGCTTCTCGGATATAGTGATGTCCGGTGAAATGATTGAAAACGCGGTGAGAAGTGGTAAGATTGACGCAGGGGAGAACTCCAAAAGATCGGCGCTAAGAAAGAACGAAAACGAAATGAATAATGTGGGCACATACAACAAGGGTTACTCAAAGCCAATTACCGTTGGCCCGCTAGGATAGTAACCACTAGTCTTCAGGCCCCTCCAAGGCAAGAATCTAACCAAAGGCCAAATACAGAAAGGCTCCAGTTCACACCTATATCGATTATGTATAGAGAGCTGTATCAGAGTTTGTTTGATGCACATGTGGTATCCCCCTTCTACCTTGTAACAATCCGGTTTAGACTCTAGTCGTGTAACTACCCGATTTAGGGCCTAGTCAGGAAAGTGGTGCGAGACCACAAATCTGAAGTAATAAAATGAGTTTTTAAGGTATTTGAGATGTTTGCATGATATTATGAAAGTTTCGTGTAAAAATTTTATGAAAATTTCCATTAAAGGATCCATTAGGATTAAATTGCAAAAGTTGCAAAATATGAGTTTCTAGAAGCTTTTTGTATGAAATAGCTTTAGAATAGAAATTAGAAGTCCTTAAATAGCAATTTGTCCAAATTATAATTTTTGGACAAAAATGGACATGAGTTAGTAAAATGTGAATTTTTAAAGAGAAGGGCATTTTGGTCATTTATCAATTAAGTGATTAAAATAGGAAAAAGATGATAAAAATCTTATTCATCTTCTTCCTCTTGTGCCGAAAATTTGAAGAACCCATAGCTAGGGTTTGTTCATCTTTCAAGCTTGCTAGTAAGTTCATATTAGCCCCGTTTTTAATATTCTTCGTATTTTTGAAGTTCTCGTATTATGAATTAGCTATTTTTAGCTATAAAATGAGCTAAGAAGCATGTTCAAAAATCTACCCATGAATGACATGCTTATAAAATGATATTTTATGGAAGTTTATAAGAGCTTGATGTTAGATAAGCATCTTTTCCTTAGTGAATTTCATGAAAAATGATAGTATGGACTAATTTGTAATAGTTATGAAATTTGTCATACATATTAGAAATAGTGAGAATTGATGATTGTTATAGTAGAGAAAATGAATCAGCTAAGTGTGAAGTTTAAGAAAGTTGAATGAGAATCATTTTACGAGCCTTGGGGCAAAAGTGCAAATATGAGAAAGTTTAGGGGCAAAATAGTAATTTTTCCAAAGTATGAGTTAAGAGTCAATTTAGTCAATGTGGGTATTAAATGATCTAATTATTATTATAGATCAAGAAAAATGAAGCCCGGAACGGAACCGAGGCAAGAACAAAGTCGAGGACTAAATTGCACATCTACATACATTTTGTATATTGAGGTAAGTTTGTATGATTTCTAAGCTTTATGATTAATATCATTGAACTGCTTAGCATAATGTACAATATTACCATGAAAATGTTTAATGCTTTGTTAAACAAAGAGATTAATGAGATTAAGCATGAGAAAGTCCCGATTGAAGTTGAATTACCTATGATACTCAATCTATCACATGAAATGAGAAAGTCTGTATAAGACCAAGCCAAGGCATGGTATCGGCAATCAAGCAAGTTATCATGTAAGACCAAGACAAGTCTTGGCATTGAAGAATTAGTATGAGATGAAGACCCATATAAGCCCAAGCCAAGGCATGGCATTGGTGAGTCTCCAAGCAAAGATGTCATGTAAGTCCAAGACAAGTCTTGGCATTGAAAAGCTATCAAGAGATAGAGATCCCATGTAAGTCCAAGCCAAGGCATGGAATTGGTGAGTAACAAGGAAGATTTCATGTAAGTCCAAGCCAAGGCTCGGCATTGACCAATTCATGAGTAAAGATACCAAGTAAAACCATGTCAAGACATGACAATGGTAAGTTCCCAAGGGAACTCACGAGAAAGACTTTGTATAAGTCCATGTCAAGACATGGCCTCGAAACCAAGATGAAAGATTCCATGTAAGACCGTATCTAGGATATGGCTTTGGCATCGAGTTATATGTGGATAAGATTCAGAATCCTCAGTTATTCATAGAAATTCACCGGGCAAATGAGTAAAGCTTAAATGAGGTAACAAGAAAGTTAAGTAAGCGAAGTTATTATCAAGTTGGAAATGAGTATTATTCATGTTATGAATTATGAATTAGAGATTATGATTATTATATTAAAGCATGCTGATCAATGTGATCAAGTGATGCGGGTACCTTGTTTACCTCACAAGTATGAGACTAGTAAGTATCATGATATATGTAAGAATCAGTATTAGTAAGTAAGCTTTATAGCTGAAATTTATGATACCATTGTTTATGTCAAATGGTTTACATCAAGCAAGTATGTTGCTATGTGCATTATATGCAAACTTACTAAGCTAAATGCTTACGTCTTTTATTCTTTCTTTCCATGTAGTCCCGCCAAGCTAATCTCGTGGATCATCGTCATCGGATCTCAGAGCACACTATCAATCGCTATTTTGGTATAGCCAAGTTGTTTATATTAAGTATGGCATGTATAGGAAGCATTTCATTTTGAGAATATGTCTTAAGAAGAGCAAAAGTATGGACTATCAATTTTATTATTCTTTTGTATATGGCTAAGTGATTTGCCAAGTTTGACTAAGTGTGTATGTTTATAGAAATCAATGAAAGATGTAGCAATTTGAGTTGTTGAATTGAGCATGAGATTGATCTTAATTTCAGGGTAGCAATTGGCTTGGTAAATAGCCTCTAAGTGCCCACACGGATGGACACACGGGCGTGTGTCTAGGCCGTGTGCATCCTGCACTTTTGTATCTTAAATTAGAATAGACCATGGGCTGGTCACATGGCCATTTGTTCAGGTCGTGCGATACACACGGTTGGCACATGGGCGTGTGAAGTCTGCACTTTACACTTAGAAATTTAATTGTCACACGGCTGATGCACATGGGCGTGTCCAGGCCGTGTGGATTTAGTCAGTGTCGACCACGGGTGGAAGGCACGGGCATGTCTTAGGGACACACGGGCGTGTCCCCAGTAACACGGGCGTGCGACCCCTATCTTGAGATAAAGTTTCCAGATGAGTTCTGAAAGCTACGGGACGTAAGTCTGAGGCTTCGTAGGCCCATGAAACGTATGACCTGACTAAGAAAGAGAAATTTTTAATTTGGAACAAAATTTTATAGCCCGTAAGTACATGTTTAAGAAAGTTCAAGCATTGTAATGTCTCGTATCCGGTCTTAGCCTCGGACTCGGGTATGGGGTGTTACAAGTCGGAACAGTGGTTTCAAAACCACAAATCTGAGTTAGAATAATATTTTTATATTATTTTTCGTGCTTCTGATATGTGAATTAGTATGTGTGAAATTTCTGTGGGTTAATTTGTCCGTTTGTATGCTCAATTTGAGGAAAGGATTAAATTGCATTGAATGCAAAACTTGCATGCTTTATGAAAAGACACCTATTGGAGATGGCTTTTAAACGGGGAGGCCTTATGAGGCAATTATGCCATTAATAAGGATAGTGGAAGACTATGGACAGTTATGCCATTAATTTTATAAGTTATATATGTTTTATATTAAGGTTAATTTTGTAAATGGAATAATAACATAATATTAATTAAACAAAAGCCTTAATAAAACATTTTTTCATCTTTTTGACTCATCCACCACTGAAATTCATAAAGAAAAGAGAGGGTTTGAACTCTTCAAACATTCGGTTAGCTTGTGGTCAAATTTAAGGTATGTTTTGTTTCGGTTTTTGATGATTTTTATGTTTTTGAGATTGTTGCTTAGTCTACTATCAAGCCCAAGTTGTAATTTGAAGAATTGATGATGTTTATGAGATGTGCCATTGATGAAATGGTGAGCTTTATGATGAGTTTTGGTGTTAAATGAAAGATATGTGTTTAATGAACATGTTTTGTTCTTGAATTTTTGGTGAATTTAGCTAATTAGGGCTAAATTGTGAAAATAATGTTTTGAGGGACTAATTTGTGAAATAAATGAAATGTATGGACTCATATGAGCATGAGTTAAATTCAGCTAGGTATGGGTAATATGGAATTTGATGTATTTTGTGATTTTGTGAAATAGGGACTAAATTGTCCAAATGTGAAAATATGAGGGCTAATTTGCAAATTGCCCTAAATATGTGCTCTTTGATTGAAATGAATGAGTTAGTGAATAAAAGGGTTAAATTTGAATATGTATAGATCAAGAACCGAAGAAAACGGACTTAGATCGCGGGAAAGTGAAAGTATTCGAATAACCAAATCCGATCAACTATCCGAATCTGAGGTAAGTCGATATACAAATAAATGCATTTGAATTGACTTATTTGTGAATATATGAAATTTGAATTGCTATGAATAATACTCGAAATGATGAATATATGAATTTCGAGAAAGTATTGAGAGGTGATTAACGTCCGAGAAGTCCCGTGTGAACCTAGGAATAGATAGGAATTACGTATGTCATGACATAGGTGTCTGATATATGACATCATGTAAGACCACGTCTGGGACGTTGGCATTGATTCGAGATTTCGTGTAAGACCACATCTGGGACATTGGCATCGATATGAGATTTACGTGTAAGACCATGTCTGGGACATTGGCATCGTATTTGATTCGTGTAAGACCCTGTATGGGACAGTGGCATCGATATATGATTACATGTAAGACCACTTCTGGGACGTTGGCATTGTACGAATATTCCAAACACTCTGAGTATCCTATTTAGTTCTGAATAGTTCAACAGGCAAGTTTGAGAAATCAACGACTATGTGAGTTGTATATCCGATTCAGGTACGCTTGGATGATAAACTAGGTATGTGTATGAAAGGTAAGTATATCTATGAACTTACCAAAATGAATGTGAATATGGATTTGATGGGATAATATGTGATATATATATATATAAGCTTGAATGAGTTATGTGCATAAGTGATGCTTGACTTGAGGAATGTGGTAAGTGATGGTTAAACAAATGAGCCAAAGGTTATGTGATGAATTTTGCACATGAGAAGTATAAATGTTGACGTATCAATGTAGCTATGTGTATTATATGCTATGTTTATTTGTATATGGCTTACTAAGCTTTTGGAAAGCTTACTCAGTGTGTGTTTGTTCTGTTTTATAGGTCGTCAAAGCTACGAAAGGCTCGAGAATCGTCAAGGATCATCACCACACTACCAAACTTAACTTTGGTACTTTTGAATGTGTATATAACTAAATATGGCATGTATAGGCTAGTCATTTGGTATATGTTGAAATGAAATTAGCTATGTGATGTGGCTAGTTATATATTGGTATTATGCATTTGTGAATATGTTGATTTTGGTATGATCCCATGACTATGAAATGGTCAAGTTTATGGTAAGCATATGGATGAAAATTGAGTATGTATGTTTGATCAAAGAAATGGTTATATGAATGGTAAATGTAGATGAATTAAGCTTGAATGTATATGTGTTTTAGTTGTGAAAATTGTACATGAAATGAATTGGTATATTGCTTGTGGGGTTGACCCAAGTGTGGGTGGTATTTTGGCCTTGCAAATGGCCTATTTTGCATCCACGGCTGTGGCACATGGGCGTGCCTGGTGGCCGTGTGAATAAGTTAGTAGCCAGCCTAATTTTACACGGCCATGGCACACGGGCGTGTCTGGTGGTCATCTGGATAAGTCAGTATACATGCTCTGTTTTGGCACGGCAAGGACACATGGGTGTGTCTGGTAGCCGTGGAAGGCACACGGCCTAACTGCACAGGCGTGTGACCTCTGCAGTGTTGAAAAAGTTTTAAATTTCCAAGAATTTTCATATGTGTACAATTTAGTCCCGACCCTATTCAAAAGCATGATTATGGTCTCGATGACCTATAAAAGGGACACTCTGATTGTGATTGATGATTTGTAATATGAAATGTCTGTAAAAGTTTCTGATCTATCCGGTAATGCCTTTAACCTTAATCCGGAAACGGATACGGGTTAGGAGTGTTACATACCTAAAGCCCATGCAACCTCTATTCCCCAAATGGTACGATGCAAATGCTCAATGCGAATACCACGCGGGAATCACAGGACATTCAATTAAAAACTGCACCGCATTTAAAAAGTTGATCGAAAGGTTCATTAAAATGGTAATTGTAAAGTTTGATGACCCATTAGGACCTAATGTGGCAGGAAATCTGCTACCCAATCATTCTGATAAAGGGGTAAATGCGATAAGCGAGAATAGAGGGAAAAGAACCAAGATGGACGTGGCAGAAGTAAAAACCCCGCTGAAATGGGTTTGGAAAAAAATGGTAGAGGGATGATTAATCAAACAAGATTCAGAAGAGAGGGCTGAAGGGATAAGGAACTACTGTGAGTTCCATGCTAAGGAGGGTCATGAAATCCAAGAGTGCATTGAGTTCAGGACTCTAGTGCAAAATCTGATGGATAATAAGGAGCTAGAATTCATTGAATGTGCCAAGGGCTCAAAAGAAGGAGATATATGCGCTTCGTAAGATGGGTCAACAAAGAAGGTCTATAAAGTCAACCACCCAGTGGTTATCATTTCACGACCAAGAAACAATGAAGCTGGAGTGGAAATGGCACCAAGGGTCATAATCTAGAAACCTGTAGCTTTTCCTTACAAGGATAGCAAGAAGGTTCCCTGGAATTATGACTGCAACGTAACGATTCTAGGAGAAGAGGGCCCGATTTGTGCTTCAGAAGAAGATCAAGAGGTGGGTTTCTACACACACAATGGGAGGCGTTAGGATCCATCAAATGTCGGAGCTGACCCTGTAAAGGAAAGACCCCAATGGCTTAACAAAAGAAGGAAAAGACGGCCAAGCTCAAATCCCCAGTTAACAAGCCAATAACTGAAAATGAGGCTTGGGAATTTTTGAAATTCTTAAAGCATAATGAGTACAACATTGTAGAACAGCTACATAAGCAACCGGCTCGCGTCTCAGTGCTAGCTTTACTCTTAAGTTCGAAGACAAATCATGATGCGTTAATGAAAGTGCTAAACGAAACTTATGTCGCTAACGATATCTCTGTGAACAAGCTGGACCGCCTAGTCAACAATATAAGTGCTGACAACTTGATCACTGTGAAGTCAGAGTTTTAAAATTTATAAAGATAATGATCGAACCTGGAAACTAACTATGACAACGATTGAGGCAAGTGCACCTATCAAACAGTAGTATAGCTTAGGCAAGACTGGATTGTCGAACCCAAAGGAACTAAAAGTACTAATACTAACTTTCTTTCTATTATTTAGCCTAAAATAAGTGAAGTTGTTTATTAATCTAAATTAACTAATTACTAAGCTAAAGAAGCAAAGACAAAAAGAATGAATTGGGGAAATACTTGGGAAAAACTCAGTTGATTAAGACGATACCCTTAGGAAGAATCCACCTAGACTCCACTTGTTATCTACCACTAAACCAGACGATTTATTCACTTGACTTGATCTGTAGGACTCCCTAATTTATATTAAACCCTCTCTCGAGGCGAATAACATCTAACCCTAGGTTAATTAATTGAAATCTCTTCCCCATTAAAAACCCCGTAGAATAGCAGTAAATCGATCTATGGACTCCCATATTAGGTTTCACCCTAATCCGGCAAAATCTCGTCACCCTATCTTTAGGCGTGCGATCAACTCCGCTTAATTATGCTAGATCTACTCTTAAGCAGGGACTTTTGCTCCACCACCTGAGCACATCATACTTGAATTAATATCCACGAAATATCAACACAAGAATTAAGCACACATAATTAATAACAAATCAAGTATTTATCATATAGTTCAGAAAACAATAACAAGATTCATCTAGGTTTCATCCCCCTTCAGGTATCTGAAGGGTTTAGTTCATAATAGTAAAAGAAAACATCCCAGAAGAAAAGATAAAACAAAACAAAAGAAATCCCTAAAACCCCCTGAAGGAATTGAAGAGGAGATCCTCCGTCTTGAGTAGAATTTCGGTTTCTTGAGATGGATCAACTGGCTATCCCTTAAGAGTTTCCCACAAATCTGACCTTTTCGGCTCGGCTCCTTGGCCTAGCTGACCGCCCGTCGACTCCCCCTTTTAAGTTATACTGAGGGTGTATTTATAGGCTTTTGGAATATGTTTCTTTGCCCTTAAGTATCCTTTTCTGAGTGAAATTACTCTCCTCCACGGTAGGGGCACGGCCATGGCACACGCCCGTGTGAATCATGGTCAGGCCATGTTGGACTCCGTTAGTAAGGTACGGCCGTGTAGATCGACATCAGGCCGTGTTCTAGTATATTTGAGGAGGCACGACTGTGTGGGCTTTAGTCCAGGCCATGTCGACTTCTTCTTTGGCCCATTTTGGTACGTTTTGAGCCCGTTTCTCATTCCTTTTATTCTTGGGTGCTTTCCTGAGTATAAGACATGAAAAGAAAGGATTAAGAGCCCCTTTTTTCATAAATCAAGGGATAAATCATCCAAAAGTATGCTAAATGTGGGCCTAAAATATGTTACTATTTCGGTTTATCGATATACCCCACACTTAAGCTTTTGCTTGTCCTCAAGCAAAATTCTCAACTTACAATTAAAACGAACTTTCTATAATTCATAATTCCTATCAACAATGTCTTATCATAATTCATAGATAATTTATACATGGATAATTCAATTCAAAGAGTCCTAAGGATTCAAACAATCTAAGTCATAGATTTGTAGCTCGAAAATATAGGCATCTCCCCTTATCTAAATAATTACCTTTAATTCAAAACCGACAAGGATTGACATCCTCACTAGAGATTCACTCAAATCACTCAAAGTGTTTAAGGTTCGGGAAAAGCGCTCAAAAGTCGAACATGAAAAGTTAATCCCATAGGCTTGCCTGAAAATCAAATCTCCACCACTATAATATGAGATGATGCACAAATCAAAAGGTCTTTGTCGTCGTGGTTGTAATTGGGCTAGGGTTAAGGTGTGGATAGAGGCTGAATTAGAAGGTTAGATTCGAGATTGAATTGACAAAATACCTAACTAGAAACAATAAACTGAATAATTACATAATGGATTGAAACTTTAAACTAATAATACGAGCTTCTTCTTCAATATTTGGAATTCAAACGTATAAGCTCACTTAATCACAAAACTAATAATGACTAATGAATATACTTTGATTGATTTTTTTTTAAGAACAATACATAACGAAGGATAAATTACTTAAAAAAACATAGTTAGGCTATTAATCAAATCAAATCTCGATATAAGGGTGGTCAAAAGGAATAGGGATAACAAAAACAAAAGGGTTTCTGGGTTGAAATTAGCGGTTATGTCAATGAAAAAGGTTGTTAGGATTAAAAGGGGTTCACTAGGGGTTAATTGTGAAGGTAGGTTTTTAATGGAGTTAGTGGGTTAAAACCTAGGTGCCTTTATCATCTCTTTATATCAAATCATAGGTGTGGTCTCGATATGTATAAACGAGGCAAGTTCTAGAATAACAAATCAATGTTGACATACTCATAATCAATAAAGTGAGCATGGAAAAGAATATATGCTCTATAAGGCTCAAAAACTCACAAAAATTATGGGTATTTTGATATCAACCTCGTAAATTTCAAACTTCAAAGTAATATTTAAACTCAGTTTGATAACCTAGAAAATTTTTTAATTTCTGAAAAATAGACTTATCATGCTTGATTCTCTAGTATTCTTAGAATTTAATTATCAATGCACAATTATCAATGAATTAATCTAAAACATATCAATAAAAATCATAAATCATTAGAAATTTCATCCTAATTAGTAATATGAGGAATTTACTTAAAAACAAGACTAAATTCAGGATTTTGGGAATAATGAAAAAAATTAGGCACGTCTAAGATTCACCCCCCCATACTTAAGATGTACATTGCCCTCAATGTACAAAGATAGATAATAGCATGGTGATAAGAAAATCATATGGGAAGAAAGAATACTTCCTGAATTTTGGATGGATTCCTTGAGTTGGAGGTGGCAAATGACTTATGTAGCAGTGAATTACTCCTGTTGATTTATTTGTTATTTTGGAGTGTTCAATTGAAACTGTGAAGTCGGTAGTTAGATGTCTCAGGGCGGAATTAAATAAGTGTTTGTTAGTAATACTCTAAGGTTAGATATCCAATGATAATATGAATAAAATAGAGGTGTGAAACATAAAGGCAAAAGGGTTTAAATTAAGACAAATAAAAATAAAGAAAATAAACATAAGGAAAATAGAAGAACTCAGAGGTCCTCATCGTCAGCTGGGTCCTATGGTGGTGGTGTAGAAATGTTGAAGTGGTGACAAATCTGCTAGAGGGTGGCCTCGATTCCGTCAAAGCGTTGAAATTGCTGGGTACAGTACTGTTCGAATCGGTCGAGGCATGCAGAAATGTCTGAGAATGAAGCTGCTGTATGGGAGGGCCGCTGGCTCGGGGTTGGTGCCTCCTGTGGGACATCATCAGTAATGTCCGCGGGCTCCTCGTCGTCAGTGGAGCTGGCTAATCGGTACTAAGGAGGGTCAGTCCCCCGACGATATTTAATCATCCTCATGTGCAAAGATCGCCCGAATGCCCCGAGGTGCCACCGCCAACCAACCGGCGTGAGGGAGGAACTCGGGCATCGGTGTTTAGGATACCGGGTGTCGAGCTAACTGGTGTGTGATATATGGGCCCATAGATATGACCCCTCACGGTCTTTGCTCGCATCGATGTTGAATGGCACGGGCTAGGAAGTAGGCAAGGTCGATCACGTGCCCGTTTGCCATACACCATAGAAAACAGGCGTCGTGTGTGTTAACAACGCCTGTGCTCTCTCTCCTACCTATCAATGTATGTGCTAGGATAGCGTGTACGTACCTCAAGGGTGGGAAGAGAGAAGTCACCTTGGAGCGACTTGGGTCGTAAGTGGGGGAGGCAGAGACTATGTCGCACCAACAACTAGTGGGATTCTTGTGGATATGGCGGTGGAGGTTTGAAAGATCATTTTCTTCCACAAATTTGTTGTTATAAAGCCCCAATGTAGTCCCGAATTGTGGTACATTTAGTTCTCGTGCAACGCCTCCTAGTCGGAATTGGATCGTACCCGGGTCGTCGTGTTGGGACATTACTATTTGGAGATGAAATGTCGAACAGAACTCTAGAGTGAGTTCTAAGTATGTAGGCTCTATGATGTTGAAGAACTGGTTCCAAGGGTCGGTGGTTAGTAAGGCCCGTACGTCATCGGCGAGTTGTATTTGTTCCAATATGGTCTAGTCAATTCTTCTTCCTGTGCCCAACGGTCGTGCTCGAAGTAGTTTGTAGCGATCCTCTTGAATTCTTGGAGGAAAGCGTAAAAACGGGTGGCGCACTTAGGTGGAGGCACTTGCGGAAGATGCGTCGGGTGGCTTTCGTTTCTTGGATGTGGTGGCTGTGGTTCGCTTTCCTCTTGATGTCGACATTGTACCTGAAAATAGTGAATATTCAAGTAATGTTTATATTAAATCAAGCACTTTCATCTAGACCCGAGATATTTAAAGGCTACGAACGATTATTCTATTTATGAGCATCCAATATATATCTAAAGCAAAATTTTCACTATAACAATCAAAATGAGTTTGCAAGTAAATAACATTAATAGAAAAAGAAAAAAAAACTAGATATCATGAAGAATTGAAACAAGTTCTAAAATGAATTAGTCTAGTAATTAATGCTTAATACTAAAAATAAACAAAAATTATAGACAAAGCAAAACATTATGAAATTTATCAAACAATCAGTTAAGAAAATGAAGTAATGAAGGGAACCAGGGGATGTGGTGGTGTGAATCGACAGAACACGGGCGGAGCACGGTGGTGTTGTGATTTTCCAGGGTGTGCTGCAGCGTTGGCGAGGGCATGGGCTTCCCCGCAGCACGGTGGTGGTGGCGGGCGTGGAGTGCGCTTTTTATATGGGTTTTGGAGAGAAGGGAAGGTTGATGGGTTTTGAGGGTTAAAATATGGGTGATTTTGGGTATGGTGGCCGGATTTGGGATAAAATAGGCTGAGAAAATCGATTTAGGGTTGGTTTGGGGAAGATGAGCGGTTTAAATTGCTTAAATAGGGGTGGGAGCACAGGCAAGGGCCACGCCCGTGCTCAGTTCTTTTCAGCCCGTGCTTTTCACTATTTTCAAGTTTTAGGCGCGATCAGGGTGCTAGACCATGGCCGTGGTTAAAGTGACACGCCCGTGTTCTTATTCACAAGGTTGTTCAAAACGGGCGTGTTCCTCCCGTGTTCGACAAGTCAGTACAGTCCACGGTTGTGAAGCACGGACGTGTTGAGCCCTTGTTTGGCAAGTCAGTATAGTCCACGGTTGCTCAGCACGGGCGTGGGGCTATTATCGTAGCCCGTGTTGAGGATAAAAGTCACCTTTGTCGAGCACGACTATAAGTACGCCCGTGTTTCGTTCCATGGCTTCCACACGGCCACGGGCACGCCCGTGTGCAAGGCCGTGTGGTCTAAAACCTGCGCTTTATTGAATTAATTAGTATGGGATTAAATGCTAAAAATTAAGAATCTAATGTTAGTGTGGTTAATGCTCGGGTTGCCTCCCGAGAAGCGCTCGTTTAAAGTCTTAAGCTAGACTTACCCTATTTTCATTTTAGAAAGAAGGTTCACGGAGCTAAAGCTCCTCTCTCATATCCCTAAAATCTTCACCATTATAGATTTTGAGTCGGTGACCATTTACCTTGAATGTGCCTTGAGTGGGATGAGTTACCTCGATTGTGCCATAAGAAAAAATTGTTTTGATCATGAATGGACCTGACCATCTTGATTTCAGTTTCCCAGGGAACAGTTTAAGCCTCAAGTTGTATAGCAGGACCAAGTCCCCTATTTTGAATTGTCTCGATTTCTTTAGACGAGCGTCATGGCGTCGCTTTGTTGCCTCATTTTATAGCTTTGAGTTCTCAGAGGCATCGACTCTCCATTCGTCAAGCTCGTTCATCCGCATCATTCTCTTCTCACCTGCAGCTTTAATATCCTAATTCAAAAATTTTATAGCCCAAAAGCTTTATGTTTCTAACTCAAATGGTAGATGACAACTTTTCCCGTAGACAAGTTTGTGCGGGGATGTTCCTAAAGGGGTTTTAAAGGCTGTTCTATAGGCCCATAAAGCGTCGTCTACTTTTATTGCCCAATCTTTCCTGTTAGATTCAACTGTTTTCTCTAAGATCCGCTTAAGTTCTCGGTTTGCTACTTCTACCTACCCACTGGTTTGAGGGTGAAATGGGGTAGCTATCCTATGGTGTACTCCATATTTTTTTAAGACCTTATCAAATTGAGTATTACAAAAATGAGTACCCCTATCACTAATGATGGCTCTAGGTGTTCCAAATCGAGAAAACAGTTTCTTAAGAAACTTAACTACTGCCTGGCATCATTGGTAGGTAAAGCTTCAGCTTCCACCCATTTTGACATGTAATCAACTACTACTAGGATGTACTTATTTCTGAATGAACTAGGGAATGGACCCATAAAATCAATACCCCATACATCAAATATTTCACAAGATAGCATATATGTTTGAGGCATTTCATCACGTTTAGAAACATTACCTGTTCTTTGGAATTTATCACATGAAGCGACATACCTGTTGGCATCTTTGAATAGAGTGGGCCAATAAAAACCTGATTCGAGTATTTTATGTGCTATCTTAATGCCACTGTAGTGTCCTCCTGAAGGTCATGAATGGCAATGTTGTAGGATTTTGCTTGCTTCTGTCTTTGTAACGCATCTTCGAATTACCTGATCTGCACAAATACGGAAAAGAAAGGGGTCTTCCCAGAAATAGTTCTTCACATCAGAGAAGAATCGCTTTTTTGATGATGTGTTAGCTTTTTCAGTAGGACGTTAGCGGCTAAATAATTTGCAATATCTGCAAACCATGGTACCTCGGAGTAGGTTATAGAAAAGAGTTGTTCCTCAGGGAATGAGTCGTTTATCTCACTTTCGTTGAGCTCTTCGAGATGTGGGTTCTCAAGCACGAGAGGTGATCTCACGCAAGGTTTTCACTCCTTCTTATCCTGTATTTCGTGTCAAATTCTTGTAAAAGTAAAATCTATCTTATGAGTCGTGGTTTTGCATCAGGTTTAGTTAAAAGATAACGAAGAGCAGAGTGGTCAGTGTAAACGACAACTTTAGATAATACTAAATATTGTCTGAATTTATCAAACGCAAAGACCACAGCTAGTAATTCTTTTTCAGTAGTAGTATAATTTTCTTGTGCGGCTGTTAATGTCTTGCTGGCGTAATAAATCGGCTGGAAATGCTTGTCTTTTCGCTATCCTAAAATCGCACCTCTTTGCAAAATCACTTGCATCACACATTAGTTCAAAAGGGAGATTCCAATCAGGGGCAATTATAATTGGGGCGTTTATTAATTTCTCTTTAAGAATATTAAATGCATCTAAACATTCCTGATTAAAATTAAAAGGTACATCTTTTTCTAGCAATTTCGTTAGAGGCTTAGCTATTTTAGAAAAATCTTTAATAAATCTTCTATAAAATCCTGCATGTCCTAAAAAAAGCTTCTAATAGCCTTAATCGAACTAGGAGGAGGTAATTTTTCTATGGTTTCACCTTTGCTTTATCTACCTCGATTCCTTTACTAGAAATTTTATGTCCTAATACAATTCCCTCTTGTACCATAAAGTGGCATTTTTCCCAATTTAAGACAAGATTTGTCTCCTCACATCTCATTAGAACTCGTTTTAAGTTTTTAAGGCAAAGATGGAAAGAATTACCGAATACCGAGAAATCATCCATAAATACCTCCATAATGTCTTCCACAAGTTCACAAAGATTGCCAACATGCAATCTTTGAAAAGTAGCAGGAGCATTACATAATCCAAAAGGCATTCTACGATAAGCAAGCGTACCATATGGACATGTGAATGTTGTCTTCTCTTGATCTTCAGGTGCTATTGGGATTTGGAAATAGCCGTAGAGTCCATCTAGGAAGCAATAGTACATATGCCAAGATAACCTTTCTAACATTTGATCAATGAAGGCCAAAGGAAAGTGATCTTTTCTAGTGGCATCGTTCACTTTCACATAATCAATACTGGACTCTCCAACCTCAGAACTATTCTAGTGGGAATTAGTTCATTCTTCTCGTTGGCTACCACCGTCATACCTCCTTTCTTTGGAACAACTCGCACAGGACTTACCCAATTGTTTGTCGTAAATAGGATAAATTATTCCAAACATCTAGAAGTTTAATTACCTCGACTTTCACAACTTCTTTTATGTTGGGATTTAATCGTCTTTGAGGTTGCACACATGGCTTGTATTCCTCTTCCATTAAAATTTTGTGGGTGCAAAACGATGGGCTTATTCCCTTAATGTCAGAGATTTTCCAAGCTATGGCTCTTTTATGTTCTCTTAGTACTGTATCAACTCCTCTTTTTCCTTGGGTTCCAATTAAAGAGATAATTACTGGTAGCGTAGAATTTTCCCCGAGGAATGCATATTCTAAGTGTTTCGGCAACTGTTTTAATTCTAATTTGGGCGGCTCATCAATAGAGGGTTTTTGTTTTAGTTTGTCATTGACTTCAATGCTCTCTTTTTCCGTTTGTCTAGATGAAGATGTATTCAGATTCAGCTTGTCAACTTCATCTTCTTCCCCCTCTTCTTGAGTCAGGCACAGTTCCATCGTGTCGTCCTGTATAATTTCCTGTAATGAGTTTTGAATGATATGATCAATAGTATCAACAAAATAACAGGAATCATCTTGTTCTTTAGAATATCGCATGGCATCATAAATCTGAAAAATAATTTCCTTATCGCCTATTCTTAATGCAAGTTTACCGTCACCTACATCGATAACAGCCCTAGCAGTAGCTAAAAAAGGGCGCCCTAAAATTAAGGGAACCTCATTATCCTCATCCATGCCAAGCACAACAAAATCAACAGGGAAAATAAATTTATCAATTTTTACCAAAACGTCCTCGATAACTCCTCTAGGATATTTAATCGATCTATCAGCTAATTGAATACTCATCCTAGTGGGTTTTGGTTCCCCTAGATCTAGTTGTTTAAACATTTTATAAGGCATTAAATTAATACTGGCACCTAGATCAGCTAATGCTTTCTTAATATTTAAACTACCAATTAAACAAGGAATAGTAAAACTTCTTGGGTCTTTTAATTTGGTTGGTAACTTGTTTTGGAGGATGGCTGAACATTCTTAATTAAGCTCCACAGTTGATACTTCTTCAAGCTTTCTTTTATTCGTCAGGAGTTCTTTTAAGAATTTTGCGTATGTCGGCATCTGTGAAATGGCTTCAACAAAGGGGAAGTTAATATGTATTTGTTTAAAAAGTTCAAGAAATTTACCGTATTGGGCATCTAATCGGTCTTTCTTCAACTTTGTTTGGGTATGGGATTGATGGTTTACTTTCTTTGCAAGACCGGTTACATCCTCAACTCCTCATCCTTTGCTTTGTCATCTTCATGTAGTATTTTTTTCTTTGGTTCGACTAACTCCTTTCCACTTCTCAGTGTAACTACCTTTACCTGTTCTATTTCTTTAGAAAAAATCTCTGATCGAATGTCAGAAACTATCTTAGTAAGCTGCCCAACCGACTTAGTAATTTCCCCAACTGACTTAGTAAGTTCTCCAACTTGGCTCTCGATCCCTTTGATCAATGCTTGTTGGGTCTTAAGGGTGGTTTCAGTGTCTTGGAGACGGTTTTCTGTGGATGCCATGAATCTTGTAAGCATCTCTTCAAGGTTCGGCTTCTTCTCCTGTGAATAGGGCTGATTTTGGAAATTTTGAGGAGGTTGTTGTCTTTGATTTCCTTGATTTTCTTGACCTCCCCACGAAAAATTTGGGTGCCTGGGTTATAATTATTACTATATGGGTTATTATTAGATCTGAAATTGTTACCTATATAGTTCATCTGTTCGCTCTCGGTGCCCGGTTGGTAGGGTGGGTACTCGTGATTCGCCACGTTTCCACTTGCGCGCCGCATCGCATTCACTGGATGTACCTGCGAAGAACACAAACTATCAAGCTTTTTATTCATCATCTCTACCTGTGTTGATAGCATGCTTACTACATCTATGTTGAAAACTCCGGCTGATTTTGTTAGTTTGGTCCTTGTAACCTGCCACTGATAGTTATTCAAAGACATCTCTTCAATAAACTCGTAGGTCGCCTGTGAGTTCTCATTGTTCAGAGTTTCCACCGCGTGATCGAATCAATTAGTTGCCTCGTTGAGGGGTTTACACCGTTATAGAAAGTTTGGACTTAGAGCCACAAGGGTAAACCATGGTGCGGACACATTCTCAAGAGATCCTTATATCTCTCCAATGTGTCATATAATGTCTCTAAATCCATCTGCGCAAAAGAAGAGATATCATTCCGTAATTTGGCCGTTTTGGCCGGTGGGAAATATTTTAATAAAAAAATTTTGGTCATTTGATCCCATGTAGTGATTGACCCTCGTGGTAACGAGTTTAACCACTGTTTGGCTTTATTCCTTAATGAAAAGGGAAATAACCGAAGCCTTATGGCATCATCAGAAATGCCATTTATTTTGAAGGTATCACAGAACTCTAAAAAATTAGCTATATGAGTGTTTGGATCTTCGTCCTGCAAACCATCAAATTGAACAAATTGTTGAATCATTTGTATAGTGTTAGGCTTTAATTCAAAATTATTAGCGACTATAGCAGGCCTAACAATACTAGATTCTGCTCCTGTTAAATGAGGTTTAGCATAATCATACATAGTACGCGAAGCATTATTTTCTGCCACATCTTGTGGTGGTGGATTATTTTCGTCCATCCCTTCAGTAGGATTGGATCTGTCTTCTCGCTCTTCTTCTTGGTAATTTAGGGCTCGCCTAATTTCTCTGCGATTTTTACGAGGTAGCTTTCAATATCACTGTCGTATACTAGTGGTCCTCTCTGGGTTCCTTCTAGCCATAAACTAGAGGTACTGTAGGAAAAGAAGGAAAGAAAAATTTAGCAAAGTTAAAATTTAAACTTAAAAATAAAAGTAAATTGCAGAAAATAAAATAAAATAAAAATAATGGCTGAAGTAATAAAAATAGAGCTTTCTTAATATTTTAGTTCCCCAGCAACGACGCCAAAAACTTGATCACTGTGAAGTCAGAGTTTTAAAATTTAAAAAGACAATGATCGAACCTGGAAACTAACTATGACAACGATTGAGGCAAGTGCACCTATCGAACAGTAGTATAGCTTAGGCAAGACCGGATTGTCGAACCCAAAGGAACTAAAAGTACTAATACTAACTTTCTTTCTATTATTTAGCCTAAAATAAGTGAAGTTGTTTATTAATCTAAATTAACTAATTACTAAGCTAAAGACAAAAAGGAAAAAAGAATGAATTGGGGAAATACTTGGGAAAAACTCAGTTGATTAAGACGATACCCTTAGGAAGAATCCACCTAGACTCCACTTGTTATCTAACACCGAACCGCATTTATTTATTCACTTGACTTGATCCGTAGGACTCCCTAATTTATATTAAACCCTCTCTCGAGGCGAATAACGTCTAACCCTAGGTTAATTAATTGAAATCTCTTTCCCATTAATAACCCCCTAGAATAGCAGTAAATCGATCTATGGACTCCCATATTAGGTTTCACCCTAATCCGGCAAAATCTCGTCACCCTATCTTTAGGCGTGCGATCAACTCCGCTTAATTATGCTAGATCTACTCTTAAGCAGGGACTTTTGCTCCACCACCTAAGCACATCATACTTGAATTAATATCCGTGAAATATCAACACAAGAATTAAGCACACATAATTAAGAACAAATCAAGTATTTATCATATAGTTCAGAAAACAATAACAAGATTCATCTAGGTTTCATCCCCCTTCAGGTATCGAAAGGGTTTAGTTCATAATAGTAAAAGAAAACATCTCAGAAGAAAAGATAAAACAAAACATAAGAAATCCCTAAAACCCCCTGAAGGAATTGAAGAGGAGATCCTCCGTCTTGAGTAGAACTCTGGTTTCTTGAGATGGATCAACTGGCTATCCCTTGAGACTTTCCCACAAATCTGACCTTTTCGGCTTGGCTCCTTGGCCTAGCTGACCGCCAGTCAACTCCCCCTTTTAGGTTATACTTAGGGTGTATTTATAGGCTTTTGGAATGTGTTTCATTGCCCCTAAGTATCCTTTTCCGAGTGAAATTACTCTCCTCCACGGCAGGGGCACGGCCATGGCACACGTCCGTGTGAATCGTGGTCAGGCCGTGTTGGACTCCGTTAGTAAGGCACGACCGTGTAGATCGACATCAGGCTGTGTTCTAGTATATTTGAGGAGGCACGGCCGTGTGGGCTGTAAGAGTATGCCCAAAGATCAATCATGAGATGGTTGTAATAACATACTTGATTTACCATGTTTATTAATATAAAGCGTTGTCATTATTATTTCAGTTTTTCTTTCCGTGTGTACAAATAAACTGTTTTATAATAATGTCCTGAGAATAATATGATTATTCTTAAAAGATCCTTAGTCAAGTATTATTGTTGACTAGGACAACAATAATGCATTAAGACTAACATGTAGTTGATTGATGATAAAGAGTTGTCATTGATATGGAGTGTCAAAATCAATGCATGAATATGTGTGTTAGAGAACAACATATTGGACTGACCCGCTATGAGTATGTTTCTTGGATTATTATGTAATTGTCACAACATTACTCATAGTGATTAATATGTATATGATACTCAGACTTAAGATCATCATTATCCCAACATCGTGAGTTGTATATTTTGATACACCAAAGCGTATACAATCGTAAATCGGTTGTTCTATAAAGGCTGATGTTGGATATACCACAATCTATGTAGAGGAATATGGTTGATCAATATAGGATAAGTCTCTCCTACATAATGGGAGTAATATCTTAGGCCACTTGATTGAGTGAGACTAGAAATGCATGGCCATGCTCAAATAAGTTGACATGAGATGTCATACTAATTTGTATATCATAGTCTACTCAAGATATCAAGAAACATGGGATGGACTATACAAGTGTGACTATTCCATGACTTGTGTCCATTCCAGAGATAAAGGACTTAAGGATTAATGCATGAAAGGTTAATCACAAAAAAAGGTTATGTCGAATCATGACTCCTTGTAACTTAGGTAGCAATGATGCATTGCTAGATGCCACTCATTGTTTGTAACATTAGAATCGTTCTAGTATTACTACTAACGTTACAAGAACCTATAGGGTCACACCCTATGGTTGAAATGAATGGAATAAAACATAGTTGGTATTGTGTTTGATTGTCACATGAATTAAATTAATTAAAGAATTAATTTAAATTGGGCAATCAAATATTGAACATATTATATGTACAAGGATGTTGTACACATAATGAGAATTAATATAAAAATTTGGTTCGTATATAAATTTAAATAAATATAGTTTACCGAAATCCATGTTATAATTAATGTAATTATAATTTTTTTTGGATATAATTAATGTAATTATAATTTTCGGTTAAAACATTATTATATATATTTAATTTTATGATTCATTAAAAAGATACCGATTATAAAAGGTAATAGGTTATATAGAGCTTATTAAGAAAAAACCCTAAAAGATTGCTTTAAGGTCTAGCAACCGTCAAGCAAGAAAAACCTCCAAAACAGTTTTGGAGATTTCTTCCGTTCATAGTCAAACCGGGTGGGTTATGTAGAGGCCGACATCATAAAAGGTTGTGGCTTGGTTCGATAGTGGATCAAAGTTCGTGTTACCGAGGCGTCGCTATCTACTCAGATTGAAGTTTCGGTAATTTCGAAACCATTATTTCACCCCGATTCGTTCCTCACACATGAATTCATGGTTTGGATCGCCGGAATTTAATTTTATTTTGTTGCGCCAAGGGGTGCCGGCGTTCCAACATGCGCTTTAGTCCAGGCCGTGTCGACTTCTTCTTTTGCCCATTTTGGTTCGTTTTGAGCCCGTTTCTCGTTCCTTTTATTCTTGGGTGCTTTCCTGAGTATAAGACATGAAAAGAAAGGATTAAGAGCACCTTTTTACATAAATCAAGGGATAAATCATCCAAAAGTATGCTAAATGTGGGCCTAAAATATGTTACTATTTTGGTTTATCACAACTTCATCTTCTTCAATGATGATGAGATACAGCCAGGGGGCATGGGATCTACAAAGGCTTTGCACATCACCACCCACTGCAAATGGTATACATTGCCAGGTGGGTTAATTGATAACGGATCTGCACTAAATGTCCTACCTTTATCATCTCTGAATAGGTTACCTGTAGACATCTCTCATATGAAGACATGTCAAAACATAGTGAGAGCATGTGATGGTACCGAAAGGAGAGTGATGGGAAGGATCGAGATACCCCTCTTGATTGGTCCAAACATGTACGAAGTAGATTTCTTTGTGATGGACATTAAGCCTTCTTATAATTGTTTGTTGGGGAGGCCTTGGATTCACACGGCTGGGGCAGTGCCGTCGTCACTACACCAGAAGCTAAAGTTGGTAACTGAGGGTCGGCTGGTAACGATAAATGCGGAAGAAGACATTATTGCATCCGTAACTAGTGACGCGCCATACATAGGGAAGGACGATGAAGCGATAGAATGTTCATTCCTGTAACACCCCAAACCCGGCCCAAACAATATGACCGAATTTGGTTTGCTACAGAGAAAAGATTTTGAAAACCATTTTAAAACCGATTTTGAAATTAGTCGAAATGCCTTTCAATTTAAATTTTCTTTGTTAAAAACCAAACTTAAAATATTTGCTTAGTCGAGTTGTTTAAAAATTTCGAATGTACCCGATGGTACTTTAAAACATTTTGCGTTTAATTTGAGAAAACATGTGCAACCGTTTTAACATCATCAAGTAGTTTAATCCAAACATTCAAACACGCAGCAATAATAAAATCATACTAGGAGGCCTTATTACAAATAAGCAACATAAACCTAAAAGAAAGATAAATAAAATCCAAAATTCATTTATTAAAAGTCTCCACTGCATGGCCACCTCGAGTCCATCCGGCTCCTCACCCGCGATCTACGAATCACCTGAAAAATTAAAGGAGAAGGTGAGTCACCAAGACTCAATGTGTAACCCTTCCCCGGTTTAGTGCAACAACATACACAAATTATAACCAATTAACATGCATAAGTTTAAAATGCACCCAACCTAACCATCCATACGCCTTTTTCTACCCCGTGTGGTACCAAACCACTGGTGGTGCCAAACCACTGGTGTCCAAAGACACAATTGTGTTACCAAAACACTGGTGACATATAGTCACAGATGTGATGCCAAATCACTGGAGATACCAAATCTCTGGTGTCCGAAGACACAAATCGAATGATGGGGCCAACCCATCGTGTGATACCAAATCACTGGCAGACGATCCCATATCTCAAAGTGGGGCCAACCCACGGTGGAATTAACCACAGGGACAAGTCGCTATGAGGTGCCAAACCTCTGGAGGTACCAAACCTCTGGTGACCGTAGTCACGATGTGTTACCAAAACAACGGTGTCCGTCGACCACGAATATCACTTTGCCCTCCACTCATCAACCCATATCAAACAATTATGTATATTTACTGAAATCATGCAAAAAGGTTTATTTTAACAACATTAATAAATTTATCATTGCCATATGTCCAATAATACACATACCAAATGTGTCATGCTTCCCAAAAGCATCAAATAGTAATCTCATAGTCACAAAAACTTACCCGAATCCTTGTTAATACCATGATGATATTACATCCATGTCTACATAAATCGATTAGGCATAATATAACACTTAGCATATTAAAAGTTATAAGATGTGTATGTACACACACACTGTATTTAACGAAAGCCTTAAATCCCGATTAGACAAATCGGCCATACAAACTTTCCTTGTCCCCAAAAGCCTTCGAACACTATCCAACACACTCCTAAAAGAATCGGCCTCACTTCCCACCTTACCAAAAACCGATTGCTAGAGAAGTCCCAAAGAAAACTATGTTACCTTCAATATTCGGCCTAAGAGATTCAAGATAGAAGAAGAATATTTTCGGCACAACAAAGAGGTATATTCGGCAATAGGACAAAAAAAGAAAATAATGGGAAGAGAAATATAATTTCGGCAAAGAAGAGTGTATAGGAGGTTTTTGATGTTTAAGCAAAACAAATGGGAGAACAAAAGGTTAATGCAAGTTTCGGTTTTTGAGAGAATGAAAAGGAGAAAATAGCAAATGATCAAAAATGACCAAATGGTCAAAAGAGTTTAGTCTTACCACAATGTAGAATTCGGCCAAAAAGAAAAGTGTTTGAGGGAAAATGTTTTGCAACTTTTGCACCAAATGAAAGAAATGACCAAAAGAAAAGACTTCAATCCTAGCCAAACTAAGGTAAAATTTGGTTCCCCCTTTAGCCACTTTGCCGTCCAAGTTCATGGCATAAAGGCCATGAATTTGTTTCCAAAACATTTCCCACAAACCAAGCCTTTGTCCCCTCAATTTACCATAACTTCAAGATAATCTTACCATAGCCTTAGGAATCTTATCCCTTATTCCATGCTTTCCTTAAACAACAATTCAACTTACCAAAAATTATTAGTCCACCTATCATAATTATGTTTGACCGTCCATTAAAGCTAACATACAAAAATAACTTTTAAAAATGCTATACCTACTACTCGAACCACTAACCTCATGCAACCTTTCAAGCTCTTTAACCAACTTGCCACTAATTCATCTTGTGCTTTAATATACACTTAAATTAACTTAAGTGCTAAGCTCATTTAATCCTCTTCATTAAATAAGCCATACTAAGAATTATCCTACTAAACCGAGCTTACTCAAGACCCCTAATTAAGTCTTATAACACCACAAATAATATCACGTAAATTTAAACACAAGCAAAATAATTCAATCACGAATAACCCCTATTTCGGGATGTTACAGTTCTACCCCCTTAAAATAATTTCGTCCTCGAAATTACGATCGATCGTAAGAGATGGGGTATTGCTTTGCCGTATTACATCCTCGGGTTCCCACGTCGCTTCCTCCGTACCATGGTTTCGCCATAGCACTTTCACCAAAGGTACCGACTTTCTCGCGAACCTTGACATCACGATCTAAGATCTGAACTGGTTCCTCCTCGAGCGATAAGTCGGAGTTAACCTCAATCTCGCTCTTTGATGTACGACGTGCGATGGATCCGACCTATGCCGTCTAAGCATCGACACATGGAAGACATCGTGAATCGACTCAACTCTGCTTTGGCGATTCGAGTGATAAGCTACCGGTCCTACTCGCTTCAACACGATTATACGGGCCGATGAACCTTGGACTTAATTTCCTTTTTGCCCAAAGCGCAACACCTTTTCCAAGGCGACACCTTCCGAAAAGACTTTATCTCCTACCTCGAATTCCATTTCCTTGCGCTTGAGATTGGCGTAAGACTTCTGCCTATCTGACGCTTCCTTGAGATGAACCCGAATTACCTTAACTTTATCTTCAGTTTCAGTCACCAACTCTGGACCCAAAACCTGACGTTCACCCAATTCCATCCAACACGTAGGAGTACGGCCCTTCCGTCCATACAGTGCTTTATATAGAGCCATTTGGATACTCGCTTGATAACTATTGTTATAAGCGAATTCCGCCAACGGTAGATACTCCTCCCAACTGCCACTGAAATCCAGAACGCAACCTCTGAGCATATCTTCTAAGATCTGAATCACTCTCTCCGATTGTCCGTCGGATTGCGGATGAAAAGCTGTGCTGAAGTCCAATCTCGTACCCAAAGCTTGATGCAACGCTCTCCAAAACCTCGATGTAAACCTCGGATCCCTATCCGAGATAATCGATACTGGCACACCATGCAATCTCACTATCTCGGCTACATATAACTTAGCTGATTTAGTCAGACGATCCACAATCACCCAAACTGAATTCTTCTTGCTAGGCGTAAGAGGTAATCCACTGACAAAGTCCATGGTGATCCTCTCCCACTTCCACTGAGGAATCTTCACCGGCTGAAGTAAACCAGATGGCAACTGATGTTCAGCCTTGACTTGTTGACACGTCAGACACTTACCCACGAACTCGATTACTTCCGCTTGGACACTGCCACCAAAATTGCTCTCTCAAATCCCGATACATCTTGCTACCTCCAGGATGCATAGCATATGGGCTGCTATGTGCGTCCCGAAGAATCCTTTGTCTCAACTCCACATCCTTGGCATACAAGCTCTTCCTTTAAAGCACAAAACTCCATCACTTTGACAGGACTAAAATCCTCTAATCCACCATTACGGACTTGCAACCTCCGATCATTCAAACCATCATCCTCTAACCGCTTCTCCTTAATCGATCTAACCAAGTCGAAACTTGACTTGCAATTACGCCAAAAGACTCCCATCATCGAGCAGGACTAAGTCGAGCAAACATCGATCTTAAATCCGATACAACCTACGACTCAACGCGTGCGCCACCACGTTAGCCTTACGGGGATGATACTCGATCGAACGATCGTAGTCCTTCAACACTCAATCCATCTACGCTGCCTCAAATTCAAATCCTTCTGAGTCAAGAGATACTTAAGACTCTTGTGATCCGTATAAACTATCGACTTCTCTCCGTACAAATAGTGCCTCCATATCTTCAAAGCGAAGACTACAGCCGCTAACTCCAAGTCATGAGTCGGATAATTAGCCTCATGTGGTCTCAACTGCCGAGATGCATAAGCCACTACCTTCCCTTCTTGCATCAGCACGCATCCCAAACCAATATGTGATGCATCGCAATAAACCGTGAATTCCTTGGCCTGCCTCAGGTTGAATCAAAACCGGAGCTTGATCGAAATCTTCTTCAATTTGTCGAAAATTTCTTGCTTGCTCCTCGGTCCACACAAATGGAACTCCTTTCCTCAACAACTTGGTCATCGGTGCGCGGCAATCAAAGAAAATCCTTCCACAAATCTTGGTAATACCGCGCCGGACCTAGAAAACTCGAATTTCAGCCACAGATTTAGCGGCTTCCAATCCAACAACGCCTCAATCTTTCGAGGATCCACTCTAATCCCTTCTTTGAAACAACGTGACCCAAGAAAGTCACCTCCCTAAGCCAGAATTCGCACTTACTAAATTTTGCATACAGCCTGCTTTTCCCTCAGAATCTGCAACACTACTCGCAAATGCGCATCATGCTCTTTTTCTGACTTCGAATACACCAAAATATCATCTATAAAGACCAAACAAACTGATCCAAAAACTGTTGAAATACCCTATTCATCATGTCCATGAAAGCTCTTTGGTGCATTAGTCAAACCAAACGGCATCACCAGGAACTCGTAGTGTCCATACCGAGTACGAAATGCCGTCTTATGGATATCAGCCTCTTTCACCTTCACCGTGATGATATCCGGACCTTAAATCAATCTTAGAAAACCGCGACCCTTTCAAATGATCAAACAAGTCATCTATCCTCGGCAAAGGATACTTGTTTTTAATCGTCAGCTTATTCAACTGGCGGTAGTCTATACACATCCGCATCGCACCATCCTTCTTCTTGACAAAAAGTACCGGCGCTCCCCAAGGTGAAACACTTGGTCGAATGAAACCTCGATCCAACAACTCTTGTATCTGAGCCTTCAATTCCAACAATTCCTTGATTGCCATCCTATACGGAGCTATAGACACCGGCGCTGCCCGTTAAATGATCTATACCGAATTCTACCTCACGATCCGAGGCAACCCGGAAGTTCTTCAGAAATACGTCGACAAATTCCTTTACAGTTTGAACATTCCTCACGAAGACTCCTTAGCTTCCAAAGCACACACATGAACTACGAACGCCTCACAAACCCTTCCTGACCATCTTTCTGCTTTCAACGCGGATACCACGTTGGATAGATAATCTCTCCTATTACCTATCATGACCACTTCTTCACCTTCAACCTTCTTCAAAACCATGCGCTTAGCAGCACAATCCAAACTTGCTTGGTACTTGACCAACCAGTCCATCCCAAGAATCAAATCGAACTCCTCAAACGACAGTTCCATCAGATCGACTACAAACACTACCCCTTGGAGTTCTAGGGGTACATCTCTATACAGCTTATCTACTTCTACAGAGTGACCTAAAGGACTAAGTACAGTCATCCTCCTAGAAGCAGTCTCGGGAACTAAACTCATGGTCTCAACTATACTACTAGCAACGTAAGAGTGCGTCGAACCCACATCTATCAAGGCAGTATATGGAACACCAAAAATTAAAAACGTACCGGTTATGACGTCCGGTGCGTCTCCTTCCTCACGACGCCTCGCAGCATACACCAAACCAGGCTGCCTAGCCTCCGTGTTGCCAATACCTCTGCCAGCTGCTCCGCGACCTCCACTAGAGCCATAGCCACCTCTACCATAACCACGACCTCTCTGCGGTGCTGGTCCCTCCTTTCTGAACTGGGCACGACCTTGACCTTCAGACTGATTCCTAGCTTGCTTACGCGGACAGTCTCTCACACGATGATCCAACGAACCACACTCGAAACATCCTTTCCCTCCGGTCCAACATTCTCCCCAATGGAACTTCCCACAATGATTACACTGGGTCGGTCTCTGATTAGCACCTGTGGACCTTCCCCGCTGATTTGACCCTGCCGCCTAAACCTTTTACGAACATTACCACGACCTGCACGATCCAAAGCCTCTCTTGACTTGCTCCTATCATAACTTTGCCTCGCGGACTCCTTGACTCCTTCTGGCTACCTTCGCCTTCTCCACCAAGACAAAGAAACTCACGTTCTTGCTGTGGAGTAATCAGCACCTTAACTCATCTCTAAGTCCGTCTTCAAAACGAACACAACGATCATGCTCCGATGCCACTATTCCACGAGCATAACGACTCAAATTTTTTAGGAATTTCGCTTCATATTCCGGCCACGCATTTACTTCCTTGTACTAACCCCGAAAAGCTTTCCTTTGAGCATCAATGTAGCTTGAGCCAACATACTTCTTCCGATAAGAATTCTTGAAATACTCCCAAGTGAGATCATTTGCCGTAGCACCATCTCGAACCGTGAGCCACCATCGATAGGACTCATCCTTAGAAGCGACACCGCTCCTTTCGAGTTTCTCCTCATTAGACAAATCTATCTCATCCATGATTCTTTCGGTTGATTCCAACCAATACTCATTGTATTGGCGCTACACCGACACACCTCGAAAAATTCAAATTTCGCTTAGCTCGAAGTCTCTCAGAACCAACTTCCGAGCTCCTCCACCTCCACCAATTCCAGCTACCCTTTCCGAACCCGTAGCATCGCTTGTGACACAGCGTCGTCACCGTCTAATCCTGCTCTTGACTCCAAAGGTTGGGGTGGTGGTGGCGATATCTCATTCTCGGATCCTTGACCCGACCCGCGGTGTTCGATCGGCCATCCTACCCCTTCCGCGTCCACGACGGCCACGTCCTCTGAAGCTCATTCTAACTATCGCGCTTTAATCGATTAGGAAATTTTTATGAATTAGTACATGTTTCACTTGATTATCCGCGAAGAAATTTTATGAAAAGAGTTTAATAGAGATTCTTTCGATCAAACAAGGTTTTAAGTCTTCTATCCTGGTTTACACAGAATAATACATCCATTCCCTATACCTTTCATACCTATGCACTCTTCTGGGCATTATTGTCAGTTTCTAACCTGTGGGTATTTTCGTCATTTTTCCTAAAGGGTATTTTTGTAATAAACCAAGAAATTTGAAAACTTTAACAAATCGAGATATTTTGAAATTTCTAAAATTGAGGAGTATTTTTGAGAAATTCTTAATTTGAAGATATAGCAAAATTTTGGAAACCAGGGTATTTTGGTAATTTTGTCAATCGGGGGTAATTTTGTAAATTTCAAAGTCAAGGTATTATTTTGAAATACAACATTTTTGAGTACTTTTGTAAAATAAAAATTTGATCAAAATTGGGGTAATATGGAAATTTTAGAGACCAAGGGTATTTTCGTAATTTTTGCCACTAGGGGCATTTCGGTAATTTTGGTAAACCGAGAATATTTTGAAAATTTTCGAAGATAAATTTGTCCTACCATCTAAAAAATAATTTAATGATTTTAAAACTGAAGTTTTCCTTAAAACATGGCTAATCCCTTTCGGGTTTTATTTAGGATTTTGCCTATGACCGAGTCCTCTTGGTTAGGGTGGAACCGGCTACGCACCAGGTAGGAATCCCGCGAAGAGGAGGTGAGTCACGAGGACTGCTTAAGTACCAAGCTCTTCCGGATCCAATCCTAGACATGCGCACCAAGGTTACCACACCCTAACTCGGCGACTTGGTCACGGGTTGGTTTTAATTAGGCCATTAAAGTCTTATGTCTTTGTTTGGAGTAAACTAGTCCTAAAGTTTAAAATACTATCACTATCTACGTCCCATGCTTCCTACCCTTCTCTGAGAATATAATTCATACAAAAAAGTCAGAGATACTTACTTGGGCAGGTTGGTGCCGAAGACTCGGTGCCATGCTTATTAAAAACCAAAATTTTTCAAAAAGGCCTACCAAAACATTTTTGGGCCTTGGGCCCCCACAGCCGAGCTTTGAACTGGGCTCTGATACCAATTTTGTAACACCCCAAACCCGACCCAAACAATATGACCGAATTTGGTTTGCTACAGAGAAAAGATTTTGAAAACCATTTTAAAACCGATTTTGAAATTAGTCGAAATGCCTTTCAATTTAAATTTTCTTTGTTAAAAACCAAACTTAAAATATTTGCTTAGTCGAGTTGTTTAAAAATTTCGAATGTACCCGATGGTACTTTAAAACATTTTGCGTTTAATTTGAGAAAACATGTGCAACCGTTTTAACATCATCAAGTAGTTTAATCCAAACATTCAAACACGCAGCAATAATAAAATCATACTAGGAGGCCTTATTACAAATAAGCAACATAAACCTAAAAGAAAGATAAATAAAATCCAAAATTCATTTATTAAAAGTCTCCACTGCATGGCCACCTCGAGTCCATCCGGCTCCTCACCCGCGATCTACGAATCACCTGAAAAATTAAAGGAGAAGGTGAGTAACCAAGACTCAATGTGTAACCCTTCCCCGGTTTAGTGCAACAACATACACAAATTATAACCAATTAACATGCATAAGTTTAAAATGCACCCAACCTAACCATCCATACGCCTTTTTCTACCCCGTGTGGTACCAAACCACTGGTGGTGCCAAACCAATGGTGTCCAAAGACACAATTGTGTTACCAAAACACTGGTGACATATAGTCACAGATGTGATACCAAATCACTCGAGATACCAAATCTCTGGTGTCCGAAGACACAAATCGAATGATGGGGCCAACCCATCATGTGATACCAAATCACTGGCAGACGATCCCATATCTCAAAGTGGGGCCAACCCACGGTGGAATTAACCACAGGGACAAGTCGCTATGAGGTGCCAAACCTCTGGAGGTACCAAACCTCTGGTGACCGTAGTCACGATGTGTTACCAAAACACCGGTGTCCGCTGGACACGAATATCACTTTGCCTCCACTCATCAACCCATATCAAACAATTATGTATATTTACTGAAATCATGCAAAAAGGTTTATTTTAACAACATTAATAAATTTATCATTGCCATATGTCCAATAATACACATACCAAATGTGTCATGCTTCCCAAAAGCATCAAATAGTAATCTCATAGTCACAAAGACTTACCCGAATCCTTGTTAATACCATGATGATATTACATCCATGTCTACATAAATCGATTAGGCATAATATAACACTTAGCATATTAAAAGTTATAAGATGTGTATGTACACACACCTGTATTTAACGAAAGCCTTAAATCCCGATTAGAAAAATCGGCCACACAGACTTTCCTTGTCCCCAAAAGCCTTCGAACACTATCCAACACACTCCTAAAAGAATCGGCCTCACTTCCCACCTTACCAAAAACCGATTGCTAGAGAAGTCCCAAAGAAAACTATGTTACCTTCAATATTCGGCCTAAGAGATTCAAGATAGAAGAAGAATATTTTCGGCACAACAAAGAGGTATATTCGGCTATAGGACAAAAAAAGAAAATAATGGGAAGAGAAATATAATTTCGGCAAAGAAGAGTGTATAGGAGGTTTTTGATGTTTAAGCAAAACAAATGGGAGAACAAAAAGGTTAATGCAAGTTTCGGTTTTTGAGAGAATGAAAAGGAGAAAATAGCAAATGATCAAAAATGACCAAATGGTCAAAAGAGTTTAGTCTTACCACAATGTAGAATTCGGCCAAAAAGAAAAGTGTTTGAGAGAAAATGTTTTGCAACTTTTGCACCAAATGAAAGAAATGACCAAAAAGAAAAGACTTCAATCCTAGCCAAACTAAGGTAAAATTTCGGTTCCCCCCTTTAGCCACTTTGCCGTCCAAGTTCATGGCATAAAGGCCATGAATTTGTTTCCAAAACATTTCCCACAAACCAAGCCTTTGTCCCCTCAATTTACCATAACTTCAAGATAATCTTACCATAACCTTAGGAATCTTATCCCTTATTCCATGCTTTCCTTAAACAACAATTCAACTTACCAAAAATTATTAGTCCACCTATCATAATTATGTTTGACCGTCCATTAAAGCTAACATACAAAAATAACTTTTAAAAATGCTATACCTACTACTCGAACCACTAACCTCATGCAACCTTTCAAGCTCTTTAACCAACTTGCCACTAATTCATCTTGTGCTTTAATATACACTTAAATTAACTTAAGTGCTAAGCTCATTTAATCCTCTTCATTAAATAAGCCATACAAAGAATTATCCTACTAAACCGAGCTTACTCAAGGCCCCTAATTAAGTCTTATAACACCACAAATAATATCACAGAAATTTAAACACAAGCAAAATAATTCAATCACGAATAACCCCTATTTCAGGATGTTACAATTCCAATCGTTGGAATTTGTGAATACAACCTTCATCGTCGAGGGGAACAAGATCCCGATGCCCAAAATATCCAAAACTACAAGGATGGGGCTGCAACTGACAGTCGATAAATGACCCTTTCCTGGGAGAGGACTTGGAAAATGCCTACAAGGAAAGGTCGAGGCACCTATGCTGAAGGACAAACGAGACCACTTTGGTTTAGGATTTAAGCCAGATGTGAGGCAAAGGAAGAAGGAGATGGAGAAGAAACAAGAAAGGTGAAGAGCGTGATTGAGTGGGGAAGAGGTCAAGTGGGAATCGATGACCTTTCCCCATATATCCAAGACGTTCGTATCTGGAGGAACTATTCATTCGAAAAGAAAGATACCAAGGGAAGAGACTGCGGAAGAAATGTTGGGAAACCTAAACATCAACGCCATATCTGGAGAAGGGATCGGGGGAGAAAATTTATCATACATCTGCCCCTATGTACCTGGAAGTGTTTGAACAACTGGACTGTGGAAGAGATTTCTGTAGTTTTTAGAGCTAATACAGAGTAATGTTCAAAACACGCTTATTGCTCTAAGCCTAGGAGCAATAAGAATCCTTTGTGAAATAGGCTTATGTCCAAACTCTTTATTTCAATAAAGTGCATTTTTGCGTATCATTTTGAGCAAATATTCTTTTATTCATTTCATTTCATTCATAATCATACCATACAAATAATTATTCTTAGATTCTTTTGTTCTTTGGATTTTTTCTTCATCCCTATAACAGGTCACCAGATATCAATGATATGAGCGACATTGGTACTGACTCAGAATCTCCTTTTGAGCAAGATATGTGCATGAAGGATTCTCAAGATTTTGAAGATGATCGAGACTGTAACCTATCTCCTGATTGTTGAGTATGGTAGAACAAGATAAGAAACAAATCTTGCCTTATAAAGAGTCAGTGGAAATTGTGAGCCTAGGAGAGGAAAAAGAGGTGAAGATAGGAGCTTGCATTACCGCATAAACGAAGCAAGACCTCATTGAATTACTCCAAGAATTTAAGGATTACTTTGCATGGTCATATCAAGACATGCCCGGGTTAAGTACTGATATCGTGATACACTGGCTCCCCATAAAGGAAGAGTGCAAGCCAGTTCAACAGAAGCTCCGAAGGATGAGGCCCAATGTTTTACTGAAAATAAAAGAGGAAGTCAAGAAACAATTCGATGCTGGTTTCTTACGGGTGGTTAAATACTCAGAATGGGTAGACAATATCGTGCCCGCCCCTAAAAAAGATGGGAAAGTACAAATGTGCATAGACTACAGAGACTTGAACAAAGCCAGCCCGAAATACAATTTCCCATTGCCACATATCGACAATTTAGTAGACAACACGGTAGGTTACTCACTGTTCTCCTTCATGGATGGTTTCTTGGGATACAACCAAATAAAGATGCATTCTGAAGACATGGAGAATACCACATTCGTAACCATGTGGGGAACATTTTGCTATAAGGTGATGCCATTTGGACTGAAAAATGCGGGAGTGATCGCTGTAAATCAGAGTTTTAAAATTTATAAAAGAATGATCGAACCTGGAAACTAACTCTGACAATGATTGAGGCAAGTGCACCTATCGAACAGTAGTATAGTTTAGGCAAGACCGGATTATCGAACCCAAAGGAACTAAAAGTACTAAAACTCACCGTCTTTTTATTATTTAGCCTTAATATAAAGTGATGGTTGTTAAACTAAAATAATCTACTTACTAAGCTAAGAAACAAAGACAAAAAGAATGAATTCGAGAAATAACTTTTGGAAAAACTCAATTGACTCAAGCGATACCCTTAGGAAAAATCCACCTAGACTTCACTTGTTATCTAACCTTGAACCATATGATTTATTTACTTAGTTTGATCCGTGAGACTCCCTAACGTATATTAAACCCTCTCTCGAGGCGAATAACGTCTAACCCTAGGTTAATTAGTGGAACTCTCGTTAAACATATAATAACCCCTAGAATAGCAATGAAATCGATCTGTGGACTTCCATATTAGGTTTCACCCTAATCCAGCAAAATCTCATCACCCTATCTCTAGGCGTGCGATCAACTCCGCTTAATTATATTGGATCTACTCTTAGGCAGGGTCTATTCCTCCTCCACCTAAGCACATTAGATTTGGATTAAGTTCACACAATTAAGAACAAACTAAGTTATTATCATATAATTCAAAAATCAAATAACAAGATTCATCATAGGTTTCATCCCCTTCGGGTATCCGAAGGTTTAGTTCATAACAATAAAGGAAAGCATCTCATGTAACACCCTGGTTTAGGGGCTATGCATGTTGGGTATAATTTAAGTTCTAGTAGGTTTTGGGTATACGTGGTTGTGTTTTGGAGGTGTTGAGAACGCTCGGGTTAAACGGGAAGACTTGGGAAAATTTTGGATTTTTAAGTAATAAAGGGGAGCTTGGCTTTAGGAGGCCTTAAAAGAATTAATTGGGAGAATGGGACACATGAAAGGCATTGGCAAAGTGGTTATCTTACTTTATTTAAGGGGCTGGAAGTAGGGCCATTGAGGGCCTGGGTTCGAGTTTAGGCGGCAACAAAAGTGGCGTTTTATTTTTTTGTTTTGGGCGTTGGGCTTTGTAAGGCCTTAAAGATATATGGTGAGGAATTCGGACAAGAAAGATGGGCTGGTGGAGTGGCTCTCATGCGCCACTTAGGCGCTGGAGGAGAGCAAGGGCGCAGGTTCGAGCGCCTGGAGCTGCATGTTGGCGTTTTTATTTTTGTGCGGTTATGGGCTGAGATAAGAAGGGTTTAAAAATAATTGTTGGGGGTTTCTAGCATGAAATTCAATGTGGCCGAATGGCCTGGGGCTTTGGAGGGAGGCGTGCAGCAGTTGGTCCCAGGTTCGAACCCAAGGCTGTGCAATTGGTTTTTATTTTTTTCTCTTTGGCTTTTTGGCTTATTGGACGGCACATGGGAGCTCCAAAGGGATAAAGATTAAGCTGCTGCTGTTTAGTTCTTGTAGAATTCGGCTGGAGGAGTTTGTACAGCACATGGGTTCTTTATTTTATTATTTATTGATAAGGAAAAAAAAAAGGGATAATATTAGCATTATTATTAGATTATTATTAAGGGATTAGACTAAGGTTGGTTATTTTTTTTAGTTTAAGAAGATAAATTGTTGTTGCTTTATTTATTTTAATAGATAAGGTTAGATGGGTGTTGCTTAGTTGTTGAATTAATTTGGTGAGTAGGTTTGGCTTTATTTATTTTATTTTTGTTAAATATAGGATTATTTTACTTAGTTTAAAATTAGTGGTTAGGAGATAATGGTTAGTTTTTTTTTTTGTTTTTAATGAAGTGATAAAATATGGATAAATAATGGGGGAGTTGGCTAATTCAAAATTGATTTGAATTAGTGGCCATAAGTGATGGCCGAATCTTTGGATTCTTCACGTGGGAAGGTGGCCGAATTCTTTAAATAGGGGAAGTGCAAAATTATTCTTTTAGTTTCTTGATCAAAAGTAGTAGTTGTGTCTCCTAAATTTTGCTAATAGCCGAATGTCCACTTGAACCCCTAAACCTTATATTTTGTCTACTTCTATTTCTCATCGTTCTTAAGCCGAATATTCCATCTTGTTTTAGAAGCCTAGCTTCAAAAACCTTTAACCTCTCTATCTCCTTCTATTTTATCAAGTCCTGGCCGAATCTTATTCCTTGAAGTGGCCGATTATTGGTTGGGCAAAGGTTGGAGCGTTGGGTCTTTTTCTTTGGTCGTTGTGGAAGGTAGGGTCGTATGTTATTTATCTATCTCTTACGGTATTCGGCCAAAGGGCCATACTCATGGACTTTATTAGTAATCGATACTAATAGTCTTGTAACAGATTTTCGGCAAATCCATTGGTGTTTGGGATTCGAGTAAAAGGGGTAAGTGGTTTGATATTCGGCCTTAGGCCAATATATATGGTTATGTGTTGACCGAAGGTTGGCTATGGTCTTTTTAGGGGCATATCGACAAGAGCAAAGGAAGGCCTTCGAGATCTCAATTTATTTCGGTAAGGATATTAGTAAGTGACCTAGACTCGTTAATAAGTAGATTATGACTTGATGATTAATGGTGTGATTCTGATTAAGCTTTTTGATGGAGACCAATACCAGTCAAGGAGGGCAAGAGAAAACCCCTGTCCCGAAGTTTAAGAAAAGAGCCGTCTCGGCAGTTCGGGATTGGCCACCGGGGTGTGGACGTGCAGCAAAAAACGTTAGGCAAATAGCTGTAGTCTCGCTAAACGATAGCGTCGGGATCGAGGGTTTAGAGCTTCAGGTTATGAGGTGTGTAGTTAACCATTGTTTCCGGGATTTGCGTGATAAATGTCTATTTTATATGTATGCTAACCAGTGCAGTTAAATGTGAAAATGGTACCCTTAAGGGGTATGAAGATGATCAGGTTAGTAGCAAAGTTTGTAAATATGTGATCACTGATTTTATTATGTGAGTATGCCTATGATTGTGTTTAATATGTACATGCACCACCTTATCATCATTTTATGTTACATGTGCATGGGTGGGTTTTTGAAAGAAGGTACGGGTGTACTTCGAGTACGTGGTTGATGTCAGCTTTGTGCTACATCGTGGATTGGCGCTGACTGAGGTCGCGTTGTGGATCTTTGCGATTTAGTTCGCGTGGTTACCTTGATTGATATCGGCTTTATGCCACATCGTGGCTTGATGGGTTGCTATGTGCCCCATCGTGGTTTGATGTTAGCTACGTGCTACATCGTGGATGGCATTGGTTGCCTTTTTGGAGGGAAAAGGAGGGGGTGACTTGATAGTCCCCTGGTGTGTGGTAGGCTGGATAAGGGGGTGTGTAGCGGATGGACCCTAGGTTTGGGTTGGGTTTCATGATTGCATTATTCCGTTTATGAAATGATATGGAAATGGGCCAAGCCCAATGAATAGGTATGTTTTGGGAACATACGTGGAAATGGGCCAAGCCCAGTGATCAGTGGACTGATGAGAAAAGGGCCTAGCCCAGTATTTGTTATAATTTGATTGTGGGCCAAGCCCAGATTGTGGTAATAGCTAAATGATTTTTTTGATTACATGTTGCATATGATAACTGGGTTGATTGTGGTTAATATGTGGGTGGATATCAGTGGTTAAATTACACACTGAGTCTGTATGACTCACCCAATTTTTTTAAACATCGCAGGTGACATGTCGATCGGACCGGGTTGGAGAGGATGCAAGGTGGCCCATGCAGAAGGAGATTGATTTAATTATTTTTAAGCAATTTTTAATACTAAGTGTTTTGGATTAATTATTTTTTTTGTAATAAGGGCCTTATTATTATTATTTTTGTTATCACTATTTTTTATATTACTTGATGTTATGGTTTACTTAAAGGAAATTATTATGTGAAGATGATTTTAATTTTAGCAACCTATTTAATCAAAGTATTTATATATTTTTATACTAAAGTTTTAATATGGATTATTTTTAATAACAACACTTTATTTATAATTTTAAAAGAAAAGACATGGTTTCCAAAAGTTAATAAAATTTTCAAGTTTTATTCTAAAGTCAAAGATTTTGCAAACGGATTCCGCAGTGACATAACCAGATCCGGTCAGGACTTGTGGGCCGGGTTTGGGGGTGTTACAGTTTGGTATCAGAGCTCGGTTCAAAACTCGGCTTTGAGGGTTTTGGGCCCAAAAACATTTTCAAAATGGGCTTTTTAAGATATGGGTTTAATGAAATATTTTTCAGGTATTCTGGCATGGCACCTGTACCTCCGGCCCGAGTCCACCAGGTAAGTACTTCAGACTTGTGAAGTAGTTTGTTATATGAACTGTTGTGGGCTTAGTTGGGCTCGTAGATTAGTGAACTAGGATCTATTGAACCCTAGGACTAGTCTACTCAAACATATGCATAAAACTTAAAGCTACTAAACAAACCTACGACTAAGTCGCCGAGTTAAGGTGTGGTAACCCCTGTGCGCATGTCAAGGATTGGATCCGGAAGAGCTTGGTACTTAAGCAGTCCTCGTGACTCACCTCCTCTTCGCGGGATTCCTACCTGGTGCGTAGCTTCGGTTCACCCTAACCAAGAGGACCCAGTCATTGGCTAAACAATAAATAAAACCCGAAAGGGATTGGCATTGCTGTTTTAAAACCCTTAGTTTTTAAAATTTTCAAACTTACCCTTTTATTTGTAAACCCTAAATCTGATTTTGAAAAACGATTTCTCAATTTACCAAAATTACCAAAATGCCCCTAGCGGCAAAATTACAAAAATACCCCTGTGTTGCAAAAATTACCGCACTACCCTCAACTTTTGTTAAAATAATTTTTACTTTGTAAAATACCAAAATCTTTAGTTTTCAAAATATCGAGATACTCCGATTTGCGGAATTTACGAAAATACCCCTATGTTGAAAATTACTAAAATGCCCCTGACTTTTAAAATTTCCGGTTTAACCCCAAGTTTAATAAAATTTTCTTACTTTGCAAAAGTATCCAATCTTTCGTATTTCAAAATAATACCCCGACTTTGGAAATTTACAAAATTACCCTGGTTGACAAAAAATTACCAAAATACCCCTGGTTTTCAAAATCCTGTTATATCTTCAATTTGCGAAATTTTCAAAAATACTCTTCAATTTTGGGAATTTCAAAAAGATCCTGACTTATTAAAGTTTTTGGAATCACTTTGGTTCATTACCGAAATACACCTGTAGGAAAATGACGGAAATACCCCTGGGGTAGAAACGGGCAGAAAGGTCCGAATAGTGGATGTGTGTGGTGGATACCACCGAATGTGCCTCTACTGAGGAGGGAATGTGTTCTTGATGGTGAATGATTGTGTGTGTGAATGTGATCCTTGAACTAGAGTAGCGAATTTGAACTGAAACCTTGTGTGATCGAAAGAACTACTTCTAAAATCTTTCTTTCATAAAATATGCTCGTGGTTAAATAGTGGAACCAAATTTCTAATGCATAAAACTTGTTAATCAGATTAAATCGCGACGATAGAGATGAGTTCTAGGGGACGCGGTAGAGGTAGAATGGCGACATCGGGCCGATAGGAGTCCGCCATGGGTCGAAAAGTGAAGTGCGCCAAAGATGGGCGTAGAGGGCAAGATCGGACGGGAGAAGATGACGCATGATCGCGGGCCATGTTGCGAGTGCTAGAACGAGTAGCGGGATTTAGTAGAGGAAATGGAACTCGGAAGTTGGTATCGGAAAGGCTTAGATCGAACGGAGCCGAGATCTTTAGAGGAGTATCGGGAGTAGCTCCTAACGTAGCGGAGTATTGGCTAGAAGCGATTGAAAAGAATCATGGATGATTTGGACCGCACCAATGAAGAAAAAGCGAAGGGTGTTGTTTCATTACTTCGCGACGAAGCTTATCGTTGGTGGCTCATCACAAACAAGGTGTACCGCGGATCGATTGGATTGGGACTTCTTTAAGGCTAAGTTTGAAGGAAAGTGCGTAGGAGCCAATTATTTGGACTCGCAAAGGAAAGCGTTTCTAAATCTAGTGCAAGGAAGTAAGTCGATAGCCGAGTCTGAGCGGAATTTGTGCGGTTAAGCCGATATGCTAAGGGAATTGTGGCCACCGATTATGAGAGGTGCATCCGGTTTGAGGACGGATTGCGAGATGAACTTCGAATCTTGATTGCTCCGCAGAGGAGAGAGAGACTTCGCGGTGCTAGTGGAGAAAGCTCGGATCGCTGAAGAGGTTAAGAAGACTATAAGAGAAAACCGAGAAAAGAATAGGAGCGAGAATAAGAGAGATGTTGGACCATCGATGATCGTTGGGTAATGCCCGGAAAAGACCAAGGATCGAGAATCTGTGCATGCACTTGTACCAAAGGATCGGAATCGTTCTTGTGTTCGATGTGGAAGACCTCACACGGAGAGTGTTGGGGAATAGTAAAGAATGCTTTCGGTGCGGATCTAAGGCACATCCGTTAAGAATTGTCCTCGAGTAACGAGGGTCGTGGTTCTAGTCAAAGTCAACCAAGGATGTGATATCGGGTAAGCTCCTTTTTTTGGAATATTCTTTAATTATTTTCCTTGTTTGTAAGTTAGCTCTTTCTTGTGTGATTTGGATCTTGAGTGAGAACTTAGGGGTGAGTCGGGAAGTATAATAGATTAAGATCAGTGCGCAGCAGAGGCGTAGAATAGCGAGGTATAATTGTTCGGTAATAAGTAATTTCGAGGACGAAATTATTTTAAGGAGGGTAGAATTGTAACACCACTGTTTTAGGGGCTATGCATGTTGGGTATAATTTAAGTTCTAGTAGGTTTTGGGTATACGTGGTTGTGTTTTGGAGGTGTTGAGAACGCTCGGGTTAAACGGGAAGACTTGGGAAAATTTTGGATTTTTAAGTAATAAAGGGAGCTTGGCTTTGGGAGGCCTTAAAAGAATTAATTGGGAGAATAGGACACATGAAAGGCATTGGCAAAGTGGTTATCTTATTGTTTAAGGGAATTTGGAAGTAGGGCCATTGAGGGCTGGGTTCGAGTTTAGCGGCAACAAAAGTGGCGTTTTATTTTTTTGTTTTGGGCGTTGGGCTTTGTAAGGCCTTAAAGATATATGGTGAGGAATTCGGACAAGAAAGATGAGTGGGTGGAGTGGCTCTCATCACGCGCCACTTAGGCGCTGGAGGAGAGCAAGGGCGCGCGAGTTCGAGCGCTGGAGCCGCATGTTGGCGTTTTTATTTTTGTGCGGTTATGGGCTGAGATAAGAAGGGTTTAAAAATAATTGTTGGGGTTTCTAGCATGAAATTCAATGTGGCCGAATGGCCTGGGGCTTTAAAGGGAGGCGTCACGTGATTGGTCCCAGGTTCGAACCCAAGGCCTTGTGCAATTGGTTTTTATTTTTTTTCTCTTTGGCTTTTTGGCTTATTGGACGGCACATGGGAGCTCCAAAGGGATAAAGATTAAGTCTCTGCTTAGTTCTTGTAGAATTAATTGGAGGAGTTTGTACAGCACATGGGTTCTTTATTTTATTATTTATTGATAAGGAAAAAAAAGGGATAATATTAGCATATTAAGGGATTAGACTAAGGTTGGTTATTTTTTTTTAGTTTAAGAAGATAAATTGTTGTTGCTTTATTTATTTTAATAGATAAGGTTAGATGGGTGTTGCTTAGTTGTTGAATTCGGCTGGTGAGTAGGTGGCTTTATTTATTTAATTTTTGTTAAATATAGGATTATTTTACTTAGTTTAAAATTAGTGGTTAGGAGATAATGGTTAGTTTTTTTTTTTTGTTTTTAATGAAGTGATAAAATATGGATAAATAATGGGGGAGTTGGCTAATTCAAAATTGATTTGAATTAGTGGCCATAAGTGATGGCCGAATGCTGGATTCTTCACGTGGGAAGGTGGCCGAATTCTTTAAATAGGGGAAGTGCGAAAATTATTCTTTTAGTTTCTTGATCAAAAGTAGTAGTTGTGTCTCCTAAATTTTGCTAATAGCCGAATGTCCACTTGAACCCCCTAAACCTTATATTTTGTCTACTTCTATTTCTTTCGTTCTTAAGCCGAATATTCCATCTTGTTTTAGAAGCCTAGCCGAAACCTTTAACCTCTCTATCTCCCTTCTATTTTATCAAGTCCCTGAAGCCGAATCTTATTCCTTGAAGTGGCCGATTATTGGTTGGGCAAAGGTTGGAGCGTTGGGTCTTTTTCTTTGGTCGTTGTGGAAGGTAGGGTCGTATGTTATTTATCTATCTCTTCTAGTATTCGGCCAAAGGGCCATACTCATGGACTTTATTAGTAATCGATACTAATAGTCTTGTAACAGGATTTTCGGCAAATCCATTGGTGTTTCGGGATTCGAGTAAAAAGGGGTAAGTGGTTTGATATTCGGCCTTAGGCCAATATATGTGGTTATGTGTTGACCGAAGGTTGGCTATGGTCTTTTTAGGGGCATATCGACAAGAGCAAAGGAAGGCCTTCGGGATCTCAATTTATTTCGGTAAGGATATTAGTAAGTGACCTAGACTCGTTAATAAGTAGATTATGACTTGATGATTAATGGTGTGATTCTGATTAAGCTTTTTGATGGAGACCAATACCACTCAAGGAGGGCAAGAAAAAACCCCGTCCCGGTTTAAGAAAAGAGCCGCCTCGGCGATTCGGGATTATTGCCACCGGGTGTGGGCGTGCAGCAGAAAACGTTAGGCAAATAGTCGTAGTCTCGCTAAACGATAAGCGTCGGGATCGAGGGTTTAGAGCTTCAGTTATGAGGTGTGTAGTTAACCATTGTTTCCGGATTTGCGTGATAAATGTCTATTTTATATGTATGCTAACCAGATGCGATTAAATGTGAAAATGGTACCCTTAAGGGGTATGAAGATGATCAGGTTAGTAGCAAAGTTTGTAAATATGTGATCACTGGTTTTATTATGTGAGTATGCCTATGATTGTGTTTAATATGTACATGCACCACCTTATCATCATTTTATGTTACATGTGCATGGGTGGGTTTTTGAAAGAAGGTGCGGGTGTACTTGATGCGTGGTTGATGTCGACTTTGTGCTACATCGTGGATTGGCGCCGACCGAGGTCGCGTTGTGGATCTTTGCGATTTAGTTCGCGTGGTTACCTTGATTGATATCGGCTTTATGCCACATCGTGGCTTGATGGGTTGCTATGTGCCCCATCGTGGTTTGATGTTAGCTACGTGCTACATCGTGGATGGCATTGGTTGCCTTTTTGGAGGGAAAAGGAGGGGGTGACTTGATAGTCCCCTGGTGTGTGGTAGGCTGGATAAGGGGGTGTGTAGCGGATGGACCCTAGGTTTGGGTTGGGTTTCATGATTGCATTATTCCGTTTATGAAATGATATGGAAATGGGCCAAGCCCAATGAATAGGTATGTTTTGGGAACATACGTGGAAATGGGCCAAGCCCAGTGATCAGTGGACTGATGAGAAAAGGGCCTAGCCCAAAGTGTTTGTTATAATTTGATTGTGGGCCAAGCCCGTTGTGTAGTAATAGCTAAATGATTTTTTGATTACATGTTGCATATGATAACTGGGTTGATTGTGGTTAATATGTGGGTGGATATCGGTGGTTAAATTACACACCGAGTGCAGATGACTCACCCAATTTTTTTAAACATCGCAGTGACATGTCGATCGGACCAAGGTTGGAGAGGATGCAAGGTGGCCCATGCGAGAAGGAGATTGATTTAATTATTTTTAAGCAATTTTTAATACTAAGTGTTTTGGATTAATTATTTTTTTTGTAATAAGGGCCTTATTATTATTATTTTTGTTATCACTATTTTTTATATTACTTGATGTTATGGTTTACTTAAAGGAAATTATTATGTGAAGATGATTTTAATTTTAGCAACCTATTTAATCAAAGTATTTATATATTTTTATACTAAAGTTTTAATATGGATTATTTTTAATAACAACACTTTATTTATAATTTTAAAAGAAAAGACATGGTTTCCAAAAGTTAATAAAATTTTCAAGTTTTATTCTAAAGTCAAAGATTTTGCAAACGGATTCCGCAGTGACATAACCAGATCCGGTCAGGACTTGTGGGCCGGGTTTGGGGGTGTTACATCTCAAGAGAAAAGATAACACAAAATATAAGAAATCCCTAAAACCCACTGAAGGAATTGAAGAGGAGATCCTCCGTCTTGAGTAGAATTCCGACTTCTTGAGATGGATCAACTGGCTATCTTCGAGTGATTCCCACGAATCTGACCTTTTTAGCTTGGCTTTTTAGCCTCGCTTTTCCGCCCCCTTTCAGCTGGTACCTAGGGTGTATTTATAGGCTTTTGAAATACATTTCTTTCTCCCTAAGCATCCTTTCCCAAATGAAATTACTCTTCTCCACGGTAGAGGCACGGCCATGGCACACGACCGTGTAAGTCGTGGCCAGGCCGTGTTCAACACTGTTAAATGAGGCACGACTGTGTAAGTCGTGGGCAAGGCCGTGTTCTAGTAGGAATGGTGGCACGGCCGTGTGGAGTGGAGTTCAGGCTGTGTCGATTTCGTGGCTTGGCCCAACTTGGTCCGTTTTAAGCCCCTTTCTCGTTCTTTTCGTCATCGGGTGCTTTCCTAAGTATAAGACATGAAAAGAAAGGATTAAGAGCACCTTTTTACATAAATTGGGGCTTAAATCATCCAAAAGCATACTAAATGTGGGCTTAGAATATGTTACTTTTACGGTTTATTAAATACCCCCACACTTAAGCTTTTGCTTGTCCTCAAGCAAAATTCTCAACTTATAATTAAAACGAACTTCCCGTAATTCATAATTCCTATTGATAGTGTCTCATCGTAATTCATAGATAATTTATACATGGATAATTTAATTCAAAGTTTCCTAAAAATTCAAACAGTATAAGTCATAGATTCTGTAGCACAAAACATAGGCGTTTCCCTTCATCTAAATAATTACCTCTGATTCGAAATCGACAAGGATTGACATCCTCTCAAAAGATTCGCTCAAATCACTCAAAGTGTTTAAGGTTCAGAATTTAGGCACTCAAAAGTCAAACATGAAGAGTTAATCCCATAGGCCTGCATGAAAATCAAATCTCCACCACTGAAATATGAGATGAAACACAAATCCAAAAGGTCTTTGTTAGGGTTGTAACGGGGCTAGGGTTAAGGTGTGGAGTAAGGCTGAATTAGAGGGTTAGAATCGAGATTGAATTGACAAATTACCTAACTAAGAACTAATGAATTAATAATAATAAATACATCAATTGAAAACTAATAATACTAATAATACGAGCTTCTTCTTCGATATTTGGAATCCAAACTTATAAGCTCATTTAATCACAACTAATAATGAATAATGGATATACTTCGTTTTATTATTTTTTTAAGAACAAACTAAATACATAATAAAGGATAAACTACTAAAATTCATAATTAGGCAACTAATCAGATCAAATCTCGATATAAGGGTAGTAAAAAGGAATGGTGATAACAAAAACAAAGGGGCTCTGGGTTAATATTAGTGGGTATGTCAATAAAAAGGGTGTCCGATTAAAACGGGGTGAACGAGGGGTTAAATTGTGACGGTAGGCTTTTTAGGGAATTAGTGGGTTAAATCCTAGGTGCCTTTATCATCTTTGTGAATCAAATCATAAAATATGGTATCGACATGTATAATCGATGCAAGTTCTAGAATAACAAATCAGTGTTGACATACTCATAATCAATAAAGTGAGCAAGAAAAAGAATTTATGCTCTATAAGGCTCAAAAACTCACAAAAATTATGGGTATTTTGATGTCAACCTCGTAAATTCCAAACTTCAAGGTAATATTTAAACTTAGTTTGACAACCTAGAAAATTTTTAATTTCTGAAAATTAGACTTATCATGCTTGATTCTCTAGTATTCTTCAATTTTAATTATCAATGCACAATTATCAATGACTTAATCTGAAACCTATCAATAAAAGTCATAAATCATCAGAAATTTCATCCTAATTAGCAATATGAGTAAATTACTTAAGAACAAGACTAAATTCAGGTTGTTCACCCCCTCACACTTAAGATGTACATTGCCCTCAATGTACAAAGATATATAATGACAATTAATATGTAAAATCAAAAGAGAGGGGAGAGAGTGACACTCCCTGAATTGGATGATTTCCTAGAGTTGGCAGCGTCGTGGTGAAAGATAAGTTGGAGGGCTCATTTTTGGATGTGGTGGATGCTCACGAGTTCTGTGCTATATGAAGAAATTGGGGAACTCGTGGAGGATTAGCCAGGATTTATTAAGAAAAATTTAAAATAAACTAAATATATAATTAAAGAAAAGTAAAGTAAAGAAAGAGGAAACAAAAATGTAAACGAAATAAAGTAAAAAGATAAAGGGGCTTGAGAATCCTTATTGGTGTATGGTTTGCGAGGTGGATGTGACTTCTACGGTCACGGAGGTACTGGCGGTGGCGGAAATGGCGTGATTCCCAAGCGGCCTTTAGCTCCTAAGTCAAAGAAACTAAGATAGGATAAAATAATTTAAGCGGAAGAGAAGTGTAGATAAGGGAACTTAAGCAAAAGAGAAAGATGAAATAAAAACTAAATAGCCTCAAATATCCTTGGCTTGTTGTTCAAATGAAGCTGCCGGCATGAACACATGTGAATCGGTCTCCCTTGGGGGGATTGGCCTCTTACGCTTCTTTGCCATGGATATGATTTTGGTGTAGCTCAAGAGTCTAAGGATTTATTAGGAAAAGGAAAAGGGAAAAAGAGAGGAAAGAATGGAAGAAGGAAAGAAGAAAGAAATGGGTTAAGAAGAAAAAGGAGAGGGGTATGGTGTTTAAATAAAATTTCAGGTCTGGCAGTTCTCCCACGCCCGTGGGTTGAGGGTGTGTCGATTCACACGGCCGTCTCGTACAGTCGTGTTCTAAGGCTTGTTGATTCCCCACGCTCGTGTCTAGCCTGTGTTTAACAAGTCAGTATATTAGCACGGTTATCTGGCACGGGCGTGTTCAGCCCGTGGTTGGCAAGTCAGTAGCCTCACATGGCCGTCAAGCACGACCGTGTCACTTGTTTGGTGCCCGTGGGAGAGTGGTTGAGTCCGTGATTTCCAGAAATTAGGTCATTCTGACTTGCACCGTCCTGCCCTGTTAGTACCAAGATTCTTGAGGTACACACGCCACGCCACGGGGCGTGTGCAAGGTCAGTGTGTCCTGGAATTCTGCACCCCTTGTTAGTTTATAACTACGTGTTCAGAAAGAAAAGATGAAAAGAAAAATAAATTGAAAGCAAAATGTGAGAATAATTTATGTTAGTGCTCGGGTTGCCTCCCGAGAAGCACTCGTTTATAGTCTTAAGCTAGACTCTCTTCTCATTTGCATCTTCAGGGTGGTTTGAGGAGTTGGAAGTCCTTCCTCATGTTATTATCTGTATCCTCGTGAAAAATTTTAAGTCGAGATGCGTTTATAGTAAAAGTACCAAAAATAGGATTACTTACCTCGATTGTTTCATATGGGAAAACACTGGTTACCCTCAAAGGTATTTCTTTGTTTGTGTTAGGGTTTGGAGGAGATATTCGAGGATCTGGTTCTTCTAACAGTACCTTGTCCCCTATTTTGAAGTGGTTTGTTGTTCCTATAAGCTCTTCTGGGGACTCTTTCAATTTTTCCTCGTGTGGTTCTGGCTCTTCATTGTGTATCCCTAATTTCTCCTTAAAATGTGTCTTCCATTCGTCTAGATCATCGATTTGAGTTCCTCGATCTTCGTGAGTTATTTCTTTGTTAGGGTTGGGGTCAGGATCGGGTTCAGTTGTATTCTTCGGTGTTGTTTCCTGAAAAGAAGAGTTAACCGAATGGTTATTAGGGAAATTTACGTTCTCACCTTGATTACTCGATGTTCTAGCCAAATCGAGAGCCTTGATGGTGACGGTCTCATTACCTACGCAAAGTATGAGTTCTCCTGCATCAACATCAATTTTAGTCCTGGCAGTGGCTAAAAAGGGTCTTCCTAAAATTAGGGGATCGAATTATCCTCATCCATGTCTAAGACAACCAAATCTCATCGGGAAAACGAATCATCAATTTTACAAGAACATCTTCGATAATACCCCTAGGAATTCTAACAGTTTTATCAGCTAATTGAATGCTCATCCTAGTTTGTTTGGGTTTCCCTAGACCTAATTGTTTAAACAATTTATAAGGCATGACATTTATGCTTGCCCCTAAATCAGCTAATGCATTATCAACAGTTAGTCTACAAATTAAACATGGAATTGTAAAACTCCCTGGATCTTTTAGTTTCTGTGGTAGCTTATTTTGCAAGATTGCTGAGCACTTTGCATTGAGTTCCACATGCGAATCTTCATCTAGTTTCCGCTTGTTTGTCAGAAGCTTCTTTAAGAATTTCCTGGAATCAGGCATCTATGAAAGTGCTTCGAGGAGTGGTAAGTTAATGTGTAATTTCTTTAAGAGTTTAAGAAACTTACCAAACTGTTTCTCTGTGTCGTCTCTCTTTAATGCTTCGGGATAAGGTATGCGAGGTTGGTAAGCTTTGATTATTGGTTTTGGCTTGTCTTGTGTTACCTCAACTTTACCTTTTTCTACCTCGTTTCCTTGTGTTGAGATGGATTCATCTACCCTTGTATTCTCCTGAGCTGTTATGGCTTAGATCTGCTCTTTAGGATTAATTTCAGTGTTACTTGGTAGACGCCCTTGCGATCGTTCGGATAATAGCTTTGCAATTTCTCCGACTGACTGGGTAATTTCCCCGGCTGCCTTTGTAAGTCCTCCAACTTGGTTCTCGATCATTTTGATCGATGTTTTTTGGGTGTTGAGCGTTACCTCATTTTTTTGGAGACGGGCTTCTGTGGATGCTATGAATTTGTTCAATGTCTCTTCAAGACTCGGCTTCTTTTCCTGTGGATAGGGATGATTTTGGAAATTTTGAGGAGGTTGTTGTCTTTGATTTCCTTGATTTCCTTGTCCTCCCCACGAAAAATTTGGATGGTTCCTCCAACCTAGATTATAATTATTACTATATGGGTTATTATTGGATCTGAAATTGTTACTTATATAGTTCATCTATTCGCTCTCTGATTGGTAGGGTGGGTACTCAAAATTCGCCACAGTTCCACTTGCGTTGCACTGCATGACTGGGTGTACCTGCGAAGAACACAAACTATCAATCTTCTTATTCATCAACTCTACCTGATTTGATAACATGGTTACTTGCATCGAGGTTGTAAACTCCAAATTGTTTTTGTTGGCTTTGTTCTTGTAACTTGCCATCGATAGCTATTCAAATGACATCGCTTCAATAAACTCGTAGGCTACCTCGGAGTTCTATTATTCGGGGTTCCACCGTGGTGAATCAATTAATTGCCTCGTTGAAGGATTCACACCGTTGTAAAAGTTTGGACTTGGAGCCACAATGGTAATCCGTGGTGTGGGCATCTCCTCAAGAGATCTTTGTATCTCTCCCATGCATCGTATAATTTCTCTAAATCCATCTGCACAAAAGAAGACATATCATTACGTAACTTGGCCGCTTTGGCCAGTGGAAAATATTTTAATAGAAATTTTTTGGTCATTTGTTCCCATGTAGTGATTGACCCTCGTGGTAACGAGTTTAACCACTGTTTAGCTTTATTCCTTAATGAAAAGAGAAATAACCGAAGACGTATGGCATCATCAGAAACACCATTTATTTTGAAGGTATCACAGAACTCTAAAAAGTTAGCTATATGAGTGTTTGGGTCTTCGTTCTGCAAACCATCAAATTGAACAAACTGTTGAATCATTTGAATAGTGTTAGGCTTTAATTCAAAATTATTAGCAGCTATAGCAGGCCTAACAATACTCGATTCTGCCCCTGTTAAATGAGGTTTAGCATAATCATACATAGTACAAGGAGCATTCTGATCCGCCACATCGTTTTGTGGTGGTGGATTATTTTCATCCATCCCTTCAGTAGGATTGGATCGGTCTTCTCGCTCTCCTTGGTAATTTAGGGCTCGCCTAATTTCTCTGCGATTTCTTCGAGCGGTAGCTTCAATGTCACTGTCGTATTCTAAAGGTCCTCTCGGGTTCCTTCTAGTCATAAACTAGAGGTACCTGCTAGGAAAAGAAATTTATAAAATTTAGCAAAATTTAAATTTAAAACTAAAAATAAAAATAAATTGCGAAAAAATAATGGCTAAAGTAATAAAAATAGAGTTTTCTTAATATTTTAGTTCCCCGGCAACGGCGCCAAAAACTTGATCGCTGTAAATTAGAGTTTTAAAATTTATAAAAGAATGATCGAACCTGGAAACTAACTCTGACAACGATTGAGGCAAGTGCACCTACCGAACAATAGTATAGTTTAGGCAAGACCGGATTATCGAACCCAAAGGAACTAAAAGTACTAATACTCACCGTCTTTTTATTATTTAGCCTTAATATAAAGTGATGGTTGTTAAACTAAAATTAATCTACTTACTAAGCTAAGACGTAAAGACAAAAAGAATGAATTCGGGAAATAACTTTTGGAAAAACTCAGTTGACTCAAGCGATACCCTTAGGAAAAATCCACCTAGACTTCACTTGTTATCTAACCTTGAACCATATGATTTATTTACTTAGTTTGATCCGTGAGACTCCCTAACGTATATTAAACCCTCTCTCGAGGCGAATAACGTCTAACCCTAGGTTAATTAGTGGAACTCTCGTTAAACATAATAATCCCCTAGAATAGCAATGAAATCGATCATGGACACTCATATTAGGTTTCACCCTAATCCGACAAAATCTCGTAACCCTATCTCTAGGCTTGCCATCAACTCTGCTTAATTATATTGGATCTACTCTTAGGCAGTGTCTATTCCTCCTCCACCTAAGCACATTAGATTTGGATTAAGTTCACACAATTAAGAACAAACTAAGTTATTATCATATAATTAAAAAATCAAATAACAAGATTCATCATAGGTTTCATCCCCTTCGGGTATCCGAAGGTTTAGTTCATAACAATAAAGGAAAACATCTCAAGAGAAAAGATAACACAAAACATAAGAAATCCCTAAAACCCCCTGAACAAATTGAAGAGAAGATCCTCCGTCTTGAGTAGAATTTCGACTTCTTGAGATGGATCAACTGGCTATCTTCGAGTGATTCCCACGAATCTGACCTTTTCGGCTTGGCTTTTTAGCCTCGCTTTTCCGCCCCCTTTCAGCTTGTACCTAGGGTGTATTTATAGGCTTTTGAAATATGTTTCTTTCTCCCTAAGTATCCTTTCCCGAATGAAATTACTCTTCTCCACGGCAGAGGCACGACCATGGCACACGCCCGTATAAATCGTGGCCAGGCCGTGTTTGACACTGTTAAATGAGGCACGGCCGTGTAAGTCGTGGGCAAGGCCGTGTTCTAGTAGGAATGGTGGCACGGCCGTGTGGATTGGAGTTCAGGCCGTGTCGATTTCGTGGCTTGGCCCAACTTGGTCCGTTTTAAGCCCGTTTCTCATTCTTTTCGTCATCGGGTGCTTTCCTGAGTATAAGACATGAAAAGAAAGGATTAAGAGCACATTTTTACATAAATTGGGGCTTAAATCATCCAAAAGCATACTAAATGTGGGCTTAGAATATGTTACTTTTACGGTTTATCAGGGAGCAACGTATCAAAGAGCAATGGTAACTTTGTTTCATGATATGATACACAAAGAAATCGAGGTTTATGTAGACGATATGACCGCAAAGTCCCGAACAGAGAAGGAACACATACAAGTCTTGAGGAAATTGTTTTTGACATTGAGAAAATTCCAACTGAAGCTCAATCCAGCGAAATGTACTTTCGGGGCTAGGTCGGGAAAACTGCTAGGATTTGTAATCAGTGAAAAGGGGATTGAGATCGACCTAGACAAAGTAAAGGCAATGCAGCAATTGCTTCCACCACGCACTCAAAAAGAAGTTTAAGGTTTCCTAGGAAGACTAAAGTACATTGCCCGGTTCATTTCACAACTGACTGAGAAATGCGACCCTATATTCCGTCTCCTTAAGACACATAACCCAGGTGTTTGGGATGAGGAGTGCCAGAAGGCTTTCGATAAGGTCAAACATTACTTGTCCAATGCCCCAGTATTGATGCCACCTAACCCAGATAGGTCGTTGATACTGTACTTGGCAGTATTCGGGAATTCTATGGGATGTGTGCTTGGTCAACATGATGAGTCGGGAAGAAAAGAAAGAGCGATATACTATCTCAGTAAGAAATTCACTGAATGTGAGACAATATATTCGCTAATCGAGAATTTATGTTGCGCCCTGATTTGGACAACCCGAAGATTGAGACAGCACATGCTGTACCACACAACTTGGCTCATCTCAAAGCTGGACCCTCTAAAGTACATGATGGATTCGACCGCTCTAAATGAAAGAATGGCCCAATGGAGAATTCTGCTTTTCGAATTTGACATAGTCTATGTGAACCAGAAGGCAGTCAAAGGAAGCGCAATAGCGGATTTTCTGGCCAGTAGAGCTCTAGAGGATTACGAGCCTTTGAACTTTGATTTCCCAAATGAAGATTTAATGTATGTTGCAACCACTGAAGAAGAAGGTCATTCTTGGAAGCTAAACTTCGACGGAGCCTCAAACGATGTGGGTAACGGAATTGAAGCAGTCCTGATATCCCCAAACAGAGATCATTATCCCTTCACTAGCAAATTGGATTTTGATTGCACGAACAATATGGCAGAATACGAAGCATGCATCATGGGTATCCGTGCAACTATAGAACGTGAGATCAAAGTGCTAAAGGTATATGGAGATTCCGCACTAGTGATCTATCAACTCAAGGGAGAATGGGAGACAAGAGAACCCAAATTAATCAAGTACCGAAAGTTGGTTCTTGAGTTAATCGGGGAGTTTGATGACATCAGATGGCCGATGCCTTGGCTACCTTGGCTTCGATGGTTAAAGCGAACAAACAAGAGGATGTAAAGCCTATCCAGATGAGTATTTATGAGGTTCTGACTCATTGTTACAACATCGAAGAAGAAGAAGAAGAAAAGGACGATCACCCTTGGTACAACGATATATTGCGATATGTGAAGAATCATGAATACCCTGACAAAGAAACTGAGAATGATAAAAGGACATTGAGAAGGATGGCTAATGACTATGCCTTAGATGGGGAGATCCTATATAAAAGGAGAAAGGATCAGGTGCTACTAAGATGTGTAGATGCTGTCGAGGCTAAGCAAATCTTGGAAGAAGCCCACGAGGGTGTCTGTGGAACACATGCCAATGGTTTTACAATGGCCAGACAGATCATGAGATTCGGGTATTATTGGTCCACCATGGAAGGAGATTGGATCAGTTATGCCAAGAAGTGCCACAAGTGTCAAATTTACGGAGATAAAATTCATGTAACTCCCTCACCTCTTCATGTTATGACTTCTCCGTGGCCTTTCTCTATGTGGGGCATGGACGTCATTGGGCCAATTTCACCCAAAGCTTCTAACAGGCATCGATTCATCTTTGTGTTCATCGATTACTTTACAAAGTGGGTAGAGACTGCTTCGTATGCCAATGTCACGAAGTCGGCAGTCAGCAAGTTCTTAAAAAAGGAGATCATATGTCGATATTGAATGCCAGAAAGGATCATATCTGACAATGCACTAAATTTGAAGACAATGCACTAAATTTGAACAACAGCACAATATCAGAAGTCTGCAATTAGTTCAAGATCAAACACCACAACTCATCACCATATGGCCCCAAAATGAATGGTGCAGTGGAGGCAGCCAATAAGAACATTAAGAAAATCATGGGGAAAATGATTGAGACTTATAAAGATTGGCATGAGAAGTTACCATTTGCCCTCTATGCCTATCAAACATCTATCAGGACCTCAACTGGGGCAACGCCTTTCTCTTTGGTTTATGGAATGGAGGCAATTTTACCCATTGAAGTCGAGATTCCTTCTCTCCGAGTTTTGGCAGAGTTGAAGTTGGATGAAGCAAAATGGATCCAATCCCGATATGATCAGCTAAACTTAGTTGAGGAGAAAAGGTTGAAAGCCATCCGTCATGGTCAGATGTACCAAAAGCGAATGATGCGAGCTTATAACAAGAAGGTTCATCCCAAAAAATTCTATGAGGGGGACCTAGTATTGAAAAAGATCTTGCCTATACAAAAGGATTTCATAAGGAAATGGATGCCAAATTGGGAAGGACCTTATGTAGTAAAGAAGGCCTTTTCTGGAGGAGCGTTGATTTTAACTGGGATGAATGGCAAAAGCTTGCCCAATCCTGTGAATTTAGACTCAGTCAAGAAATACTTCACCTAAGAAAAAAAGGGGGGGAGAGGCCAAGGTGAAAACTCGCAAAGGGCGCCTTGAGACTAAAGGGGTTTTGAATTGAAAACCCAGGGAAAGGGCAATTCAAATCTTGTTCAAAGATAGGGCATGTGGTAGTCTGGTTATCCCTGAATGAACAAGGAGGAGAGATGCTACGTCTTGGGGCATCAACAAAGTATTTTGGATCTCTTAAACACATATCAAGTTCAAAAGGGTCCTCGAGAAGTTAGTGCAAGGAAACTCATGCTATGATATCTGGGGCACCTATTTTCATCTTATTCACTTTGTATTTAAGCAAATTTGCTATGTTGATTAATCTATTCATTTCGAGCCTTGCTCCTAATAAACTTCGATCTTGTCCATTACTACAGTCTTTTTTAAGCATTTTTACATTGAAATAATGATTAATGGACTAATAATATTCAAGTAAAGGGAGTTCTGCATATTGCTCTGAAAGGTTTTCTAAAATAGTACAAGGATCTGAAAACAAGACCACTATTCAAGAACTAACCAAACTTAGGGGGTGGAAACATTTGAGAACAAATAGTCTAAATGATGACTATTTCTTTAGATTTTCTGTTAAAGATACCAGCTAAACAAGAAGGCATGGTAACACATCAGTAATAGAACCTTGATAAACATCGAGCAATGACAACCTAAGCATTAAAAAGGGATCATTCTCGAAAAATGACATTCTGCATTCATGCAAATATCATTCATACACATCTAGTTATGAGCATTTGATTCATTCCGATCATGACATCCTAATCACTAGGCATAATTAGGCCCATGAAATGGATTCTGCAGGTCATGTTCCCCAGAGAACGGTGCAACAGATCAGTAAAACCATAAATCCTATACCCCTGAAGTTGTAGTGGGACGGATTATAGTCACCATGGCAAATCTTATCTCTCTGAAGTTGCAGTGGAGCAGATTAAAGCCACAAATATTATCTCCCTGAAGTTGCAGTGGAGCAGTCGTTGTAGCAAATCTTATTTCCCTGAAGTTGCACTGGAACAGATTAAAGCTACAAATTACAAATCGTATCTCCCTGAAGTTACAGTGGAATAGATTGAAGATAGCAAATCTTATCTCTCTGAAATTGCAGTAGAGTAGATTAAAGCTATAATCCTTATCCCTGAAGTCGCAGTGGAACGTATAAAGATACAAGCCACAAATCTTATCTCCCTTAAGTTATAGTGGATCAGATCGAAGCGACAAGTCCTATACCTCTGAAGTTGCAGTGGGTCGGATTAGATCTACCATAGCAAGTCTTATCTCCCTGAAGTTGCAGTGGAATAGACTAAAGCTACAAGTTACAAACCGTGTCTCCCTGAAGTTGCAGTGAAGTGAAGCTTCAAACCTTATCTCCCTGAAGTTGCTGTGGAGCAGATTGAAGATAGCAAATCTTATACCCCTGAAGTTGCAGTGGGTTAGAATAAAGTTACTTGAAGAAGAGAAACACCAAAAGAAGTCGAGCCTCGACAGGTCCAGGTAAAATTGGCCCTTCTAAAGTCTTTGCTCTATCCTCATTCCATGACAATAAGCAAAGTGGGGCAACTGTAATCAGCCTATTTTGCTCGGGCCCACAAAATCAATAAAACCCAAAAATAATAAAGTCCAAAATAAAATTAAGCAGTCCATATTACAAGCCCAAAATTAACCCAAAGTTTCAAGGCCCAAACTAGCCCAAAATTAAATTTGTTTTTGGAAAAGCTAGAAACCCTACGGTTTCTAGCGCCGCAGCCTCCCTCGATCGCCGCACCCGCGCCTCATCCCGAGGCCCCCTGGCGCACCCTCTACCACCATTGCATCAAAACGGCAAAAAGTCAAAGTTTTAGTCTCCGTCAACGCCTGCAACAAGAAAAGAAAGAGCAAAAACGCAGAAATGGCAGAGAAACCAAAAGTAATAATATATTTTGTATCTTTATCTTTTCGGCTATAAAAAGCCAGAACAATTGCAACTGAGCAGATACAAAGAAATACAGAGGCAATATTAATCGAAAATTCAAAGTAAAGACAAAAGGTGATTCAACTTCTGTTATTTTTTTCATTTATTTTCAGAAAATAACATAAAAATAAAAAAGGTAAAAAAAACTTACATTTTTTGGTGTCTCACGACAGTCAGACTCCTCTTCGTCGACGGAAGTCACGGGACTCCTTCGGGGTCTCAGTCCGGGCTTCGCCTAAAGAGAAGCCGAGGGGCCAAGGGCAAAAAAGGGTTGTAGTAATTTTTTTTATTTTTCCCCTAGATCTAAAAAAAAAGAAGGAAAAAGGCTTTTTTTAAGTCCGGCCACCGGAGGCGACGGTCGCTGTCGCCGATGACCGGTGGCCATGGTGGAGCCACGGCGGAGGCTCACCGGAACCCTAGGCCGGAGAAGGGAAATTTTGAGAGCAAAAAAAGGGGATTCTTTGTTTTTTTTTAAACAGAAAGGAAAATGATTTTTTTTAAAAAAAAATTGGCCTTATATAGGGAAAGAAAACGGCGTCGTTTCGCTTAGGGTCTTTAAGTGCAAAAACGGTGCCGTTTTATCTGACCCGATCCGACCCAACCCACCCAGTCTAGGATCTGCGTGTTTTTTTAGCGGAAGGGCTATTTGCACTTTAGGCCCTTCCACTTTTTTATTATTTTACAATTAAGTTCCTTTTATTTTAATTTTTACCCTATAATTTGTTTCAATTTCAATCTGGTCCACATTTGAACGGTGTTGTTTTGGAGGCAGGGCGTAATTGCCCAGTTAGTCCCTCCTTCATGGCACGCGTTTTAATTGAGTCCTCCCTTTCTTTTTTATTCCCAATTTTTCCCCAAATTTTTGTTTTAAATTTCAATTTAGTCATTCCTTTGTTATTTTTGCTACTTTACTATCAAATTAATTAGTTTAATATTATTATTATTATTATTATTATTATTATTAATTTTAAACCATTGTAATTTTTTTCTTTTTAAATTTGGCTCTTTAATTTTATTTCTCTTTTAATTTAGTCCCTTTAATTTTTTTATTTATAATTTGGGCTCTCAATTTTATTTTAATTCCAATTTAATATTGTATTCATTTAATATCAATTTTTATATATTTACGTGTATTATTTTCATCTATTTATTTATTTGTTTGCATATACATATATTCTTTATTTTTATTTTTATCATTATATTATATTTTTTTACTTCCTTTTTGTTCATATTGTTCGCTATTTCATTATTTGTGTATTTTATTTTATTTCATTATTTTATTTATCATTCTTCTTATTATTATTAATATTATTTTAGGTTTTGATTATTAGTATTAGAATTAATACATTATTTCATTTATTTATCTACCTATTATCCCTTGTCCTATTTTACGTGTATAAAATATATGTATATATGATGTTTATGTTTTCTTTGTTCTACATTATCATTATTTATTTTTCCTCATTATTGTTTAATTAGTGTAGAATTAAAAGTTTTAATATGGTCATTGCTTGCTCATTTGGTATTTTTATTATCAGCATTTTCAATATTTTAAATTGTTGGTGTTATCAATTTCATTTTATCGTAACTACGTCATGAATCATGTTTAAACATATTTACGCATTTTTAACCTAAATACGTATTGTTTCAAATATCATTAATTTTTACCCAAATACGTCAACAAAATTTTCAAAAATAGGCAATGTTCCGTATTCGAAATATTCGATAAAATCATGCCCTAACTTACGAGGTTTCGATTCTTCTCTTTGAATTCGAATAATCGAATATCCTTTTAAAAATTAAAACACTTGAGATTTCAAACAAAAAAGGCCAAATTATTCTCAAATATTCGAAGTGTCATGTCCTAACTTACGGGATATGACGTTTAGTTGCCTCGAGATAAGAAGGCATTCAATATTTTTTAAATAAAAAAAACATAATGCAAAGAAGGATCATAGTTTAAATTCTTTCCAAGCTTTCAACTTTCGACATAAAGACATCAAATAATCAAATAGGTACCAATTTTGGGCGTAACAAGGGTGCTAACCCTTCCTCGTGCGTAACCGACTCCCGAACCCATTTTCTGGATTGTAGACTGAAAACCTTGTTTTAATAAATCAAACCTTTTATTAAAATGATCAAATCACGAGGTGATCCGATCACACCTTATAAAAAAGATTGGTGGCGACTCTCATATTTATTTTCATTTTTTTTTAAATCAAAGTCGACCCTTTTCCAAAAAAATGGTTTCTACAACGGTGAATGTAGAATATTGAGCGAAGCTTGTTTTAGACGTGGATCACTTGATCATTATCTCAGGGATTGTCCAAAAAAGTCTATAGCTGAAAGAGATCAACCGGTGAAAGTAAGTAATACGGCTACTAGAGGGAGACCGCCTCGAAACACTGGAAATATGAGTGGTAACTGAGTTGTTACGAGAGATTCGGCTGTGAGATCTGAGGCATGAATTCCTGCCTGAGCTTATGCTTTCCGTGCACGGGAGGAGGCATTATTGCCAAACGTTATTACCGGTACTTTTTCTCTTTTCGATACTGATATAATTGCGTTGATAGATCCTGGATCAACCCATTCATATATTTGTATGAATTTAGTGTTTAAAAAGAGTTTACATGTCAAGTCTACAGAGTTTGTAATTAAAGTATCGATCCCCTTAGGCAAGTCTGTTGTAGTTGATAAGATTTGTAAGAATTGTCCTTTGATGACTCGGGGTTACTGTTTTTCGGCTGACTTGATGCTTCTACCGTTTGATAAGTTTGATGTGATTCTGGGTATGGATTGGCTGACTATGCATGATGCAGTTGTGAATTAGACGAAAGATTATTGAATTGAAATGTCAGAATGTTAAAATTCTTCGAATAGATTCTGATGATTCGAGTGAATTACCTACTGTGATATCGTCTATGGTAGCTCAGAAATGTATGAAAAAGGGTTGTGATGCATATCTTACATACGTACTGGATACAAAGATGTCTGAAACAAAGATTGAATCTGTACCTGTTGTTTGTGAGTTTTTGGATGTATTTCCAGAAGAATTACCAGGTTTGCCATCGATCAGAGAGGTTGAATTTGGTATTGATTAGTACCGAGAACAACACCGATATCGATAGCTCCATACAAAATGGCTCCAACTGAATTAAAAGAGTTGAAAGCTCAATTACAAGAATTGATAGACAGAGGTTTTGCATGACCGAGTTATTCGCCCTGGGGTGCACCGATATTGTCTGTAAAGAAGAAAGACGGCAAGATGAGAATGTGTATCGATTAAAGACAACTAAATAAAGTTACTATAAATAAAAAATACCCTCTACCGTGGATTGATGATTTATTTGATCAGTTGAAAGGGGCTACAGTATTTTCAAAGATTGATTTGAGATCAGGTTATTATCAGTTGCGAGTTAAAGAGTCGGATGTGCCAAAAACCGCATTCAGAACGAGGTACGGACATTATGAATTCCTTTTTATGCCTTTCAGATTAACGAATTCTCCTGCAATTTTTATAGACTTGATGAACCGGATATTCAGACCGTATTTAGACAGATTCATTATTGTATTCAATGACGACATTCTGATATATTCGCGAGTTGAATCTGAACATACCGAGCACTTGAGAATTGTGTTACAAACTCTATGTGATAATCAATTGTTTGCAAAGTTCAGTAAATGTGAGTTTTGGCTCCGAGAGGTTGGATTTCTGGGGCATATAGTTTCAGCTGAAGGTATTAGAGTTGACCCGAGTAAGATTTCTACTATTATTGACTGGAAACCTCCCAGAAATGTGCCTGAAGTCTGTAGTTTTCTGGGTTTAGCGGGCTATTACCGAAGATTTGTGAATGGATTTTCGATGATTGCAACATAGATGACACGACTGCTTCAGAAATATGTGAAATTCGAATGGTCAGAAAAATGTCAGCAGAGTTTCGAATAGTTGAAAGTACTGTTAACTGAAGCACCAGTTTTGGTTCAACCTGAATCGGGAAAAGAGTTTGTGATTTATAGCGAAGCGTCATTAAATGGTCTGGGATGTGTTCTAATGCAAGAAGGAAAAGTTATAGCTTATACTTCCCGACAATTGAAACCGCGTGAAAGGAACTATCTGACACACGACTTAGAGTTGGCTGAAATTGTGTTCGCATTGAAAATTTGGCGACACTACTTATACGGTGAAAAATGCGACATTTATACGGATCACAAAAGCTTAAAATATCTGATGTCACAGAAAGATTTGAATCTGTGACAACGAATATGGCTCGAGTTATTGAAAGATTATGAATTTGTGATTGATTATCACCCGGGAAAAGCTAATGTTGTTGCTGATGCCCTGAGCCGAAAATCTTTGTTTGCATTATAAGAAATGAAAACCCAGTTGATGATTTGTGATGATGGGTCTATTTTAGCTGAATTAAAAGCTAAACCGGTATTTCTTCAACAAATCTGTGAAGCTTAGAAAGATGATTGTGAATTGCAAGTTAAACGGATTCAATGTGAGACTATCCCTAATTCGGAGTTTTAAATTGGAGCCGACGATTGTTTAAGGTTCCGGAATAGAATTTGCATACCGAGAAATTCAGAACTCATTCAGAAGATTTTGCACGAAGTGCACAATAGCTGTTTATCTGTTCATCCGGGGAGTACCAAAATGTATAACGATTTGAAACAGTTTTATTGGTGGCAAGGCATGAAATGAGCTATCTCAGAGTTTGTTTCTAAATGTTTGATTTGTCAGCAAGTCAAAGCTGAACATCAAGTACCATCGGGTTTACTGCAGCCTGTGATGATTCCCGAGTGGAAGTGAGATAGAATTACAATGGATTTTGTGTCAGGATTGCCCCAAACTCTTAAAAAGAAAGATATTATCTGGGTTACCGTTGATCGACTAACAACATCTACTCATTTCATACCGGTACGTACAGATTATTCACTTAAAAGACTAGCTGAATTATACATTTTTGAGATTGTTCGATTGCACGGGGTGCCACTATCTGTTATTTCTGATAGAGATCCGAGATTTACATCGCGATTCTGGAAGAAACTGCAAGAAGCTCTGGGAACAAAGCTGAAATTCAGTATTGCTTTTCATCCTCAGACTGACAGTCAGACCTAGAGAGTTATTCAGATTCTCGAAGACATGTTGAAATGTTGTATTTTAGAGTTTGAGGGCAGTTGGAAAAAATACTTACCGTTGATTGAGTTCGCGTATAACAACAGTTTTTAGACGAGTATGAAGATGGCACCATACGAAGCTTTATATGGTCGCAAATGTCGAACTCCGTTATACTAGACTGAACTAAGTGAGAAAAAGATTCATGGGGTTGAATTGATAAGAGAAACTGAAGAAAAGGTGAAAATGATTCGCGACAGTTTAAAAGGAGCTTCAGATCGATAGAAATCATACGCGGATTTGAAACGTAAAGAAATTAAGTTTCAAGTCGGGGATCGAGTGTTTCTAAAGGTGTCACCATGGAAAAAGGATCTTCGATTCGGCCGTAAAGGAAAGCTGAGTTCGCGATATATCACACCGTATGAGATCGTTGAAAGAATAGGGCATATAGCGTATCGACTATCTTTACTGTTAGAACTTGAAAAGATTCATAATGTCTTTCACGTTTCTATGCTACGTCGATACAGATCTGATCCGTCACAAGTGATTTCTCCGGTAGATGTTGAGATACAAACTGATTTGACGTATAGCGAAGAACCGATCAAGATTTTAGCTCGTGAAATCAAAGAATTGAGAAATAAACGCATAACCTTAGTGAAGGTTCTTTGGTATAAACACGGGATCGAGGAAGCTACGTGGGAACCTGAGGAAGCTATGAGAAAATAATACCCTAACCTATTTACTGGTAAGAATTTCGGGG